>CM077000.1:26212899-26956244 GCA_039090855.1 Macrothele yani
AAATCATTAAAGCGTTAAAAATACGTGCCGCACACTAATCGTGTTAGCAAATTCGTAAACAGCATGGAGAACATTTTTCGTAATGCGCAATACATCGTGCGAGCAACGCTCCCCTCGCTTCCTGTGCGCGGGGTAGGTGATACAATATTTCTGGGTGTGTCGCCGCGTTTAGTTCAGTCTGTCTCGTCAACCGTGAACTCAACACGACTGTGCGTGCTATCGTTTTAAAGCTCTCGACGTGATCTATTCAACAGTGATTTGAACTGAACCTATCAAAAGTTGTTTCTTGTGAACCGGTGAAACACTTTTCACAATATCGCGGTTTATCTGGATAATCGTGAGTGCAAAACGACTGTGCGTGATATCGTTTTAAAGCTCTCGACGTGATCTATTCAACAGTGATTTGGACTGAACCTATCAAAAGTTGTTTCTTGTGAACCGGTGAAACACTTTTCACAATATCGCGGTTTATCTGGACAATCGTGAGTGCAAAACGACTGTGCGTGCTATCGTTTTAAAGCTCTCGACGTGATCTATTCAACAGTGATTTGGACTGAACCTATCAAAAGTTGTTTCTTGTGAACCGGTGAAACACTTTTCACAATATCGCGGTTTATCTGGACAATCGTGAGTGCAAAACGACTGTGCGTGCTATCGTTTTAAAGCTCTCGACGTGATCTATTCAACAGTGATTTGGAACTGAACCTATCAAAAGTTGTTTCTTGTGAACCAGTGAAACACTTTTCACAATATCGCGGTTTATCTGGATAATCGTGAGTGCAAAACGACTGTGCGTGCTATCGTTTTAAAGCTCTGGACGTGATCTATTCAACAGTGATTTGGACTGAACCTATCAAAAGTTGTTTCTTGTGAACCAGTGAAACACTTTTCACAATATCGCGGTTTATCTGGATAATCGTGAGTGCAAAACGACTGTGCGTGCTATCGTTTTAAAGCTCTCGACGTGATCTATTCAACAGTGATTTGGACTGAACCTATCAAAAGTTGTTTCTTGTGAACCAGTGAAACACTTTTCACAATATCGCGGTTTATCTGGATAATCGTGAGTGCAAAACGACTGTGCGTGCTATCGTTTTAAAGCTCTCGACGTGATCTATTCAACAGTGATTTGGACTGAACCTATCAAAAGTTGTTTCTTGTGAACCAGTGAAACACTTTTCACAATATCCCGGTTTATCTGGATAATCGTGAGTGCAAAACGACTGTGCGTGATATCGTTTTAAAGCTCTCGACGAGATCTATTCGAATATCTAAAGAACATATCGCATTGGCTTAAACTGAAATTTAGAAAAAATGTTTTCTTGGTAAACATTTTCGACAATGCTGCGGAATTCGCAGAATGAACGCAAGCAAAAGTGGAGAAAATCAAAACCAGCGGCAAGAGCAAGTGATGAGGGATGTAAGAAGCCCAAGAAATCTGCTGCCCAATGCACTAGAGAGTATCTAGAACGCCTGAAAGCAGCAACCGTCAAACAAAAATCCATAACACCGATCGCAGTCCTAAGTTCCAAACTCACGTCTCAATCAGAACTGAGCTTACCTGTTTTTTGTTTCTTTATTGTAAGTTTAACGACCACCGTGGGCAACTCAGTGGGCTATAAGCAGTCACTCGTCCGTAATTTACGGATACTGGTACTAGGTAAGAGAGAGAGAGAGGTAGAGAGAGAGAGAGAGAGAGAGAGAGAGAGAGAGAGAGAGAGAGAGAGAGAGAGAGAGAGAGAGAGAGAGAGAGAGAGAGAGAGAGAGAGAGAGAGAGAGAGAGAGAGAGAGAGAGAGATAGAGAGAGGGAGAGGGAGAGAGAGAGAGAGAAAGCCAGTGCCGTAAGGCAAACCCAGCATCCATGCCTTATCGGGATTCGAACCCGAACTCATCTGGAACGAATGGTCACAAGCCAACGCTTAGACCAATGCCCCAATGGGGCGGCATATGATGTTGTTCCTCCACATTTTCCTAAAACAGCTCTTACCCGGCGAGACATGGGCGCACAAGATTTCCAAAACTTGTGGTATCTGGTACCAATACGTTACCAGCAGATACTTTAAATTTTCATTTATTTAGTTGTCGCATCAAGATACATAGCATATATATATATATTAGCGTGATAATTGATGATTGTTGATAACTTGGAAGAAAGATGGAAAAGGCCATTAGGCCTAATATAGTCCTCTTCTCCCTGAAGGAAATGGTTACAGACACTAAGACAAATCAGCATGCGACAACATTTAATTAAATAAAGATAAGTAGTCCATCCCCACACACCTCTCCGTAGTCCACATCCCTACCATTAACCTCACCCCTATACTTCTCAGTGTCAAAACCAGTCCAATTGACGATAGTTTACAATGTTATAATATGAGAAAGTGAAACACATACATAAGATCTCCATCTAATACCAGTATTACACCAAGTTGATTCCTGTGTTAATTTCGATTCAGGATTAAACACTCCCAGATCCGGACACTGAACCACAGACTATAGATGCCAAATGAAATGTATTGGCACTTGCCAATACATTTCATTTGGCATTTTCTGTGATTCCGTTTGAAATTATTATTTTTTAAAATTTTTCCCATAAGATATAATTTTAGTTTTTTCTTAAATAAGTCAATGTTATTTACAGATCTTAGGTCAACAAGCAATGAATTCCACAATTTAGGACCAGAGAAGTTTATATTCGTTTTAACCGATTCCACTTAGGGAAACATTGGAGCAAGTTTTGTCCTGTTTCTAGTTTCATGTTGATGTGTACGGATATTTAGTGATATTAAATCGTCATAGAGGTTATTTTTTCATTCTTTTGACCATCATTTTACTCAGGTTGTAATCATAGAGTTGCTTTACGGTAAGAATATTGTAATCGTTCGGATTTACTTTAGTCCGTTTAAATTTGTAGAATTGATAGTTTTAAAAAATATGTAGAATTGATAATTTTAAATCTATTAATTTGATATATTTGTTTTGCAGCATTTGTATAATGAATAGAGTTCTCCGGCTGGACGTGTCGTGCAGGAAAGCTTACGTTAAGTTACGTTAGGGTTATTGAAAGGTTACTTGACGTGGCTAAAGTGTGCTTAATCATCAAAGTGCTAGAGTTTGTTTAGGTAAGACACTCACGTGCAATAAATACCAAGAATATGGAATTATTTTTACTCAGCGTTCCTCATTATCTTGAATATCAGTAATATAACTTCGGTTTTAGTACATTAGTACCTTGAAGGCTCCTTATTAGAGCGGTAAACACAATATACCCTGAACTTAACGTAAACACTCAATGAAATAGACTTAACGGCCAGACAGAGGTCTGACAATAAAATGAACTAAGAAAACGTACTCACTTTTAACCTTTTATTGGGAAACTCCTGGTATTACTCAATACACACTCCAATATAACACAACTACTGTTAGACCGAACTTTCGTAGAATCGCATAACAATAATTAGGAAGAACCTATCATATATACAACGAAGCTCTCTGGTATACTTGAGCGCGCCTATATATACTGCATACCACCACGTCATGACTTACACTCGTTGCCACATATAATTCAGCGGGAGAAACAATATCTCGTTAAGTGAGAAGATAGTTAGCATAGGAAAATAAAATAACAAGAGATAGTAAAATCAAAAAGAAACTGAATCTAGAGTATACGTTACATTTGAAGTTTGTTAATATTGTATTGCGTTGTTTTGCCCCATGTTAAAATGCAACAGTTCATGTGCGTTTGAATTAGTGTAAAGTATAAAAGTATTATTATTTTTGGGGATAAATTTTTGAAAGTATTACTGACAACCCCAATATTTCTGGATATCTTATTAGATACCTTTTTAGTATGTCTATTCCATTTTAAATCTTATTGAATTATCATACCTAAGTAAGCGTGTTTTTGAGTAACCTCTATAACGGTCCCATTTAGCAGTACTGTTTGTTTCAATAAATTATTGGTTGTTCTTTTAGAAAAAATCATTAATTTAGTTTTATTTTTGTTAACTACCAAATCGTTTGAATTAAGCTAGTTTGTTGTTAACGAAACTTGTATATCCATGTGGAGTATAAGTTCATCTATATCATTACCATGCATTAAACTCGCTGCATCATCTGCATATACATAGAATGGGATCAGCATCCTTTAAGGCCTCAAAAAGCATTAATATATAAATTAAAAGGTAGTGGGGTTAGTATCTAGCCCGGAGGGACCTCAGAAATGATATTTTTAAAATCAGATTTAGTGTAATCAATTTGAGTAAATTGTTTCCCTTCTGTTAAATAGCTTTCAAATAAATCGTAAGTGGTTCCCCTAATTCCAATAACAAACAACGTATAAAGTATAATTCCATGATTTAGAGTATCAAATGCTTTTGATAAGTCAATAAAAAGTGTTAAGGTAATTTTGTTTTGTAAAAGGTTTGTTTTAATTTTATTTTGCATATATGTATATTAAGGCTGTTTCCGTCGATTTGTTTGGCAGAAATCCAAATTGGTTTTGATTTAAAATATTGTATTTTTGAATGAAAGAAAATAATCTAGTATAATACGCCTTTCTAATATGTTTGCAACGATAGATAAGTTTGCTATTGGCCGGTAACAGTTTAATTCACAGGCACTTTTGTATTGAGGAGTAACTTTGGTAATTTTAAGAGCATCTGAGAATATTCCTGTTTTTATTATAGCATTGTAAATGTGAAATAATGGTACTGCAAGAAGACTTGCCACTCATTTTATGACTCTTGCTAAGAATTAATCATTAAATCTTCTAAGTTCGTGGTTGAGTCGCCGTAGGCAGGATTTGCTGTTCCAAAACAAACCACGGATGCTCGATTGGACTGATGTCTGGGGAATCTGGAAGTCTTCCTAACGTTTCGCGAACCATTCTCGAACAGTCTGGACAGTGAAAGAAGGCACTACTAGAGAGAAATGCCGTTTAATGGTAACAACGTACCTGGTCCGAAACCGGATGTTTTTTTACGTAGATGGTAGACGTCATAGCTTCCTGCACATGAATGACTGGACCCAGGGTTTCTCAGATGCATTACTAGTGGAGAATGCCGTTGCCATGTAAGGATGTACCAGCTCTGCAATGATGTTTAGGTAGATCGTAGACATAATAGTTTTCTGCACATGAATGACTGAACCCAGGGTTTCTCAGATGCACTACTAGTGGAGAATACCGTTGCCATGCAAGAATGTACCAGGTCAGCAATTATGTGCAGGTAGATGGTAGAGGTCATAGTTTCCTGCACATGAATGACTGGACCCATGATTTCTCAGCAGCACTACTAGTGGAGAATACCGTTGCCATGAAAGGATGTACCAGATCTGTAATGATGTTCAGGTATATGGTAGACGCATACACTGGTGGGCAAAAATTAAAGACGAAGAGGAGAAATTAGCATAACAGCTGAACGAGCAGGCAGAACGGACCAAAAGACCACTCAGAAGATAGACTAGGGTCCGGTACGGTAGGGCATGCGCATATATGCAGCATGGCGTAGGGCGTGGAAGAAGTGTTGGAAGGGTATAAAGCACACGGGGGTTGTACGCTCAGCAATTCGGTGAAAGCTATTGCACGGTGTACATCGGTTTGAACTACGTCGAGTTGCTGCGACCGTGTGATATGGTCAACAGGCAATCCAGTAGACGACATCTGGATGATTTTGCCCGAATTCGCGTCATTGGGAAGTTGAAAGAAAGTAGAAGTGTGACTAATGTGGCCGAGGAGTTCGGGATCGCTCGCAGCATCGTTTCACGAGCTTGGAGAGCATTTCAAACGACAGGAACAGCTGTCCGAGGGTTTAGCAGTGGTCGTTCGCGAGCAACCACGACGGCGAACGACCGGTATATTGTCCTACAGGCGAGAAGAGACAGACGTCAAACAGCGGTAGAAATCGCAAGGCACATGCAACAGACAACTGGACGTCCGTTGTCGCGTTTTACCGTGACCAGGAGGGTGCACAGAGGTGGTCTATTTGCACGACAAGCAGTACGGTGTGTGCCATTAACGCCTGTTCATCGGAGACGGCGGTTCCTTTGGTGCCAGGAACACAAGAACAGGACACATCAGCAATGGGGTCGAGAACTCTTTACGGATGAGAGCCGATTTAGTCTGATGAGCGATTCTGGACGTATACACACCTGGAGAGAGCAGGGAACACGCAATCACACATCCAACATCATCGAAAGGGACCGGTTTGGAGGTGGCGGAGTTCTCGTTTGGGGCGGTATCATGCTTGGTAGCCGCACTGACCTCCACATCATCCAAGGAGGTTCAGTCACTGGTGTTCGCTATTGTACCGAAGTTCTCCTGCCTGATGTGCGTCTGTTTAGAAGTTCTGTGGGTCCTGAGTTCCTCTTCATGGACGACAACGCTACACCTCATCGTACAGTGGTTGTCACAGAACTGTTGGAGAGTGAAGATATTCAACGCATGGATTGGCCCGCAAGGTCCCCGAACCTAAATCCAATCGAACACGTGTGAGATCTTCTCGGAAGACGCTTGGCAGAACGTCCCTAGCCGCCAGCAACGATACCGCAGCTGCTATTGGCGCTACAAGAGGAATGGGCCGCAATGCCTCAACAGCTCCTTGACAACCTCGTCCTCAGCATGGACAGACGTTCTAAATCCTGCAACGCAGTCAGGAGTGATCACATCCCCTACTAAAGACTGGATTTTTCTTGGCATCCGCCTGTCACATGGACGTTTCTGTGTTCTGTCCAGTTGAGCTCGAAGATACCTTTTCAATAAAGTGCCTTTGTATCGTTTGGATTCCTTGTTTGGACGGATTTGCTCACCTGTCCCATATTCTTACATCGTGGGGATATTATGGTATGATTTGAGTCGATGTGGAGCACTTCTGCACGACGTTACATTCGAAAAACCGTCTCGTCCTTAATTTGTGCATGCCAGTGTAGTTTCCTGCACATGAATTACTGGACCCAGGGTTCCCCAGAAGCACTACTAGTGGAGAATAGCGTTGCCATGAAAGGATGTACCAGGTCTGCAATGATTCCTAAGTAGATGGTAGACATCATAGTTTTCTGCACATGAATGACTGGATCCTGGGTTTCCCAGAAGCACTACTATTGGAGCCATGAAATGGATGTACCAGGTCTGCAATGATGTTTCGGTAGAAGTCATAGCTTCCTGCACCTGAATGACTCGACCCAGGGTTTCTCAGCACTACTAGTGGATAATACCGGTGCCATGAAATGGATGTACCATCTGTGCAATGTTGTTTAGGTAGATATCATAATTTCCTGCACATGAATGACTGGACCCAGGGTTTCCCAGAAGCACTACTAGTGGAGAATGCCGTTTGCCATGAAAGGATGTACCAAGTCCGCAATGATGTCTAGTTATCATAGTTTTCTACACATGAATGACTGGATCCAGGGTTTTCCAGAAGCACTACTAGTGGAGAATAGCGTTGCCATGGAAGGATGCACCAGCTCTGCAATGATGTTTAGGTAGATGGTAGACATTTTAGTTTCCTGTACATGAATGACTGGACCCAGGGTTTTCCAGAAGCACTAATAGTGGAGAATACCGTTGCCATGAAATGGATGTAACAGGTCTGCAATGATGTTTAGGTAGACGTCATGACTTCTTGCACATGAATGACTGGACCCAGGGTTTCCCAGAAGCACTACTAGTATAAAATTCCGTTGCCATGAAAGGATGTACCAGGTCTGCAATGATGGGTAGGTAGATGGTAGACGCCATAGTTTCCTGCACATGAATGAGTGGACCCACTGTTTCCCAGAAGCACTACTAGTGGGGAGCACCAGGGCCATGAAAGGATGTACCTGGTCTGCAATGTAATTTCCTGCACATGAATGAACGGACTCAGGGTTTCCCAGAAGAACCTTGCCCAAAGCATTACATTTCCTCCACCGGAATGTTTTCGTCCCACGGTGCATCCTGGTGCCAACACATCCCCAGGTGAACGACACACACCTATACGACAGTCCACATGGTGCAACAGGAAACGAGATCAATCGGACAAGACGACCTTCTTTCAATGATTCAAAATCCAGTTTTGAAGCTCTCGTGCCCATTGTAGGCGATTTTGACGGTGAGACGAGGTTAGCACGGGAACTCGGGGAGGCCTGTAGCTGCGCAGCTCCATTTCCACTAGTGGTTTATGTACTGTGCGTTGTGACATATTACTCCCGTCAGCAGCATTCAAATTACCCGCAAGTTACATCACAGTATCTTTTCTGTTAGCTCCTACCATACAAGATAGCCTTCGCTCTCCTCTAGCATCGATGAGCTGTGGTCGACCCACGCCTTACCAGCGCCTCCTGGTGTTTCCCTCCTCATACCGTTTTTGAAGGAACTGACCGGGGTTGACCGTGAACACCTCAGAAGCCTTGCCGTCTCGGAAATGCTCTGACTCAATCGTCTGGTCATTACGATTTGGTCTTTGTCAAACTCGCTTAAGTCCGTTGTCTTTCCCATCTGAGAAACAAGAATAACACTGATTAGGAGAGCTTTGTATCAGATGTTATTTATACCATTTCATGACCTTCATACGCGCCGTGGTTTACTTATAGTTACTTTGATTTTCATAAAGACGTATCAATCATGATGTTGTGCCTGTTTGATGTTCCTCTATTCAGTATTGACAAAAGTCACCGGACACCTGGAAGAGAAACACAACATAGCATTTATTGACATACATTAGTAGGTGTCGGTCCACCTTTGGCCTTAATGCATGCACTGACCCTTCGAGACATGCTTTCTACAAGGTTTTGGAACACAGCGATAGGTATGCGCTTCCATTCAGTACATAATGCTGCCGCTAACTGTTGCTTAGTGGTAGGCCTTGAATCCAAATCCTAGGTGTTCTATGAGATTAAGATCAGAGCTCTGTACTGGCCAGTCCACACACGATACGGAATTACACGCCGTAACAGTCTTTGCTTTATGGCTCGGTGCATTATCCTGCTGATACCAACAAGGCTCGGTTCCATAGTATTGCCACAGAGTTTGTAGGGAATAATTGTCCAGAATGTCGAGGTAGACGTGCTGGTTAACAGGTTTGTTCACGATAACCAATGTGCCGGGATCATACCACGGAAAACACCCCCACACGGGTACACTGCCAGCTCCAAACTTGACCGTAGGAACAGTAAACTGTGGTAAATAGCGTTCCCCCGGCTGCCGCCATACCCGCATCCGGCCATCAGACTGATGGATCGTGCATCTGGATTCATCAGTCCATAGGATCCGTTTCCATTGATCTACGGTCCACAATAAATGTTCTTTACACCATGCTAAACGACGAGTAGCATTCCGAGTGGAGATGAAAGGCTTATGAGCAGCGCACGACCACGGTAACCCATGGAATGCAGTTCTCTGCGAATGGTACATGCACATACCGAGGTTCCATCATTGTCACTTACCTGTAACAATGACACAGGTAAGTAACAGTGCTGGAACCTCAATGACACTGAGGTCCTGTACAGTACTCCGTCGATTATCTGTAACGACTCTCCTGAGGCTTTGACGTCATCTATCACTGCTTTTCTTTGGTCTGCCGGTACGTTTTGGTGCTTCAGGCACGCCATGGGCCTTCCACTTATTCAGTACATCCAAAGCAGTTGACTTCGGGTATGTTAAAACGCCTCTCGCTTTCTCTTATGGACAACCCGCTAATATAACACCAAATAATCTTTGCTTTCTCAAAGTCAGTTATCTCCCTCCGCGACATTTTCACTCAATCTCACAGTGCGATACGATCGCGATCAGCTGCAGGCTTGTTTTTATACCATTTGTAGCTGTACCGCGCATCTTAACAACAGGCCGTTACTCGACCTGAGGAGCTGCAGGCTTCCATTTCCAAACCCTTCCACGTCCACACTGAGTTTCTATGTTCACGTACGAGCGCTGGTCTAACGCTGTGACTCGACCTGAGGAGCTGCACGCTTCCATTTCCAAACTCTCCCACGTCCACACAGAGGTTCTATTTTCACGTACGAGCGCTGGTCTAACGCCGTGGCTCGACCCGAAGAGCTGCACGCTTCCATTTCCAAACCTTTCCACGTCCACACGGAGTTTCTATTTTGACGAACGAGCGCTGGTCTGACGCTGTGACTCGACCTAAGGAGCTGCACGCTTCCATTTCCAAACCCTTCCACGTCCACACTGAGTTTCTATTTTCACGTACGAGCGCTGGTCTAACGCTGTGACTCGACCTGAGGAGCTGCACGCTTCCATTTCCAAACCCTTCCACGTCCACACTGAGTTTCTATTTTCACGTACGAGCGCTGGTCTAACGCTGTGACTCGACCCGAGGAGCTGCACGCTTCCATTTCCAAACTCTCCCACGTCAACACAGAGGTTCTATTTTCACGTACCAGAGCTGGTCTAACGCCGTGGCTGGACCTGAGGAGCTGCACGCTTCCATTTTCAAACTTTCCCATTCCACACAGAGTTTCTATTTTGACGTACGAGCGCTAGTCTAACGCTGTGACTTAACCTGAGGAGCTGCAGGCTTCCATTTCCAAACCGTTCCACATCTACACAGAGTTTCTATTTTGACGTACGAGCGCTAGTCTAACGCTGTGACTCGACCTGATGAGATGCAGGCTTCCATTTCCAAATCCTTCCACGTTCACACAGAGTTTCTATTTTCACGTACGAGCGCTGGTCTAACGCTGTGACTCTACCTGAGGAGCTGCACGCTTCCTTTCCAAACCTTTCCACGTCCACACTGAGTTTCTATTTTCACGTACGAGCGCTGGTCTAACGCTGTGACTCGACCTGAGGAGCTGCACGCTTCCATTTCCAAACATTTCCACGTTCACACAGAGTTTCTATTTTCACGTACGAGAGCTGGTCTAACGCCGTTACTCGACCTGAGGAGCTGCAGGCTTCCATTTCCAAACCCTTCCACGTCCACACAGAGTTTCTATTTTCACGTACGAGAGCTGGTCTAACGCTATGACTCAACCTGAGGAGCTGCAGGCTTCCATTTCCAAACCGTTCCACGTCCACACAGAGTTTCTATTTTGACGTACGAGCGCTGGTCTAACGCTGTGACTTGACCTGAGGAGCTGCAGGCTTCCATTTCCAAACCCTCCCACGTCCACTCAGCAAATGATAGCGCTTCGTTCTGGCACCACTGCATCGCTGAGTGTCTGACCTTGACATGATGCAATCATTTTCCCGATTGCATCATCCGCTTGCGTTTTAGATTAATGTGTGCAGAACTTTTGTTATGACCGCCGTATTTAGGTTTTCTCCGGCCACCACGAATCCCGGATCTGAACCCCATTGAGAATGCATGGAACACGTTAGAAAAAACAGATCCAAGAGCGAAATTTCTTCCGTGAAATCTGGTCCGATTAAAGTACCATCTGGTGAACGCCTTGTAGGCTGTAGACATTGATGTACTCCTACACCTTGTGGAATCAAACCGCATACATGCTGTAATTCGAACTACAGGAAGTCTAACCCGGTATTAAATAAAAGTTTTTATGTTTTTTTTTCTTTTTTTTTCTTTTTTTGTATTGAATGTTTAACTACCACCCTGAACAACTTCATGGACTGTAAGCAGTCGCCCGTTGCTGATTTAGGGCACACTGGTTCCAGGGAAGTGAGAGAACTAGTGCCGTAAGACAAACACAAAACCCATGCCTCACTGGATTCGAACCCATCACGGACGAATGGTCAGAAGCCAGAGTTAAGATCACTGCGCCACCGGGGCGGCAAAAGTATCTTATTTTCTTCTGTTCTGATTTGATCATGTGTTGAGGATTTTAGGAAGGGAGTATCTGACCCCAGGTCTTAAACAACCCTTAGAAATCGGAAGCTAGGAGATTTGTGCTAGAGTGCCCGATAGGAAAGTGACACGGAAGCGAAGTAGAAAGGGGAAGGAAGACGCCCTTATTTATTACCGGGGAGCCAGTACCCGGGGTCTGACGGCTTAACGTGCCCATCCGACGCACGGCGGGTATTTAGTGGATCGAGCGTTCGTACCTGCCTGGAATCGAACCTGATGCCCTTTCCGTGGCAGTCACGAACGTTGCCCACTAGGCCACCCGCGGCCCATGGCAAAAGTTTCTAATTCAGTGGCCTGTATGTGTTATGTGTACTTCGGGATTGTGGTTCACATCTCTGTCCGCTAAATGGAGGTGTTCGATATTCGGGAGTGTCCGTTATGGAAGCTGAACTGTGTCTATGAACTTAATGCTCAAGAGACATAGAAAGGCTTTTCCACACAGTAGAAAACTCTTTTGTAATTAAGTTATCATGAAATATTTACTATTTTTATTTACTATTAGCGTCTACTTTTCCTTTTCAGACGAGTATACCGTCACCAGTGAAATGGTGGAAAGATGTTCAAAAGAATGTGGAAATCCGTGCTAGTAAGTATAACAAAAGAAGATACAATTAGATAAGATTAACTCTTGATTTTTCGAATTGGGCAATACTTTTCTGTTTTTTGTTTAATGAAAACTTTCTCTGCTTCTTTCCTTCCGGTTCCTTCAAGGATTTTAGTTTCGGTTTCAACAACTGCTGACGAGTAACGGATTTGAAAAATTTATTAACAAAAACAACACATGTACAAAACTACACGATAATTCGCGTAAAAATAATTCGATTTCAATGAAAATTTTGTATGTGGTAGGGGACAACGAGGAGACGAACCCTATTGAAAATGGACGAAATGGGGTCAAAGGTCAGGACATAGGAGTGGGATCCATCGCACTTATGCGTCATAACTTACATAAAAATGCTTCGATTGCGACAAAACTTTAGTATGTTGTTCCGGAGGTATACTGAACCGGGTCTGTTGAATATCATCGAAATAGGGTCAAAGGTCAGGGCACAGGAGCGAGATTTATTCCACAGCCATTATCCTCGTACTTGAGTAATGATTTTTGGTATGTTCGAAAGCGTATTATAATCAATGTACAGCATGGCTTTACTAACTTGTTGTATATGTGGCCCCCTTTTCGATATCAATTTTTATTACGCCCCCTTCTAATCCTTTTAACTGGACGCTGCCAAAACATCACGCTTGTTACTTGGGATAGTTAGTTATTGCTATCTGAACACTGTAACTGCGTAATTGCAGTATGATTTCTACATTACCCAACTTCTTTGGTATTGTACTGAAAAAAAAAAAAAATCTATTCAAATCTATTGTATGCATAGATCGTTGTTCGCGTCGTAAAATATGCATGGTTGAAAATTTCTGATCGTCGTCATCTGCCTACCGTATCGTCAATTCTCGCGACCTCTTCACGAGAAGTCCTGAAGGTTCTGAAAACGTTTCTTCGAGTATAAATAAGGTGAGAAATGTCGAAGCGTGTGCAGTAACACCACAACACACAGAAGTATCGATATTGAAATTCTGTGTTGTACTATCCACGACTCTAGTACTAGGTGTAAAAGCAAACAGTTTGTAGAAACTGTTGGGAGAACAGAACAAGAAAGATGACACCCAATTTTCGGGTGAAATAAGCACGTCCTTTGAGTCCGTTCTGACGCAAATTAAATTTATTAAAGCTATTCAAAGTCAATAGAACCGGTATGGAAAGCAATAGTATCTAACGGAAGAAAGACGTTTTTCAATCGGGTTTTCAATCCCTCAGATATTGCTGTAAACGGAATCGTGAGCTTACGCCCTCTGGTTGCAGACTTGTGCGTTACGAAAAACATGAATTTATATGAGAAATAATTCGCTCCGGAAACGCTCTCCAACACAGAAATAAGTTTCCATATCGGACTCTTAGAAACAGAGATATCGACAAAAATAAGATGTGACTTTTCGTCGCCTGGTGGGAAAACCATGCAATATTTTAGGAACAAAATATTCTCAAAAGGTTTATCCATATGAGCGGTATCGGTCCAAGAAACAAAAAATTTAGTCGAGTTTCCAGGAGCCCAGATTTTGCTACAAATACATCAGAAGCAGAAATTAACACTTATGGCTCCTGGTGGCCAAACCATTCATTACCAATTATTGGAAATTATGTAAAAAATATTTTCCATCAGGTCTTGTATGCGATACAGGAAGAAGTTTTCAAATCGGAGTTTTAGGTGCAAAAATAACGCAGAAAACGCAATTTACCTTTGAGCCCCGGAAAGTCTATGATTTCCTTGAAGATTTTGAATTTATAGGAAAAACATTTCGCATCAGAAACACTATCCAAGAAGGAATTTTTCAAATTGGACTCTTAGAAGTAGAGATATTGACAAAAATAAGATATACATCTACGCCCCCTGGCGTAGAAACCATGCATTAGTTTAAGAAGTAAATGTTTCTAAAAGGTTTGTCCACATGAGTAGTATCGGTCTACAAACGAGGTTTTTTTTAAATAGAGAAGTTAGAAGCTCATATTTTGCTGCTAATGCATCAGAAGCGGAAATTAAGATTTATGCCCCTGGTGGCCAAACCATTTTTTTACAAAAATTAGAAATTACGTGCAAACGATTTCCCATCAAGAGCTGTATCCGGTGCAGAAAGAATTTTGCAAAACGGAGATTTAGAAGCAGAGATATATTGGGAAACGCAATTTACCTCTACGCCGCCTAGCGGAAAGTCTATGAATTACTTGGAAATTTTGAAATTATATGAAAAACATGTCACACTAGAAACACTATCCAACGAAGAAGAAATATCTCAAATCGTACTCCCAGAAGACGACAATACGATATACATCTATTGACAACAATATTTTTTTTTTTTTTTTTTTTTTTTTTTTAGGTTTAACGACCACCGTGAGCAACTCAATGGGCTATAAGCAGTCGCCCGTCCCTAATTTAGGGTCACTGGTTCCAGGGAAGGGAGAGAGCCAGTGCCGTAAGACAAACACAACATCCATGCCTCACCGGGATTCGAACCCGGACCCCTTACGGACGAATGATCAGAGGCCAACGCCTTAGACCACTGCGCCACCGGGGCGGCTGACAACAATATGATATACATCTATTGACAACAATATAATATACATCTATGCCTCCTGGCGGAGAAAATGTGGAATATTTTAAGAAGAAAATAGTCCGAAAAGGTTTACCGAAGTGAGTGGCATCAGTACACGAAAAATGTTTTTCAATCGATGTTTTAGAAGCTCATTTTATGGCAAATACATCAGAAGCAAAAATTAACACTTACGCCCCCTGGTGGCCAAAGTATTCTTTACCTAAAATTAGAATATATATGCAAAAGTATTTCCATCAGAAGGTGTATCTGCTGAAGAAAACATTTTTCAAATCGGAGTTTTAGGAGAAGAGTTATCGGAAAAAATGTAATTTACTTTTACGCCCCCTAGCGGAATATCTATTCGTAATTTGAAAAAGTAACTATATTTAAAATACTCTTCGAGATAAATGGAATCGAAAGATAAAAGATTTTTTTCAATCAGATGTTGATAAGCAAATATGCGGAATAAAACGCGCTTTTGAATTCGACATTATCTGCATTTACGCCCTCTAGCGGCGAAATTGTACATCGTAAAAAAAAAAACGAAATGAAGGATCATCATTTGCATATTTCAAGCTTCCCAATGCAAAAAGATTTTTTTCAAATCGGACTAATAGTTGCAGAGATATCATGAGTACAGACGGACGGACGGACAAACCGAAAAAGTAAGCACGATCTTTTTTTACAAAAGACGTGCTAAAAAGTTCCGCTCTAGAATGGAATTTAAAGATAGCGCTGAGATAACTGATCCGGTCAACGTCCCTAGCCACCCGTGACAACTGTCCCACGATGTATTGGGACCAGAGAAGAAGCAGAGCGTGAGAGAAAAATACGAAGTTGGTTCGCTAAAATTATTCGTGGATGTGCATTGTGTGTTTTTTCATCAGTTAAGTTTATGTGGAATTTTTATGAAACTCGTTATAAGCTATGAGCTTTGAACTAGAAATATGAACTACTACAATAATTGTGAGAAATCTGTAACTACATCACTAAATGGTTTTTTCGTTTAAAAGTGTGTCAGACAACCTACGTTTGAAGAAAGGGGAATAAGCAAATCTATTTATTTAGATGAATATTGAAGAGGTGTTTATAATCGCGTTTATCTCTGCGTCCTATGGCTACTGGTATTTACTCCAACAGAAACATGGATACATTTTTAATTGGACGTAAGCTGGCACCAGACGATTGTGAAGCATTAACATAAAGAAGTGTACAGAACAGGCGGAGTTCCGAAATTAAAATCAAGAAAATATTCTGAAGAACATTTATATTTTGGATTTACTAAGCCCGGAGTAAATGGTAAAAAATGGCCATTGTGTGTCATTTGTTCGAAAATTTTGGAAGCTGACAGCATGAAACCTAACAAACTGAAGCAGCATTTGGAAACACTTCATAAGGAGTATGTTAACAAACCTCGTGAGTTTTTTTATTGCTAAACTAAATACTTATAAAAAAACAAAAATGTAATATTAAACAAATTAGCAAAATCATGCAAAGCACTGATCATGGTACGCTTTCCAATATGCCAGAAATCATTACTAAAGTTATGAGGACAATGGCTGTGGAAAAAATCTCGCTCCTGTGCCTTGACCTTTGACCCCATTTCAACGATATTGAACAGAATTGGTTCAGTATACCTCCGGAGCAACATACTAAAGTTTTGTCTAAATAGAAGCATTTTTATTCAAGTTATGAGGATAATGGATGTGGAATAAATCTCGCTCCTGTGCCCTGACCTTTAACCCCATTTCGATGATATTCAACAGAACCGGTTCAGTACATCTCCGAAACAACATAGTAAAGTTTTGTCGCAATCGAAGCATTTTTATTCAAGTTGTGAATATAATGGCTGTGGAATAAATCAAGCTCCTGTGCCCTGACCTTTGACCCCATTTCGATGATATTCAACAGAACCAGTTCAGTATACCTCCAAAACAACATGATAAAGTTTTGTCACAATAGGAGCATTTTTATTCAAGTTATGAAGCTAATGGCTGTGGAATAAATCAAGCTCCTGTGCCCTCACCTTTGACCCCATTTCGATTATATTAAACAGAATTGGTTCAGTACATCTCCGAAACAACATAGTAAAGTTTTGTCGCAATCGAAGCATTTTTATTCAAGTTGTGAGGATAATGGCTGTGGAATAAATCAAGCTCCTGTGCCCTGACCTTTGATCCCCTTTCGATGATAATCAACAGAACCGGTTCAGTATACCTCCAAAACAACATGATAAAGTTTTGTCACAATAGAAGCATTTTTATTCAAGTTATGAGGTTAATGGCTGTGGAATAAATCAAGCTCCTGAGCCCTGCCCTTTGACCCTATTTCGACGATATTAAACAGAATTGGTTCAGTATACATCCGGAGCAACATACTAAAGTTTTGTCGCAATAGAAGCATTTTAGTCAAGTTATAAGGACAATGGCTTTGGAATAAATCAAGCTCCTGTGCCCTGACCATTGACCCCATTTCGATGATATTAAACAGAACCGGTTCAGTGTACCCCCAGAACAACATGATAACGTTTTTTCACCATCGAAGCATTTTTATGTAAGTTATGACGCATAAGGGCAATGGAATGGATCCCGCTCCTATGTCCTGACCTTTGACACCTTTTAATCCATTTCCAATAGGGTTCATAACATAACGTGTCCTTACCTTCTGTTAATGTTTACCTTTTTTTACATTATTTCTGTTGTTTAATTCTCTTGTTCAGCCGAGCCACGCATAAGCCTGACGAATGCACCCGTTTTGTGTTGAAAGCTTGCGCTTAAATATTTGCACGTCTGTGCCAATAAACGGATATTATATTGCAATTTCTTACTAAATTGAACTTCAATATGATTTAGTAGGCTTAACGAACGCTTTAGTACATCAAATTCTTTGGAACCTACAAGTATTTTTCGCAAAACCAAAATTTTTACAATTCATTGCGTGAAACACAAATGGGTACATGATAATTAAAATGATTGCCTTAGTTTCATACTGATACAAAGTATTCCAAAACACTTATGCCAAAGTTAATAATATCGTGCAAATTTTATTCTTTTTGAAAACTAAGGTCTATTGAATTGAGCTTTTTGTACCTAAGCCTCTTTGAAATGCCATACTAACATACACACAAAACATATTACTCTCGTATGACAGTGTCTAATGGCTTTTTCCGGTTTATACTGAAATACACTAACATAAGCCTCACTAACATACACACAAAACATATTATTTCGTGTGGCAGTGTTTTTTTCCGGTTTATACTGAAATACACTAACATAAGCCTCACTAACATACACACAAAACATATTATTTCGTGTGGCAGTGTCTTTTTCCGGTTTATACTGAAATACACTAACATAAGCCTCACTAACATACACACAAAACATATTATTTCGTGTGGCAGTGTTTTTTTCCGGTTTATCCTGAAATACACTAACATAAGCCTCACTAACATACACAAAAAACATATTATTTCGTGTGGCAGTGTCTTTTTCCGGTTTATACTGAAATACACTAACATAAGCATCACTAACATACACACAAAACATATTATTTCGTGTGGCAGTGTTTTTTTCCGGTTTATACTGAAATACACTAACATAAGCATCACTAACATACACACAAAACATATTATTTCGTGTGGCAGTGTTTTTTTCCGGTTTATACTGAAATACACTAACATAAGCCTCACTAACATACACACAAAACATATTATTTCGTGTGGCAGTGTTTTTTTCCGGTTTATACTGAAATACACTAACATAAGCCTCACTAACATACACACAAAACATATTATTTCGTGTGGCAGTGTCTTTTTCCGGTTTATACTGAAATACACTAACATAAGCATCACTAACATACACACAAAACATATTATTTCGTGTGGCAGTGTCTTTTTCCGGTTTATACTGAAATACACTAACATAAGCATCACTAACATACACACAAAACATATTATTTCGTGTGGCAGTGTCTTTTTCCGGTTTATACTGAAATACACTAACATAAGCCTCACTAACATACACACAAAACATATTATTTCGTGTGGCAGTGTTTTTTTCCGGTTTATACTGAAATACACTAACATAAGCCTCACTAACATACACACAAAACATATTATTTCGTGTGGCAGTTTTTTTTTCCGGTTTATACTGAAATACACTAACATAAGCCTCACTAACATACACAAAAAACATATTATTTCGTGTGGCAGTGTCTTTTTCCGGTTTATACTGAAATACACTAACATAAGCCTCACTAACATACACACAAAACATATTACTCTCGTGTGACAGTGTCTAATGGCTTTTTCCGGTTTATACTGAAACACAGAACGTAAGTAAGCAAATAAGTAAGTAACAAATAGTCCTTTGATCCTAAAAAGTTCATTTTGTATATCGGTTTAAAAATCACTTTAAAATAAAAGGTTTTGAGAATTTTTGAAATTTTAAAGTACATGTCACGGGAAAATGGAATAATTGCAAAAATTCTCTCGCTATAGGACTAAAGGACTATCTATGTTGAAGACGAAAACTCGTGGGGAATTTATCAAATTCCATGTGAATGTGGCGCTTCGTACATAGGACAGACCCGTAGAGTCTTACGTTTTCGATTGAAGGAGCACAAGACCTACATTCGGAATTGTGACCTAAAGAAGTCATCGATGGCTAAACACTGTTACGAAAAGGACCACAGATTTCTCTTTGAAGAAGCAAAACTAATTGACAAGCCAGATTCAACCACCAAACTTGATATTTTGGAAGCTTTACATATACATCAGAAGTCTTTGCAACTTGTTGATGACATGGCATCCACACCATTTCTATCAAGCGCGCGGAAGCATCTGACCAAAACACGTGACTGTAAACACCATTTATGATGCCATATACAATTTGAATATTTACGTGCCATTCGTCCTGATGACGCTAGGTCAATACCCAGCGAAACCATGGTCGACTTGAGAAATTAAATGTTTGTGACAAACTACGTTGTATTATCTTAATACTTAAATTATTATGAAAATAAAAAAAGACAAACTTAATATCACAATTTTTCTGCGCATAACAAAATATTTTTCTCTTCACTCTCTCATAGAATAAAAAAATAAAATAAAAAGATACCCTGCTTCTTCGTTCCTGCGAAGAGCACCTTTTAAAAAGTTCATTATATTCTGAAGGCTACGTAGTTATCTAAACCATTTGTAAAACATAACACGTTTTTCTCATTGGTATAAAAATTCCACTTACTGAACTGACATTTCTTCCACATTCTGTTGTTAATGTACACGCATAGAAACTTTTGCCATGGCCGTGAGAGGAGACTCAACTCCTGTGAAATAGCTGCTTTTCCATCACCGAGTTTTTATGGACACTTACTTGTTTTTATGGACACTTACTTGTTGAATACTTTACTTGTTTACTGAAAAAAAAACCAAGCAAAAACTGCTTTTCTTGTCAATACTTCATTCAAACCTGCCTAAATTCCTGGCTATTTCTTTAACCAGTATCATATGAACTTGCCGCAAAGCAATTAGTAAAATCTTTTGTTAAGGCTGGAGGCCCTTTTAGCCGTGAGCCCCCTCATGCAATGCGGGGGTTGCGGGAGCGATCACTACGTTCATGGACGTAGCTACTCACGCTGATAACCGATCTACAGCAGTCGCTACATTTGTACACGGTCGAGGCACATTATTGTTACCACCAGCTAATATCCAGAGTAACCCCGGTGTGCAGCGCGGAGAGTAGCTATACAGGCTGTTGGTGACTCAATAAGGTGCTGGAAGGTGTTCACAGGAATGCGGAGCCATGCTGACTGCAGTGTATCTGACAGATGCAGGAGGGTGCAAGGTGAAGGATCCATAGAGCGAACAACATGATCGAGATGGTCTCACAGATGCTCAATTGGGTTTAAGTCTGGGGAATTAGGGGGCCAGGGAAGAACTTTGAAGTCTGCATCGTGCTCTTCCAACCACTCTCGGACATTTCTAGCTGCGTGACACGTCGCATTGTCGTGCTGGAAGATCCCATCCTCCCCAGGGAAGACAATCAGAATGTATGTGTGTTCGTGGTCTGCAATGATGGATTCCTAACGAATTCGGTTCCCATTGCCTTCCACAGGTATGCGTGGACAGAGGGAATCCCACGAAAACATTTCCCAGAATGCAACACAGCCCCCCACCAGCTTGGGTTCTTCCAGCAATGCTTGAAGAGTGTTTGTTCTCTGACGTTTTTCGCCTTATATGCCAACGTCCATCCGCTCGATGAAGCAGAAAACGTGACTCATCGGAGAAGGCAATCTTTTGACAATCAGCGGAGGTCAAATTGCGATACTGCCGTGCAAATGTAAGCCTTTTCTGCCGATGCACCTTCGTTAGCATAGGTGTAGTGACCACCCGTCTGCATCGGAGCCCCATACGTAGCAGAGTGTGCTGAACTGGTGCTTTAGACACACTTCCGGTAGCCCCCTGGTTCATTCGGCCTGTGAGTTGCTCCACTCTAACGTGTCGATCGGCCTTCAAGCACCTTGGCAGCCGGCGTTCAGCTCTCACATCAATGGCAGGTGGTGCTCCGCAGTTTCCACATCGCGTATTCGCAATGATGCCATTTCTTCAGCTACGATACACTTTAACCACATCATCACGCGAACAGTTCACAAACTGCGCTGTTTCAGAAATACTGCCGGACTTGAACCGAAAGCCGATAATCACCCCCTTTTTGCAAATCTGATAAATCGCTCATTTTATCCCTGATAGCAACGAGTGATATGTTTTCAGAATGCCTATAGCACACCTTATATACACTTCAAGCTAGCTCACGAAACGTGCCTTCTTTCATGGGCTACGTACTGTTGACCTTAAAAGTAGGAGGTGGTCGCAATAAAGTGACTCGACTGGGTTTATCAGCACGCTTTCTCGTCGAAACAGCAATATCCCTAACTTTTTTGTGAGCAGTGTAATACATGGTTTGAACATCTTGCAGAGTTTACGTGTACCATTATTCTAGGTTGCAGGGGGTTAGCAGTAAAATTCTTTAGGTGGAACAAATACTATACGGTGCAAATTAATTGGGACAAGCTATTTTATTCTCAGAATTGTAATGTGATCGCCAGTTGATGTCGGAAACCCACGTAAACCGGTTTTATCAGCTGTGAGGTGGTGTGACTGTTAGAACTTGATAGTAAGAATGTGGTTTGACCGGTTTTAAACAGGAAATGGGCACTTCAGCTTCAGTTGTGAGCTTTCGTGTGGGACAGTTGGATGTTAGTTTTTGCTCTCTGTGAGTATGTGTTGCTTTCGTTTATCCAAAAATAGATATTTCCACGAGGAAGCGTGCAAAAATAATTGCTCTGAAGGATCACAGTTCTATGACAGTGAGAGATATCGATTCTGCAGTTGGTGTAGGCAAATCAAAAGTATCAAGACTTCTTACGCGATACAATGCATCTGGATCATCGTCTCCAAAAAGGAGAGGTAAATGTGGAAGAAAACGAAAAACAACTCCACGAACCGATAAATATCTAATCAGAAATAGTAAAATGAAAAAAAAACAAGCACCGGCCTTCAAAGAGATTTATTGGCTAATGGTTGCGATGTTAGTGATTCAGAATTGAAAACTGTAATTGAAAACTGTAGATTGTGCTCCGTGAGTTTTGTTTGTATTGCAAGTATTTAGGCTACTAGGATAACTAGGTTTGTGCTTACCTCCACTATAAAGGTTTGGAGATTCGTTTCGGACATCTCCCGAAGTGGTGAGTGCCTTTTTTCGTTTCTTATCGTCGTGTTTAAAATTCCTACCGAGCTGGTAGAAGCCTACTTATCTCGGCGCCATTAAAATGGCGTCATCCGGTGGTGTTGTCAACCCTGACATCACTTCCGGTGATCACGGCACTTTGCCCAGCGGTGGCGTTGTCACGTTGCCCTCCGGGTCGACGTCAACCGTTGGCGGCGTATCGTTTTCCTCCCCTGACGTCACTATTACAGCTCTTGCCCCAGCTGCTTCTCATATAGTGACAGTTGACGTCATGGACACTATGGATGACGGTGCTCCTCTGCCTTCAATGGATGGCGATGCTCCTCTGCCTTCAATGGATGGCGGTGCTCCTCTGCCTTCAACCTCCACTTCTACTGCTCCTCGTTCCTATTCTTCAGCGGTAACTTCCCAAAGGATTCAGCCCAAGTCTAATTCCATGCGAGCGGAAGCCGCAGCTTTAAAACCTCATGTCCGTCGCTCTGGTAATGAGGTTGTGCTCGAAATTCCAGTGGATTCTCCAGCAGGTGCCTCTTTCACCACGGCTACTGAGTTGGGTGTGTGCTTTGAGGCGCTGCCAGACACACCACTCAAAATGTACTCAACTGCTCTAAAACAAAAGTTCTCTCCGTCAGCGATACGTCATATGTCGCGCAGAGGGCCGAGTGTCATTGTTTATTTTTTTCATGCGGCAGATGCTACCTTTGTCTTACAGACTGGGCTGGTTGTTGGTGATCACCAATTATTTCCTGAGCCTGTCGCCCAGAGACCAGTAACGGTCTCGATGTACCCAGTACATCCTGAAGTCACAGATGCTATGCTTTGTGCTTTTCTTATGCAATCCGGTCGTGTTGTGGGTAACATTACCACACACTCCGCTGCTCCAAAGGACGAGGATGATCGTTCGATTGAAAGTGCCCGACGAGTTGCGCGAGTAGTATTCTCTTCGGATGAACATATCAAGTCTTTTCCTACTCTCTTCACTGTAAAATGTGGAGATCAAATCCGACGCATCGACGTTTTAACCTCCTTTCATTGTCAGACTTGTAAGGCGTATGGCCATCAACGTAGTGAGTGCTTCCGCCGCCCTGCTGTACCTCAGTCTTCGGGACCAAACGTCACTCGTGACAGCCCTGTGTCGTCCACCCCTACCGTTTCTAAGGAGGTGTCTTCAGAACTTCAACCTGCTCTGCCATCGGGCCTTCCTCCACGGGGTCCTGCCCCACAATTGTTGACAGAGGACTTTCCTCATCTGGTACCGACAGCTCCGCCCACGTTCCTTGCAGCTCCAGCTGACCTGACTGCTGACCTTCATCTTCCTTCGGATGAAGACACTCCAAGTACAGTTACTGACATGGGCTGCCCTACTGCTAGTGACACTTCTGGCAATCACTCTGACCCTACAACTACCAGCAAGCCTGCTCGACGGGAGTCCTGGAGTGCTCCGCAGACTCCGCTCCCCTCCTCGCATCGGTGCTGCAAGAGGTCGTTCTGTTGACTCATCTTCCCGCTCCTCCTCTCAACGTCGTACTTCGCCACGAACAAGTCGACACCCTGCTGTGATTCCAGGTTCTAAGACTCCACCCCCAGTGCTTTCCCTAGATTCTTTTCTCCGATACCTAGCTGAAGCGAAGGCGGATATACCGGTAATTCCGCTTTCTCTTCATAAAATATATGAAGTATTATGCTCTCATAAACATCCTAGATTCTTTAATCAGTTTGTTGCACGTCATTTGCTTGATCTTCCTACTGTTCTAACCCAAGTTTCTAGTGTGATATCTGTGTATCGAAATCTTGTGCTTTCCTATCCCGATCTCAAATTTAGTGTTGACAGAATGAAGAAGCAAGCGAAGAAAATAACAGATTCCAGCGCACGTGCGTGTCGACCTGGGAAGGACCTACCGATTCAAGGTGGTCACACTTAACTGCAGAGGGTTCTCTGCTTCTCCTAGAAATGCTCTAGTGTATGAGGACTTGGCGCCTCTACAGGCAGATCTTCTCTTGCTCCAAGAGACCAATTGCTCTGCTACCACTTTGTTCTCTCGTTGGCGGGCTTGGCCCTACGATTTTCACCATGCTTATCGAGCTGGACGGAATGGTGGCCTTGCACTTGGGATCCATCACCGCCTACTCCCTCTGATTTCGACGCCAGTGATTCGTGCCTTACATGTGGACAACCTCCAGGTCGCTGTCTTTTGCATTGAAAACGTGACCTATCATGTTTTTAACATATATGTCCCCTGTGATGAGCGTCTGTTACCTGATCTTCTCTCCACACTCCGTACAGAGCTGTCATGCATCCCACCGTCTGAATACATTCTCATCGGCGGAGATTTCAATTGTACGTTGTTGCCGGCCCTTGACCGCAATTCAACCGTTGGAGAATACCGCAGACAACGTGTATTACAGATTTCCCAGCTAGTTGATGATTTTCAATTGGTTGATGCGTTCCGGCATCTACACCCGTCGGAAATCTCTTTTACCTGGCGCTCTTCCATCCATGGCAGCACTACGGCAGCACGGTTGGATAAATTTTATGTTTCGACTGCTCTTCTCCCGTCGATCGCAGCTGCTGCCCATCATCCTTCCGCCGCTTCAGACCACAGTATTGTCAGTCTGTCGGTGTGTGTTTCGCCTTCACCTTCAAGGACTCAACGAGTATGGACTTTTCCGGACTCGCTCCTGGATGATCAACAATTTTGTGTTGGTGTGCGTGAGTTCCTCCGAAGTCGTCAGCCCCTTCTT
This sequence comes from Macrothele yani, assembly GCA_039090855.1. Taxonomy (NCBI): domain Eukaryota; kingdom Metazoa; phylum Arthropoda; class Arachnida; order Araneae; family Macrothelidae; genus Macrothele; species Macrothele yani. The sequence goes on from CM077000.1 coordinate 26,238,341, forward strand.
GATACTACGTCCGACGCGATGCAACTGTGGCTCAGTGTCAAACATGACTTGGTCCTTTTTGTACGGCGCTACTCCCATGCCTCTCGGAATGAGAGCGATATGAAAATTGCGAATCTACGTGCTCTATTGTCGATGCTCTCTCTTGATGATCCGCAATACCCCGGCTATCTGGCAGATCTCCATGCTTTGCTTCTTCCTCGCGCATCCGATGCAGCCTACAGGATGCATTTCTTGCATCTCTCCCCTACAGCTGATTCTCACGATTACTTAACCGCCTTGGAATCTCAACATCGTTCTGCTACATCTTTGCGTCATCTTCGCCTCCAGGATGGTTCCATCACTTCGAACCCATCGAAGCTATGCACTTTCACCAGACAGTATTTCATCGCCAAGTACAGTGCGGTAACGCAGTCTTCATCCTCATTAGCTTCTCCTCTTCTCTCCTCTCTTCCTCAGGTCCCCTCTACTTTATCTACTTCTTTTCTCTCTCCTTTCTCTCTTCGCGAACTCCGCGAGGCGTTCGCTACTCTCAATCCTCATGCCGCTCCTGGACTTGACGGCCTTCCTCTGTCCTTTTATCGTGCTTTTCTACGGTGCCTTCTGCCTTTTCTGTCTGCGTGTTTCTCGTCTGCTTTTTCCTCTCCTGCGTTACCGCCCGACTTTACTTTGGCACACACCATCCTCCTTCCTAAGAAGGGTGACCTCTTGGATCTTGGAAACTGGCGCCCTATCTCCATCCTAAACACTGACTATAAGTTCTATACAAAACTCTTATCCCGTCGCCTTAATTCTGTTCTCTCTTTCGTTATTTCTCCTGACCAGACATACACTGTGCCTGGTCGGACTATTTCCACTAACGTTTCTCTTCTCCTTCATCTTCACTTCCTCACTCGCTCTTTTTGTGAACCTCTTGCCTTCCTCAATCTGGATCAAAAGTCCGCTTTTGATAACGTTTCTCATTTTTATCTCTCTGCTGTCCTTTCACAATTTGGCTTTCCTCCTACCTTTTCTTCCGCACTCTTGGCCCTTTATCAGGGAGCTAGTTTCCATGTTCGAGCGGCCACATTTCTAACCGCTCCAATTCCGTTTAAGCGAGGCATCCGGCAAGGATGTCCGCTCTCCGGCCAGCTATTCGCTCTCGCTTTTGAGCCTTTCCTGTTAGCAGCCCGAAGATCACTCCTGGATGTCCTACCGCCGACAGTGGCTAGTACTCGTCATCATCGAATAATTTTCACCGCCTATGCTGATGATGTGACCTTTTGCGTCCGGGATGAATCTCAATTTGATCGCCTGTATTCTGTATATCAACAGTATGTTGCATTATCTGGAGCAGCGCTGAATGCCACTAAAAGTACTGGCTTATGGTGCGGGGCATGGGCTGCCCGCACTGATGCTCCTTGGGGTGCGCAGTGGACAGCCACTACACAGAAGATCCTCGGTGCGTATGTCGGATTGCCCTTGGCTTCTGCATCTGCCACCTGGACTGCTCTTCTTCCCCGGATACAACGGACTGCTGCCTACTGGAGTAAGGCCCGCCCTTTCACATCGTTCCGTCAACGAGCAGCCGTTGTTCGTCGACAACTTATCTCTGTATGCGAATACTCTTGGATGTCGACGGTTGTGCCCGTGTCACAAATGATGACCATCACTCGCCTCTCAACTTCCGTCATCTGGTCTTCACATCACTGGGTTAAACCTGCCACGCTTCATCTGCCAGCCTCTTTGGGTGGCATCCAGCTTCCTGATCCAGCTTTCCTTTATAAAACTCATCGCATTATTCATTTCATTCGCCTTGCCACTTCAACTGTTCCGTCCCTTACCACTACCTTGAATGTTCTAGCTTCTTTCCGTGACCCATCTTTCACCTTCCTACTGTTTCTGAAGATGGATGCATACTCTCTTCTCCCGTCCCACCTCCCTCCTGTCCTGCGAGAGGGCCTTTCTCTCTTTCGTTCGCTTCCTCTTCTCCGTTCATTTCCTTCTTCAACTCTTGATCTCCTAGATGAACCTCTCTTCTTCTCTTCTCTTATTCACCCTCCTAACCTCCCTTACTTTTACTTTCCTCATTGGATCCGCTCTGGTGTGATAACTGTCCGTTCTCTCGTAACTTCTGATCTAACCTGGAGACCTCTTTCTTCCCTGTTTCTATCTCCAACCATTACTCTTGCTAACGAATATCTTCTTCTTCGCACAGCGCTTTGGAGCCTCTTTCCACTCCTCGCTTCACCTGATGGTCTCTTCTCGGTCCCCTCTGCTCCTCTTTCCCTACCGTTCTTTCTCCTCATTCGTAGCTCCCCGGTTCTAGTTACTTCTCTCTCCTCCTCTTCTCTTTATTGGCTTCTTCTTTCCCCTCCCGCACTTCCACTTTCTGTTCATTCTGCTCCTCCTTCTCTTCTCCCCGCCATCTGGACAGCATCTACCTCCCCCTTTCCTCCCCTCTTGAACTCAATGTCCATTGGCAATTTCTTCACCTTCGTCTCCCCGCCCCATCAGTACTGTTTCGCATGACCCTTCTCACCTCTCCGCAGTGCTCCTTTTGCCCTGAAGTCAGCGACGTCCAACATCAATACCTATTCTGCCCCGTTCTCCTGCCAGTCCTAAACACAGCATTTCGTCTTGCTGATCGAATTTGTGCTCGATCGTTACCATTTCTTGCATATGCTTGGCTACTCCAAACAAAGCATCCACCTACTCACTTGCCTCCTGTGTGCCGTTATATTTTTCTTCTTGTGAAGTTCACTGTCTATGCTTTCCATCTTCAACAACGCTTCCCCCTCTTATTCCACCTCCTCAGGAGGCAAGTGCTATCATTCGGAGACGCTTCCTAGCACGGTTAACCACTCGCCTCCAAATGGAGCACTCTCGTGCTGCCTCAACAAACACCGATAGCGTTTTTCAATCCACTTGGGTCCAATCGGCTGGGTGGTTCCATATCCACAATTTGCAGTTACATCTCAACCTATAAGTGGGATTTTTGTTGTCGCCCACGTTCACTGTAACAAATCATGTTTTTACGTATTAATTTTGGTGCTTCGCTATTTGTGATTTTTCTGTTTTAATGTGCCATTGAAGATAGCTCACCATGTTTCCCATGTTCTCTTCGATAATGTTGGGTTTTATGTTGTTGTATATAATTCTTCCTTCTGCACAGTTTACTGCCCACGCAATGTCCCCTTCATTATGTTGAATATTTTTTTAAAATATTAGTCACTGTGTGTATAATATAATGTAACAAGATGCCCTTCTGAGTACATTTAGCGTTATTTCCCCTTGTCACTGAATACTTCTGTACATATGTTGTAAATTTTGAATGTAGCATCACTGTTGCATTTCTGTGAATTAGTACCTAATGTTTAATCTTTTGTATGGTAGTAATGCTTAATTGGAATTTGTGCATAGTATAGAATCATGTCTTGTCCTGTCTACAATACTGTAGGTAAACATTTTCGTTTGTATCGCTCGTGCTTTATTGTCTGCCTCTCCTTCGCCCTACGTGGCGAAATAATTTTTTTTATGATTTTAACAATATTTTGTTTTACGTTTCACTGGAACTTTCCAGCTGATGTATATACCGCTGTATTTATTGGCAGAATTCCATTGTCATGTACATAGAAATGTTATTTTACTGAAGAATAAAGGCAATTTTGAAATGTAGGCTTCTGGAAGTTGGCCGGAAGGCAAGAAGACCAACGAAAAAACAATATTTGAGTGCGAAAATGAAGATAAAACGTTTAGCATGATCCAAAAATTATGAATCATGGACTGCTGACGACTGGAAAAAGGTCATTTTCAGTGATGAAACTCATTTATTTGTGCAGGGTTACCAAGCAAATGTCGTTAGAGGAAGCAACTGTGAACCACCCTTAGGACCTAAGCATGTCAAACAAACTGTAAAACACCGTCTGAAACAGATGTTTTGGGGTTTTTTTTCCACATCAAATGGCACTGGAAGCTTAGTTTCCTGTTCAAGGTATGATGAATTCAGCCAAGTACGTAGAAATATTACAACGTAGGTTTGTTCCATTCTTGCAAACCTTTGACGGGACATTTCAACATGATTTGGCCCCATGTCACAATTCAAAATTGGTCAAGAATTTCATGCTGGAAAATTAAATTCATTTGCTTGATTGGTGTGGAAATTCATCCCACAGAAAAAAGTTTGGAATATTTTGAAGCGACGTTTAGGTAAAATGGACTGAACAACCAAATTCACGCATGATAACGAATGCTATAAAAGTGTGGTTCCACGATTATGAAGTCAAACATACGTGCCCGAAATTAGTGGAGTCAATGCCAAAACGAATTCAAGAGGTCATTTATGCTAAAGGAGGACATACTTCATACTAATACAGGTATTTATCAGTGTATATAAAGGCATAGAATGATATAAAGGCATAGTTTTGGAAAAAAGAGTGATTTTTTTACTTTGTCCCAATTAATTTGCACAGTATAGTTGATCGAATATTTTGTTTGAAGAAAAAAGCACAATTCGTATTGTGGCTGGCTATGGTGAAAAAAAGCAGTTGTACATGGTGTGAGGTGAATGGCCGACTTTGCTTGTGAGACTGAACATGAGAGAGAAGAGAGGCTGCAATATCAAGAATCTTGAGTGAGTGTGACGAACATTCGCTAGTGCTGTGCAGTAAATGCTACCTCAGCTTTCAAGGTGTTCAAAACGATGTAATATGATGGGCGTGGGAAGGTTGCAATGCAATTGCAGCAAGTGAGCATCTGTAACTTTAGGGGAGGTGATGGACTTGTGGGCCTTCATACAGGTAACAGCAAGATCTGAGTGTGGAATCTGTGAGATCTCACGAGAAAAAGGAAACGGTAAGACATGGCAAGTGGAAGCGTTTTTACGAACTGTAGTTTCAGAGCACTGTTATCTCCTGTACACACGCGCGACGTTGGCACCCCGTCTCAGAGATAGAGTACACCAATTTCCTAGCACCGACTATGTACCCGTGACCGAACTCCTTCAGGACACAACGTTAAAACCAACACCATCACAGTCGCAGGCGAAGCCCATGGAATACAAAACCCGTCCATAGTAATACGCTATGTTTAACCAGGAAGGAATTATGAGAACGTAGCGGTACTGCGCGGACCCAAATGTGACGTCACAACGTGACGTACCTTTTAAAATGTAAATGGTGTGAATTCACCTAACATTCTTGAAAATAATATTCAGCAAAGTTTTTAATGCCGTCTGGGTGGCGCAGTGGCCAAAGCGATGGCCTCTGATCATTCGTCAGAAAGAGGTCCGCGTTCAAATCCCGGTGAGACATTGATTTTGTGTTTGACTTACGCCACTGGCTCTCTCCCATCCCTGGAACCAGTGACCCTAAATTAGGGACGGTTTTGTTTTTTTGTTTTGGTTGGAGGTTTAACGACCACCGTGAGCAACTCAATGGGCTATAAGCAGTCGCCCGTCCCTAATTTAATGTCACTGGCTCCAGGGAAGGGAGAGAGCCAGTGCCGTAAGACAAACACAACATCCATGCCTGACCGGGATTCGAACCCGGACCCCTTACGAACGAATGATCAGAGGCCAACGCCTTAGACCACTGCGCCACCGGGGCGGCAAATTAGGGACGGGAAACTGCTTATAGCCCATTGAGTTGCTCACGATGGTCGAAAAATCTCCAATAAAATAAAAAATTCTGTTACTCTCCGACTTTTAACAAAATCTCCATTTTCCAACGTTTCCGTTTCAAACGGCCTGAAAGTGTAATGTTTTGATACATTTTTCGTTGTCATTAATTCCGCATTTTTCGGACAGAAATGTCGGTTTCGGATTTTTTTTTCTGATTTTACACAGAAATTCCCCATTTCCTTAAACTTCGATTTTGACTTATTCAGTCCCCGTAAAAAATAAATTTTCGTTCCCACCTTTTGTTTTAGCTTACACCAGTTATATTGCAGAATTTCCCCCTGACGTAGGAAGTGAAGGAAGTCTTCTTCGAGGAGTGGGTCGAGCCTGCGACGGTTTTTACGCCAGTAACGAGCGCTACCGACTGAGCTACCAAGACACTACCAGATCATGTTTCAAGTACAGACGAAGACGGGTGTCACACGATGACGAAATATTTTTTGCTATGAACACGTTCCAGAACAGAGAAAGCGGCACACTTTACAAAAGAAACTGACGCGTAAAATGTATCCCCTGTTAAATGTGTCTAAATTGTCAGCTTACGGTTTGCAATTTTTTTGAAAAATGAAACTTCTGCTTTTGAAATGAGTGAAGATTTTTATTTGCTGAGTGACTGACCCCTTTTCACTTCCACATTTACTGTAGCGATCAGAACTACGAACTACGATTTGAAGAAGTTGGCAATTTCGAACCTTTGGTAAGTATATTTTGAAACCTAACTTAAAAATTCTCAATGTAAGACTTGAATTACAGTTTTTGTTATTCTACAAAACCCAAGTTTCTTGGGAAAGGTGAACGTCAACAGAACGGCTTTCCATTGCAGTAAAAAAAAATATTTCCTAGTTCAAGTTTCAATTGTTAGTTTCGGTCTAGAGGGGTATGTTAAAAAGCACCTACACACGAAATGGAACATACACTGGTTTAAATATATTAAGAAGTAAAACATAAATTGCGATAACTGAAAAAATACATATAGAAATTTGTTGAAAACCTGTATCATGTCGCACGTTAGAGAAAGATCCTAAACCATTTCGTAAGAAACACTTCATTCCGACAAAAGAAACCTCATACAGAAGCAGGTGAAAAATAAGGTATCAAAATAAATAGCCAAAGTACGTATTTTAATAGGGAGTGTGGTAACCCCTTACAACAATGCAGGTCTCAGAGCAATGTTTCGTGGTGTTGATGATGGTTTCAAGGAGCTCAGTAGATAAAGACAAAGTACCGCAATAGGAAGTGTGGTCACCCCTAACAGAAATGCAAGCATCACAGCAATGTTTCATGGTGCTAATGACGATGTCTTGAAGCTCAGTATTTAAAGACAAAATACCGCAATAGGAAGTGTGGTCACCCCTCACAGAAATGCAAGCCTCACAGCGATGTTTCATGGTGTTGATGATAGTGTCTGGGAGCAGAGTTGGTAAAAACAAAGTACTTCAATAGGGAGTGTGGTCAGCCTTCAGATTAATGCAGACCTCACAGCGATGTTACATGGTGTTGATGATGGTGTCTAGGAGTTCAGTAGGTAAAGACAAAGTACTTCAACATGAAGAGTGGTGAGACTTTACAGCAACGCAGATCTCACAGCGATGTTTCATGGTGTTGATGATGGTATCTAGGAGCTCAGTAGGTAATAACAAAGTACTTCAACTGGGAGTGTGGTTAGTCTTTACAGCAATGCAGACTTCACAGCGATGTTTCATGCTGTTGATGATGGTATCTAGGATCTCAGTTGGTAAAGACAAAGTACTTCAACAGGGAGTGTGGTTACTCTTTACAGCAATGCTCACCTCACAGCGATGTTTCATGGTGTTGATGATGGTATCTAGGAGCTCAGTAGGTAAAGACAAAGTACTTCAACAGGAAGTGTGGTTCGCCTTTACAACAATGCAGACCTTACAGCGATGTATAACGTAACCTCTTTTCTAGCTTGAACTTTTATCGCTCTTCTTACGTTATTTTAAAACATAACCATACGATGAAAGAGTTCCTAAATTAAACCTTAACGGCCAGACGAAACATTTAAGCAGAAGTCAAACTTACGGAAATTGGCTTTATTCCAGAACTATTTCATCAGCAAAACATAGCACTTTACATTTTACTTAACAAATGAGTATCAACTACACATCCAACACCCCACACGAGCAACTGTTGTATCGTAGTTTTTATCGATCGTTGTTATCTCATACAGTTACTCGTCACGTTCATTCTGACCTCAATTGTGTTGACAACAGTATTCGTTTGAGAGAGAAGATATCACGTTAAGTGTGAAGTATAACTGTTTACATAGGGAAAGAAATTAAAAAGGAAATTTAATTTAGATTATACGTCACAGATGTTTCATGCTGTTGATGATATTTCATGCGGTTGATGATGTCGTGCAGCTCAGTCGGTAAAGACAAAGTACTGCAACAGGGAGTGTGGTTAACTTTTACAGCAATGCAGACCACAGAGACGTTTTACGCTGTTGATGACGGTGTCCAGGAACTCAGTACGTAGCAACGACCATTGTTCGTGCAAAGCTTGTTTAAGCTTCTCCAGGTCTTGTGGAGGCGGACGGAGGACAGCAAAACGTCTTCGTAGAGCATCCCTGACATGCCCGATCAGAAAAAAGTCAGAAAACCTGTGTAACGTACCAGGAGATGTGACGTACCTGCCAGAAGGACGCACACGACATAAAGGCAGATAGGAATCAGAATAAAACGTCCGCGTAGCTTAATTGGTAGAGCAACTTATTCCGGAATGAGTGGACCCGGGTTCGAACCCCGGCGCGGATAAAAATGACGGAGAAATTCACTTCGTTATACCTGACTGTTCAATTGATATGGGCAATAGTCTTCTCTTGAAGATATTGTTCTACCAGTATCTGGCAGTGGGAACGAGAGTTACTGTCTTGTAAGAGAAACGTATCTCCAATGGCACCTGCATGAAGGCGAACATCATTTCTATAGCGTCGAGCATTCATGTTTCCTCTTGGGAGCAGATACAGGTCTGTGCGTACACCTAACGTGATGCCATCCCAAACCAGCATGCTACCACCACGATAAGTGTCCCTTTCGCGGATCATGGGGGATGATGGCATGCTCCTCATTCTCTCTAGGTCAAAGATCGCATGGAATCGCTCTTCAAAGCAAACCTTGACTCATCTGTGAATAGTACTGACCTCCTTTGGTTTCCAGTCGAACGGACGTGTAGTCTTGCCCAATTCAAGCGTTTTTGCTTGTGACGAAAATTAAGGGATACACAAAGTGGTGTCGCCTAGCAGGAAGACCTTCGTGAAGCCTTCTGCTCAAAGTGGAAGCAGATACAACGGTTCTTGTAGCCCTAGCAGATTGCAACTGTGTCGGAGAAGCCGTTCTGTTCCTCCACGCAGTTAATGGATATATCGCTCATCCACTGTTATTGTAGCCCAGGTCCTTCTTTTCGCTGTACCTCCGGGAAGACGATTGCGTATTTTGAAATTGGCTCCACAGTCTGTGGATCACAAAACTCAGACGCAGCCATATTGTAACTTCCATCTGACTTTCGCCTGGCTGTAGTTTTCCGATCGCTCTACGCCTCCGTTCATCTGTTAAATGATGTTTTTTAGCTATTACAATAAATCTGATATCTCAAAATTCTTTCTTTATACTCTGCAATTAATGTGATGCACACTTCCGTAAGAGACCCTTTTATGCTGCGGCTAATTTGCATATACCGATGACATCGACACTTATTTTAATACGATACCCTGACTATGTATTACATTCCATGTTATGCGAGCGTATACCCAAGTTTCGTGAATTTGCAGCTCTTTTTTCAGATATAATCACAATTTTTCTGTTTTTTCCTTAAGGTGGATCCACCTAAATTCTTTGCCTTGTATTTCCAATGGGGAAACTTCTGTAGCCATTTTTGTCACAATTAATGCGTTCCCAAGGATGAAAATTTGAACATCAATAAAAATAACTTCATATTATAGCCTAGTATACTTAATATGTTCCAATATTTAACCATAATTAAACAATTCACCATTTGTTTGTCTTCTGACTTCATCAATGTACAGGCCGCGCCATATATTTTCTAGGCTCACCACCAAAGAAAAAGTTATTGATTTTTAATATAATTATGGTTAGGTGTTAGAAACTATTAAACATACTAAGCTACAATATAAAGCTATTTTTATCGTTGTTCAAATTTTCATCTTTAGGAACGTATTAATTGTGCAGAAAATGGCTACAGAAGTTTGCCCATTGCAAATACAAGGCAAGGATTTTATGGCCGCCCCAGTGGCGCAGTGGTCTAAGGCGTTGGCCTCTGATCATTCGTCCGTAAGGGGTCCGGGTTCGAATCCTGGTCAGGCATGAATGTTGTGTTTGTCTTATGGCACTGGCTCTCTCCCTTCCCTGGAACCAGTGACCCTAAATTAGGGACGGGCGACTGCTTATAGCCCATTGAGTTGCTCACGGTGGTCGTTAAACCTCCAATTTAAAAAAAAAAAAAATTATGTGGATCCACCTTAATCTGTGGGAACCAGTGTATTACTTCAATTGCTTTGTTCCCACACGAAGTTAACCGTAACAAAAGGAATGACTAGCTTGAAGGATTTTCAGTGCAATATTTGCTTTTCTAGTAGTGTTTTGTTCTTACGTGTATGAAACTGTTCGTCGCATTTATCGTGTCGGAAAAATTGATCAAATGATTAGCATCAGATTTTGTCAGAAACTTGGAAACACTTACAACGACACACTTGAAGTTACAGAAAGGCTATAGGGAGGATTGTATGATCCGTGCACAAGTTTATACGTGGTGTAAATGTTTTAAAGATGGTCGTGAAAGTGCTGAGAATGATGAACTGTCTGGGAGGTCCGCAATCAGCAAAAGTGAAAACAGTATCGAACTTGTGAGCACATCTGTGCAGGGAAATCGACGTAACACTATTCATGAGCTATCTGAAGACCTCAGCATTAGTTTGTGTTCAGTTCAGACGATTCTAACGGACGATGTGGGTATGAGACGCGTCTCAACCAAATTTGTACCAAAATTGTTCTCAGCTGAGCTAAATAAGACCGGTGTTTCAGATGCTAGTACGACCAAAACTTATAAAAATCTGTCATATCTTATGATATGAGAGATTTTATGATTTTATAAGTTTTGGTCTAAAACGACGAAAACTTATAAAAACCTGTCATATCTTGTGATGAATCGTGGATTTATGGTCCTGACCTCAAAACTAAGCCTTAGTCTTTGCAATGGAAGACTTCCAGTTCTCACGGGCCTCAAAGGAACGGAACAGAACAGCATAAATGTCAAGACGATGCTGACTGTTTTTTTCAAACATGAGGGACTTGTGCTTCGTGAATATGCTCCATCAGGCCGTACAATCGACAAGGAGTACTACTGTCAAGTTTTTTCAATCATGAGGGAATTGTGCATCATGAATATGCTCCATCAGGCCGTACAATCAACAAGGAGTACTACTGTCAAGTTTTTTCACTCATGAGGGAATTGTGCATCATGAATACGCTCCATTAGGTCAGACAATCAGCATGTGGTACTACTGTCAAGTTTTTTTCAATCATGAAGGAATTGTGCTTCGTGAATATGCTCCATCAGGCCAGACAATCAATAAGGAGTACTACTGTAAAGTTTTTCAATCATGAAGGAATTGTGCATCATGAGTATGCTCTATCAGACCAGACAATCAACAAGGAGTACTACTATCAAGTTTTTTCAATCATGAGGGAATTGTGCATCATGAATACGCTCCATCAGGCCAGACAATCAAGGAAGAATAGTACTGTCAAATGTTTTCAATCATGAGGGAATTGTGCATCATGAATATGCTCCATCAGGCCAGACAATCAATAAGGAGTAGTACTGTAAAGTTTTTCAATCATGAAGGAATTGTGCATCATGAATATGCTCCATAAGACCAGACAATCAACAAGGAGTACTACTATCAAGTTTTTCAATCATGAGGGAATTGTGCATCATGAATACGCTCCATCAGGCCAGACAATCAAGGAGGAGTAGTACTGTCAAATGATTTCAATCATGAGGGAATTGTGCATCATGAATATGCTCCATCAGGCCACACAATCAACGAGGAGTAGTACTGTCAAGTTTTGGGGTGTTTGACGAACGAGTTCGTTGTAAAAGGCCGGCTTTGTATGAAAGTGACGAGTGGCAACTAATGCAACACAACTGTGACGAGTGGCAACTAATGCAACACAACTGTGACGAGCGGCAACTAATGCAACACAACTGTGACCAGTGGCGCATGCATCACAACTGTGACCAGTGGCGCATGCATCACAACTGTGACCAGTGGCGCACGCATCACAACTGTGACCAGTGGCGCATGCATCACAACTGTGACCAGCGGCGCATGCATCACAACTGTGACGAGTGGCGCATGCATCACAACTGTGACGAGTGGCGCATACATCACAACTTGTGCAGCAGTGTCGGACTGTAAATCTCAGAGAGCTTCGGGTATCTTGGTAAAGCGTTCTTCGGATATTTACTTAGCTTCTATTAATTCTCAGACTGTCAAATTTGAACAGCTTCAGATATCTTTATAAAGCGTTCTTCTGAGAGTATTTTTTTCTTCGATTGGAAGTTTAACGACCACCGTGGGCAACTCGATAGGCTACAAGCAGTCTTCTGTCGCTAATTTCGAGTCGCTGGTTCCAGAAAAGGGAGAGAGCCGGAGTACTACTATCAAGTCAAACAGAATGTCCATGCCTCACCGGGATTCGAAGCAGGACCCGTCTCGGACGAATAGTCAGAATCCAGCGCTTAGAATACTGCACCACTGCGGCGATCTTCTGACGTTTAACTAGCTTATTGCGATTGTCAGACTGTCGAATTCAAACAGCTTCGTTTGTCATAGCAAGACGTTTTACTGTTTTTTACTTTGCTTATTGTGATCGTTGGATTGTCGAATTCAAACAGCTTCTGATGTCTTTGTAAGGAGTTCTGATACTTACTTTGCTTATTGTGATCGTTGAACTGTCGAATTCTCAAAGGTTCTGATGTCTTTAAAAGGAGTTCTGACACTTACTTTGCTTATTGCGATTGTCGGAAATTTCTAATTTGAACAGCTTCTCTAGTTCGTTTTGAACGGGATTCTTCTAGTGTTGTTTTGCTATCTTTAAACTGGCAAAGAAGTCTTACCTTTTCTGCATCTGCAGGGAGCTTAGTTCATTCTGGGCTTTCACTAGGATTCATCAAATTAGAACGCGCTAGGTAATTATTAAATCTATAAGCACTTAACATCCCTGTGCGTATGGGAATCTTTAGAAGATAAAACAGATTAAATCCGACCCTCGTATCTGAAAAGTTTTCAGTGAGTTTCAGCACATTTGCGTCGTAATTTTTACCAGTTACAGAGATATGGTGTTCACAGACGGACGGACACCATATATTTGCAACTATTAGTCCGATTTGAAAAATTCTTTTTGCATTGGAAAGCTTGAAATGTCAGAACTATGCCTTTTGCTTCCATTTTTTTATGATATAGGAGGCGAAATGTATAATTTAAAACATATTTTATTCCAAAAAATATCTTTTAAATATCCGATTGTAAACAATATTTCTTCTGTTCGATGCCGTTTATACCGAAGACTATTTTGAGCAGTTTCTTTTACAAGTAATGCCGAGTTTTTTTCAGTAGGGGGTTTAAAGTAAAATTGCTAGTTTTCCAATATCCCTGCTGATAAAACCTCAATTTGAAAAATTCTTTTGGCATCGGATAGAATTCCTAGTGGGAAGTGTTCTGCATGTAATTTCTAATTTTTGAAAAGAAAGGTTTCTCCCCAACGTACATATTTATGTTTTATTGAAACGGAAAACAAAATATACCATATGTTTCGGGGGAGACTTTTCTCTTCAGAAGTTCAGACTTCGACTTATACGATACATCGACTAATCTATTTATCGGTTATTAAAATTTCTGAAAGACAAAGAAAGAAATATTGTGCCTTGAATTCGGTCGGTATCTGAGAACTTGAAACGCAATATTACATTCATGAGAAACCAGTCCGAATGCGTACACAATGCATTATTCCGTTAATTTAGAAATTGGTTAAAAGCTGATGAAATTAATATCTCCGTTAGATAGAAACATTAAAATCGCCGTAATCGATTTGCAGGGGCAGCTTCCGTATGTAAATTACATTCCCCTCGCAATCACGCTAAAGCAGAGGTGACCAAACCGTGGCTCATGCGCCAAACGTAGCGCATTGGATGATTATAAGTGGCGCATTGCATCCTTGCGCCTACTTATTCTCTTGAAGTAGGTGCCATAACAGAATTTATCCATCTTCATATTTTGAACACCTGAGTGCTCTCAGTTCAATTCATACAGCCTTCTTACTCATCAGTTCAGCCGATTTTTTTTGACAGTTTACAATTGAAGGATGTGAACAGTGTGTGTGTGTGTATAAGAGAGAGAGAGAGAAATTGCGTGAGTGAGATGTGGTACGATTTAAAACGGTGCTATTCACCCAGTAAAACGCTCTCGCAAAAACTCTGCTTCAAACTCCACGCCGTGCCGTGGGTGGCTGACCTTGGCAGGTCGCCAGTAAACATCGCTAAGAAACATTACTTCAGAGCGCTTTTTCCCACGAGTGCTGCGCCCTCTGGCAGAAGAAATTGAGTGAGTCATCGTGGCGTGGAGTTTGAAGCAGGGTTTTTGCAAGAGCGTTTTATTGAGTGTACTAGCGTGGTTTTTGTATTGAGAGTGATTGAAAGACAGATTCAAGAATAAATATATATGACGTTTGTCGAAGAAGAGCGCCACTACTGTTTCTTAACGCGAACATAGAATTCAAATCCCACATAATTGATATTCTGTGACTGTGTGATACGACGTACGTACTTGTGATCCATTTGTTCTTTTTCAACATTTAGATTTTTAGAGTTTTGTACTTTTCAATTTTCTTTTGAATTCCTTTTATTCATCACAGAGCAAAAGAAAATGAGCAAAAAAAGCGCAGAAAGTGATAGTAAGCGTGAATTTAACGAACAGTGGGAAAATGAGTGTTTATTTATAGCAAGTCCATCAGGAAAACCGTTTTGCGTTGTTTGTGAAAGTACTCTTTCACATAATAGATGACATGATCTTAATAGACACTATAAAACACAGCATCAGACTAACATAGAAGAAAAAATGAAGCTTGTTTTTGGGTCTGAGTTACGAAAAGAATATGTGACTAAGAAATAGGAAGAAATCCGAAGAAGACAAAATATATTTGCTAAAGTAAGTTGTGAAGACTTGGCGATGACAGAAGCGTCATATGAAATTGCTTTAGCATTGGCGAAAAAAAGAAACCTTTTTCTGACGGGGAAGAGATTGTGAAGCCTTGTCTCCAAATATTTGCTCGCCATCTTGGTAATAAAGGTATTGAAAGGAAAGCAGACGAAATTGCTATATCAAGGCAAACAGTTACGAGACGTATCGAGGAACTCTCTCAATATTTATCTCAGCAACTGGAAGACCTTGTCCATTCTTGTACTTTCTGTTCTCTAGCTTTGGATGAATTAACGGACACATGTGATGTTGCCCAGTTAACCATTTTTATAAGAGGAATTGATGATAATTTTCATGTCTTTGAAGAACTTGCCAGTCTGGAGTCATTGCATGGTAAAACGAGAGGATCAGACATATTTGAAAAAGTAAAATCATGCCTAGAAAATCTAAAATTAAATTATAGAAAACTCATCAGTGTGTGTACGAACGGAGCGCCGTCAATGACAGGTAAAGTCAATAGCACTACAACTTTGCTTGAAAATTTTTTAAACCGTCCTGTATTTAAATGTCACTGCATTATACACCAAGAGCAACTGTGGTGGAAAACTTTAAATATGCAGCATGTTATGCTACCGGTTGTGAAATGTGTGAATAAAATTAGAGCAAGAGCATTACACAGACGAGAATTCAGAGAATACTGTCAATTGTTAGATTTGGAATACGGTGAACTTGTCCTTCATTGGGAAGTACGCTGGCTTTCTAAAGGAAAGGTTCTGAGTAGATTTTGCAAACTGAAAAATGCTGTTTCTAATGTTTTAGAACAGGAAAATGATCTACCTGATGAAAGAACCCTATTATTGAACGACAACTGGCTATTTGATTTGGCATTTTTAGTTGACGTTACTAGCCATCTCAATGATCTAAATTTAAAACTACAAGGCAAGAATAAATTACTTCCCAGCTTAGTCAATAGCATCAGTTCATTTAAAACGAAATTAAAACTGTTCATCTCTCAGTTAGAAAATGAGGATTTGACTCAATTTCCACACTTGAAAGAGCAGAGTGAATGTGCTGCGGATAATAGCAATTTGACCAAATATATTGAAAAAATTAAGATATTGCAATGGTCATTTGAAAATAGTTTTCATGATTTTGCTAAAGAAGAAAACTGCATGCTCGCATTTATAAACCCATTTTCACTTAGTGAACAAAACGTAATGCAGATGCCTAGTAACATACAAATGGAAGTGATTGATTTAAAAACAAATTCATTATTAAAAATGAAATTTGATGAGCTTATTCCAGTTAAAAATGATTCGGACATAATTAATTTCTGGCGTTCATTACCCTGTGAACATTTCCCAGAGCTAAGAAAATTTGCAAAAAGTTATATATGTCGCTTTGGAACGACATACAGATGTGAACAAGCATTTTCGTCGTCCATAAACTTGATTAAAAGGAAAAAAAGGTCGCGAATAACTGATTCAAATTTGAAGAATTCTCTGCTGCTCTCAGTAACAAATTTAACACCAAACATTGAAAGACTAGCGAAATCCAAACACGCTCAAAAGTTTCATTAATGGTAAGTAATGACAGCTGTAATAGCTATTGTTTAACATACAATAATTAAATCATTTAAAAATGTCGATTATGTCTGTAAACAAAAGAGATCATTTCTGACTATTCTAGATTTGTGCTCCAGTTCAAACGATGTTCGTGTCTTTTGAACTGGTGTAAATTAATTAATTAATTTAATTGCGTGATTGAGTTATTCCTTTTCTTCCCCTAAGCGAAGAATGTCCTACCCTTATCCCTATTTTTCAACCCCACCAAACTTGAGTTGTATGGCGCATCTGAACTCATACGTGAAAAAATTGGCGCATTTTATGTAAAAGGTTGGCCACCACTGCGCTAAAGGCATTCCTTCCAAATTCGGTCAGCTCAGCTCAGTATAGTGATGACAGATCGGCCAACAGATGGCAGCACGTCAGCATTCTGTCCTCTGATTCCATCAGTTTTATTTAAGGCGTAACGGGACGAACTGCACTTAAATCCAGAGTTAATGTGCTGAGAGAGAAAAACAAAAACGCATTGAAATAACTTAACTGGTGAGAAACACAGCTGAGCTAACAGGCAGTGCTGCATTTAGAGAGTTTTTTCGGGTGGGGGGTGGTAATTACAAATTTTGAGGAAGCTGAAACTTATTGACTGATAATCGCAATTTTGTTTACATCATCATCATCATCATCGTCAACCATTATCAATCCCCTGCTGGACGAAGGTCTCCCCAAGTTTCCTCCACAACGGTCTGTCTTGTGCCAGTCTCCTCCATGTCACTCCCGCATACTTTCGAATTTCATCAACCCATCTCCCATGTGGTCTTCTTCTGGGTCTTTTCCTGTCTCTTGGAATCCAATCTAAAATTTCGGCTGTCCATCGATGGTCTGTCCTTCTGGCAGTATGCCCAGCCCATTGCCATTTCAGGGATTTAACTCTGATCATGATGTCTTCCACTCTTGTCATTTTTCGGATCCACGAGTTCCTCTTCTTATCTCTCCTGGTTACACCAAGCATGCACCTCTCCATGCTACTTTGAGTTGTCTGCAGCCTTTGTATGTCTCTTTTAGTTAAGGTCCACGTCTCTGCACCATACTTAAGCACTGGAAGGATGCATTGATCAAACACTTTTCTTTTAAGACATAATGGCATATTGCTCTTGAAAATTATGCTGTTTCTTCCAAAAGCTCTCCAGGCAAGTTTTGTACGCCGATTAATTTCTTCATCAATGTGACCCTCACTTGATATCTGCTGTCCAAGATAAACGTACGTGTCTGTTATCTCCAGCTTTTCTCCATCAATCGATAAATCTTCATTTCGTGTAAAAGCATTGAACCTCACTTTTGTCTTCTGAAAGTTCATTTTTAATCCCACTTCTTTACTCTTGTCAGCAAGTTCCTGGATCATTCTCTGCAGCTCTGATGGGGTAGTTGTAAAAAGGACTACGTCATCAGCAAAACGAAGGTGGGTGAGATAATCTCCATTAATCTTTATCCCTTTGCTTTCCCAGTTCAGTGATTGAAAGACATTTTCCAATGTGGCATTAAAGAGCTTCGGAGATATAGTGTCACCTTGTCTCACTCCTTTTCCAATTTTTATGTGTGTTTTATTTTCAAACAGCCGAATCTTTGCACTTGCATTTTCATAGATGTTATTAATAATATTAATGTACGCATCTTCAATACCGCAGGATTTCAGAGCAATTGTAACTGCTGATGATTTCACCGAATCAAAGGCTTTTTCATAATCTATAAAAGCCATGTACAATGGAAGTTAATTCCCTCGCTCTTTCAATTAGTTCTCTCAGTACGTGGATATGATCTATTGTGCTGTAGCCACTCCTGAATCCAGCTTGTTCTCTCGGCTGAGCCATGTCCAGTGTCACCTTCAAGCGGTGTGAAGGAACTTTAGTGAAGATTTTATAAACCACTGATAGGAGGCTGATAGGTCTGTAGTTCTTGAGATCCTCAATGTAACCTTTTGTATGTAGCAAGATCATTGTTGCGTTGTTCCAATCCTCAGGAATCTTCCCTTCATTAAGGCATCGAGTGAAAATTTGGGCGATTACTGTTTCGATTTCTCCACTTGCTTCCTGTATGATATCTACAGTAATTCCATCTTCTCCTGGAGCTTTCCCCACTTCATGTTCTTGATTGCATGTGCAACTTCTGCTGGTAGGACTGGAAGAACTCTGGTACTGGTACCTTTCACGATGTCTGGAGTACACGTATCATCCCTTTCATATAATTTGGAGTAGAAATCTTTCACTCTTGTCAAAATTTCGCCTCTATTTCTTGATACAGAACCATCTTCTTTTCTCAGTGCCATAATCTGTTTTCTTCCCTTACTGAGATGTCCCTTTGCTATCTTTAGGCTTTGGTTTTTTTCAGTTGCTTTCCTTACTAGTTCACAGTTGAATTTTTCTTACGTCTTCAGTGATACTTTTTCGTACGGTCTTGCATAGCTCTATATATTCCACTTTGGAAGTCACATCTTCTTTAGTTGTCCTTATCTCTCTTCTTTTTTGCATCAACATTTAGGTTTTTCCTGATAATTTGTTTACATGCAACTTGTTCTTAGACCCAGCTAATTTTGTTGCTGTTTCCATAAGAGCTTTGGTTACTTTTCTGTTAACTTCAGATATATCCACTTCTTCCGATGTTAGGCCTTATAAAGCAGAGAATCTGTTCTTATATATATATATATATCATCATCATCATCATTGTCAACCATTATGAACCCACTGCTGGACGAAGGTCTCCCCAAGTTTCCTCCACAACGGTCTGTCTTGTGCCAGTCTCCTCCATGTCACTCCCGCATACTTTCGAATTTCATCCACCCATCTTCCATGTGGTCTTCTTCTGGGTCTTTTCCTGTCCCTTGGAATCCAATCTAAAATTTCGGCTGTCCATCAATGGTCTGTTCTTCTGGGTCTTTTCCTGTCCCTTGGAATCCAATCTAAAATTTCGGCTGTCCATCATCGGTCTGTTCTTCTGGCAGTATGTCCAGCCCATTGCCATTTCAGGGATTTAACTCTGATCATGATGTCTTCCACTCTTGTCATTTTTCGGATCCACGTGTTCCTCTTCTTATCTCTCCTGGTTACACCAAGCATGCACCTCTCCATGCATCTTTGAGTTGTCTGCAGCCTTTGTATGTCTCTTTTAGTTAAGGTCCACGTCTCTGCACCATACGTAAGCACTGGAAGGATGCATTGATCAAACACTTTTCTTTTAAGACATAATGGCATATTGCTCTTGAAAATTATGCTGTTTCTTCCAAAAGCTCTCCAGGCAAGTTTTGTACGCCGATTAATTTCTTCATCAATGTGACCCTCACTTGATATCTGCTGTCCAAGATAAACGTACGTGTCTGTTATCTCCAGCTTTTCTCCATCAATCGATAAATCTTCATTTCTTGTAAAAGCATTGAACATCACTTTTGTCTTTTGAAAGTTCATTTTTAATCCCACTTCTTTACTCTTGTCAGCAAGTTCCTGGATCATACTCTGCAGCTCTGATGGGCTAGTTGCAAAAATGACTACGTCATCAGCAAAACGAAGGTGGGTGAGATAATCTCCATTAATCTTTATCCCCTTGTTTTCCCAACTCAGTGACTGGAAAACACCCTGCAATGTGGCATTAAAGAGCTTCGGAGATATGGTGTCACCTTGTCTCACTCCCTTTCCAATTTTTATGTGTGTTGTATTTTCAAACAGCCTAATCTTTGCACTTGCATTTTCATAGATGTTATTAATAGTATTAATGTATGCATCTTCAATACCGCAGGTTTTCAGAGCCATTGTAACTGCTGATGGTTTCACCGA
Organism: Macrothele yani; assembly: GCA_039090855.1. NCBI lineage: Eukaryota > Metazoa > Arthropoda > Arachnida > Araneae > Macrothelidae > Macrothele > Macrothele yani. The sequence goes on from CM077000.1 coordinate 26,258,615, forward strand.
ATCAAAGGCTTTTTCATAATCGATAAAAGCCATGCACAATGGAAGTTCATATTCCCTCGCTCTTTCAATTAGTTCTCTCAGCACATGGATATGGTCTATTGTGCTGTAGCCACTCCTGAATCCAACTTGTTCTCTCGGTTGAGCCATGTCCAGTGTCACCTTCAAGCGGTGTGAAAGAACTTTAGTGAAGATTTTATAAACTACTGATAGGAGGCTGATAGGTCTGTAGTTTCCGAGATCCTCAATGTCACCTTTCTTATGTAGCAGGATCATTGTAGCGGTGTTCCAATCCTCAGGAATCTTTCCTTCATTAAGGCATGGAGTGAAAATTTGGGCGAGTACTGTTTCGATTTCTGCACTTGCTTCTTGTATGATGTCTACAGTAATTCCATCTTCTCCTGGAGCTTTTCCCCGCTTCATGTTCTTGATTGCATGTGCAACTTCTGCTGGGAGGACTGGAGGAACTCTGGTACTGGTATCTTTCATGATGTCTGGAGTGCATGTATCATCCCTTTCATATAATTTGGAGTAGAAATCTTTCACTCTTGTCAAAATTTCGCCTCTATTTCTTGTTACAGAACCATCTTCTTTTCTCAGTGCCATAATCTGTTTTCTTCCCTTACTGAGATGTCCCTTTGCTATCTTTAGGCTTTGGTTGTTTTCAATTGCTTTCCTCACTAGTTCACAGTTGAATTTTCTTACGTCTTCAGTGATACTTTTTCGTACTGTCTTGCATAGCTCTATATATTCCACTTTGGAAGTCACTTCTTCTTTAGTTGTCCTCATCTCTCTTCTTTTTTGCATCAACCTTTTCGTTTTTCCTGATAATTTATTTACATGCAACTTGTTCTTAGACCCAGCTAATTTTGTTGCTGTATCTATAAGAGCTTTGGTTACTTTTCTGTTAACTTCAGAGATGTCCACTTCTTCCGATGTTAGGCCTTCTAAAGCAGAGAACCTGTTCTTCAGTTCCAACTTGAAGGTATTATGGTGTTTTTTAAGGTTGGTTATGTCAATAGATTTTGTTTGTCTTATGAGCTTGCCACGTTCAAGTTTAGTGTTGAGGTGCATCTTACATCTCACCAATCTATGGTCACTACCTGTTTTGAACTTGTTTAGCACACTGCAGTCTTCTATGACGAATTTTTTGTTACACATAATAAAATCAATTTCACTTGTCGTCCCATTTGGATGTCTCCATGTCCATTTCCTGTGTGGCTTTTTCTTGAAGAAGGAGTTCAAGATGAAAAACCCTTCTGCCTCTGCAAACTCAACGAGAGTATTTCCACGCTGGTTTCTGTTGCCGTGACCGAATTTACCTACTGAAGTTTCATTCTGTTGCCGTTGCCCTATTTTTGCATTGAAATCTCCCATAATTATTTTCAAGTGCTGCTTACCTTTATTATTTAGATGACAATATATATATATATATATATATATATAAACTTTTCTTATGCTCATGTATTGCAAATACAAATTCCAAGAAATCTACACATACAAGTGATTAAAAATGTAAAAATGTTATACCTTTGCTTTAATTCAGTCATGGACTACGGATTTCAATATGGGGTGGTCTAAAATATTGATAATCCTAGTAATATAACGCTGTGCTGGAGAAAATCCCCCCCCCCAACAACAACAACAACAACATTAAAATGTCCTCGCCCTACTACAAGCGTATCTCTCACTAAGGAGTCATTACAGTCAGTGTTGCATTCAGAGAGTTTTTTTTTTTTTTTTTTTTTGATTGGAGGTTTAACGACCACCGTGAGCAACTCAATGGGCTATAAGCAGTCGCCCGTCCCGAATTTAGGGTCACTGGCTCCAGGGAAGGGAGAGAGCCAGTGCCGTAAGACAAACACAACATCCATGCCTGACCTTGATTCGAACCCGGACCCCTTACGGACGAATGATCAGAGGCCAGCGCCTTAGACCACTGCGCCACCGGGGCGGCAGAGAGAGTTTTTTTCGGGGGGGGGATTACAAATTTCGAGGGGGCCAAAGCATGTTGATTGATTATATACAAATAATCACAATTTTGTTATTTATATATATATTAATACATATACAAATTTTAAATAGAGTACAAAAATGTTCTTATGTTCTTATATCGCAAATGCGGATTCCAAGAAATCTAGTGTATAAAAATGTAAAAATGTTATATCTTTGCTTTAATTCAGCAATGGACTACGGATTTCACCATGAGGTGGTGTAAAATATTGAGGACGCTAGTAAAGATAAGGCTGTGCTGGAGAAAATCCCCCTCCCCCAAAGGTAAAAATGTCCTCGCCTTACTAAAAGTTTTAAAACTTATTTGCACACCTAATACTTCACTTCAGAAAACACGAGAACTGTAAATTACATGAAAGAAAACTGGTGATCATTAAACTAATATGCGCTTGCTGTCTTAAAGCACGATAAAAGCACAATAGGCTCCCTAAAACACTCAATAAAATCCCATTTATTAAAAATTTTATACGCTGCATCATTCCTTTTGAATCGGCTCATGCACCTGAACACAAATCCTCAGCCATTTGGTTTCTGATAAAAAGGGAGTTCACCCATTCTTCCTCTCGAAACCTCCGTGTTCAAGAACTCAAGTACATTCAATCTCTTGTACAGACTTTCGGTTTTTTCTCATTTCACTTTCACCGTTTATTTCGAGAGCATTCTAGACTCTGCTTTTCATCATTAATATCTACCAGAGCTCCGATTAAATATGTAGGGAAACTGTACTACCTTCCACCTCTGGTCAATACATTGAAAGGGATATGCCATAAACACTCTCTCTCATTTGGAATAAACACTCGTAATGTCTTCTCCTTGGTTCGCCACGAATCGAGATACCGTCGAAGTCGGGAATAAGCTGGGAGTGTATTCCATACCTCTTCTCCACCAGGATCCTGCTTGCGAACCTATGGTCTATATTGGCTCGACCCTGAGGACTTTGAAGACCCGTCTCAAAGAACATCAGTATGCACTGCGATCCGGGAACATCTCCAAGGCTTTAACCGAAGCAGTTATTAATGACGGCTTCGTACCAGATTGGACAAATGCAAAAAGTTTGAACTCCTCAATAAACAAATATAACATATTTCCGGCGGAAAGTCTCTACATCCAAAAATTTTGGGACACCTGTTGTAATACGGATTTTCCAGCTTTCATCCCAACCCCTTGCAGGCGACTCATGGGTCCCGCTCTGGAACAACAAGAAGCTGAGACCACTTGACCATCTTTAATCAATTTTGTGTTTTGTCCTGTTTCTACCTGGATATTGGACTTTAATTTTCTTTTTCAAAATGGCAACCTATGTATAAAATTGTGACGTGTAATTGAGATAACGAACCTATGTCTATATATTCTTGCTGCTTCCGAGTGTTTCGGGGCTTTATTCAGGGACTTGATAATGAGGTCTTGAGACCTCGAAAGCGCTCGTCGGTGTAAACGTAAATGGGCTTTTAGGATTTTTAATAAATGTGATTTTATTGAGTGTTTTAGGGAGCCTATTGTGGTTTTATAGTGCTTTAAGACAGCAAGTGTATATTAGTTCAACAATCAGCACGTTGTATTAAATTTTGGTCTAGTGATCATTAATTCCAAGTCATTCTTTTTGAAAGAACAGTGCTAAGAAAACGCAGTTCTTTTTTTTGGCTCATTACAGCTCAATTACTAAAATACTTGGTTCACCTCTTGGAAGTCGTTTTTTGCAGAGTTGAAAGCAGAGTTAACAAGAAAGATGACACTGAATTTTCGGTTGTAACGATCGCGCCTTTTGAAACTTTTTCGGCACGAATAAAATATCTCACAATCGTTCATTGTAAATCAACCCCAAGAAAAATTAAAAAAAATAAATGGGATTTCTACAAACGATAAACTATCTAGAAATAGAAATGGTTACTTTTTCCTACTAGCGACTGGACAGCATGTTGCGAAAATTAACAAACAGAGCACAAAAACTTACTCATAGATGAAAGAAGATATCATAAACAAAGGGATTTTCAAGTTGAAAAGTTAGAAGAAGAGATATAGAGGAGAATATGATTTAAATTAACGTCACACATTGGAAGAATTTTGAATGAAGAAAAAGTAGGAAATATACGAAAATTATTCTTTATAGCAGAAGCTGTGCAAGAATTTTTTCCTCCTGGAAGCAGAGATAGCGTGAAAAAGCTCTTGACATTTACGTTACCTAGCCGAAAAAGTGTGCATTACTTAACCCTTTAAGCGTTTACTATATCTCAACTAAATAACTCCCAAAATTTTCTGTGCCCCTGCAATAAAATTGCTCACATAGCGGCCAGGTTTGACGAAAGCTAGGACAAAACATTTCTTGGCCCCTTTCATCTCAGCAGTACAGACCATAAACTAATCACAAGTGACGCGGGCATCATGCCACTAGATAGGTCCTTTATTCTATTCTCCATGAGCCAAAATAAGGACATCATGCTACTGGGGAGAAACGAGTCACTCAAGCATCTTCTCTCTCCTTTCTTAGGTTCTTCGCTATTATTATATTAATAACTCTTTTGGCATGTAATATATCAGGAACGATTCGTTACAATCAATCCCCTAACTAGCAATTTTGAATAACAAAGCTAAGGAACGCTTATTAGGCAACGCTTTCTGATGGGCAAGTTCACTTTTTCCAGCCGCGTCCAGCCTACGATTTGGACAGTGAATATATTCGAGTTGAGTTTAGCCATTTTTGCTAACCCCGAGTTAATTCGTTCCAGCCGGTAAGCCGATAAAAGGATTAAAGATGATAATGTTCCCTATCTTTATCGTTGGGAATGGTATACAGTAAAAAAAGAAAAGAAAAAAAAGAAGCTTTTTTAATAGGATTTTCAGAATGAGAAATATAGATAAATACACACTAACACCTCCTAGCGCCAGAACTGTGAACTACAAAACCCCACGATTACACACAAAGTCTTCCACAAGGCAAATAGTATCAGGTGTTGAAAGGATATTTCAAAGCGGACTTTCAGAAGCAGATATTTTGAGAAAAACAAAAGAAATATTTGCGGCAACTGGCAAAGAAATTATAAATTACTTTGAAAAGAAAATGGGCATAAATATTTTTTGTAGAGTAGTATCTTACAGAGAAATGAGTTTTCCAATCGGGGTTTAGATACGCAGATATTGCTCTAAATATTCTTTAAATGCAAATGTGAACTTATACCCTCTGGTGGTAAACTTGAAATTATGCGCAACACTTTGTGCACCAGAAATGCTCTCCGACAAATAAAGAATTTGTTTAAACGGACTGTTAGTAGCACAGATATCGAGAAAAATAAGATATGCGTCTATGCCTCTGGCGGTAAAATTAAGCATTATTTTGACCAGAAGATATTTTATTGATATTTTTCGTAGTAGGCGATATCTGATCGCAAAAATATTTTTCAATCGAGTTTTCAGAGCTGCAGATATTGCTGTAAATGTGTCAGAAATATGTATACGATTTTACGAGCCTGAGTGGCAAAATCATTCTTTACCAAAAACTAAGGACTACATGATTAAATTTTGGTAAAGAATGGTAAGATTACAATTAAGCTTTTTTCTCAAAGTAGTCTTCGTTATAAATGGTATCGAAGGGAAGAAATAATTTTTTTCAGTCAGATATTTAGAAGCAATGATATTGGATGAAATGTGTTTTGAATAAAAGAGCGTCTGCATTTACGCTCTCTAGTGGCGAAGTTGTTAGTCGGGTAAAACCGGAAAGCGAGGATCATGGTTCTGACATTTCCCGCTTCCCAACGGGAAAGTAATTTTTAAAGTCGACTAATAGTTGCAGAGATAAGGTGCCTACAGACGAACGGACAAAGCGATACTTTAAGCAACTACGTTTTTTTACAAAAGACGTGATAAAACGAGTCCTTAAATACTTTAACCATACCATAACTGGAACTTATGGATAAAATACATAAGCAAACTGGCTAAAATAACACTAGCACTAAAACGAATCACAACACACACCATGACAGTAGCAAAAGTATGGTTAACCCTTCCTTTGAGGAAGGAAAATATAGTTGACCTCAGTTAACATTATGATCAAGGTCGTCATGTCGTCACACTAGAAGAACGGTAGCCATGCCAATATAGTTTGCTCCTTTTGTGAGGTTACTCTCAGGTCACATAGCTACATTCACAGAGAAGAGAGGTACATTGGTATCGTGTGGGATGTTACACATGACAGCATTGGAGCCAATCAGAAGCTTTGAATTCCCGTGACATCACTGAAAGAGGGACTGCTCTCTCTAATATCATGGACTTCTACTCTTTTTTTACGCTTTCCAACCGTAGGTTGAAGAAGCGTATATGCTCCAGCTTTGTCCGTCCGTCTGTCCGTCCGCACGATAACTGGCGTAAAAATGGTTCGATTTCGATGAAATTTTAGTATGTGGTAGGCGACAACCTAGGGACGAACCCTATTCAAAATGGGATAAATTTGGTCAAAGGTCACGACGTAGGAGCGGAATCATTCCATTGCCCTTATGCGTCATAACTTTCGTAAATATGGTTCGATTTCAATGAAATTTTACTATGTGGTACGGGACCGCCTGGGTACAAACCCTATTGAAAATGGGGAAAATGGGGTCAAAGGTCACGACGTAAAAGCGGGATCATTCCATTGCAGTTAGTTATGTGTCATAACATGCGTAAAAATCTTTCGATTTCGATGAAATTTCAGTATGTGGTGGGGGACCACCTGGGGACAACCCTATTGAAAATGGACGAAATGGGGTCAAAGGTCCGGACATAGTATTGCGATCCATTCCATCGCCCTTATCCCATATTATTAAGGTGGACGTCAAGTAACTTTGCTTCCTATACTTCGAATGGAAAAACTTTTGCACACATTTCCTTCACAATTAATGTGTTCCCAAGGATGAAAATTTGAACATCGATTAAAATAACTTCATATTATGACTTGGAATACTTAATATTTTCTAAAACACAACCATAATTATATTAAAAATCAATAACTTTTCCTTTGGTGGTGTTGAAACCAGAAAAAGGATGGGGCGACCTGTACTTTGATGACGTCAGTAGACAAACAAATGTTGGATTCCATATCTATGGTTATGTTTTAGAAAATATTAAGTATTCCAAGTTATAAAATGAAGCTATTTTAATCGATGTTCAAATTATCATCCTTGTGAACGCATTAATTGTCCAGAAAAAAGATGGCGCGACCTGTATTTTCATGACGTCAATAGACAAACAAATGCTGGATTGCATAATTATGGTTATGTTTTAGAAAATATTAAGTATTCCAAGTTATAAAATGAAGATATTTTAATCGATGTTCAAATTTTCATCCTTGGGAACGCATTAATTGTAAAGAAAATGTGTACAGAAATGTTTCCATTCGAAGTACAGGAAGCAAACTTACTTGACGTTCACCTTAAAGGAGCAATTCTTGTATGTATGTACATTTTAGTTTGAAAACGATTCTAAGGATTTTGATGAAAGTCGTTAAACTACCATTTTCTGGTACTAGAAATCGATTTAGCTGGATCTCTACTTTAAGAAAATTCGTTTAGTGGGTTAAATAACCACCACGAATTACCACGTTTTTAGTGTAGTGTCATGGCGTTATCCCATTAGATGTTGCGCGCGGTCACGCCATCTGTCTCATTACGTCACGCGTTGTTTGTGGATCCTATTAAAGTTTTATGACGTCACACTCTTGCGAGCAGATGGTCGCGATTCCCATCTGCCTCATTACGTCACGCGTTTAGTGCGTATGTTCGTCCGCACGATAACTCACGTACAAATCGTTCGATTTCGATGAAATTTTAGTATGTGGTAGGGGAACACCTGGGAAGGAACTCTATTGAAAGTGAACGAAATGGAGTCAAAGGTCAGGACATAAGAGCGGGATCCATTCCACCGCTGTTATGCGTCATAACTAACGTAAAAAAGATTCGATTTCGATTAAATTTTAGTATGTGGTAGGGTACCACCTGGGGACAAACCCTGTTGAAAATTGGCGAAATGGGGGTCAAAGGTCAGGACATAGGAGCGGAATCACTTCCATCGCCATTATGCGTCATAACTTACGAAAAAATGTTTCGATTTGGATGAAATGTTAGTATGGGACCTGCCTGGGGACAAATCCTATTGAAAATGGGCGAAATGGGGTGAAAGGTAGGACACAGAAGCGGGACCTATTCCATAGCCCTTATGCATCATAACTTACGTAAAATTGCTTCGATTGCGACAAAACTTTATCATGTTATTTTGGAGGTATACTAAACCAGTTCTCTTGAATATCATCGAAATGGGATCAAAGGTCAGGGCACAGGGGTGAGGTTTATTCCACAGCCATTTTCCTCATAACTTGAGTAATGATTTCTAATATGTTGGAAAGCGTATCATATTCAATGCATTGCATGATTTTACTAACTTGTTATGACTTTGCTTTAGTTAACTCTTCTTTCAGGAAGCAAGACATAGTTGAATTGATTCCAAAGGTTACGTAGCAAATTAATATCTAGCAGTACTTGATTATGATAGACTGCTGCCCAGTATTCCAAATAAATTTAAACTTGAAGTAAATTAATAAATCTGTATGCAGCATTTTTGTGATTTATTATAAGGATTAAAATATATTTATTTTTCTTGAAATCAACTTGAAAAGAATAAAATACATTTATTTTTATTTTTTCGTTGCAGTGCAACAATGATTGGTGCAGGTAAGTGGAATAAAATGTTTCCGTTTTGGTTATTTCGAAGCATGTACTTATTTATACAAACACAGGTTTCATTATACAACAACTACGGCAGAAAATATGGACAAAGCGTTTTGTGAAAAAAACATGAATTTTTCCATGTTTGAGGAACATACCCAGACCTAACGTTTTAGATACGGAGGCATTCCAAAATCAAAAGTCACCACACATTTCAAATTGATGGGCATTTTTCAAAATGGTGTCCAAAACCAAACTTGCGTTTCTTTGTAAAAATGAACTGTGTTTTTGTTTATTTTCAGGTTACAAACGAGTTGCATGAGAATTCTTAGTTTCGCTTGTAATGAATAAAAAACCGATTGAAGCAGGTTTTACTTTTCTGTAGAATACATTTTTGCATGATACCTCAAATTTGTTAATGATCACCGCATCTTTTTTTTTTTTTTCCAGGATTCAACTTATCAAGCTAAATATTTACTTCAAGCGGTTCAGAGTTACGAAGTTCAAACACGAACCCAAATTTGCTGTAAGTATGGTTCAGTAGATATTTCATTTTCTTCAGGAAAAGAAAACACAAAACAAGCTATTCAACAATCGTGTCAAGGCAAAACAATAGGTGTCCTCCTGTTTGCATTTGTTTCTATTTATAAACCACATTCACTTATTTTTGCTTTATCGGACGTTAAAGAACTGTTGAATAGCAAATAAGAACAAAGAAAAGAAATAGTAAAACCATATTAACGATTCGATCTATTGACGTAAAAACAGAAATCAAGTTTGCAATCTTTCGCACTTCAACCAGATGGCTATTTCGAAGAAGGTAGAAAGAAAGCAAAATCTTACTAATAGAATGCTTCAACAATTTGAATGTGGGACTAGACATGTCATCGCGTATAGTGGAAGGAAAAGGTGTTACGTGTATTTGCAGAACTAATTCCATATTCGTGGCAAATCTAGACAGACGCTGTCTTTGAAAGCCTTGCTGTTGGTAATGATTTCCAAAGTTTTCCGAATGCTGCTGATTTAAGGGTAGAGTAGGAAGCTATTTTTTCAGCACGTCTTTTGCAAAAAAAGATCGTGTTTACGTTATCACTTTTTCCGTCCGTCCGTCTGTCTGTGGACACCATATCTATGCCGATTATATATTAGTCCGATTTGGAAAAAAAAAAACCTTGCTATCCTGTTATTTCGCTGCACAACGTCGCCACTAGAGGACGTAAATGAAGATGATATCAAATTCAAAAGACATTTTATTCCAAATATTTGCTTCTAAATATCCAATTGAAAAAGTTCTTTGTTCCATTCCCTGCCATTTATAACGACAACTATTTTGGGTACAATTTCTTTTTCATGTAATGCACATATTTTCCGCTAGGGGGCGTAAAGGCAAACTGAATTTTCCACGATATCTGTGATTCTAAAGTTTGACTTCAAACATTGTTCCTACATCAGATATAGCTCTGAATGTCAAATGTTTGCATTTTTTAATTTTTGGTAAATAATGGTTTGACCACCAGAGGTGTGAGTTTTTTTTTTTTTTTTTTTTTGTATCGGCTTCTGATGTATTTGCCGCAAAATGTGAACATCTGAGAACTCGACAGAAAAAATCCTTTCGTGGACCGATACCGCTCACCTCGGAGAAGCTTTTGAGAATATCTTCTACTTAAAAGAGTGCACAGTTTTTCCGCTAGGGGCGCGGACACATATCCTATTTTTGTTAATATCTCTGCTTCAAAGTGTTCGATTTGAAAAACATTCTTTCTTGGTTGGAGAGCGTTCGCGGTGCAAAATGTTTCTCATATAATTTCAAATTTTTCTTAACGAACAAGTGTGTCATTAAAGGGACGTGAGTTCACGTTTCCATTTACAGCAACACCTGTGGAACTAAGAACCGTATTGAAAAAAGATTCTCCGTCATATACTACGTATTATGAAAACCCTTTGCATTTTCTTCCCAAAATAATCCGTAATTTTGCCGCTAGAGGGCGCAACTGTTTAGTATGTTTTCTCAATATCTTTGCTTCTAAATGTGCGTTTAAAAAATTCTTTTAATACCGGATACCATTTACCTTGTGGAACACTTTAGGTTTTGTATTTGAGGCGATTTGTAGTAAATAGTTCTGCCGCTAGATGGCGTTTGAGCACTTTGGCTTACAGCTGCATGTCCGCTACTAAAAACCCAACTGAGAAATTTTTTTTTTTTTACATTCGGCACAATAAAGATGGGGAATATTATCCTCTTTAAATAATACACAGCTTTCTCGCTAGGAGGCATAAAGGTCAAAAACCTCTTTCTCACTATCTGTGTCTCTGTATTTGAAAAAGTTCACTTTCCTTAGCAGAACTTTTGCCATGAAGAATAATTTCGCCAACTTTCAACTTTCCCGTTATGCAAAATTCTTCAGCTAGAAGGCGTGTAGTTATATAATGTTTTCTTCTATATCTCTTCTTTTAACTGTTCGATTTGAAAATTTCTTTGTCTCTGACATTCTTTCTTCTATGAGAAGCTTTTTATGCGCCATTTGTTAACCTTCGTAACATTCTTTTTAGCCGCTAGTGGAAGCTTGTTTCTATTGGGTGTTTTTACCGATTGTGGAAATCCGGTGGATTTGTTTTTCTAACCGGTTCCATTGACTTTGAATAAGTTTGGGAAATTTTGTTTGCGTCAGAAATGATTCAAAAGACGTGCTCATAACACCCGAAAATTCGGTGTCATCTTTCTTGTTTCATATGATCCCACATAGGAGCAGCGGACTTGTTGACTTCTCTAGATCGGGTATGGTAATATTCCTTTCCTTCGTGCGTCTTTCATGCTCACTGATTCTGGTTCTAAACGAACGCTTTGTCATTCCATTGTAGTACCAATTGGAGCAGTCCGGATATTGTAGAGAGATGGCATAAGCCCCTGCCTCTTTGGAAAGAGAGAGCTTGTCAATGTTGCTCTTAATCATAGTATATAACAAGAAAGATGACACCGAATTTTCGGGTGTAATAAGCACGCCTTTTGAATCCGTTCTGACGCACATTAAATTTATCAAAGCTATTTAAAGTCAATAGAACCGGTATGGAAAACAATAGTATATGACGGAAGAAAGAAGTTTTTCAATCGGGTCATTATTCCCTCAGATATTGGTGTAAACGGAATCTTGAGCTTACGAACTCTTAGAAACAGAGTTATCGAAAAAAATAAGATGTGACTTTACGTCCCCTGGTGGGAAAACCATGCATTATTTTAGGAAGAAAGTATTCTCAAAAGGTTTATCCATATGAGCCGTTATGGCCCAAGAAAAAAAAAATTAGTCGATTTTTCGGGAGCCCAGATTTTGTTACAAATACATCAGAAGCAGAAATTAAAACTTATGACCCCTGGTGGCCAAACCATTCTTTAAAAAACATTAGAAATTATGGGGAAAATATTTTCCATCAGGCCTTGTATGCGATACAGGAAGAATTTTTCAAGTCGGAGTTTTAGGAGCAGAAAACGCAATTTACCTTTATGCGCCCTAGCGGAAAGTCTTAAATGATGTACGTGAAAGTTTTGAATTTATAGGAAAAACATTTCGCATCGGAAACACTATCCAACAACGAAGGAATTTTTCAAATTGGACCTTTAGAAGTAGAGATATTGACAAAAATAAGATATAAATCTACGCCCCTGGCGTAGAAACCATGCATTATTTCAAGAAGAAAGTGTTCCTAAAAGGTGTGTCGACACGAGTAGCATCGGTCAACAAAAATACTTTTTTTCTCAATCGAGATTTTAGAAGCTCGTGTTTTGCTGCAAATACATCAGAAGCGGAAATTAAGGTTTACGCCCCCTGGTGGCCAAACCATTTTTTTTTTTACAAAAATTAGAAATTATGTGCAAACGATTTCCCATCAGGAGCTGTATCCGGCGCAGAAATAATTTTTCAAATCGGAGGTTTAGAAGCAGAAATATAGGGAGAAACACAATTTAACTTTATGCCCCCTAGCGGAAAATCTATAAATTACTTGAAAATTTTGAAATTATATGAAGCTCATGTCATACTGGAAACATTATCCAACAAAAAAGGAATTTTTCAAATCGAACCCCTAGAAATAGAGATATTGACAAAAATAAGATATACATCTACTCCCCCTGGCGTAGAAACCATGCACTATTTTAAGAAGAAAACGTTTCTAAAAGGTTTGTCGACATGAGTAGTATCGGTCTACAAACGGCGTTTTTTTTAATCGAGAATTTAGAAGCTCATATTTTGCTGCAAATACATAAGAAGCGGAAATAAAGATTTACGCCCCTGGTGGCCAAACCATTTTTTTACAAAAACTAGAAATTATGTGCAAACGATTTTCCATCAGGAGCTGTATCCGGTGCAGAAAGAATTTTTGAAATCGGAGATTTAGAAGCAGAGATATAGGGCGAAACGCAATTTACTTTTACGCCCCCTAGCGGAAAGTCTATGAATTACTTGAAAATTTTCAAATCATATGGAAAACATGTCACACAAAAAACACTATCCAACAAAGAAGGAATTTTTCAAATCGGACTCTTAGAAGTAGAGATATTGACAAAAATAAGATATACATCTACGCCCCCTGGCGGACAAACTGTGGGATATTTTAGTAAGAAAGTATTCCGAAAAGTTTTATCGATGTGAGTGGCATCAGTCCACGTAAGAATTTTTTCAATCGATATTTTAGAAGCTCAGATTTTATGGCAAACACATCAGAAGCAAAAATTAACACTTACGCCCCCTGGTGGCCAAAGTATTCTTTACCAAAAATTCGAAATTACATGCCAAAGATTTTCCAGTAGGAGATATATCCGCTGAAATTTTTTTTTTCAGATCGTAGTTTTAGGAGAAGAGTTAGAGGAAAAAATGTAATTTACTTTTACGCTCCCTAGCGGAAAATCTAAGTGTAATTTGAAAAAGAAACTATATCTAAAACACTCTTCGACATAAATAGAATCGAAAGATAAAATAATTTTTTCAATCGGATGTTTAGAAGCAAACATGTGGATTAAAACGTAATTTTGAATTCGACATCCTCTGCATTTACGCCCCCTAGAGGCAAAATTGTACATCGTAAAAAAAAACGAAATAAAGGATCATCATTCGCATATTTCAAGCTTCCGAATGAAAAAAGAATTTTTCAAATCGGACTAATAGTTGCAGAGATACCGTGGGTACAGACGGACGGACGGACAAACCGATAACAGAAGCACGATCTTTTTTTACAAAAGATGTGCTAAAAATGCCGGATACCTTATGGATACCTTAGTTCATTTTGAGGGCGTTCTTCGGAAAATAAGTAGTGTGAATTCACGGAAAATTCGTAAAAGTAACGTGCAGCAAAGTTGCCGTTAACGAGATTTCTATTTTTAAAAGTTCCCGTTTTGTTTTAATTCCGTAGTTTGACAGATTTTCTGTAATCAGTAATTCCACTTACTGCGGAAAAGTCAGTTTTGCGTTTTCCCGTATTTATACAGAAACTTCGCAAAATCAGTGACTGAATTTTTCAGCCCTTACACCACAGAATCCTTTCGACCCAGTGTGAATCGATCTCAGGTCATTCGGGTTGGGTCAACACAAACAGTGTGTCTTAACCACTTAGCCAGAAAGACTCCCATTCAAGGAAAAACTGTAATTGCCCGATGATTTTTTTTTTCTGTACTTAGTGCCAGTGAATCAGACATTTTGTTTTCGGCTAGAGCTTATTATATTTTTGAATAGGATTGTAGTAGTTTTATTTTTTCTCTATGTGGACTTATCAGAAATTAAATATTTCTTTCATTGCGATGTTTCGAAACAACAGATTGACCTGCTCGAACGAATTAACTCGGGTTAGAAATCAGCTCAAACGAATTAACTCGAGGTTATAAATCAGCTCGAATGAATTAACTCGGGGTTAGAAATCAGCTCAAACGAATTAACTCGGGGTTAGAAATCAGCTCGAACGAATATATTCGTCTAAGAAATTGGTCGAACGCGACTGGAACGAGTGAACCTGCACATCAGAAGGTTTCTTCCATCTGCTTATAGCTCTTTCCCTTCAGCTTTGTTGTTCAAAGTGGTCGATCATTTCTGGCTGATTACCTGCTAAAAAAGCAACAACAATGGCGGCGAACCTAAGCGAAAAGAGAGATGATGTTTGATTCACTTGTTTCTACCTGGTGGAATGTTGTCCGTGTTTGGAGAAATTGCCCTTCATCATGGTCATGGAGCAAACAAAGAATGGAGGACTAGAAATTGTAGTCCTCTATTCTGTGCTCATGACCCAGAGGATGGCGGACTATAACTTCAATTCTCCTATTATCACCTAAAAAAGCATATCACCCGTTGTAGGTTTATAGTCGATACCGCTGAGTGATAGGGAAAAGCAATGGTTTTACCGCAAAAGAAAAAGGTATTGTTTTTTCATAAAATCTGGACGCTATGCCAACGTTTCTGTTTGGAAATCGTTAAAATTTTTGAGCACTATTTTGCTCGGGCTTTTAGGCCGCTTAAAGGAATTCAAATTATCTTTAAGAAAAGGTAATGACTTCAAATTATCTTTAAGAAAAAGTGAAATGCACTGCTTTATAGTATTATTTTGCAAAAACTCCTACGTATAAAAGTTACTCACAATAACTACAACACCGTTTGTTTTAAAGGATCCACAGACTGATACATAGTCATCATCATCAGCCATTATCAATCTGCTGCTGCATGAAGTCTCCTTCATGTCACTCCTCCATGCTTTCGAATTTCGTCCACTCTACCATGTAGTCTTCTTCTGGATCATTTCCTGTACCTTGCAATCCAGTCTAAAATTTCGGTTGTCCATCAATGGTCTGTTCTTCTGCCAACGTGTCCAGCCCATTGTACTAGCAGAGATTTCCCTCCAGCACCACCGGTACTAGCAGAGATTTTAATCCAGCACCACCGGTACTAGCAGAGATTTTCATCCAGCACCACTGGTACTAGCAGAGATTTTCATCCAGCACCACCGATGCTAGCAGAGATTTTCATCCAGCACCACTGGTACTAGCAGAGATTTTCATCCAGCCCCACTGATGCTAGCAGAGATTTTCATCCAGCACCACTGGTACTAGCAGAGATTTTCCTCCAGAACCACCGATGCTAGCAGAGATTTTCATCCAGCACCACTGGTACTAGCAGAGATTTTCCTCCAGCACCACCGATGCTAGCAGAGATTTTCATCCAGCACCACTGGTACTAGCAGAGATTTTCCTCCAGCACCACCGATGCTAGCAGAGATTTTCATCCAGCACCACTGGTACTAGCAGAGATTTCCCCCAAACCACTGGTACTAGCAGAGATTTTCATCCAGCACCACTGGTACTAGCAGAAATTTTCCTCCAGAACCTCTGGTGCCAGCAGAGATTTTCATTCAGCAGCACCAGTGCTAGCAGAGATTTTCATCCAGCACCACCGGTGCTAGCAGAGATTTTCATACAGCACCTCTGGTACTAGCAGAGATTTTCCTCCAGAACCACTGGTACTAGCAGAGATTTTCATCCAGCACCACTGGTAGTAGCAGAGATTTTCCTCCAGCACCACCGATGCTAGCAGAGATTTTCATCCAGCACCACCGGTGCTAGCAGAGATTTTTTGCAGCACCTTGAAGACAAAGTATTGGCTCTGTTCCCTTTGAAACATTTACTTTTCATACATTATGATGTTGATGATGTGTTGGTCTTCTGGCAGCATACCCGGGACCAGCTTCAACAACTGACAAATGTTTTCTCTTCTTGATATTCTAGCATCTGTTTTTCCCTTGAATGGGAAAACTCTGGTTTTCTCCCTGTTTTAGATTATCTTCTAAGTAAAAAATCCCGTCTCGAATCGGTTACAATTCTCAACCCACTTCGGTATCTTCTTTAATCCCATATGACTCTTCCCCCCCCCACCGGCCTATAAACTATCCCCCTTACGATTTTTGATCAATAGTTCATTTACTCACTCGTCTTCTATTGGATTGTGAAATGAAGAATTTAATAGGATTTACCACTTGGCAAGGCCCGATAACAGTATGATTAACAATCTTGGCTTCCCAACAGTATGATAACAGTACGATATTTGTAACAGTATGATAAAAAATATTTGGCTTCCCTCGGCATAAGGTCTCCAACCTAATTCGTCAGAAACTAAGAAGCATGTCTACAACTTTACAACGAGATGTACGCAACGTTCCCTATGTGGGCCCAATGAACTTCTACCAGCCACTTGTAAACACTTTGAAGAGATTCTGCAAGAAGGAAGCGATGGGTTACTACTGTTTTTTACCTGATGCGGAAACATAGGGATTCTGTGCAATTAAAGAAACGCTGTGGAGTTTATTTAATCCCACTGCGTTCTTCTTTCCCGGAAAACAAGGGCATCTGCTACATAGGTTCCACTTTAATAAATCTTGGATTACGTATGGCGGAACATGAATACTCGCTTTGCTCCGATACTATTTCAACATCATTAACCAGGACTCCAGCGAACGGCACATTTTACCCGGACTGGGATGGGGTTAGGCTTCTTACATCTGCTAGTAATTAACAGACATTACTATTTACAGAGTCATTATACATTACGTATTTTTCTGAAGAGTGCTGCAATGAGGACATACCAATCAATGTGAATTCTATTTGGCAAGGACTACTGACACGATTAAAAACTTGTAATGATTATGTACTATCTTTGTAAAAACCTTTGTTCAACATACTGTTACCTGGCAACCTGAACTTGCCACGCTATGCATTGTGCAAATTGTGGGGAGCTAACTATACAATAAAGCCACTTGTGAACAGTCTACATGCACACCAGTGTTGCTGATTAGGTACATGCACACCAGTTTTGCTGATTACATGCACACCAGTGTTGCTGATTAGGTACATGCACACCAGTTTTGCTGATTACATGCACACCAGTGTTGCTAATTAGGTACATGCACACCAGTTTTGCTGATTACATGCACACCAGTGTTGCTAATTAGGTACATGCACACCAGTTTTGCTGATTACATGCACACCAGTGTTACTAATTAGGCACATGCACACCAGTTTTGCTGATTATATGCATACCAGTGTTGATAATTAGGTACATGCACACCAGTGTTGCTAATTTGGTACATGCACACAAGTGTTGATGATTAGGCCTGAAGATGCAGCCGTCGTGGCTGTGAAAGATCTTTCCTGTGTCTTTTAGCCGATTTTAATTATAAATAAAATATTTTTATCTCTGCAGTTTAACTCGGCTAAAGTATTTGTGAATCGTGCTACTGACAACTATTACTCCTACAATTTTTACTATCAGTCCATAGCCATTTCAGGGATTTTATTCTGATCATGACGCCTTCCACTCTTGTCATTTTACTTATCCAGGAGTTCTTCTTCTTATCTCTCCTAGTTACACTAAGCATACATCTCTCCTAGTTACACTAAGCATACATCTCTCCATGCTTCTTTCAGTTTCCCGACGTCTTTGTATTATATGTCTCTTTTAGTTAAGAACCACGTCCTTGCTCCATACATAATCACTGGCAGGATGCATTGATTAAACACTTTTCTTTTAAGACATAATGGCATTTTTCTCTAAAAAAATGTGCTGTTTCTTCCAAAAGCCCTCCAACCAAGTTTTATACGTCGATTAATTTCTTCATCAATGTGACCTTTGCTTGATATTTGCTGTCCAAGGAAAATGTAGGTATTGGTTATCTCCAGCTTTTCCCCATCAATCGATAATTCTTCATTTCTCGAAAACGCATTGTACATCACTTTTGTCTTCTGAAAGTTCATTTTAAATCCCACGTTTTTACTATTGTCAGCAAGTTCCTGGATTATACTCTGCAGTTCTGAAGGGGAGGTTGCAAAAATGACTATGCCACCACCAAAACCAAGGTGAGTTAAATAATCTGCATTAAACTTTATCCTTTTGTTTTCCCAGTTCAGTGATTGAAAGGCATTTTGGAATGTGGCATTAAAGAGTTTTAGAGATATGGTGTCGCTTAGTCTCACTCCCTTTCCAATTTTTGTTGGTGCTGTATTCTCAAAGAACCGAACCTTTGCAAATGCGTTTTCATAGATGTTACTAACAATACTACTGTATGCGTCTTCAATACCGCAGGATTTAAAAGATATGGTAACTGCTGATGGTTTTACAGAATCAAAGTTTTTTTCATAATCGATGAAAGCCATGTATGATGGGAGTTCATATTCCCTCGCTCTTTCAATTATGGGTATAACAGTAGTAATATGATCAATTATATGATCTGATCTGAAGTGCTGCAGCCACTCCTGAATCCTACTTATTCTCTTGGTTGAGCAATGTCCAGTGTTACCTCCAAGCGAAGTGAAAGAACCTTAGTGAAGGATTTAAAAACCACTGATAGGAGGCTGATGAGCCTATAGTTCACAAGATCTTCAATGTCACATTTTTTATGTAGCAGGATCATTGTAGCATTGTGCCAATCCTCAGGAATCTTCTCTTTATTGAGACACAACAGAAAAACTTGGGTGAGTGTAGTTTCAATTTATCCTCCTGCTTCTTGTGCAATGTCCAATGTAATTCCGTCTTTTCCTGGAGCTCTTACCGTCTTATGTTCTTAATTGCATGTGTAACCTCTTCCGGAAGGACTGGTGGAACTTTGGTAATGCTACCTTTTAATGTCTAGAGTAGATGTATGATCTCTTTCATATAGTTTTGAGTACAAATCTTTCACTCTTGCCAAAATTCTGTCTCTATTCCTTGTTATAGTACCATTTTTTTTTTCTCAAAGCCATAATCTGTTTTCTTCTCTTACTGAGATGTCCTTTGCTCCCCTCAGGCTTTGGTTGCTTTCAATTGTTTTTCTCACTTGTTCACAAGCGAATTTCCCCATGTCTTCAGTGATATTTTTTCGTACTGGCACAGCTCTATATATTCTACTTTGGAAGTGACGTCTTCTTTATTTGTCCTCACCGCCCTTCTCTTTTGCTTCAGCATTTTGGTTTTCCTGATAATTTCTTCAGGGATTTTACTGTGACACCATACAGTCCCCTATGTAATTATCTGAATACTCGGTTACTTTCATTAACACAATATTCAGTAGCTGGAGCACAAAATTGCTCCTTTTTTTTCAGTGCGTTCATCTCACTAGTTCACAAGCGAATTTCCCTATGTCTTCAGTGATACTTTTCCCTACTGGCACAGCTCTACATATTCCACTTTGGAAGTGACGTCTTCTTTATTTGTCCTCACCGCCCTTCTCTTTTGCTTCAGCATTTTGGTTTTCCTGATAATTTCTTCAGGGATTTTACTATGACACCATACAGTCCCCTATGTAATTATCTGAATACTCGGTTACTTTCATTAACACAATATACAGTAGCTGGAGCACAAAATTGCTCCTTCGCTTCAGTGATATTCCACTTTGGAAGTGACGTCTTCTTTATTTGTCCTCACCGCCCTTCTCTTTTGCTTCAGCATTTTGGTTTTCCTGATAATTTCTTCAGGGATTTTACTGTGACACCATACAGTTCCCTGTGTAATTATCTGAATACTTAGTTACTTTCATTAACACAATATACAGTAGCTGGAGCACAAAATTGCTCCTTCGCTTCAGTGATATTCCACTTTGGAAGTGACGTCTTCTTTATTTGTCCTCACCGCCCTTCTCTTTTGCTTCAGCATTTTGGTTTTCTTGATAATTTCTTCAGGGATTTTACTATGACACCATAGAGTCCCCTATGTAATTATCTGAATACTCGGTTACTTTCATTAACACAATATACAGTAGCTGGAGCACAAAATTGCTCCTTCGCTTCAGTGATATTCCACTTTGGAAGTGACGTCTTCTTTATTTGTCCTCACCGCCCTTCTCTTTTGCTTCAGCATTTTGGTTTTCCTGATAATTTCTTCAGGGATTTTACTGTGACACCATACAGTCCCCTATGTAATTATCTGAATACTCGGTTACTTTCATTAACACAATACACAGTAGCTGGAGCACAAAATTGCTCCTTTGCTTCAGTGCGTTCTTCTCACTAGTTCACAAGCGAATTTCCCTATGTCTTCAGTGATACTTTTTCGTACTGGCACAGCTGTACATATTCCACTTTGGAAGTGACGTCTTCTTTATTTGTCCTCACCGCCCTTCTCTTTTGCTTCAGCATTTTGGTTTTCCTGATAATTTCTTCAGGGATTTTACTATGACACCATACAGTCCCCTATGTAATTATCTGAATACTCGGTTACTTACGTCAACACAATATACAGTAGCTAGAGCACAAAATCGGGGAGAAAGGAAAGAATATCCGGTGCCGCAATAACCAAATTTCACGCGATATGCTGTCCACAATATCCGACCTTGCTACAGAACTTTGAAATCAGATCTTTGGACAGACGATTGAAATTTAATCCTTCATCAAACCTCAACTATCTCCCCGAATCGCTTCTATTACCGGAAAGTTTGTTTCATTTGGATACGGAAGAAGTGAGAATAAAGTTTTTCCGTTAATATATGAAAGTAACAAGTTAGTAAAATCATGCAATGCATTGATTATTATACGCTTTGCAACATACTAGAAATCATTATTCAAGTTATGAGGATAATGATTGTGGAACAAATGTCGCTCCTGTGCCATGACCTTTGGCCCCTTTCGATGATGTTCAACTGAACTGGTTCAGTATACCTCCGGAATAACATGATAAAGTTTTGTCCCAATAGTAGCATTTTTACGCAAGTTATGACGCATAAGGGCAATGGAATGGATCCCGTTCCTGACTTTTGACCCCATTTTGTCCATTTTCAATAGGGTTCGTCCGTAGGTGGTCCCCGAACACATACTAAAATTGCATCGAAATCGAACCATTTTTACGTAAGTTATGACGCATAAGGCAATGGAATGGATCCCGCTCTTATGTCCTGGCCTTTGACCTTATTTCGCCTATTGTCAACAGGGTTTGTCCCCAGGTGGTCCCCTACCACACACTAAAATTTCATCGAAATTGAACCATTTTTACGCGAGTTATCGTGTGGACAGGCAGACGGACAAAGCTGGAGCACATAAGCTTCTTCAACCTACAGTTGGAAAGCGTAAAAAACGGAAAGGTTTTGGAAAATTATGAATATTCCTAGCATGCAAGTAATCCGTAAAAATCAGGTTTCTTTTTGTCATTTCAAGGAAAAAGTTGCATCAGAAATATGCTTCATTTATTCACGAAAGGGATCACTGAAAGTGGCTTGTGAATTTCCGATTATTTTTTACAGTGTATCTGAAGGAACTATCAGAGAAAAAGGTATTTTCAAATTGAACGTTTAAAAGAAGAGATATAGAGGAGCACATTATACACTGCCGGACAATTGCTAAGGACGGATGACAATAGCAACGATAGCAACCATAAAATGGAAGGCAGGAAAATGTGGAAATTAGCATAAGTGCGGGATACAGTAAGACGTGTTGTGCGTATGCAAATTTTGGATTGCCGAACTTGTTCGTGACGTCATGGCGCTGATAAGAGATATACAGGATTTGACGCGTATTGACCGTTGTTGTTCAAACGCAAAGTTGAAAGGGAAAGAATCAATTGACGAACTTGCAATTTTCAGTATGTCTTCCCGACATCACCTAGATGATTTTACGCGTGGCCGTATTATTGGCAAGATTGAAGAAGGGCGAAAAATTACAGATGTTGCCATGGAGTTCGACGTCAGCCACAGTGTTGTTTCCAGGCTTTGGAAATCATTTCAAACAAATGGAGAGTGTAGCAAACGTCACTGGGGAGGTCGTGTTCGCAGTACGACACCTGCAGAAGATCGGTACATAATGATGTCAACAAAAAGACGCCGGCGCAGCACAGCTAGTGAGGTAGTAAATCAGTTTATGGCTGCTACTGGCAAGCGGATCTCCCGAAAAACTGTCGCCAGACGTTTGCATGAAAGGAGGACTATACGCCCGCCGTCCTGTTTTGTGCATCCCATTGTCCAGACGTCACCGTACCGCCCGTTTGCAATGGTGCCATCAACATCGCTATTGGACTGATAACGACTGGTCTGCTGTCCTCTTCTCAGATGAGAGTAGATACAGTCTATCGTCTGATTGTCGACGACAACTGATCTGGCGTGATAGTGGTACTGCATATTGTCCAGCAAACATACAGGAAAGGGACCGATATCCGACATGTAGTGTCATGGTATGGGCTGGCATCATGATCAATGGCCGTACGTCTCTCTATGTGCTTCCAACTGGGACTATGACTGGCCAACGATACATTAATGATGTTCTGCTACCTCATGTTCGCACGTTCCGTGGTGCTGTCGGTGATAGATTCATTTTCATGGACGACAACGCAACATGTCATCGAACAGTCGCTGTCCAGGAGTGTCTTGAGAGCGAGGATATTCAACGCCTCGTGTGGCCAGCACGTTCTCCAGATCTGAATCCCATTGAAAATGTGTGGGATGCTTTGGGGAGGAGTCTTGCTGGTCGCCAATGCCCTCCAATAAAAAAGGACACCCTCATCCGTGCACTGACAGAGGAATGGGATAAATCACCCCAACAGCTGCTTGATAATGTTGTGCAAAGCATGATACGACGTGTGGAATCTTACATCGCCCTCCATGGTGGCCATATCCCGTATTGACACCTTACGCCGGAACGCATGCGGACGGTAATTGCATTTTTTTCACGTTTACGTATTCTGCACAAAATGGCCTGTTTGTCCCTTGAACACGTTCCAAAGCCTTCTGGATTTCAGAGCACAATAAATTGTCTTTCTTGTAATGTCCTGGCATTCTGACATTATTTTATTTCACTTGGCATCCAACCACACTTATTTTTTTATGCGCTATATGGCCGTTTATGATCCGTCCTTAGCAATTGTCCAGCAGTGTATAACTTTTCTCCCATTAACGGAAGAGTTGTGAATCTCGGTAAAGTACAAACTATGCGAAAGGTATTCGTCACGGCAAAAGCTATGCTAAAGAAAAAAATCTTTCAAAGGCATCTCCTGGAAGCAGAGACTGAGAAAAAGGTTTTGTCATTTACATCCCTAATGGGAAAGGTGCATTATTTAAATAGAATAATGTATAGGGTTGGTGCTAATGAAATGTCCGGCGCCAGCAAGCAGTGGAGACAGGCTTCCACCACAGCGGAATGGAATCACCCACATGTGTTGGGGGTATTTACTCACAGAGTTACTATAAATTGCTATGTGCGAAGAACAAGGTTCAGGCGGGATTTGTTTGCACGTAACGTGGCTTGCAAATGAAACATGCACACGCCAGATTTGAGAGTCATCTTCCTGTATGAATTTAATCAGGGACATTCTGCAGGATTTGCCGCTCGAACCGTTAACACGTTTGGGAAGAATACAGCCAAAGAATGAAGCATTCGGCGATGGTTTCTGAAATTTCGAAGCGGAGATACCGACCTTCAAAGCGAAGCACGTGCTTACCGATCTGTTGCTGTTTCTGACGATGTTCTGTTATGTGTGGTTGAAGCGGACCCACGGAAAACGTGTCGTGAGATAGATGCAGAGGTAGGTGTCCACCACATGACAGTTGTTTGGCGTCTGACTGCACTGGGTAAGGTCAAAAAGCTGGACATGTGGCTGCCGCATGAGTTGACAACTGCCAACAAGACTAGGCGTTTGGAAGTCTACACTAGAGATGAGCTCGGGCTCGGACGGGCTCAGAATTCATTCATTAACTACCGAAAAACCCGGACCCGTGCTCGGAATTGCACGTCTTGAATTTCATTACTGTAATTAATTCAACCAGTGTAATTCCGAGCCCGGTTGAATTACGCGTATTGAATTTCATTGTGGATTTGTTACCATGGTAGATGGATTTTAAATTTCCTAAGTTAGCTGCCATTGCAAGACAAATTTTGCTTAGCAAGACTTGCATTGTCCAAAGCTATGGCCCAAGCAAGGATTAGTTTAAGGAGGTCTGGTATCGTAAAACTGGGAAAAAATCACATTCCCATTTTTTGTATTTTATTAAAAATCAAGAATTTCATCTTCAAAATGATGTATTAATGTCAAAAATTGTGCATTTAAAAGTATTGTTATTTATTTTTTTAAACTTCCACATTCCCGCGGTTTTTGGGGTAACGTTGGTTTTTGGTGCAGCAGGTCGAGTTTTAGAGAAAAGAAGATCAAGTTGAAGCGCTGAGGCATTAGATGCAATTCTCTCTCTCTCTCTCTCATTTTTCATGATGAACTTGATCTGGAAACTGCACACACATATGATAATATTGTGATTATTATACCATTAAGCGCAAAGCTTTGTTAATGTTACAAAATGCAGAATTATCTGGTCTGGAATGCTTTTACGTTCTTTTTTTTATTTTGGAAATTTCCCTAAATGCTTTTTTTAATTGTACTACATCACTCTAAACTACCCTTACCAATTAGCATATATGTAAATTATATTGCAAAGATTAGTTTTCTAGAGTCAAAATTTCAAACACTTGCAACTGTCTGTACGGCGTTGTACGTTTTAGAATACAATTTATTCAAAATAAAAGTAAATTTAGAAATCAAAAAGAAATAACGACTGGAATTTTTTGTTTCTAAACGATTTTCTTTTCTTCAGCTTTTACCAAAATTACTGATTCCCCTGATACGGTCGAAGGGCACGTTGATTATTTATTTATTTTCAAATCCACATTTTAGAACATTTAGCTTTATGCGTAGTATTTCTAAAAACATAATAATATTGTGAAGTGGATTAACTGAACTAGACTTTTTAAACTAATGATTTTTAAACTAATCCTTGCTTGGGTCATATCTTTGGCCAGTTTATAATGCAAGCCTTGATAAGCAAAATTTTCCGAGAATCCGGTCCCGGGCTCCTAAACTTGAGCCCGAACTCATCTCTAGTCTACACGTCGCAGCTTTCCAGGAATAAACAGGAACCTCTACTGCATCAAATCGTCACCTGCGACGAAATGTGGGTGCTTGATGATAATCGAAAATGATCTGCAGAATAGTTAAGCAAATCACAGCCTGCTGGACGGCATCCTAAGCCACCGCTACACACCAATAAGATGATGCTCTTTGTCTGGTGGTCCACAGCCGGGATAATTCATCGGAGTTTCTTGGCAAGACGCCAGATCATCAGTGAAAAAGGTTTTTGTGCTGAATTACACCAGATGCACAGGAAATTGCTGCCGGAACACCAGACTTTGGTCAACAAACAAGGTGTTCTTCTGCTCCAGGACAACGTCCGCTCTCATATCGCACAACGAACGAGGCTGACACTACGTGCCTTGGACTATGAAGCACTGCTTCATCCTGCATATTTCCGGACTTGATTTCGACAGACTATCATCTGTTTCGTTGCCGGGAGCACTTTATGTCCGGGAAACAATTCACGACAGGTAACGAGGTTCAACGTGCAGTTGATGACATCTTTTGGGGTCCCAGCCACAAGACTTTCTTCGTTCAGGGATCATGGCTTTCCAGGACAGATGACAGTTATGTGTCGATCCCGAGGGGGATTATTTTGCCTAGGTATGTTGTCCTACTTTTCCGTTCTCGCCGTCCACGGATTCTGGTCTTTTGCCGGACAAATCATTCGCACCAAATCGATTTTACCTATCTTAAGGTAGCGAATAGCATAGAGCACAAAAAAAGAAATGAAAAATTAAATTTTTCGATACGATTTAAAAAAAACAAATATCCCACTCATACCACGCAGTGTCAAAACTGTCAACTAAAGAACCCACAAGTGCAGGCAAAGTGCTCCGCAATGTAATTGGTATAGAATGTCAAAAGGAATAACTGAGCACAGTGGGTTCAATGTAAGGGTATACAGCGTTAAGGAATTTTAATTGAGCGCTTAGAAGCAGAGATATCGAGAAAAAGAAATTAAGTATTTACGCCCGATAGATGGGAAATTGCGCATCAGTTTTGGCAAGAAATGCCCGGAAAATGATTTCGTATTTTGTACTGTCTGCCCAAAAAAGGATTTTTTCACTCGAGTTTTCTGACACGCAGATACTGCTGCTAATATGTGTGACGTACTTGCCAGCAGGACGCACACGACATAAAGGCAGATAGCAATCAGAATGAACGTCTGCGTAGCTCAGTTGGTAGAGCGACTTGTTCCGGAATAAGCGGACTCGGGTTCGAATCCCGGCGTAGACCAAAAATGACGGAGAAATTTACTTCGTTATAATGGCGCCCGAACTATCCGGATGACCCGATCGTTCGAGATGTTCAAAATCTCGCAATGGTGGGATGTTATTTCCACACCGCGTGATAGGAAAAATCAGAGAATCCCTTCTCCAGCGCTTCGAAAAATAAATGCGTGTGACGTTGCATTCCACACATCGGATTGACTGGGAGTTCTCAAGTGCACGTTCTACAGTGGATGGCTGCCTGCAACGATTCATGGTCACGGCTGACCGTGGGCCATGCCCCCGGCCCTCTTTCGGGGGGCGGGGGAGGTGTGACGTACCTGCCAGCAGGACGCACACGACATAAAGGCAGATAGCAATCAGAATGAACGTCTGCGTAGCTCAGTTGGTAGAGCGACTTGTTCCGGAATAAGCGGACTCGGGTTCGAAACCCGGCGTAGACCAAAAATGACGTAGAAATTTACTTCGTTATATATGCTGTGAAAGGAGCCGTGATCTTATGCGTTGTAGCGGCACCCATGGGCGTTATGGAAACTTCGTAATTATATGCAAAACATTTCGCACTAAAAATGCACTCCGAAAATGACAAGATTTTTCTAATCATACCGAGAATAAAAAAAATAGGATATACATCTAAGCTCCCAGGCGGAAAAAATATGCATTATCTTCAGCAGAAGGTATTCCCAAAAGTGTTTTCATGGTGAGTGGTATCTCACAGCGAAATAATGTCTTAACTTGCGTTTACAAAAGCGCAGGTATTGCTGCAAATACATAAGAAACAGAAACATACACTTACGCTTCTGTTGGCCAAACCATTCTTTACCGAAAATTAGAACTTTCACCGATGACCCGACCCATATTACATTATGATCACCTACCTAATAAGCGGTACGGCCCTCTTTAGGCTTCAAAACAGCGGCCACTCGGCGAGGCATCGATTCCATGACGTCGCGATAAGTGTTCTAGGGTATCTGGTACCATAATGTCAACAGCAGGTCCTCTAGTTCCTGTACTTTTCTTGGTGGTGGTGATTTAACGCGAACCCGCTTTTCCAAGACGAACCACAAATGTTCGATTGGGTTCATGTCACGGGAATTTGAACGCCAGGGAATTAACAGAAAGTCACCAGCATGTTCCTCGAACCACTCCTTGACGATTATGGCAGTGTGGCATTCGCATTACTCTGTTAGTAATGGCCATCACCAGCAGGGAACACAGTTGGCATGAATGAGTGAACTTGGTCCGCAACGATGTTCAGATACCTGACAGCTGTTCAGATACCGAGTTGTGCTATTGAGATAATGGGACCTAAATTGTGCCAAGAGAACATCGCCCACAGCATAACACCGCCACCGCCTGCCTGTTTCCACACAACAGTGCATCCAGGTGCCACAACCTAGGTTGGTAATCGGCGTACCCGCCTTCGGCCGTCTACTTGTTGCACCAGGAACTTTGATTCGTCAGACCAGGCCACTTTCTTCCAATCATCCACTGTCCAATGTCGACGATTTTGGGCCCATTTCAAGTGTTGTTGGCGATGACGTGCAGTGAGCATGGAGACTGGGTCTTGGACAACGCAGGCCCATGCGCAGAAGGCTGCGTTGAACTGTGTGCTGTGACACATTGCCTTGATCACCACAGTTGTAACTGCGGGTGATTTGTCGCACTGTGGCCCTGCGGTCACTGTGAACATGTGCTACAGTCTCCGCTACCAGCCGGACTAGACACGGCTGGACGACATTTCGTCGTTTCGCCAGCTGTGCACCACTTCTGATACGTACTCACTGCAGCGGCACGTGAACAACACACAAGCCGCGCCGTTTCCGAGATCGTAGTTCCGAGGCGGCGTGCATTCACAATTTGTCCTTTATCAAACTGCGATAAATCGTCAGCTTTTCTCATTCAGACTCCGAACACTCTACAGACCAAAAACCGGTCCTCGGGTTGTACACAGTGCGTCAAATAATTTTTGAGACAGGGTCTGTAAAATGAAACAGAAACAAGAAATTATAATTTGTTTTGGTTTGTTATTCAAAATAAGTCCCTCCGGCTTCTATACAATTGTTACAGCGATTTAATAATGATTCGAATGCCAGTTCCAGTTCACTTTGCGGAAGTGCCTCCAAAGCACGCGTCGAAGCTGTTTGTATGGTCGAAATATCATTAAAAAAACATCCTTTTAACGTCATTTTAAGTTTTGGGAATACAGAAAAGTCGCAGGGTGCTAAATCAGACGAATACGGTTAATGATTCAACACACAGACGTCATTTTTAGCCAAAAATCTACGAACAAGAAAGGAGGTGTGACTGGGTGCATTATCGTGCAACAAACACCAACTGTTTTCATCTCGATATTCTGGACGAATGAGACGAGTTCTGCCCACAAACGCCTCAAAACATTTAAATAAAACTCCTCAGTAATTGTTTGTCCACTTGGAACAAATGTTTTGTGGATAATACCCTTACTATCGAAAAATGTAATGAGCATTGTTTTGATTTTCGATGTAACTTTTCTTGTTTTTTTGGCTTGTGGCGAGTTTTTTGACTTCCATTCCGCACTTTGTCGCTTTGTTTTAGGATCATATTGAAAACACCATGTTTCATCACCAATAACAATCGATTTTAAGAAGCTTGGATCATTTTCAGCGGCTGAAATGATGTCTCTGCAAAGTGCACTTCTCCTTGATTTTTGTTCATTGGTTAACGTGTGTGGAACAAATTTAGCACAGACTTTTGTTTTGCCCAAATCTTCATGTAGGATGGTTCGAATCGTTTCTTTGTTGATGTTAAAAGACTCTTCCATCAGTCTTAGTGACGCACGTCGATTGTTTTCCACGAAATCACGCACTTTTTCAATAATCCCAGGTGTCCTAGATGAACTTGGTCTTTCAGTATGCTTATCATCTTTTAGCGTATCTCTTCCGTCCAAAAAACGTTTGTGCCGATTGAAAGCATTTGATATACCCAAACAAAACTCACCGGAAAATTGTTACATCATTTGGTACGTTTTCGAGGCGTTTTTACCAAGTATTGCGTTAAATTTAATAACAGCCCTTTGTTCAATCTTAATAAGTAAACATGAAAATAATTTTACTTCCCTAATGAACGGCCGTTTCGTTTGAGTTACTTTAACAACTGCGTAGTACTTTTGGCAGAAAGCAAGCAGATGGTCATCGTTTATAACGCATTCGCGATTACACTGGTGGTGCCACCGTAGGCTGAAATCTAGCGCCAGTCTTAAAAATTCTTTGACGCACTGTGCATGTATATTGCTCTATGAACTTCACCTGCGCCACCATTCAGTCTCCAGGCGCGCTCATTTCTCTAGGCTGGGGGTGGTTATAATGTAATGGCTCATAGGTGTGTGTACAGAACATTTGCCACTAGTAGCTCTGTCATGTACAATAAGAATATTTCAAATCGGAGTCTTAGAAACAGAGATACCTGGAAGCCATTTTTTTTACCCGCCAACTGGAAAAACAATTGCTTGAAAAATAAAATGTACCCAAAACAGAGTTCATCATAAATGATATAGAATGAAATAAAATAATTCCTCAAATTGATAATTCCTCAAATGAATTTGTCTGTAATGCCCACAGGCATACAGACAAAGTTATATCATAAGCACGCACCTTTTTCCCCCCAAAAAAACGTGCTACCAAAAAGAGCAAATTGAAGTGTTAACCGAAACGCTGTATATGTATTCTGAATTTTGCATTTTTAGGTCATCGAGTTGCCGACGGTGGTCGTTAAATCTCAAACAAATAAACAAAACCATGAAACCATGAAACACGGGATAACACAAGAATTCAATACATTCGACGACTTGAAATTTTCATCGTCCTGGAACGGAAATCGAATCCGCGTCTCTCGGTTTGGGTCCGATATGCTAACCACTACACCACCCAAAACGACCAAGTCTCAAATTTCCGAGTAATTTAAATTTAATCACGGAAGAAATTAATTTTTTTTATTGGAAGTTTAACTACCCTCGTGAGCGAATCAATAGGATGTAAGCAGTCGCTCTACCTTAATTTAGGGTCACTGGTTCCAGAGAAGGGAGAGAGCCAGTGCCGTAAGACAAACACAACATCCATGCCTCACCGGGGGTTGGACCCGGACCTCTTTCGAACGAATGATCAGAGACCATCACTTAGACCACTGCGACAGAGTAGCAGCAAATGAATTCTATTCATCGAGATTCGCTAAATATGAATGTCGTTGCTTCGACAGGAGATTCCTGTGATATGTTTAATTCAAATTACTCGCAAACTTGAGACTTGGTCGTTCTGGGTGGTGTAGTGGTTAGCATATTCAGGCACCAACCGGAGACGCGGATTCAATTCCCGCTCCAGGACGATGAAAATTTCATGTCTTCGGATATTATTTGACACTCTTGTCATAATTTACACCAATAAACGAAATCACAACTTCAAACAAACAGAAGTTCAGATTCCCTTGAGTCATTGTTGGAACTCATGCAGAAGTGATACCACTTTCAAATATTACGTCGTTCAAGATGAAATGACGGCAGCCCCCGTGGCGCAGTGGTCTAAATGCTGGCTTCTCATAATTCGTTCGAGATGGGTCCGGGTTCCAATCGCGGTAAGGCAGGCATGCATGTGTTTGTCTTACGGCACTGGCTTTCTCCCTTGCCTGAAATCAGTGGCCCTAAATTAGGAACGGGGGACTGCTTATAGCCCATCGAGTTGCTCACAGTGGTCGTTAAACCCCCAATCAAATAAAAATAAAAATTAAATCTCGAATTTTGCAGACACATGCAGTTGCAGTGGTAATGGAGCGTTTTCGTGTGACGTCAGAAGTGGATTTCTGCGGACCAAAATGTCTGCTGATTCAATGCTTTCGCTATTAGACTACCACTTACTGTTGGGTAAATTTTTTTTTTAATTTTTATTCTTGGAGTATGCGAACGAATTAATAAAGCTACAGGGCGAAGAAGGAGAAATTAATGTCTTAAAAGAACAAATCAAGGTTGCAAAGATATACCAAGACGAATTTGTGTTCGATATTTATTTCAAAGAGATGAAAGACATCGCCGTCAGCTATGGTGAAATATTTAATGAAGCACTTCTCATGCACGGTATATTAAATTTTCACGTTCTTACCGTCAGACATTGGTACAGTGACTAGAACAGATTTTGTGCCATGCACGTCTGCAGACAGGTCTTAAAATCATGAAATCAGAGAAAGCGCTAAAGATAGCTTCGATGCTATTTCTGTAAAATATGCTCATAGATATACACCGAAGAGCAATTCAGTTAGAAACAGCTGGCGTTATGCAAATGTGGGGTTGTGAGCGGCCCTGTAAACGGAAACGACATGACGTATGCAGCGATCCGACAATATAAGGAGTAATGCGAAGGGAATCAGCAAGAGTTGGACGTTGTAAGGGTAAGACGAAGGATCTAAGCGCATCTGATCATGGGCAAATTGTCGAGTCCCGACAAATGGGTCACTCTATCTCGGAAGTCGTGCAGGCACTGGGACTTTCACGAGCCACTGTGTAACGGGTGCACCGTGAGTACATCGAATCCGATAAAACCATCCCTGCGACGGCCAACTGCCGTGTACAACAGCGTGTGGATGAGCGGGGTCATCGTCGGCTAGCTCGCATTGCAACAGCGGATAGACGGGCCACAGTGCAAGAAATCACTCGGCAATTTAACGCTGGTGCACAAAAACGTGTAAGCAGCCACACCATCACGAACCATCTCCTTGCTATGGGGTACAGAAACCATCGTCCCAAGAGGGTACCGCAGCTGACCGCACATCACAGGGTGCAAAGATTAGCATGGGCGCGGGAACATCGCCAACTGGACCCTAGACATGTGGAAAAATGTTGCCCGGACTGATAAGTCGAGATTCACGTTGGTACATGCGAATGGCAATATACGAGTACCGCGGAAACCACATGAAGCGATGGATCCTTCTTGCCAGCAGGGTACTCTTCAAGCTGGTGGATGTTACATTTTCGTCTGGAGACTGTTTACGTGGACTGAAAGGGACGCCTGGTACGTGTGGCATCGTCCCTCACAGGTCAACGTTACCGGGATATCCTGGACAGCCATTTGCTCCCGTTTGTGCGTCTTCAACATCCCACTGGGGACCTCATCCAGCAACAAGACAATGCACCGTGCCATCGCTCATGAATTGTATCCGAATGGTTGGATGAGCACACCACTGACGTGACCTCGCTTCCTTGGCCAGCTAGGTCACCTGACCTCAATCACATCGAGCACATCTTGGATGCCATCGAGAGAGATGTTCGAGGCTCTAACCCACCTTCATCAAATTTTCGTGAACTGTGGGAGCTTGTTCAGGGGTCGTGGATCCGTATGGCTTCCCAACGCTTCCGGTGTCTTGTCGAGTCCATGCCGAGACGAATCGCCGCCGTCATCAGGGCGAAAGGTGGTGCTACACGTTACTAGACAGATATCTCTAATTGAATTGCTCTTCAGTGTACGTGCTGCTCGTTCCATGCAGTATTATAGTAATTTCACTAAAATGTTACCAAATAATCTTTTATTTTTTATGCTGCAGTCACATAAAAACCCATTAATGCTGTGTATGAATAGGTATAAGTGAATATTCTTCCAAGCGGAGTATTTTTGGAAAGCTTGGTCAACTTTATTCGAGAAATGCTTAATCTCGCATTGAATCTACGCGTCACAAGGCTGGTGAGTAAAAATACATTACTATACGCAAATTTCCTCCGAAATTGTTGGGATTTTCGCCCAATTCTCTTATTGAATGCTGTTCTGATTCTGTTGTAACTTTTTACTCTATCTCTACAGAACCACAAAATGCTTAATTTGGGTGCCACATGATACTGTACTTAAGCCGAATCTTACCATGATAAAGTTTACAGAACTTTGGACAGAAAAACACCCAATTTCAATAATTTCATGCAAATTGCGAAGACATGCACTAAGTGGCCACTTTATTATGACCACCTGACAGTTTTAAGCAAATGAGCTATGACTGCATGCTGTTGCCGCCAGAGGGCGAGGCTAGTATAAAAAGGGAAAGCTTAGTGCTTGCGACAGTAGTAGAAGTAATTTTTGGGTGACGAGATGGGTAAAAAAATGCGATTTGACGGACTTTTAACGTGGGATGATTTTTGGAGCGTGGAGCCATGGAGCGAGTATCACGGAAACCGCCGCATTCGTGAAATGTTCCAGAGCAGCTGTTGTTAAAGTGTTTATAGACTGGACTGTCAGCCAAAAAAACTGGGTCTCTACGTTCAACGTGTGACCGTCATCGACTACTGACTGCTCGGGCGGAACGGAAAGTGTCCAGACTGGTGACAGACAACAGAAGGGCAACAGTGCGGCAAATTACAGACCATCTTAATCAAGGATCCCCTCAAATGATCTCTGCACGAACTGTTCGCCGTACACTGCATCGGATGTGATATGGCAAAAGCCTATTTGAACACATTTGCTGTCTGCAGTTAACAAGAGAAAATGCTTCCAGTTCGCACAGGAGCACAAGGATTGGGCAGTCGATAATTGGAAAAAATTTATGTGGTCCGATGAATTACGTTTTCAGTTGTACCATGCCGATGGCCGAGTGAGAATTTGGCGGAAACAGCACGAAAGCATGGATACCAAATGCATTGCTACAGACCTTCAAGCTGGTGGAGGCAACGCTATGGTTTGGGGAATGGTTTCCTGGCATGCATTGGGCCCTTTAATTCGTGCTGATCAACGTCTGACTGGCACATCATATCTAAACATCGTTGCGGACCAAGTGCATCCTTTCATGTGGATGGTTTATCCCAATGACGATGGCTACATTCAACAAGATATTGCGTCCTGCCATAGGGCTCGTATTGAATAGGATTGATTTCAGGAACATGCCGGTGTGTTTACTTTGCTTAGGTGGCCCCCACAATCTCCAGATCTCAACCCCATTGAGAATTTGTGGGATGAAGTTGAACGAGCCATCAGACAGCTGGATACACAACCCTGCAATCTATCTCTCCTGGAAAGTGCTATTTATCAAACATGTGTCTCAGATTCCACAAACCACCTATCAACATCTCGTGGAGTCCATGCCACGAAGAATCGACGCAGTAATATAGGCAAAAGGTGGCCCAACAAAGTACTGAGAGGCTGTTCATAATAAAGTGGCCACTCAGTGTATAAAAGACTCAAATAAAATAAGGTGAACAATTTAACTAAATAATTACTGAGTGGCTGCCAACCTGATTTAGGATAGGCAAACAAAAAAATTCCATTCCTTTCGCCTTGCCTTATCTTTCGGCACGGAAAAGAGCTACCTTGTTTGCATTACCTGTAAGCACTGTTACATCCAGACACGAAACACTTTCTCAACCTTGCACACTGTTTATTACTACTTTTCACGACCGATCTAACAAGCAAATGAAAAATCATTTTTTCAATCGATATCCATCAAACACGCCATAGAAAAACATGCTAATGTTTCGAAATCAATCACCACTCGCAGTAGCTTCATCTCGTGGTTTCGTGAAAACAAGGAACTAAAACTTAAACAGTGGGGTATTAACACACGGCATACTATCTCTATATGGCGAGCGAATCATCTGAAACTTGCACTACAAGTCTAGAAAAACGTGTAATATGGAAACGAACTAGGGTAAAAAATACAACATCCCGAAACTTTCCACATCAAATACATATATTACTACGCTAGGAAATCTACTTGAAGATAAAATGAATGCGCAACATTAAATAAAAAAAAGTGTAAATATGTTTCGTTCCTTAGGAAAGGACGTAGAGAAAACTTAATTCGCAACTTACCGATGCAAATGTGTAATCAATTTTCTCCTTCTCCCAATTTTTTTTGGAAATCAGAATTCGAAGGAACACTACCAGGTATTAACTGCCTTCGATTCAGAGTGTCATAGTATTCAAATTCTTCCTCGCTAAAATAGGAAGAATATATCCCGTACTGCCCATTGGGATGGAAATCATCACGTTTCACATTACGCAGCCATTCCTTTAAGGTGGACGTCAAGTAATTTTGTTTTCTATACTTCCAATGGAAAAATTTTGTACACATTGTTTTCACAATTAATGCGTTCCCAAGGATGAAAATTTGAACATCGATTAAAATAGTTTCATTTTATATCTTGGAATACTTAATATTTTCTAAAACATAACCATAATTATACCAAAGAATATAAACGCTTCGCGTGAAGAAGCTCAACTCTCGTAGAGATAATGTAAAACAGACGACAGCAGCGCCACCATGTAATGCGGCAGCAGATGCTCTGCGGGAAAGTTAACATTCAGGCGCAAAAAGCGTAGGAGACACGGGACGGGAAGCCTATTTCACGGAAAGGAAGCTAAGCTTTGATCTGCGACTGTTTCCTTCGGTCTCATTGGGTCTACTAAAGCATTTTTTTTTTTGTTCTTTTCTGAGTATCCCTCCTGTCCCTTCTTTTGGTGAAACAAATATATACATTAGCAATTAATATTATTTTAAGGAAATTTTAGCAGTTTTATTCTCACTTTAAGCACCGTAGTAATACCAGGTTGCTTGGCATGAATTTCATATTTACAATATACCTTAAATGTCAAAAATGCTGAGGCTGGTTTCCCAGTAGCAGCCATAATAATAATAAAAAAAAAAAAAAAAAAGCAAAGACAACCGCAGTTTCCCAAAGCTACAATTTTTTTTTCTACCCTTCCGAAGTTTGTAAAATAAACGCACTGCGCTGGAGAAATTTTCTCAACAGATCGGAAAAACATCCGTTCGTATCTGAGTAGGTTCGAACCTGGGCCGCTGGCGTGATGGCTGAGCTCTCTACCGACCGGACTAACTCGCCACGATTCAGTGTATGCTTAAAGCTGTCTGTTTGGTATGCATTGTGTAATCGAATGCTTCCCTCTTTCATTTTACAATATTACGAGGTATTTTTCATAAAAGTCAGTTTCATATAATTGATAAATTAATTTTTTCAACGTAACGATAGCTTTTTTCAGCAAACGTTGTTTTAATGGTTTTCCAGGATATTTGTTTCAAACGGTTTCAAATTTGTTCTTGTTATTCATCCACTCCATTCCATGAATTGTTATTCATCGGAATGAAGTGGGTGTATTTCATGGCTGTAATATAAACGCAGATCTAGATGAGAACAACAAAACCTTTGAACAAAACGCCAACACAAACAAGCGTTTATATTCTTTGAACACAAACACGCATGCTCAGTCTAACTCAGTCTGCTCGGCATCCTGCGGCATCAGCCTGTAATGTTGGCTTCTGTGTAGTAATTCTTTGCCGCATAATATAGTGGCGCTAGTTACGTCTCGCTGACGCCTTACCTTCTTATCAGTTAGATATTCTTTGATTATACAATCCAACATTTGTTTGTCTACTGACGTCATCAAAGCATAGGTCGCGCCATCTTTTTTCTGGTTGCAACACCACCAAAGGAAAAGTTATTGATTTTTAATAAAATTATGGTTATGGTTTAGGAAATATTAAGTATTCCAAGTTAAAATATGAACCTATTTTAATCGATATTCAAATTTTCATCCTTGGGAACGCATTAATTGTCCAGAAAAAAGATGGCGCGACCTGTACTTTGATGACGTCAGTCGAAAACAAAGATTTTAATCGATGTTTAAATTTACATCCTTGGAAACGAATTAATTGTGAAGAAAATGTGTACAGAAGTTTTTCCATTTAAAGTATAGGAAGCAAAATTACTTGACGTCCACCTTAACAGTTCCGCTCTTTTCAGAAGAAACATGAAAAATTGTCTTTTCCTCTATACATTTTAATAAACAGGACTTATGAACACAACCGTAAAACGAGCAAAAGTTGGTCATGTCGTAATTAAATGTATGAAAAATCACGATGTCTCTGATCCCCTGAAAGCGTATTCCTCGTTTTTTTTTTTTTTTTTTTTTTTTTTTTGATTGGAGGTTTAACGACCACCGTGAGCAACTCAATGGGCTATAAGCAGTCGCCCGTCCCTAATTTAGGGTCACTGGTTCCAGGGAAGGGAGAGAGCCAGTGCCGTAAGACAAACACAACATCCATGCCTGACCGGGATTCGAACCCGGACCCCTTACGGACGAATGATCAGAGGCCAACGCCTTAGACCACTGCGCCACCGGGGCGGCGTATTCCTCGTTAAACAATAGAAAAACCAAGGAAGTTAGAATAAGATTATTCTAAGTTGTACTTGGAGAAAACGGATGTGCCGCCCCGGTGGCGCAGTGGTCTAAGGCGCTGTGCCGCCCCGGTGGCGCAGTGGTCTAAGGCGCTGGCCAATGATCATTCATCCATAAGGGGTCCGTGTTCGAATCCCGGTCAGGCATGGATGCTGTGTTTGTCTCACGGCACTGGCTCTCTTCCTTCCCTGGAACCAGTGACCCTGAATTAGGGACGGGCGACTGCTTATAGCCCATTGAGTTTCTCACGGTGGTCGTTAAATCTCCAATCAAAAAAAAAAAAAAAACGGATGTAAACAAATCATTGCTGGTCCGCAGTCAACCAAAATATTTCCCATGATGTAATGCGAGATGAAAAA
This sequence comes from Macrothele yani, assembly GCA_039090855.1. NCBI lineage: Eukaryota > Metazoa > Arthropoda > Arachnida > Araneae > Macrothelidae > Macrothele > Macrothele yani. The sequence continues at coordinate 26,296,965 of CM077000.1, forward strand.
GGTCCATTTAGGAATAAACACATTACGAATTGTAACTTGTAATATACACTATATTGACAAAAGTCACCGAACACACCTTCTAAAGCAAACGAACGGATTCGCTGCGTTGTTAAGATGTGCGGTACAGCTGCAAACGGTATAAAAACTAACCTGCAGCTGACCACGATCATATCACACTGTGAGGTTGAGTGAAAATGTCGCGGCGGGTGAGAACTGGCTTCGAGAAAGGAAAGATTGTTGGGTGTTATATCAGAGGGTTGTCCATAAGAGAAACCGAGAGGCGTTTAAACATACCCTGGTCAACTGTTTTGATGTACTGAATAAGTGGAAGACACACGGCGTGCCTGAAGCAGCAAAACGTACCGGCAGACCAAAGAAAATCAGGCCGCCCCGGTGGCGCAGTGGTCTAAGGCGTTGGCCTCTGATCATTCGTCCGTAAGGGGTCCGGGTTCGAATCCCGGTCAGGCATGGATGTTGTGTTTGTCTTACGGCACTGGCTCTCTCCTTCCCTAGAACCAGTGACCCTAAATTAGGGACGGGCGACTGCTTATAGCCCATTGAGTTGCTCACGGTGGTCGTTAAACCTCCAATCAAAAAAAAAAAAAAAAAAAAAAAAGAAAATCAGTGATAATGGACGTCGAAGCCTCAGGAGAGTCGTTACAGCTAATCGATGGAGCACAGCACAAGACCTTAGTGTACAGGTGAGTAAAAATTCTGGAACATCGGTATGTACACATACTATTCGCAGATAACTTCATTCCATGGATTACCGTGGTCATGAGGCTGCTCATAAGCCTTTCATCTCCAGTCGGAATGCTACTCGTCGTTTAGCATGGTGTAAAGAACATTTATCGTGGACCGTAGATCAATGGAAACAGGTCCTATGGACTGATGATTCTAGATACACGATCTATCAGTCTGATCGCCGTGTGTGGGTATGGAGGCAGCCTGGGAAACGCTATTTACCACAGTGTATTGTTCCTACGGTCAAGTTTGGAGCTGTCAGTGTACTCGTGTGGGGGTGTTTTTTTTTTTTGTGGACTGTTCACGGCCCATTCGTTATCGTGGATAACCAGCACGTCTATCTCGATATTCTGGACAATTATGCATTACCACCCCTGTGGCAATACTAGGGAACCGAGCCTTGTTGGTACCAACAACATAATGCACCGAACCTTGTTGGTACTAGCAGGATAATGCACCGAGCAATAAAGCAAGGACTGTTATGGCGAGGTTTGACGGTAATTCCGTATGGTGTGTGAACTGGCATGCACAGAGCCCTGATCGCAATCCAATAGAGCACCTATGTGATGAATTAGAGTGCCGCATAATAAATTGGGAACCAAGGCTTACTACTAAGTAGCAGTTAACGGCAGCATTATGTACGGAATGGAAGCTTATAACTATCGCTGTGTTCCAAAACCTTGTCGAAAGCATATCTCGAACGGCCAGTGCATGCATTATGGCCAAAAATGAACCGACATCGTACTAATGTATGCCAATAAATGCTGTGTTGTGTTCCTCATCTAGGTGACCGGTGGCTTTTGTCAATATAGTGGATGTATATAAAACTTCAAGGTCATTGCTCTTTCCCCATAGACCAAACCGATTCTCAAAGAGGTTTGGCATAGAAATTCTAGTTATCTTCAAGTACGTGTTTCGGGAAAAATGGATACTAGCGATAAGGGGAAGTTCATTTTATTAAGAGTATTACAGCTGTTTGGTTCCAAGTATGATGTAGAATGACGTCATGTGACGTCATCATTTATACATCTTTTATGATATATGAAAGCCACGGTTTATCACACAGTATATGGTATTTGTTTCAGTTACGCCAGACACGGCTCTCTACTTATACTTTGGCTGTTGCTTTCATTCATTGCCAAGGTGGTTAGAGTAGATGGAGTACGCATGACGTCACAAACGTGAAGCGGTGCCAAAGATATTAGAGTAGCGTAGAGTGGCAAAGGTAATACTAGTGGTTCTGAAACGGCAGATACCGATTTAACGTGCAGCTTCATCTATGAATGGGGGTGGGAGAATTGGCAGTGAACAAATGGCTATGGGAAAGCAAGAATGTTTCTTTCAAGTCATAATGTACTACAGAAATTACATAGAATGAAAGTTTGAGTGCATTGCAGATTTGAAGTACTTGATCAGTCAATTATTTGTGACCATATCTCTTCTGTAAAGCCACGACCGCCGCCCCGTTGGCGCAGTGGTCTAAGGCGCTAGCCTCTGATCATTCGTCCGTAAAGGGTCCGGGTTCGAATCCCGGTCAGGCATGGATGTTGTGTTTATCTTACGGCACTGGCTCTCTCCTTCCCTGGAACCAGTGACCCTAAATTAGGGACTGGGCGACTGCTTATGGCCCATTGAGTTGCTCACGGTGGTCGTTAAACCTCCAATAAAAAAAAAGCCAGGACCTTGGACTAGTGAATTTTTTTTTTTGATTGAAGGTTTAACGAGTACCGTGAGCAACTCAATGGGATATAAGCAGTTGCCCGTCCCTAATTTAGGGCCACAGGTTCCAGGGAAGAGAGAGAGACAGTGCCTTAAGACAAACACAACATCCATGCCTCATCGGGATTCGAACCCGGACCTCTTCTGGACGAATGATCAGAGGCCATCGCTTAGACCACTGCGCCACCGCGGAGGCCCTAGTGAATTGAAAGCCATGCACATCAAGCTAAGTGATGTCGAAGAAGTTGAGAAACCAACTGAGGTATTAATTGGAGCTGATGTGGCTGGAAAACTGTTGACAGCGAAAAGGAAACTTCTGGCCAGTGGATTAGTTGCCAATGAAACCTACTTAGGATGGACTCTGATGGGTAAAAATCCTTTGCTACTGCTGATGAGAATTTAACCATGGCAGTGACTTCAATCTTTGTCAAAGAAGTCACAATTTCAGACTTGTGGTGTCTAGAAATTATTGACATGGCAGACTCTGTGAAAAAAGACTGACGAAGAAAGGGATCTTGCAACTAAGATGCAGGTTTCAAGAAGAAAAAATGGAAGGAAACATAACATAACTCCTCCCTTTCTAGCGGAAGAATTTTGCATAATGGAAAAGTTGAAAACAGGCGAAAAGTATTCTTCATGGAAAAAGCTATGCTAAGGAAAAATAATCTTTCAAATACGGAAGCAGAGACAGCGAGAAAAAGGTTCTGACCTTTACGACACTAACGCGAAAGTTGTGTAATATTTAATGAGGATAATGCCCACCATGTTTATTGCAGCGAATGACAGAGTAAGAAACACATTTCTCAACAGGGTTTGTAGAAACGGTGATACAGCTGCAAACAGAAGTTCACATACACTACTTAGTGACAGAGATTTGAACTACAAAACGCCTTAAATACAAACCTAAAGTGTTCCACATGGTACGTGGTATCCGGTGTGAAAAGAATTGTTTCAAATTGGACACTTAGAAGCAGAGATATCGACAAAAATAAGATATACATCAAAATGCCCCCTGGTGGCAAAACTGTGCACACATTTAAGCAGATGGTATTATCAAAAGGTTTTACGAGGTGAGCGGTATTTTGGTCCAACATTTAACTGCCATAGGCAGAGTGAAGATAAATAAAATAGTTCCACTTGAGTTGAAGCAACATAAAATCTTATGTCAGAGGCGGCTTCTGTTACATGGGTGTGTTGATAACTGCATCGGAGTGATCACGGTGGTGAAAGCACGTGTAAGGGGTGATAATGCCTGCGGGACATCATGAGGAATCCTACTACCACGTGGACACCTTTACCAGAAACTTCATCATAGGACTACATGCGGCTGGTTGGTAGCTGCTTCGTATCGCTCTGCGGAAGTCATAGTGTAAAAGGCATTTTCCTGATGGCTTTCCTAATTAAGCTAAACCGACGAAGCTTCTAGCTGCTACTTTGCCGTCTTGACATGGTTGGTTGGTTAATTGATTTTTATGGCGCAAGGGCCATGTTTGGCCAAACAGCGCCTACCATCTTAACACGTGCATCACCGCTTAGGGAGGTACTTCACAAATCATGCAATAACTGTTCGCCGAAAGTGGAGACAGTGTTTGGTGGAAAGTAACGTGTTTCGCCCAAGAAGTTAGAAGATTTCTGGAGATGCTCTGGGTCTTCCAACCTTGAAGCCACAAAGTGTAAGAACTTTGATGATGCTTACAATACTCCACGGCGTTTCATGCTATTTGAACTTTGTGATATTTCTGAATTGCGTGGTTCTTGAATGCAGAAACCATGTTAATACCAAATCGGACAGCGTTACGTTACACAGAGGAGTAAATGTTTCAACCTTAAAATCTTGTTTCGTTTGAAATTTCAGTAACATTTCATATATATTTCATTTTAAAACATAATTATGAAGTTCTCGCAGATACACGGTCTAATCACATTACTGTGACCACCAGTTAACATCCAGAGTAACCGCCGTGTGCAACGCGGACAGCTGCTAGACGGGCTGGGAGTGACCGAATAAGGTGCTGGAAGGTGTTCACAGGTATATGGGGCCACGCTGACTGCAGAGAATCTGACAGCTGCAGGAAGGGTGCGTGGTGGAGGATCCATAGAGCAAACGAACACTGTCGAGGTGGTCCGGCAGATGCTAACATTGCGTTTGTGTCTGGGGAATTAGGGTGCCAGGGAAGTACTTTGAAGTCTTTATCGTGCTCTTCCAACCACTCTCGGACATTTCTAGATGTGTGACAAGTCGCATTGCCATGCTGGAAGATCCCATCCGCCCCAGGGAAACCAATCAGCATGCATGGGTGTACGTGGTCTGCAGGAATGGATTCATATTCGGTCCATAGTGCCTTCTACAGGTATGAGTGGACCCAGAGAATGCCACGAAAACATTCCCCAGACCATAACGGCTTGTGTTCTTTCAACAATGGTTGAAGTGTGTTTGTTCTCCGATGTTACCTGTCTTATAGGCCAACGTCCATCCGTTTGAGGAAGCAGAAAAAACGTGACTAATCGGAGAAGGCAATACTTTGCCAATCAGCAGAGGTCAAATGTAAGCCTTTTCTGCCAATACACCTTCGTTAGTTGAGGTGCAGTAATCATTCGTGTGCATCGGAGCCCCATACGCAGCAGGGTTTGCTGAACTTTCGTTTCAGACACAATTCCGGTAGCTCTCTGGTTCATTTGGCCAGTGAGTTGCTCCACTGTAGCGTGTCGATCGACCCTCACGCACCTTCGGAGCCAACGTTCACCTCTCACATCAATGGCACGTGGTGCTCCGCAGTTTACAAGTCGCTTATTCGGAATGGTGCCATTTCTCGAAACACCATACACTTTAACCACAGCAGCACGCAAACCGTTCACAAACTGGGCTGTTTCAGAAATACTGCTACCCTTAGCCCGAAAGCCGATAATCATCCTTTTTCGCATATCTGATAAATTGCTGCTTTTATCCATTGCAGCAACGAGTGATGTGTTTTTAGGATGCCTACAACACACCTTATATACCCTCCAAGCCAACTCAGGATACGTGCCTTGATTCATTGGCTACGCGCTATTGACGTCTAAAGTAGAAAGTGGTCAAAATAATCTGACGCGACTGTGTATAATTAAAAGTTTTATAAATCCAACATTTCCCCACGCATCGACAATGCAAAAGTGGAAACATTTACATCAGAATAATGCGACATGTTCAATTCAAAATGCATTGGAATAGCTGACAAACCACCAGCTTTTGCACACTTTAATGGATGCCGCTCGCTATTATAGGTTTCACTATGACATGATACAAAAGTGATGCACATATCAAGACGGCAAAGTTGGTGCGATGAATTCCGTCGATGTAGAGAATACGGTTCTGGAGCAAAGGGATGCTGTTTCGACTTCGCCGAGGACAAATTTGTTAATTCCATATCACGCAATGCCATACTGTTCCATCGACGAGGGCATATGCAGATATCTTATTCTAAACTCCTTGGCGTCAGTATGGTGAGACTGGTGCACGTGGACTGACATCCAAACCCCGTCAATCGTCCCATTCGACGGCAAGTCGTAGCTGCCCCACAGACTACAGCGGACGGCACTCGACATGGTGTGTAGGAAGCTGTCGACATCCTGGTATCAACACGGACTATGAATCGCACATCAAGTGAGGCAGGTGCGCGTTATCGTCAGCCATTGTGCCGACTTACATTAACCGCCTGACATCGTCGCGCAGTTTTGCCGTACCAGACATTCATCGGATCGAATAGAATCATGTCGTATTCACCGAGAAGTTTCGCTTCTGTCTCACAGCTGACAACTGCCGTTTGAGGCTCTGGAGACGACGTTATCACCAGGCTGATCATGCAGCCGTCTGTGAGCGTCATACGTCTTCTCAGCCTGTTATCATGATTTAAGGCACTGTTAGTTTCAACAGCCGTTCACTGCTTGTTGGTGCAATGACAGCAGCCGATAGGTCGATGATGTGCTGCAGCCTTTTTTGCTGCCCTATTTCCGATGTGTCCCTCATATCAAGTTTCAACACGATAACGCTCGTTCACACGCTGACAACATAAGCAAGCAATGCCTACAAGGGGCTGTCCTGGGCAGAGAGATCCCTAGATTTCTCCCCAATTGATAACGCGTGTGACGTCATTGACAGACTGCACGACCCCTTCATAATGCCAATGAATTGTAAGCACCTATCAAAGAAATACGGTAAGCAATACCTCAGGTCACCATCAGGGAGTTTTTCCACAGGATGCTACTTCGTGTTGCCAAATGTATAGGTGATCACACGACCAACTGATTCAGGTCACATATCCCATTCATGCAATCTCTTAGAAATTAAAATCTTCTTTCGCACCAACCGGTCTGCATATGTGGTAAGTTCGTCTCATTTCATTCATTATTTCATAGTGTGGCATTTTCTATGTCGAGCATTCTAACAGGTGAAATGTCATCTCTACCACGACATTACAGTCGTTAACTCGTATCTGAATGAGCAACAGCGAAACATTCTATAAAATACCTTCGAGAGATGTTTCAAAGACTTGCGGCAACCCTGGCTAAAGTTGTCATATTGCTGAGTGAGAGCTTTACGAAAGTAATTGTAGTCTGTAAGTATAGTATTCCTTATTCATTATTTCGTGAAACAATCCAAATGTACGCATACCAACCACGGAAACAGGAACTTTTATTTAATACCTGGGTGGACCTTCTTTATCCTGAATTACAGCACGTATGCGGTTTAGTATAGATTCCACAAGGTGTTGGAGTTCATTTACGTGTACAGTCTGTCAGACGATCTACAGAAAGTCCTTTAACTGGCTCAGATTTGACGGAAGATGACTTTGCTCCCGGATCTGTTTTTCTAACATGTTCCACATGTTCTCAAAGGGATTCAAGGAGTTTTTGGAGGCCAGGGAAAGTGGCAGCTGAATCACTGCTGAACACAGTTTGTGCGATGGACTGTAGCACTGTCTTCCATGAAAGACCCGTCACCTTCTAGATAAAAAGTCAACATTGTGGGATGGACTGTAGCGCTGTCTTATATGAAAGAGCCGTCGCCTTCTAGATAAAAAGTCAACATTGCAGGATGGACTGTAGCACTGTCTTCCATGAAAGGGTCTTCACCTTCTAGATAAAAAGTCAACATTGCAGGACGGACTGTAGCACTATTTTCCATGAAAGAGCCGTCACCTTCTAGATAAAAAGTCAACATTGCAGGATGGACTGTAGCACTGTCTTCCATGAAAGGGCCGTCACCTTCTAGATAGAAAGTCAACATTGCAGGATGGACTGTAGCACTGTCTTCCATGAAAGGGCCGTCACCTTCTAGATAAAAAGTCAACATTGCAGGATGGAGTGTAGCACTGTCTTCCATGAAAGAGCAGTCACCTTCTAGATAAAAAGTCAACATTGCAGGATGGAATGTAGCATTGTCTTCCGTGAAACAGCTGTCACTTCTAGATAAAAATTCAAGATTGCAGGATGGACTGTAGCCCTATCTTCCATGAAAGAGCAGTCACCTTCTAGATAAAAAGTCAACATTGCAGGATGGAATGTAGCATTGTCTTCCGTGAAACAGCCGTCACCTTCTAGATAAAAAGTCAACATTGCAGGATGGAGTGTAGCACGGTCTTCCATGAAAGGGCCGTCACCTTCTAGATAAAAAGTCAACATTGCAGGATGGACTGTAGCACTGTCTTCCGTGAAACAGCCGTCACCTTCTAGATAAAAAGTCAAGATTGCAGGACGGACTGTAGCACTGTCTTCCATGAAAAACCCGTCACCTTCTAGATAAAAAGTCAACATTACAGATGGACTTAACTGGCAACAATATTCAGATAATAATTGAAGGACACGCGACCTTCTAACAATATCAGAGGACCTGTTTTTACCAACAGAACATGCCCCACACCATGATACTACCTCCAGAATATTTAATTATCTTTACAAAGCAAGCTGGATCTATTTCTAAATGGAGCTTTTGCCAAACTCTCTCTGCCTACCGTCGGTATAGAAAAAGGTGTACCGCGACACGACGGACTACATAATTCTTTCGTCTTCAAGTATCCAGTCACGGTGTTCCTGATACCACGGCAATCGACATTTTCGGTTCTTCTCAGAAATCATTGGTTTCTGTACGCGTATGCGACTGCCAGTACCGATCCTCTCCCATTTCCTACGCACAGTTCTTTGAGATATAGGCCCTGAACAGGCTTCATTGAATGCTTCCGTCATTTGCTGCACACAGGTTTCTCCGTACAAGTCTTTTCAGACGATGGCGCTCTCGTTCTTGACTGATTGTCTTCGCGCCACAGTTGCACCTCTTAGACAAGCAATGTGAGTTATTTTTCCACTGATTAAAGACCCCGAAAGTCTCACCTTTTGAGATATCAGTCTGTTTACAAAATCGTCGCTCCATCCAAATAAGACCTTCATCGATCTCCGAAAAATCCTTTGCTTCTTCCCATCGTAATCAACACTATTGACAATTACTGACGAGCAGCGGCTTATATCACCTGGTCACACACGTGACCATATAAGCACGCCGGACAAAAAATGAGTCACGCCTTGCAGAACTTACCTAATAACGTGTGACGGTGCCTCTTGCTTAGATAACAGCATGAATCCGACGTGGTAGAGACTCCACGAGGTTGTGGATGTGTTGAACATCGTTTTAGTTTTAGCCCTATGCACACGGCAATTGTCGTCTTGGAAGACAGGAGGGGCAGTGCGATGCTGCTCCTGGACATGTAGGGCAAAGGGCAACACTTCATCACTCAGAATGCGGAGATACGCATGCTGCTGCTTTAAATTAATCGTTACTGCAACGAGAAGGCCTATTTCTTGGTGCGAAAAAGATCCCCAAAACATCACAGAACTACCTCCAGCTTGAGCAACACTTTCGACACAATCAGGATTAAAGGCTAAATTGGGCATGCAATACACTCGTCGTCTCCCATCATTAGAGTACAAACAAAAACGAGACTCATCAGACCAAATTCCTTGTTTCCAATTATCAACGGTAAAGTTTTGGTGCCCTTGAGCCCATTGATAACGTGCGACTTTGTGACTTGCTGGTAAAAGGGGCCTCTTTCGTGATACTCTGCTCCAGATGTCCATCGCATGCAGTTATCGTCGCAATGTTCTTTCGGAAATTGGTTGGAGTTGACTTTCATTGACTGTTTGGAGCAATTGTTGGCTGGTTTGAAACCGATTTGCAGTTACTAGGAGTGAAACATGGCGGTTGGTGAGAATCGTTTTCCGGCCACAGTTACGTCGCCGATCTTCAATGGACTGCGAACTACGCCCCTGTTTTTAGACCTGTTGGAGAGCATGCTTCGACACACCAACAAATTGGGCGATTTTTTCACTTTGTGTCCGGGGGCATGGCCAAACACGATTGTCCCTATTTGCCACTCAGTAACGTCTGTCTTACGACCCATATTGCAGACTAAATTCAACACACACGTTGCACTTAACCCCTGCACGAGACAAAATGATCCTGTAGACCACGTCTGTGCTATTTATCTTCTAACAATGCTAACACAGCGCCCTCTGTGCAACGGGCAACTTCCTACTGTCATTTATGTTGCTTTAGGAAGGGTGGAAATATTAAATTCCCAAAGATTGGATGCGTAGTTAAAAAGATAAAATAAACACTCCAATTATTCTGCACGCAGTAGAAAAAACTGATGTTTTTCGCTAGCCTACATTCTTGGCGGAAGAATGTGAGCTTAACAATAAAAATAGAACAGAGCACTTCACTCTAGCAATAATAAATTCGTATACAGATCTGAGTTGTATGCAAAAGAAAGGTATTTAATTTTAATATAAATGATGATACGAAGGTATCCATTTAGATGTAATACGACGACACGTAGATGCTCCATTAAGGTAACAAAGGATGTTTCGAACAAACGCCAACTAACGCCATGTTTCTGAAGAAGTTTACTTCAGTTCCGTACACACAATCACTTTGCAGGTGGCAAAAAATACGTTCATAACAGCAAGAACGCATTATAAAAATCATGAAGCGTACCAGAGTCTGCTGATTAGGAACATCTCACGTAATACAGTTTGCTTCCTTTTTTAAAGGGGCAGTTCTATTTGGTAAAAAACACAGGCAGAACTTCCTGAACATACAACCGCACACAAGCAAAATACGACTGCACACACAGAACACAGAAGCGCTGTGGTCTGACGATCCGCGTTTTTATTCTTTTTATCGCTGAGAGACTGTGATTCCAACAATGTCTGTTAGGGGTTGTAACGTACCAGGAGATGTGACGTACCTGCCAGAAGGATGCACACGACATAAAGGCAGATAGGAATCAGAATAGTCGTCTGCGTAGCTCAGTTGGTAGAGCGACTTGTTCCGGAATAAGCGGCCTCGGGTTCGAATCCCGGCGTAGACCAAAAATGACGCAGAAATTTACTTCGTTATAATGGCGCCCGAACTTTCCAGACGACCCGACCGTTCAAAATCTCGCAAGGGTGTGATGTTATTTCCACACCGCGAGATAGGAAAATTCAGAGAATCCCTTCTCCAGCCCTTCGAAAAAAATAAAAAATAAGGGGAGATGATGTAACGTACCAGGAGATGTGACGTACCTGCCAGAAGGACGCACACGACATAAAGGCAGATAGGAATCAGAATAATCGTCTGCGTAGCTCAGTTGGTAGAGCAACTTGTTCCGGAATAAGCGGCCTCGGGTTCGAATCCCGGCGTAGACCAAAAATGACGGAGAAATTTACTTCGTTATAGGGTGACTAAATTTTAGGCCGGTGTGCTTAATTTGCATTTACCCTGCTTAAGTGACGTTTGCGTTCATCTGCACAACAGTTTCTAATTCAGTGGCTGGTGTGTGTAGTTTCTAATTTTGGCAGCAGCGCAATAGTAAGACTGTGGAAATTCAAAATGAATGTCAAACAGTGATAAATGAGCAGACAAAGGGAAACAAAGTTTCATGAGAAGATGAAAACAACAAAACAGTAATTCCTGTTTAAATGTTAATCTAACGAGCACTTCACTTATTTGTGTTTAGGTATTATCATATTCGAAAGTGAAATTGTGCTTGAGATGATTTATGTAGAATTATATTTTAATTTCCTTTCATTTTTACTACGCCATCTCTTTCTTTCTCCCTCCAGGAGGTGGAAATATTCAGTTACATAGGCGGCTACATGGGAATGTGGCTCGGATTATCTTTGGTGTCTCTGTTCGATCTGTTTGAGACTTTGACTGCCCTTGTGTATTTCTCTGCATCCAGAGCCTGGGAGCAAAAGGAGCCGAAGCAGAAGAAAATGCATCGCATTCAACATTACTAAATCTGAAAATGTCATTTTTTCTTGATTGCAAAGCTATTTCTTTAATCACCTTCAAGTAATTAGCACTTCAGATTAGCATAACCTTTTCTTCTGATTTTCTGAATTTAAATAGTGCTTATTAAAACCCCTTTTGTCTAACTTAGAACGCGAAATAGTTTCATTGAGAAATTTGCTGTTAAGATCAAAATATATATTGAGCAAATGTTTCAAAGTGGTCTCAGAGAGAATTTTGCAGTTGAAAACACGAGAAATGTACAGGGTGAGCAAAAGGTCACTGTGCACCAGGCAAGACAATACACGTACAGCAACAACTAAAAACGTGCCTGCTACAATAAATGCTGGAAATGGCCCCCGCCTATGCGTAGACATGCATTTACACGTCTGAACATGTTCCCAAAGACACGTGATAAGCCCAACGGAGAAATATTGCGGATTAGTGTGGTGATGGCTTCCTGTAGCTCCTGCAGAGGAACAGGGATTGTTCTTGTAAACAGAGCTTTTCAGTAAACCCCATCTAGATGCGTGAGATCGGGCGAACGTGTCGGCATGCCTTTAGAGATGGTCCTGTTTCCGAATACGTTGGCCCATAACGCCATTGAGACATCAGCTACATGGGACGTAGCGGAATCCTACTGTAAGTAGCCATTAACAATTTCATCCTCAGTTAAGAGCCCGATTATTGGGCACAGGATATTGCCACAATACCTTGCCCCGTTTATGGTTCCCTCGAAGAATATGGGCCCAATTATGCGTCTTCAAGATATGACACACCACACAGTACGTCAGGTGCACAGGGACGTTTGGTTCACATGGCATAAAAACATGTAAGTAGCCTCAGAGAGAATTTTGCCGTTGGGAAGATAATTTCTATAATATATAAGCATCTGTATGATGGTACGAAAAGTTTCAAAGTCGAGAAGGAAATGATTAGGCTGTAAAATATTTACGTTATATCAAAAATGCGTCTGCTGAGAATAGAATATCCGTAGCCGCGACGGTGGCGCAGTGGTCTAAGCGATGGCCTCTGATCATTCGTCCGAAAGGGGTCCGGGTTCGAATCCCGGTGAGGCATGGATGTTGTGTTTGTCTTACGTCACTGGCTCTCTCCCTTCCCTGGAACCAGTGACCCTAAATTAGGGACGGTGGCGCAGTGGTCTAAGCGATGGCCTCTGATCATTCGTCCGAAAGGGGTCCGGGTTCGAATCCCGGTGAGGCATGGATGTTGTGTTTGTCTTACGGCACTGGCTCTCTCCCTTCCCTGGAACCAGTGACCCTAAATTAGGGACGGTGGCGCAGTGGTCTAAGCGATGGCCTCTGATCATTCGTCCGAAAGGGGTCCGGGTTCGAATCCCGGTGAGGCATGGATGTTGTGTTTGTCTTACGGCACTGGCTCTCTCCCTTCACTGAAACCAGTGGCCCTAAACTAGAGACGGGCGACTGCTTATAGCCCATTGAGTTTATAATGAATTAGCTTTATTTTGCTTTCCGCTAAGCTAATTAATATGAATGATGCTCTTCCTACCAGCTAGCTAATGATATACTTGTACTAAGCTTCAAAATAGTGAATTCAAAAGGTTGTGGTTACTAGTTAATTACGAAAATGAATAAAGTCTTAACGCTGGTTATTTATGGTAATACACTAATGTTATAAACCTAACAGCCAGACAGAGGTCTGACAAAAACTATGAATTGAGAAAGACTAACTTACGGCAACTTTTTTATTATAAGACTCTTGTTCATCTAAAGCACACACACAACTTGTTTTACAATAATGAAGAATCTCTCCTCATAACAACAACGCTCTCCATAAACAACAACGCTCTCTCATAACAGCAACAAAAGCTCTCCCTAAGTCTCGATGAACGCGGCTATATACTAGTTACCACCACGTCATGACTTACATTCATTACCAGATCTCATTCAGCCGGTGAAATAATATTTCGTTCAGTAAGAAGATAATTTACATAGTAAAATCAAAAGGAAAGTTAATATAGAGTATACGTTACAAGTTGCTCACTGTGGTCGTTAAACCTTCAATCAAAAAAAAAAAGAATATCCGTAATACATATGTGTGTGAAGCGTCAAAGTAATATTGGAATAAGTTCGCTCTTAAGAAAGAAATTGCTCAACTGCAAACTTATTTAAATGATATCAAAAAAACATTTGCTGCTAAAGAGAAAGTGACTTATAAGATTTAACTATATTATTATCATATATATATATATATAACACATGGCCACCATTTGTCACCCGAACAATATCTAATCTAATAATATCGTACCAATCGTGTTCGTCCGAGAATGTCCGTATTAATTTTCTGCAGTGTGGATGATCCTCCTCTTTAGGTCAGCAATGTCTGCAACAGGGGTGCTGTAAACCTCACCCTTGATGAATCCCCATAAAAAAAGTCACAGGGTGTTAAGTCCGGCGAACGTGGGGGCCATACAATGCCACCACCACGCCCGATCGATCGATTGGAAAATTTGGTATATATCCAGAGACCTCCTCACAATCGAATCCCAATGAGGTCTTGTTGGAATACGACCGGAGCTGCAAGTTAATCCAGCTGGGGATAAACAAACTGCTCAATAATGTCCAGATAATTAACAGCTCTCATGGTCGCTTCCTAAAAGAAAAAGGTCCAATAACACGGTCGACCGTTATGCCACACCAAACATTCACTTTTGGGCTTACATATTCATGTTCCATTGCGCAATGCGGGTGTTCAGTTCCCCAAATTCTTACATTCTGTTTATAATAACCTTTCCAGAAGCATGGAATGTGCACTAACCCGAGAAACAGATTTGTCTCAGGACTGCTTACGTTTCATATGACCATCTGGGGTTATGTGATGGATTATCTGAAGTTTATACGGGTGCATTTCTAATATTTGACGTAACACTCTGTGCACTGATGACTTAGGGATTACCAGCTGTCGTGCTGCTTGTCGGATTGGCTTTCGAGGGCTGCGAGTGAATGTTTGTCTCACAACCTCCTCCCCTTCTGGGACCAGCGATGGTCGTCCAGAGCTTTTTCTTGTAAGGACGCTACCAGTTTCTTTGAATGACTTGTACCACTTTATCATGCTCTTACGTGTGGGCGGTTTGCCCCATATTGTGTTCTGAATGGGATTTCAATAAATTATCGCTCCACAATCGGTGTTTTCGTCGCAGGAAAAATTGGGTACACTTCTAGAAAACTTGAGGGTATTCCTTACCACCTGCAACAAACAGAAAGCTGATTATAGCTTTGTATCAAACGTTATCATCATTTGAAATTGGTTACACCTTTTTGGGACACCCTGTGTAATTTTCAATGATCTGAAATTCGCTCATCTTGTTTTCTGATTTAGAAACATGTTTTTTCAGTGAACCTTTTGTCATTCATTGAAATTTTCTAATAATAATGATAAAATTGTTTCAGGTATGTTTAATAATAATTTAAACGTGTCTGTTCTTATGTTGAACTGATTTAATTTCTCGATGTCCATTTCGTTCATCATGATCACACGGAAATCGATGAGAGTCATTCCTCGCAAAGTTCAAACCTGGCATTATCATGTGCAAAAAAATTTCCTCCTTACATGGGAATGCCATTTCGTAATTCGTCATAAATGTATACAGCTTGTTATTTCTTAGTAATGTGTTAATAAACGTAAATATGCAAAATTTCAGGTTGTATTTTCGTTATTAATTGTTTTCCCAATCCTGACTATTGATAGTGTAAAACCTTTATACAGAATATCAACGGACGCTATTACTTCTATAAAGGGGTATTTCTCGTACTTTCGCGAATGAAAAAAGGCAAAGAAGTAACAAATACAGACCATGCATTCACCAGCTTCTTGATGTACAGAGGTTGGACAAAATAATGTGAACACCTAGGAAATAGGCGATATGTTTTTATTAATAACGTGTTGGACCACAATTTGCCTTTAGTACAGCATCAAACCTTCTTGGATTAGATTCATACAGCTTTTGAACAGTCTACATTAGAATGTTGTTCTATGTCTTTATTAATAAAGAATTGGACCACAATTTCCCTTTAATACAGCTTCAAACTTTATTGGAATTGATGCATACAGCTTTTGAATAGTCTCCATTGGAATGTTGTATTATGTCTTTATTAATAAGGCATTGGACCACAATCTGCCTTTAGTACAGCTTCAAACCTTCTTGGAATTGATTCATACATCTTTTGAAGAGTCTCCATTGGAATGTTGTACTATGTCCTTATTAATAAGGTATTGGACCACAATCTGCCTTTAGTACAGCTTCAAACCTTCTTGGAATTGATTCATACATCTTTTGAATAGTCTCCATTGGAATGTTGTAATATGTCTTTATTAATAAGGTATTGGACGACAATTTGCCTTTAATACGGCTTCAGACTTTATTGGAATTGATTCATACAGCTTTTGAATAGTCTCTATTGGAATGTTTTACTATGTCTTTATTAATAAGGTACTGAACCACAATTTGCCTTTAATACAGCTTCAAAATTTATTGAAATAGATTCATACAGCTTTTAAATAGTCTCCATTGAATTGCTGTACTATGTCTTTATTAATAAGGTATTGGACCACAATCTGCCCTTAGTACAGCTTCAAACCTTCTTGGACTTGATTCATACATCTTTTGAATAGTCTCCATTGGAATGTTGTACTATGTTTTTATTAATACGGTGTTGGACCACAATTTGCTTTTAGTACAGCTTCAAACCTTTTTGTAATTAATTCATTCATCTTTTGAATAGTCTCCATTGGAATGTTGTACTATGTTTTTATTAATACGGTGTTGGATCACCATTTGCTTTCAATACACCTTCCAACCTTCTCGGAATAGATTCATACAGCTTTTAAATAGTCTCCATTGAATTGCTGTACTATGTCTTTATTAATAAGGTATTGGACCATAATCTGCCCTTAGTACAGCTTCAAACCTTCTTGGAATTGATTCATACATCTTTTGAATAGTCTCCATTGGAATGTTGTACTATGTTTTTATTAATACGGTGTTGGATCACCATTTGCTTTCAATACACCTTCCAACCTTCTCGGAATAGATTCATACAGCTTTTAAATAGTCTCCATTGAATTGCTGTACTATGTCTTTATTAATAAGGTATTGGACCATAATCTGCCCTTAGTACAGCTTCAAACCTTCTTGGAATTGATTCATACATCTTTTGAATAGTCTCCATTGGAATGTTGTACTATGTTTCTATTAGTACGGTGTTGGACCACAATTTGCTTTTAGTACAGCTTCAAACCTTCTTGTAATTAATTCATTCATCTTTTGAATAGTCTCCATTGGAATGTTGTACTATGTTTTTATTAATACGGTGTTGGATCACCATTTGCTTTCAATACACCTTCCAACCTTCTCGGAATAGATTCATGCAGATTTTGAACAGTCTACAGTGGAATGTTGTACTATGTCGTTATTAATACGGTGTTGGATCCCCCTTTGCCTTCAATACAGCTTCCAACCTTCTCGAAATAGATTCATACAGCTTTTGAATAGTCTACAGTGGAATGTTGTACTATGTCTTTATTAATACGGTGTTGGACCACCAGTTGCCTTCAATACAGCTTCCAACCTTCTCGGAATAGATTCATACAGCTTTTGAATAGTCTACAGTGGAATGTTGTGCTATGTCTTTATTAATATGGGGTTGGACCGTAGTAATAAAGATATAGTACAACATTCCGCTGTAGACACACAATTCGCCTTGAATACAGCTTTCAACCTTCTTGGAATAGATTCATACAGCTTTTGCTTCAATAGTCTCCAGTAGAATGTTATACCATTCATTGATCAGAGTATCAGCCAATTGCTTCAAACATGTTGGAAGAGAAAATCTGCTTCCCACCCTTGCTCTCCAAAGCTGCTCTCGATGATATTAAAGTCAGGTGATTGAGATGGACAGGGTTGATGCTGAAGTTCCTCTTGGTGCTCCTTAAGCCAAAACTGAACTTGTCTGGCTGTTTGTTTGGAAGCATTATCATCTTGGAAAATGGTGTCATTTTTGTGGAACAACATTTTGACCATAGGATGCACCTGATCACCTCAAATGTCGAAGTACACGATAAGAGTAACTGAACCATGTACAGTAATGAAGAAGCCACCCGAATACCAAGATATGGCCACCCAAATCATCGCAGATCCACCCCGATGTTTGACACTAGGAACCAGGCATTCCAAATTGTACGCTTCATTGGGCGTTCTCCATACATAAACCTACCTACTGTAGGGCATAATGTAAATTAGGACTCATTGGACCATATCACACGTTTCAAGTCACTAGCTGTCCAGGTATAATTTCATGGCACGACTTTCTTTGCATTGTAGCGTTGGTTTCTGTGGTAAGAGGATTAGCAATTGCAGCTCTTCCATGGATGTTGGCTTTGCGAAGTTCTCATCGTACTGTTGTTGTGGAAATAGGGTCTTCCAGGTGGATACTGAATTTTACTGTGACTCTCGCTGCAAGAATTCTGTATTAATTGGAAACAATCCTCGTTAGTGTATGACGATCCCTCTCATTCAGTCTACGTTTCCCCCCACTTTTCTTCTTCGCTTTGAAGTCTTGCCGTGCTTTTTGTATGCAGTCATAACCGTGGACACTGTTGCTTTTGGAACACCCAAAAAATTGGCTGTCATGGCTATAGACGCTCCTGTCAAACAGGTTCTCACCATTTGTCATCTTTGAAAGACTCACAAGTCACCCGTTTCGAACCGCTTTCCAACACAACGCTGGCATCAACTAAGATAATACAGTATATAAAAAAAAGGTATACGAAAGTAATCACAACATTAACCCCTATGATCCGGTTGTTCATATTATTTTATCCAATCAGTGCACCTTTACATGCTAGAGCAAAAATTAAAATGGCTAAACACCTGCATTGTAAGTTTTCATTTGTATTCTGTGAGAAAATGTACATTTGATAACAGGAGTAAATACTATAACTGAACAAACACATGCGAGTTATAGCTCTAAATAACATTACTTTTGAGTTTCTGTTTTCTTACGTAAATTTAGTTACATCTTGGTTAAACATCTTCCAACTCAGTGGTATATTACTCCTTCGAACACCTTATACCATTTGACAACACTCACAGCCAGCCAGAGAAACACATAATGGCGATATTGAATTTATAAAGAGTGGAGTTGTACAGATGTCGAGATATTATGAGTAGATTGTTAAAAGTTGATATAAAATCATGTTGAGATATACTTCAATCAGCCAAAACCTTAAACCACATACTAAATATGATGTAGGTCCTCCTCAAGTCACCAAAAGAGCTATCAACCGATCAAGCATAGATTCAACGACATGTTGCTAGCTGTGTTTTGATATTTGGTTTTCTTATGCTGTAAAACGTAAGTTGTCAGAAGTACAGACCTGTAACTGAAGAGGAGCACACAATAGTCAAAATCTTAAATCAATCACCAGCAGCGATAAGGGTTCCTACAAGGCGTGGTGTCGGCTTGAACAAGTTCTGGATGTCGCACTGCGGAAGACCATTTCACGCTGTCTCGATGTTGGAAAACTTGCGGCTGAGACTGACGGGCCAGGAATCGAGAAACCACGCCGTACATTTATTCAGTGGGCCACAAATCAAGTCAATGCACTGGCCAAGGAATACGTGGCCAGGGATCCAGGGGCTGTAAGACATTACTCGCCACATGTGGTCGGACATTGTCCTGTTGAAAGATAGCACCAAGAACTGTCTGAAGATATGACAACACTTGAACCTCCAGAACTTCAGCGATATACCGCTGGCTGGTCATGGTTTCTTCAATGCGTAGGAGGTGGGAACGAGAATGGAACTCAACAGCACCCCGCACGAGAACGTGAATGAAAGCCAACAGCACCGCACACCAGAACGTGAATGGAACCCAATAGCACCCCATACGAGAACGTGAATGGAAGCCAACAGCACCCCACACTAGAAATTGAAAAGAACCCAATAGCACCGCACACGAGAACGTGAATGAAAGCCAACAGCACCACACACCAGAACGTGAATGGAAGCCAACAGCACCACACACCAGAACGTGAATGGAAGCCAACAGCACCACACACCAGAAAGTGAATGGAACCCAATAGCACCCCACACGAGAACGTGAATGGAAACCAACAGCACCCCACACTAGAAATTAAAAGGAACCCAAAGCACCCCACACGAGAACGTGAATGAAAGCCAACAGCACCCCTCACTAGAAATTGAAAGGAACCCAAGAGCACCCCACACTAGAAATTGAAAGGAACCGAATAGCACCCTAAACGAGAACGTGAATGGAACTCAATAGCACCCTACATGAGAACGTGAATGGAAGCCAACAGCACATCAAACGAGAACGTGAATGGAACTCAATAGCACACGACACGAGAACGTGAATGAAAACCAACAGCACCCCACACGAGAACGTAGATGGAACCCATTAGCACCCAACACGAGAACGCGTATGGAACCCAACAGCACACCCACCCCACAACGTGATTGGAGCCCAACAACACCCCACACCAGAACGTGAATGGAATCCAATAGCGCCCCACACGAGAACGTGAATGGAACCCAACAGCACACCCACACCAGAACATGAATGGAACCCAACAGCACCCCAAACCAGAACGTGATTGGAGCCCAACTGCACCACACACTAGAACGTCAGTGTAACCCAACATCACCCACATCAGAACATGAATGGAACTCAACAGCAGCTCATACCAGAACACATGTTGGTCCCGTATGACGATGCAAAATGCATGCCTTCAGCAGACCTTCACCACGCTTTAGCCGTACAAGGAAAAGCCCATTATGCTTCATTATGTTGAACTACGACTAGTCGGAAAAATCTATGCATTGCCATTTATCACTGCCAGTGTCTGCGTTCTTGGCTTCATTATAAATTCAGTTTTTAAATTCATACGTTGACTGCTTCTCAAAACATTTAGGTGATATAAGTGTAGAGCAAGGAGGAAGGTCCCACCATGACATTGAGACACCATGTAGAGACACCACGGAAGATGAAGCTGAAGAGAAAGGACCCACTGAAAAAAAGAGCGGCGCACCGAAATGAAGGAAAAAGAAAATTTCATCCAACGTAATGTGTGCATGTGTGAAACTTCACATTTTTTAACAAACATTAATCGAAAGACATTTTATATGTTTAAATTTTACTTAGCTTACCAAAAAAAAAAAAAAAAAAAAAAAAAAAGAAAGAAAAAGAAGCAACCGGAAAAAGTGGTTTGATCCTGACAAAATCGGCATGCAACCACCTCAGGGCTGAATATGCAAATAGTTTAGAAATTAATGACCAACGAATAAACTAGGGCCCACCACAGCATATGGGAAGGGCGTATCGAGAAGAGAATATCAGGAGCAAAGCTCGCACGCAGGGATAATATTGACAGCGGATTGCGCTTGCATTCACCTTCACGGACTGTAAGGGTGCCTCGACGTCGGATCCGTGCAAACTAAGAGCAGTTGAACTAATTTGAGGTACGGAAGTGGCCATTCGTGCAGTTATGAGCAGATGAGCAAGCTACAGGTACGGAAATGGCCAGCCGTGCAGTTACGAGCAGTTGAGCAAGTTACAGGTACGGAAATGGTCATCCGTGCAGTTACGACCAGTTGAACAAGCTACAGGTACGGAAATGGTCATTCGTGCAGTTACTAATAGTTGAGCAAGCTACTGGTATGGAAATGGCCATCCGTGCAGTCACGAGCAGTTGAGCAAGCTACAGGTACGGAAATGGTCGTCCGTGCAGTTACGAGCAGCTGAACAAGCTACAGTTTCGGAAATGGCCATCCCTGATTTTCACCAAGCTGCAGCTAAGGAAATGGCCATCCGTGCAGTTACTAGCAGTTGAGAAAGCTACAGGTACAGAAATGGTCATCCGTGCAGTTACGAGCAGTTGACAAGCTACAGGTACGGAAATAGCCATCCGTGCAGTTACGAGCAGTTGAGCAAGCAAGCTACAGGTACGGAAATGGTGATCCGTGCAGTAACGACCAGTTGAGCAAGCTACAGGTACAGAAATTTCCGTCCGTGTAGTTACGTGCCGTTGAGCAAACTACATGTACGGAAATAGCCATCCGTGCAGTTACGAGCAGTTGAGCAAGCTACAGGAACAGAAATAGTCATGCGTGCAGTTACGAGCAATTCAGCAAGGTAGAAGTACGGAGAAGGCCATCCGCGCAGTTACGAGCAGTTGAGCAAGCAACAGGTACGGAAATAGCCATTCGTACAGTTAGGAACAGTTGAGCAAGCTACAGGTACGAAAAAGGCCATCCGTGCAGTTACGAGCAATTGAACAAGCTACATGTTCGGAAACGATCATCCCTGATTTTGAGCAAACTACAGCTACCTAAATGGCGATTCGTGCAGTTACGAGCAGTTGAGCAAGCTACAGGTATAGAAATGGCCATCCTGCAGTTTCTAGCAGTTGAGAAAGCTACAGGTACGGAAATGGCCATCCGTACAGTTTCTAGCAGTTGAGAAAGCTACAGGTGCGGAAATGGCCATCCGTGCAGTTACGAGCAGTTGAGCAAGCTACAGGTAAGGAAATGGAGCTCCGTGCAGTTTCTAGCAGTTGAAAAAGCTACAGGTACGGAAATGGCCATCCGTGCAGTTACGAGCAATTGAACAAGCTACATGTTCGGAAACGATCATCCCTGACTTTGAGCAAACTACAGCTACCTAAATGGCGATTCGTGCAGTTACGAGCAGTTGAGCAAGCTACAGGTACGGAAATGGCCATCCCTGCAGTTTATAGCAGTTGAGAAAGCTACAGGTACGGAAATGGCCATCCGTACAGTTTCTAGCAGTTGAGAAAGCTACAGGTGCGGAAATGGCCATCCGTGCAGTTACGAGCAGTTGAGCAAGCTACAGGTACGGAAATGGCCATCCCTGCAGTTCATAGCAGTTGAGAAAGCTACAGGTACGGAAATGGCCATCCGTACAGTTTCTATCAGTTGAGAAAGCTACAGGTGCGGAAATGGTCATCCGTGCAGTTACGAGCAGTTGAGCAAGCTACAGGTAAGGAAATGGAACTCCGTGCAGTTTCTAGCAGTTGAAAAAGCTACAGGTACGGAAATGGCCATCCGTGCAGTTTCTAGCAGTTGAGAAAGCTACAGGTGCGGAAATGGCCATCCGTGCAGTTACGAGCAGTTGAGCAAGCTACAGGTAAGGAAATGGGCATCCGTGCAGTTTCTAGCAGTTGAGCAAGCTACAGGTACGGAAATGGCCAGCCGTGCAGTTACGAGGAGTTGTGCAAGCTACAGGTACGGAAATGGCCATCCGTGCAGTTTCTAGCTGTTTATAAAGCTACAGGTGCGGAAATGGCCATCTGTGCAGTTACGAGCAGTTGAGCAAGCTACAGGTACGGAAATGGCCATCCGTGCAGTTACGAACGAGCAAGCTACAGGTACGGAAATGGCCATCCGTGCAGTTACGAGCGAGCAAGCTACAGGTACGGAAATAACCATCCGTGCAGTTACGAGTTGGTGAGCAAGCCACAGGTACGGAAATGACCATTCGTGCCGTTACGAGCAGTTGAGCAAGCTACAGGTACGGAAATGGCCATCCGTGCAGTTTCTAGCAGTTGAGAAAGCTACAGGTGCGGAAATGGCCATCCGTGCAGTTACGAGCAGTTGAGCAAGCTACAGGTAAGGAAATGGAACTCCGTGCAGTTTCTAGCAGTTGAAAAAGCTACAGGTACGGAAATGGCCATCCGTGCAGTTTCTAGCAGTTGAGAAAGCTACAGGTGCGGAAATGGCCATCCGTGCAGTTACGAGCAGTTGAGCAAGCTACAGGTAAGGAAATGGCCATCCGTGCAGTTTCTAGCAGTTGAGCAAGCTACAGGTACGGAAATGGCCAGCCGTGCAGTTACGAGGAGTTGTGCAAGCTACAGGTACGGAAATGGCCATCCGTGCAGTTTCTAGCTGTTTATAAAGCTACAGGTGCGGAAATGGCCATCTGTGCAGTTACGAGCAGTTGAGCAAGCTAGAGGTACGGAAATGGCCATCCGTGCAGTTACGAACGAGCAAGCTACAGGTACGGAAATGGCCATCCGTGCAGTTACGAGCGAGCAAGCTACAGGTACGGAAATAACCATCCGTGCAGTTACGAGTTGTTGAGCAAGCCACAGGTACGGAAATGACCATTCGTGCCGTTACGAGCAGTTGAGCAAGCTACAGGTACGGAAATGGCCATCCGTGCAGTTTCTAGCAGTTGAGAAAGTTACAGGTGCGGAAATGGCAATCCGTGCAGTTACGAGCAGTTGAGCAAGCTACAGGTACGGAAATGGCCATCCGTGCAGTTACGAGCAGTTGAGCAAGCTACAGGTACGGAAATGGCCATCCGTGCAGTTTCTAGCAGTTGAGAAAGTTACAGGTGCGGAAATGGCAATCCGTGCAGTTACGAGCAGTTGAGCAAGCTACAGGTGCGGAAATGGCCATCCGTGCAGTTACGAGCGAGCAAGCTACAGGTACGGAAATGACCATCCGGAGCGTTGCCTGACAATTTGCTACATTGGGACTACCTTCGAGGAAGCCACTCCCCAGCCTACCACTGACCAGCGTGCATTTACGGCACCAGTTGCAGTGGCGTCCGGCCCGGTCAACAAGAGATAGTGTGCAGTGGCGTTGTGTTGTCTTCAGTGTGAGTCACGGTTTGAACTTGGCGCCGATGACCAGAGCGTACGTGTCTGGATCCTGCCTTTACCGTGGAACGTCACACGGTTCGCACACCGGAATTGACTATCTGGGGAGCCGTATCCTACGATAGCCGTACAACCTCAGTAGTCCTCCGTACCATCCTCACGGCTCAACGGTACGTCGACAACATTCTACGACCGTTTCGTTACCATTCGTGTTGCAGCCCCACCGAACAATTTTTCAACAGGATGATGCCCGGCCACACCCGGCACGGCTCTCCCAGACCTACCTCGGTAATGCCGACAGCCTTCTGTGGCCAGCCCGACCTCTCACCGTTTTAAGATGTTTGGGACACGATGGGACGCCACCTACACCCATCCAGGAATGTCGGAGAAGTGGCCCGCAAATTTGGGCACCATCTGACATGATATAACTCAGAACAGTGTCAGTGAACTGCATGCGTCTACGCCATGTTGTGTAACCCCTGGTAACCAGGCCAGAAGTAAGTGCTACAACGTACTTATTCGTGCAGCTTTTTTATCCGAATAAATTAACCAACTGCTCTAAAATTGCAATAATTTCCTTTCCTATAAAGTTGGTACATTACACATTACACGTATCAATGTTCTTCTCAACTGGATGATTATTTCTGGATGGCTCATCGAAGTTTTAATTCTATTTCGAATTTATTTCTTTACCATATTGATTAAAATTAGTGGAAACTGTGTTAAAATGCTAATACTTTCTTTGCCGTTTAATATAAAATACCGCGTTGACACCAAAACTGGATTAAAATTTTTAAATCAGTGTCCAAAAACGATTAGGTATCACATATTACATTTATAAGCATCACAAACTGATTTAAAGATTGTTGGCCTGCAACATTCTTTTTTAAATATCACAAAAAACTATTGCGGTTCAAATGATAAAAATGACGTTCATTCCGGTTTATACGATTTACTAAGGATTGTCTATCTCGAAATTTGAAGTTTATATATGTAGAGGGGAGGTGGGGGCGGGGCTGGAAAAATGATCGGCCCCCATATTCTTTCTGGAATATCTCAGCAACTGTGGCGGTTCAAAGATGAAAATGGAGTTATTTCCGATTCATACGATTTACTAACGAATGGCTATCTTGAAATTTAAAATTTCCATGTTGGGAGAGTTTCCATTTCAGCAGCGTTTCAATTTGTTTTGTAAATATCTCAAAAACTTTTGCTGTTCGAGCAAAAACAATAAAACCTTCCGGTTCATACGATTTACTAACGGATGTCTATATTGAAATTATAAATTTCTATGATGTCAGTGTGTGGGGGGGGGGAGGGGGGCGGTTACAAAATGGTAGGCATAAAGTTAAAATTCTTTTTGAAATATCTCAAAAAGTATTACGGTTCAAACGATGAAAATAATGTTCTTTCCGGTTCATACGATTTACTAACGAATGGCTCTTCTGAAATTTGAAAATTATATGGTAAGGGGGCTGGTGAGATGGCAAGCCCCAATATCCTGTTTTAAATATTTCCAATGCTACTGAGGTTCAGACGAAAAAAAGTGGAGTTCATTCCGGTTCACACGAATTTCTTACCAGTGACTATCTTGAAATTTGAATTTTCCGTTTTGGGGAGGACTACCATTTCACTGGCACTGGGTTTTTTAAATATCTCAAAAACTATTGCGTTTCAGACGAAAACAAGAAAGATGACACCGAATTTTCGGGTGTAACAAGCACGTCTTTTCAATCCTTTCTGACGCAAATTAAACTTATCAAAGCTGTTCAAAATCAATGGAACCGGTACGGAAAACAATAGTATCTGAAGGAAGAAAGACGTTTTCCAGTCGGATTTTTAATCCCTCAGATATTGCTGTAAACGGAATCGTGAGCTTACGTCCTCTGGTTGCAGACTTGTGCGTTAAGAAAAACATGAATTTATATGAGAAACATTTCGCAACGGCAACGCTCTCCAACACAGAAATAATTTTTCAAATCGGACTCTTAGAAACAGAGATATCGATAAAAATAAGACGTGACTTTACGTCCCCTGGTGGGAAAAACCATTCATTATTTTAGGAAGAAAGTATTCTCAAAAGGTTTCTCCATATCAGCGGTATGGGTCCAAGAAAAAAAATTTAGTCGAGTTTTCAGGAGCCCAGATTTTGCTACAAATACATCAGTACTTGCCCAAATTTTCACTCGATGCCTTAATGAAGGGAAAATTCCTGAAGATTGGAACAACGCTACAATGATCTTGCTACATAAAAAAGGTGACATTGAGGATCTCAGGAACTACAGACCTATCAGCCTCCTATCAGTGGTTTATAAAATCTTCACTAAAGTTCTTTCACACCGCTTGAAGGTGACACTGGACATGGCTCAACCGAGAGAACAAGCTGGATTCAGGAGTGGCTACAGCACAATAGATCATATCCACATACTGAGAGAACTAATTGAAAGAGCGAGGGAATATGAACTTCCATTGTGCATGGCTTTTATCGATTATGAAAAGCCTTTGATTCGGTGAAACCACCAGCAGTTGCAATGGCTCTGAAATCCTGCGGTATTGAAGATGCATACATTAATATTATTAATAACATCTATGAAAATGCAAGTGCAAAGATTAGGCTGTTTTAAAATACAACACACATAAAAATTGGAAAAGGAGTGAGACAAGGTGACACCATATCTCCGAAGCTCTTTAATGTGCCACATTGGAAAATGTCTTTCAATCACTGAACTGGGAAAACAAAGGGATAAAGATTAATGGAGATTATCTAACCCAACTTCGTTTTGCTGATGACATAGTCATTTTTGCAACTACCCCATCAGAGCTACAGAGTATGATCCAGGAACTTGTTGACAAGAGTAAAGAAGTGGGATTAAAAATGAACTTTCAGAAGACAAAAGTGATGTACAATGCTTTTACAAGAAATGAAGATTTATCGATTGATGGAGAAAAGCTGGAGATAACAGATACGTACGTTTATCTTGGACAGCAGATATCAAGTGAGGGTCACATTGGTGAAGAAATTAATCGGCGTACAAAACTTGCCTGGAGAGCTTTTGGAAGAAACAGCATAATTTTCAAGAGCAATATGCCATTATGTCTTAAAAGAAAAGTGTTTGATCAATGCATCGTTCCAGTGCTTACATATGGTGCCGAGACGTGGACCTTAGCTAAAAGAGACATACAAAGGCTGCAGACAACTCAAAGCAGCATGGAGAGGTGCATGCTTGGTGTAACCAGGAGAGATAAGAAGAGGAACACGTGGATCCGAAAAATGACAAGAGTGGAGGACATCATGATCAGAGTTAAATCCCTGAAATGGCAATGGGCTGGACATACTGCCAGAAGAACAGACCATCGATGGACAGCCGAAATTTTAGATTGGATTCCAAGGGACAGGAAAAGACCCAGAAGAAGACCACATGGAAGATGTGTGGATGAAATTCGAAAGTATGCGGGAGTGACATGGAAGAGACTGGCACAAGACAGACCATTGTGGAGGAAACTTGGGGAGACCTTCGTCCAGCAGTGGATTGATAATGGTAGACAATGATGATGATGATGACATCAGAAGCAGAAATTAACACTTATGCCCCCTGGTGGCCAAATCATTCTTTACCAAATATTAGAAATTATGTGAAAAGTATTTTCCATCAGGTCTTGTATGCGCTACAGGAAGAATGTTTCAAATCGGAGATTTAGAAGCAGAAATAACGCAGAAAACGGAATTTACCTTTGTGCCCCACAGCGGAAATTTTATGATTTGCTTGAAAATTTAGAATTTATAGGAAAGACATTTCGCATCGGAAACCCTATCCAACAAAGAAGGAATTTTTCAAATCGGACTCCTAGAAGTAGAGATATTGACAAAAATAAGATATACATCTACGCCCCCTGGCATAGAAACCATGCATTATTTCAAGAGGAAAATGTTCCTAAAAGGTTTTTAGGCATGAGTAGTATCAGTCAACAAACGACTTTTTTTCAATCGGATTTTAGAAGCTCATATTTTGCTGCAAATACCTCAGAAGCGGAAATTAAGATATGCGCCCCTGGTGGACAAACCATTTTTTCACAAAAATTAGAAATTATGTGCAAACGATTTCCCATCAGGAGCTGTATCCTGTACAGAAAGAAATTTTCAAATCGGAGATTTAGAAGCAGAGATATATGGGGAAAAGCAATTTACCTTTACGCTCCCTAGCGGAAAATCTATGAATTACTTGAAATTTTTCGAATTATATGAAAAACATGTCACACTAGAAACACTATCCAACAAAGAAGACTCATTTTCAAATCGGACTTCTAGAAGTAGAGATATTGACAAAGATAAGATATACATCTACGCCCTCCGGCGGAGAAACTGTGGAATATTTTAAGAAGAAAATATTCCGAAAAGTTTATCGATGTCAGTGGCATCAGTCTACGAAATAATTTTTTTCAATCGATATTTCAGAAGCTCAGATTTTATGGTAAATATATCAGAAGCAAAAAACTAACGCTTACGCCCCTGGTGGCCAAAGTATTCTTTACCAAAAATTGGAAATTATATGCAAAACATTTCCCATCAGGAGATGTATCCGGTGAAGAAAACTTTTTTCAAATCGGAGTTTTTGAAGCGGAAAATCTATGCGTAATTTGAAAAAGTAACTATGTCTAAATTACTCTTCGACATAAATGGAATCGAAGTATGAAAGAATTTTTTCAATCGGATGTTTAGAAGAAAATATGTGGAATGAAACGTATTTTTTAATTCGACATCATCTGAATTTACGCCCTCTAGCGGCGAAATTGTACATCGTAAAAAACAAAAAAACAAATGAAGGATTGACATTCGCTTATTTCCAGCTTCCTAATGCAAAAAGAATTTTTCAAATCGGACTAATAGTTGCAGAGATATCGTGGGTACAGGCGGACGGACAAACCGATAACATAAGCACGATCTTCTTTTACAAAAGACGTGCTAAAAAACCTGAGTTCATTCCATTTCAAAAGTAATACAAATGAATGTTGCCAGGGGGAAATTAAAAATTCGTGGTGTTGGTGGACTGGGGTGGGAGGGGGTGATGCTTGGTTAAATGCACATATTTCCGTAAGTTCGCTGTTTTACCGTTTGTTTGTTGTTAGCGAGAGTTGCCTAGATACCGCTCTGATTACTTTGCGTTTTGTTTTTTGCGTAATATTTCCACATTACGTATATGTGTGCTTTGGTTCAACAAAAGGTGACGTGATATGTTAACATGAGGTTGTGTTTAATCTTCTGATATTGTTTACATTATACAAGTATAGTCAGTTAAATATTTTTTAAATGGTAAGTTCGATTAATACTTTTCTCATTGCACAGCAATTCCCGTACAGTTATCTTCTACCGAAAGTAAACTTCGTAAAATAGTTTTTTTATTTGTCTACGAATTACCGACAGTATTGCCAAAAGTTGCAGCAATTTAAAACTGAAAGAAAACAGCACTGTTATCTGTGCCATCATAACAATAATTTTACCTTCATGAAAGTAAGAGAGCGCGGATTTTTGAAGCGGATTAACGCGATGTCTTTCTGCTCTCTTAATTACTTTTGCAACATTTCCCTCGGGAGGGACCGGTATCAGCTTTCAAAAAAGCTAGGGGTAGGGGGCGCCGTCCCCTACCCCTAGCTTTTTTGTGTGCTAGATTGTATGGTTTTTCAGAAACTTGTGTGAAAGATATATAATATAAATAAATAGTATATAAAGGTATTCTCAAATACTATATGAATCGAATATAGAATGTATGTGGGGAATGGGAATTGAAAAACCATCCCAGCAATGTGACAGACATTTTACACAGTGCGTCAAAGAATTTTTAAGACTGGGTATGCAAAATGAAATAGAAACTAAAAATTACAATTTGTTTTGGTTTGTTATTCAAAAGAAGTCCCTCCGGCTTCAATACACTTGTTACAGCGATTTAATAATGATTCGAATGCCTGTTCCAGTTCACTTTGCGGAATTGCCTGCAAAGCACGCGTCGAAGCTGTTTGTATGGTCGAAATATCATCAGAATAACACCCTTTTAACGTCATTTTAAGTTTTAGGAACAAAGAAAAGTCACAGGGTGCCAAGTCAGGCGAATACGGTCGATGATTCAACTCACAGACGTTTTTTTTGCCAAAAATCTACGAACAAGAAGTGAGGTGTGACTGGGTGCATTATCGTGCAACAAACACCAACTGTTTTCATCTCGATATTCTGGACGAATGCGACGAATTCTTCCCATCAAACGCCTTAAAACATTTAAATAAAACTCACCAGTTATTGTTTGTCCACTTGGAACAAATTATTTGTGGATAATACCCTTACTATCGAAGAATGTAATGAGCATTGTTTTTTTTTTTTTGTTTTTTTTTATTGGAGGTTTAACGACCGCCGTGAGCAACTCAATGGGCTATAAGCAGTCGCCCGTCCCTAAATTAGGGTCACTGGTTCCAGGGAAGGGAGAGAGCCAGTGCCGTAAGACTAACACAACATCCATTCCTGACCGGGATTCGAACCCGGACCCTTTACGGACGAATGATCAGAGGCCAGCGCCTTAGACCACTGCGCCACAGGGGCGTCGAGCATCGTTTTGAATTTCGATGGAACTTTTCTTGTTTTTTTGGCTTGTGGCGAGTTTTTTTACTTTCATTCCACATTTTGTCGCTTTGATTTAGGATCATATTGAAAACACCATGTTTCATCACCAGTAACAATCGATTTTAAGAAGTTTGGATCACTTTCAAAGGTTGAAATGATGTCTCTGCAATGTGCACTTCTCCTTGATTTCTGTTCATTGGTTAACGTGTGTGGAACAAATTCAGCACAGACTTTTGTTTTGCCCAAATCTTCATGCAGGATGGTTCGAATCGTTTCTTTGTTGATGTTTAAAGACTCTTCCATCATTCTTAGTGACGCACGTCGATTGTTTGCCACAAAATCACGCACTTTTTCAATAATCTCAGGTGTCCTAGATGAACTTAGTCTTCCGGTATGCTTATCATCTTCTAGCGTCACTCTTCCGTCCACAAACCGTTTGTGCCACAGGAAAACATTTGATCTACTTAAACAAAACGCAGCGTAAACTTGTTTCATCATTTGGTGCGTTTCCGAGGCACTTTTACCAAGTTTTGCGTTAAATTTAATAACAGCCCTTTGTTCCATCTTAATAATTCAACATGAAAAAATTTTACTTCTCTAATGAATGCCCGTTTCGTTTGAGTTACTTGAACAACTGAGCAGTACTTTTGGCAGAAAGCAAGCAGATGGTCACGGTTTATAACGCATTCGCGATTACACTGATGGCACCACCGTAGGCTGAAATCTATCGCCAGTCTTAAAAATTCTTTGACGCACTGTGAATATCTTAAAATAATAGATGCATTTTGTCTAGATAATTTTTGTCACGTGTTTGGTGAGCAGATTTCTTTGCCGTAAACTTAATTCTTGTCACCAGGGCTCGATCCGTTCAGAGCGGCCGAGTTCGATCACTAGTTAAGAGCCATTAAGGAAAACTAAAACATATTCTAAACGATGAGTGGAAGTATTTGTCGTGCTAATTAAGATTTACCGGTAGACCATATTGCTGTCTTAAGCACGAAGAACAAGGCATAACCCATTTCAACACGAAATAAACCAGCTTTATTTAAAAAATAACCACCTGGTTTATTTCGTGTTGAAATGGGTTATGTCTTGTTCTTCGTGCTTAAGACAGCAATATTGTATAAACCTGGTTTATTTAAAAAATAACCACCTGGTTTATTTCTTGTTGAAATGGGGTTTGTCTTGTTCTTCGTGCTTAAGACAGCAATATGGTATAAACCAGGTTTTTTTTTAAAATAACCACCTGGTTTATTTCGTGTTGAAAGAGGTTATGTCTTGTTCTTCGTGCTTAAGCCAGCAATATGGTATAAACCAGGTTTATTTAAAAAATAGCCACCTGGTTTATTTCGTGCTGAAATGGGTTATGTCTTCTTGTTTTTCGTGCTTAAGACAGCAATATGGTACAAACCAGGTTTATTTAAAAAATAACCACCTGGTTTATTTCGTGTTGAAATGGGTTTTGTCTTGTTCTTCGTTCTTAAGACAGCAATATGGTTTACCGGCAAATATTCTAAACATAGAGTTTTGACACAAAACTCTATAATGTATCTAAATTCAACCGCTATTTAATGGTTTCTTAAAACCATTAAATAGCGGTTGAATTTAGATACATTACACACACCACAAAAAATCATTGGTTTGTTGTGTGTTAACAATCGAAGGTCAACATTGGCTCATTCAGCCACACACATTTTCTTATGTCAATCTGAGCACGGAGTGCAATGCCTCCTTGGCAGGTAATACACTGGTTTCCAAAAATTAAGCAACAAATGGAAAACTCGTGATAACAAAAAAGGATGCAACCGATTCGGATGAAATTTGGTGGTAAGCTTTATTAGACCAAATGCAACAACAACATAAAAAAAACCAGTAAGAACATGTGATACAAACCATTTACATTTTGTATGAGTGAAACAAATATGAAAATACAGAAATATAAGTACCTAAAAGAAATAGGAAACGGTACTTCAATACGGAGTGTGGTTACCCCGAACAACAACACAGGCCCAACAGCGATGCTCCATGCTGTTAATTATAGTGTCCAGCATTTCCGTGGGTATCTGCGTCCATTGCTAGAGGAAAGCAGTGCGGAGCCCCTGCAGGGTTCGGGGAGGGGATGGAGGCCAGCAACACGCCTCCCGAGCGCCCCCAGTCATGCACCAATGGGATTGAGTTAGAGAGAGCGTGCTGGCAGCCCCATACCGACTATAGTCTCCCATTTCAGGTACCGGTACACGAGGCGAACTGTGTGAGGACGGGCGTTATCCGCCTGTAGTGCAAATGTATCGCCAATTGCTGCCGCATACGGACGAACAATAATGTCCACGATATCTTCTCTATACCTCTGAGCATTTAGGTTTCCATGTGGCAACATATAGAGGTCGGTACGGCCGACTAACGATATGCCAGCCTAAACTAAAACACTAACACCATCATAGGTGTCCCTTTCCTGTATATTAGAGGGAAGATAGCGAGTACCGGCCTCTCTCCAGATGTAAACTATAGCTGTCCCTTTCCTGGATATTAGAGGGAAGATAGCGAGTATCGGTCTCTCTCCAGATGTAAACTATAGGTATCCCTTTCCTGGATATTAGAGGGAAGATAGCAAGTACCGGCCTTTCTCCAGATGTAAACTATAGGTGTCTCTTTCCTGGATATTAAAGGGAAGATAGCGAGTACCGGCCTCTCTCCAGATGTAAACTATAGCTGTCCTTTTCTTGGATATTAGAAGGAAGATAGCGAGTACCGGCCTCTCTCCAGATGTAAACTATAGTTGTCCCTTTCTTGGATATTAGAGGGAAGATAGCGAGTACCGGTCTCTCTCCAGATGTAAATTCGGCGAAAATCACACTGTAAAAAGTATCGCGACTCATCAGTAAACAGAATGGACCTCCATTGATTTCGAGTCCAATTGACATGCATTCGTGCCCAATTGAAACGTTCTATCCGATGGCGGGGGTGATGGGCACGCATAATACCGGCCACTGAGCATACAGTCCTCCTGCATGTAACCTTCTGCGTACCGTCGAAGCTGATACCGTCCGTCCGGTAGATCTAAGATGAGTCGGTGTAGCCGTCCTGTTCCGCCGTGCCAAAAGCCGCAAATACCGGTAATCCCCGGAGGTCGTCGCCCTTGGCCTACCTTCGCTGTACCTTTGGGAAGCTGCAAACATGGCTTGGAACTGCCGCCACATCCTGATGACGGCGGAAAACGATCGACGTTGAGTCATCTTGCGACGTCCAACTGCCGTTGCCCTGCTTCGAGTCGTCCGATCGCTCTGTAGAGTAACTCCGCGGGTAAATGACGTCTAGAAGCCATGTTAACAAAATCGCTATCTTGAATCTTGTCATTTACCGCCGCACATGAATTGACGACTCCCTACAAAATAGCTGGTTTTAAGCTCTTGCGCATTTGCATAAAGAACTGACAGCGCCATTCATTTGCCTTTCGTCCGTCGATGATGTATACCTTTGCCCGTAACATATACAAATTTCGTGCAATTTGAACTATATTTCGCCCAATAAGGGCGATATTTCGGTTTGTTTCTTAATTTGTGGAAACCAGTACAGTTCTGAATACTAATGTGCCACACAGTTTGTGGAATTCATGGCTTTATGCAATGTTCCTAGAAGTCCGACTGCGCCGCTGATCAACATAAATTGAGTCTAGCTATTATGGGACACATGAAAAATATGCATCTAGCACTTTGTATTACCATGGCAAAAAAGGTGAGTAAAATCAGTCCGTAGAGTGAATGTGAGGGTTCTGAGACTCATACGCGGATTTACGTAGAAGCACACTGAGACCAACGCGGGGTTCCCCATTTTGCAAAATGCCTCAAAATAACAATTTTTCCTTTCATTATGCTCCTCAAATAAATAAATTAATAAATAAACACAGGGCTAGGGCGAAATTTTCTGTTCTGGGTTTTGGGAACAAGTGCCGATTGGCCCACTGGGACATCGGGACATTTCTCGGTGGACCACTCAAGAAATGACCCACTTTCTTGTAATCGTTTGTCTCGGCGTTTTGGAACGAACGAATAAACATTTTGGTACTTATGAGCTATAATCGTTAACTTCATTTGAGAGATTACGTGCGGGAAGCGACCGTGCGCCAAGCGATCCTGTGGAAAATCATCCGAAGAGCGACCCTGTTATATTCCATCGTGTACGAGGCGACCCTGCTAATTTCTATTTTACTTATATATATAAAGATTAATGGAGATTATCTAACCCACCTTCGTTTTGCTGATGACGTAGTGATTTTTGCAACTACCCCATCAGAGCTGCAGAGTATGATCCAGGAACTTTCTGACAAGAGTAAAGAAGTGGGATTAAAAATGAACTTTCAGAAGACAAAAGTGATGTTCAATGCTTTTACAAGAAATGAAGATTTATCGATTGATGGAGAAAAGCTGGAGATAACAGGCATGTACGTTTATCTTGGACAGTAGATATCAAGTGAGGGTCACATTGATGAAGAAATTAATCGGCGTACAAAACTTGTCTGGAGAGCTTTTGGAAGAAACAGCATAATTTTCAAGAGCAATATGCCATTATGTCTTAAAAGGAAAGTGTTTGATCAATGCATCCCTCCAGTGCTTACGTATGGTGCAGAGACGTGGACCTTAACTAAAAGAGACATACAAAGGCTGCAGGCAACTCAAAGCAGCATGGAGAGGTGAATGCTTGGTGTTACCAGGAGAGATAAGAAGAGGAACTCGTGAATCCTAGAAATGACAAGAGTGGAAGACATCATGATCAGAGTAAAATCCCTGAAATGGCAATGGGCTGGACATACTGCCAGAAAGACAGACCATCGATGGACAGCCGAAATTTTAGATTGGATTCCAAGGGACAGGAAAAGATCTAGAAAAAGACCACATGGGAGATGGGTGGACGAAATTCGAAAGTATGGGCGAGTGGCATGGAGGAGACTGGCACAAGACAGACCGTTGTGGAGGAAACTTGGTGAGACCTTCGTCCAGCAGTGGATTGATAATGGTTGACAATGATGATGATGATGATGATATACAGTATATACAAATCGTAGTCAAATTATTTACATCTAATTAATTAGGTACTTACATCTTCTGAATTTATAGCCTTTGTCCTTCCTCCAACTTGGTAAGATAGCTTAAAACTTTCTGGCATTTTTAAAAGTCTTTTTTCAAATTCGACGTGAACAACAATTTAAAGAATTAGCAGAACTTGGTCCAAAAAGGTAGAAAATGTATATTCAAGTTCTAAAGACCTCAAAAAATGCCTGAAAGCATTAATCTATGTTACCAAGTTCAACTAAGGACAGAAGCTACAAAATTCAGAAGATGTAAGTACTTAATTAATTAGAGGTAAATAATTTGACTACAATTTTCATATATCTATATAAAATGATATTAAAACTTGTATTTAGTATAAAAAAACTTCATGTAAGTAATTAATTAAATGTAACTAATTTGACTGCGATTTGCATATACACTGGCGGAAAGTGAAAAAAGAACACCAAGAAGGAATTGGCGGACGATCATGAAATTTACATATGTTAATGGGGTCGAGTTTACGTAGGTGTGATGTTAATTTCGGGACCAACCGGTGAGCACTTAAGCCACAGCACGGCATAATATCCAAATTATCGTCGGTGGTATTTAAGGAGTACGGCGAAATGAATGTAATCAGTCGTCGGCGTACGGACACGTGCGAATACCCTGAAGAAGCTGCAATGCCTGGACATGGAAGACGTGTACGATTTCAGCATTTATCGGACTTTAAGCGAGGTCCTCTAGTCGGACTCCGCGAGGCCGGGTGGTCGTATCGTCGTATTGCGGAGCGAATTGGACGAGAAATATCGGTGGTGGTACGATGGTAGCGTAGATGGTCCGAGAAACATTTCCACACGAGAAGACGTGGAACCGAGAGTCACAGACGGACTGATGAGTGGACCGATCGACGCATAAGAAGAGCGGCGTTGTCAAGCAGAACATCCACTGCGACGCAAATCCGAGCTGCCGTTGCATCTGAGGTGACTGTGCGAACAATCCGCAACCGTCTACTGGATGCAAGACTTCGTGCACGTGTGCCTCTGGCATGTGTACCTCTGACTCCAGCCCACAGTCAGGAACGGCTGCAGTGGTGTCGCCAACGTCTGCAATGGAGAACGCAATGGCGATCTGTCGTGTTTAGCGATGAAAGCAGATTCTGCTTGGGAGCCTCTGATGGCCGTATGCCTATTCGCAGACGCACAGGGGAGCGTGTGCACCCTTCCTGCATCCGTCAGCGACACACAGGGCCTGCACCTGGTCTCCTAGTGTAGGGAGTGATCAGCTATTACTCCCGTACACAACTAGTGTTTGTACCGGGTACGTTAAAGAGCACCTTCTACATCAACAACATCATTCAGCCCGTTGTTGTGCCATTTGTGAGGTCGGTCCATCGTGGTGTTTTCCAACAAGATAACGCACGCCCACACACGGCACGTGCAAAGCAACATGCACTTCAGGGTGCGAGACAATTTCCAAGGCCCGCACGTTTACCGGATTTGTCCCCCATTGAGCACGTGTGGGATTTTATGGGACAACGACTTATCCGGTCTCCACGGCCAGCCACGACCATCCCCGATTTACGCGTCCAGGTTGAGGATGCTTGTAACTCAATAGCCCTAACTTACATCCAACATCTGTACGACAGACTCCATGCCAGAAGTGCACAGTGTGACGCAGTTCATGGCGGTTCAATCTCGTACTAACCATGTTACATGGAAATGTTATTTTTCAGTTTACCAACAAATACAACTGTATTTTGCCATAATGTTTTGTTTGGTCACGTTATCATCTGTATTCCGTTATTATGCTGTATAAATTTTGTTGGTATCAGACGTCTCCTTCTTGGTGTTCTTTTTTCACTTTCCGCCAGTGTATATATAAATAAAATGATATTAAAAACTTGTATTTAGTATGAAAACTTGATGAAAGTAATTAATTAATTAGATGTAAATAATTTTACTACGATTTGTTTATATATATATATATATCATCATCATCATCATCATTGTCAACCATTATCAATCCACTGCTGGACGAAGGTCTCCCCAAGTTTCCTCCACAACGGTCTGTCTTGTGCCAGTCTCCTCCATGTCACCCCTGCATACTTTCGAATTTCATCAACCCATCTCCCATGTGGTCTTCTTCTGGGTCTTTTCCTGTCCCTTGGAATCCAATCTAAAATTTCAGCTGTCCATCGATGATCTGTCCTTCTGGCAGTATGTCCAGCCCATTGCCATTTCAGGGATTTAACTCTGATCATGATGTCTTCCACTCTTGTCATTTTTCGGATCCACGAGTTCCTCTTCTTATCTCTCCTGGTTACACCAAGCATGCACCTCTCCATGGCTCTTTGAGTTGTCTGCAGCCTTTGTATGTCTCTTTTAGTTAAGGTCCACGTCTCCGCACCATACGTAAGCACTGGAAGGATGCATTGATCAAACACTTTTCTTTTAAGACATAATGGCATATTGCTCTTGAAAATTATGCTGTTTCTTCCAAAAGCTCTCCAGGCAAGTTTTGTACGCCGATTAATTTCTTCATCAATGTGACCTTCACTTGATATCTGCTGTCCAAGATAAACGTACGAGTCTGTTATCTCCAGCTTTTCTCCATCAATCGATAAATCTTCATTTCTTGTAAAAGCATTGAACATCACTTTTGTCTTCTGAAAGTTCATTTTTAATCCCACTTCTTTACTCTTGTCAGCAAGTTCCTGGATCATACTCTGCAGCTCTGATGGGGTAGTTGCAAAAATGACTACGTCATCAGCAAAACGAAGGTGGGTTAGATAATTTCCATTAATCTTTATCCCCTTGTTTTCCCAGCTCAGTGACTGAAAAACACCCTCCAATGTGGCATTAAAGAGCTTCGGAGATATGGTGTCACCTTGTCTCACTCCCTTTCCAATTTTTACGTGTGTTGTATTTTCAAACAGCCTAATCTTTGCACTTGCATTTTCATAGATGTTATTAATAATATTAATGTATGCATCTTCAATACCGCAGATTTTCAGAGCCATTGTAACTGCTGATGGTTTCACCGAATCAAAGGCTTTTTCATAATCGATAAAAGCCATGCACAATGGAAGTTCATATTCCCTCGCTCTTTCAATTAGTTCTCTCAGCACGTGGATATGATCTATTGTGCTGTAGCCACTCCTGAATCCAGCTTGTTCTCTCGGTTGAGCCATGTCCAGTGTTACCTTCAAGCGGTGTGAAAGAACTTTAGTGAAGATTTTATAAACTACTGATAGGAGGCTGATAGGTCTGTAGTTTCCCAGATCCTCCATGTCACCTTTCTTATGTAGCAGGATCATTGTAGCGGTGTTCCAATCCTCAGGAATCTTTCCTTCATTAAGGCATCGAGTGAAAATTTGGGCGAGTACTGTTTCGATTTCTCCACTTGCTTCTTGTATGATGTCTACAGTAATTCCATCTTCTCCTGGAGCTTTTCCTCGCTTCATGTTCTTGATTGCATGTGCAACTTCTGCTGGAAGGACTGGAGGAACTCTGGTACTGGTATCTTTCATGATGTCTGGAGTGCATATATCATCCCTTTCATATAATTTGGAGTAGAAATCTTTCACTCTTGTCAAAATTTCGCCTCTATTTCTTGTTACAGAACCATCTTCTTTCTCAGTGCCATAATCTGTTTTCTTCCCTTACTGAGATGTCCCTTTGCTATCTTTAGGCTTTGGTTGTTTTCAATTGCTTTCCTCACTAGTTCACAGTTGAATTTCCTTACGTCTTCAGTGATACTTTTTCTTACTGTCTTGCATAGCTCTATATATTCCACTTTGGAAGTCACATCTTCTTTAGTTGTCCTCATCTCTCTTCTTTTTTGCATCAACATTTTGGTTTTTCCTGATAATATGTTCACATGCAACTTGTTATTAGACCCAGCTAATTTTGTTGCTGTTTCCATAAGAGCTTTGGTTACTTTTCTGTTAACTTCAGAGATGTCCACTTCTTCCGATGTTAGGCCTTCTAAAGCAGAGAACCTGTTCTTCAGTTCTAACTTCAAGGTATTATTGTGTTTTTTAAGGTTGGTTATGTCAATAGATTTTGTTTGTCCTATGAGCTTGCCACGTTCAAGTTTAGTGTTGAGGTGCATCTTACATCTAACCAATCTATGGTCACTACCTGTGTTGAACTTGTTTAGCACACTGCAGTCTTCTATGACGAATTTTTTGTTACACATAATAAAATCAATTTCACTTGTTGTCCCATTTGGATGTCTCCATGTCCATTTCCTGTGTGGCTTTTTCTTGAAGAAGGAGTTCAAGATGAAAAACCCTTCTGCCTCTGCAAACTCAACGAGAGTATTTCCACGCTGGTTTCTGTTGCCATGACCGAATTTACCTACCGAAGTTTCATTCTGTTGCCGTTGCCCTATTTTTGCATTGAAATCTCCCATAATTATTTTCAAGTGCTGCTTACCTTTATTATTTAGATGACAAATTTCCTCATAAAATTCTTCAATTTCTTCTTCAGGATGACTTGTGGTGGGTGCATAAGTTTGAATAATCTGAGCCTGGTATCTTTTCGAAAGTTGGATAACAAGTCGTGCAGCTCTGTCAGAGGAACTTTCAACTTCTACAACTTTATCCTTCAGTTTCTTGTTTATTATAAATCCAACACCACTAGTTCTGCCAGTATCTGTCCCACGATAGTAGAAGAGATGTCCACTTTTCAGTTCGATGAGATCTTCTCCTTTTCTCCTTACCTCACTTAGCCCCACGATGTCCCACTTGATCCTTTGTAGTTCCTCTTCCAATTCAAGAAGCCTTGAATCAGAAGATAGGGAGCGTCCATTGTAAGTAGCCAAGGTCAGCATCAGATGGCAGCCTAGTCCGGTCCTCCGGGGATTCTTAGCACCCTCTGCCTTCATGTCGCACTGGCCGCTGCCTTGGCCAGGTACATTCCAGCTGCCGGAGACTGATATGTATATATATATATATATAGAACTTTAAGAAAAATTATTCTGAATAATAGAGTAAGGTTGGCAGATCTGCTTTAATTTTCTACACAGTTAATAATATGATTCTGACCAATCAAAGCCGTAAGGAAGTTGGCTAGAGGATGCCTATTAACTACCTAAAGGAACCTTAGTGCTATGGATATGACGGTCCTATTAAAACAAAAAATTAAATAATATAAACAAAATCACAAAAAAAGCTTAAAAATCTGTTTATAAAAGAAAATAAAAACAAATAAAAAAGAAAACTAGTTATTCATCACTAGGATAGCTATACTAAA
This sequence comes from Macrothele yani, assembly GCA_039090855.1. NCBI lineage: Eukaryota > Metazoa > Arthropoda > Arachnida > Araneae > Macrothelidae > Macrothele > Macrothele yani. The sequence goes on from CM077000.1 coordinate 26,338,323, forward strand.
AATAGTAAAACCAACATTAAAATTAATAAGATTCTGATTAATCTATAGAAGCTCACTAAGGTGATTTAATACATGCAAAGATTATTAAATACACTGCTCGTGTATTTTATAATATTTCTCATGTATTCTGGAGAGTTAATTCTGCTCTTTCTGATCATACAGATCCACAGTCTTAAGTTTATATATATTTTTTTCTCTGGTTAAAATATCCGCGCGTTGGTTTCTTGCTGTATGAGGAGGCCATCAGCCCCACCCTCACTGCCCCCCAGCAACTAGGGAGTGGCGGAAGAGGTCAGCCATGTTCTTCTCTTGTGAGGAGAAAAGTTTTTGTCACACAAGAGGTAAGCTCTCTTCCTTGTTTTTGGGTTCTAGGTTTTATAAGTTCAATGTTTGTACTTCATGTACTTTTTTTCTCTGTTGTTTTTTAGCTTTTCAGCTTTTAGGCATTGGTTTGTCTGTTAACATTTTTGCGGGTTTTAACTCTTTCTTTTCTTTGTAACTTTGAGCGTCTTTTGGGGTACCTAGGAACAGAAGATGGCTAAGCTTGTTCCTTTTCTATGCGCTGTTTTTTCAAAGTAGTTAAGTTCTTAATAACTAATTAATTATGCACTTAAAGCACTGCTGAAATACTTTGTACATATTGCAACTAACTGTTTAAGGTATATAACTTTCACAAAGTTTTCTTTAGTTAATTATTATCTTTAACTTATTCTCGTTTTCGTGCTGTCATAAGTTGTAGAGTAGGGGGTTTTAGACTCAAGTTTTCTTTCAAAAATCTGTTCGTTAAAAATTAATATTTCCTTTTTTAATTGCAATGTAAAAATTTGGATTTCTTTTGCATTGATTTTCAGGTTTAAATTCTCTCTCAAACGAACTTGGCATTTCGTTATGGCTGAAAATCATTTCTAATTATTATGTCACTCTCACAGCTTGAGTTCTCTTTAATCTTCTTCTCTCTGTTTAATAGTAACAGATGAAGAGCATGGGTCGGGCCAGGAAGGTTAATGGATGCAAGCGAAATTGTTAACTAGTGCTAGGTCATGCAACTCTACGGAGGACATGACATATATATATATTTTAAACTATTTTAGGTGGGAATGTTACTTGCATCTATGGCCTTGCAGAAACCCATTTCCAACTAGGTCTTTGTGGAAGTGAGAAAATGCAGAGTTTTTGCTGGTCCTTGATAAAGCCAAGGCTCAGTATTCTCGACACCTTCTACATTCAGTAGTTTTATTTTATTTTTTTATCTTTTCTCCTTTTACTCACACAGGTAGATACATAACCTTTTCTATGTTGTACTAGGTGTGAGTCAAAATTATATATGTATTTTTTTGCTTAGGTATCTTCTTTATAGAACATATATATATATATATATATATATATATATATATATATATATATATATATATATATATATATATACATATATATATATATATATATATATATATATATATATATATATGTATATATATATATATAATAATATTAAAATTGTATTGTTTCTTGCGAAAGCTCTCCATCCAAGTTTTATACACCAATTAATTTCTTCCTCAATGTGATCCACACTAGATATCTGCTGCCTAAGATAAATGTAGGTATCAGTTGTCTCAAGCTTTTCTCCATCAATCGATAAATCTTCGTTTCTGATAAAAGCATTGTACATCCCTTTTGTCTTCTGAAAGTTCATTTTTAATCCCACTTCTTTACTCTTGTCAACAAGTTCTTGGATCAAACTCTGCAGCTCTGAAGGGGTGGTGGCAAAGATTACTAAAAAACGAAGGTGAGTTAAGTAATCACCATTAATTTTTATCCCGTTGTTTCCCAGTTCAATGACTGAGAGACATTTTGCAATGTGGCTTTAAAGAGCTTGGGAGATGTTGTGTCACCTTGTCTCACTCCCTTTCCAAGTCCTATTTGTGCTGTATCCTCAAATACCCGAACCTTTGCATTTTCATAGATGTTATTAATAATGTAAATGTATGCAACTTAAACACCGCATGATTTCAAAGCCATTGTTACTGCTGATGGTTTCACAAACTAGAAGGCCTTTTCATAATCAATAAAAGCCATGCATAATGGGAGTTCATATTCTCTTGTTCTTTCAATTAGTTGTCTCAGTACATGGATATGATCTATAGTGCTGTAGCCACTCCTGAATCCAGCTTGTTCTCTTGGTTGGGCCATGTCTAGTGTCACCTTCCAGCAATGCGAAAGAACTTTAGTGAAGATTTTGTAAACCACTTATAGGAGGCTGATGGGCATGTAGTTCCTGATATCTTCAACGTCACCTTTTTTATAGAGCAGGATTATTGTAGCATTATTCCAATTCTCAGGAATCTTCCCTTCATTCAGGCATCTGGTGAAAACTTGGACGAGTACTGTTTCGAATTCTCCACTTGCTTCTTGTATGATGTCTACAGTAATTCCATCCTCTCCTGGAGATCTTCCCAGTTTCATGTTCTTAATTGCATATGTATTTTCTGTAGGGAGCATTGGCGGGACTTTGGTACTGGTACCTGTCGTAATGTTTGGTTTAGATGTATCATCCTTTTCATATAGTTTTGAATAGAAATCTTTCACCCTTGTCAAAATTTCGCTTCTATTTCTTGTTACAGTACCATTTTCTTTTCTCTGAGCCATGATCTGTTTTCTTCACTTACTGAGATGTCTGTTTGCTCTCTTCAGGCTTTAGTTGTTTTCAATTGGATTTCTCACTAGTTCACAATTGAATTATGTACTAGTTCATTATTGTCATTATGTCTTAAAAGAAAAGTGTTTAATCGATGCATCCTGCCAGTGCTTAGTATGGAGCAGAGACATGGAACTTAACTAAAAAAGACATACAAAGACTGCAGAGAACTCAAAGAGGCATGGAGAGATGCATGCTTGGTGTAATCAGGAAAGATTAGAAGATTAACTTGTGCATAAGGGAAATGACATTAGTGGAAGACATCATGACCAGAGTGAAATTACTGAAATGGCAATGGGCTGGACATGTTGCCAGAATAACGGATCACCGACGACACCCGACATTTTAGACTTGATTCCGAGGGACAGGAAGTGACCCAGAAAAAGACCCCATGGGAGATAGACGGACGAAATTCGAAAGTTTGTTGGGGCGACATTGGGGAAACAGGCTCAAGACAGACAATTGTGGAAGAAACTTGAGAGGAACTTCATCCAGCAGTGGAGTGATAATGGTTGATCATGATGATGATGATGATAGTAATAATATTAAAAACTTGTATTTAGTATAAAAAAACTTGATGTAAGTAATTAATTAATTAGATGTAAATAATTTGACTACGATTTGTACAGTATATACACTGAAGTGCCAGAAAAATTGGTACAGACGAGCTTATGCAAAATATTGTACATAGCATAGCAACGTCCCCTATGCGCGTACTCTGTAGCGGCCGCCGGCGGGTATATAAAGCGACAGATATCCTTGCCAGCTGTCAGAGCTGTAGTAGGCAAGAGAATGACAAGTAGTAAGGATTTAAGCGATTTTCAACACGGTGTCGTAGTTGACGCGTGAGATGGGCCATAGTATTTCGGAGGTAGAAACGAAGTTTGGATTTTCACGGACGACCATTTCAAGGGTGTACCGTTACTACAAGAATTCCGGCGAAACCTCCAACCTACGATACCAGTGTGGCCGTAAAAAGACATTGCGTGAAAATGACCATCGTCGGCTGTCAATAATCGTTTCACGCGATGGGCGTGTAACATCGGAATTCGATGTTAGAGCCTCAACAAGTATCAGCGTCCGGACTGTGTAACGTACCCTGCACGAAATGGGCTTTCGGAATCGACGCCCAACTCGAGTGCCCTCGATGGGTGCACGACACAGGGCTATGCACCTCGCTTGGGCACGGCAACACCGCCACTGGACGCTTGATGACTGGAAACAAGTAGCCTGGTCTGACGAGTCGCGTATCCAACTGTATCGGGCAGATGGAAGGATTCGTGTGCTGCGCAAACCCCATTAAGCCATGGATCCCGCCTGTCAAGAGGAAACTGTACCAGCTGGTGGGGGTTCGTAATGGTATGGGGTGTGTTTAGTTGGACTTCACTGGGACTCCTGGTACGTCTACAAACGTCTGTGACCGGCCTACGCTATGTGCGCATCTTTTCTGACGAGGTACACCCGTTCATGTCCTGCATTCATGGTGATGGGTTGGGCCTGTTCCAACACGACAATGAACCTCCAAAAAAATGTCGAGACGTCACATTATGGTTAAAGAGAAGCATTCATTTGGTTTTGGGGTGTTGCCATTCCTATCCAATTCCCCAGATCTAAACGTGATAGTACACATTTGGAATGCCATGCAACACGCTATCGAACACAGGAATCCGAGACTTCGGAATAAACCCAAATTGTGGAACGCTCTGCAGGAAGTATGGTGTGCATTGCCTAGAGCTTCTTTCCAGAAGCTAGTGGAGTCTATGCCCAGTCGAATTTCTGCAGTCCTGCGCTCCCGAGGTGGACCTACGAAATATTAGACTGGTGTTCCAATTTTTATGGTATTTCAGTGTACACCACGCATGTTAAATGAGTTTCGCTGATCATTCTTATGAAAGTTCCAACTTTTCATATTTAAGGTGGATCCGCCTAAAACCTTTGTGCTATGTTTCCAGTGGTAAAAACATCGGCACACATTTTCATCGCAATTAATGCATTCCCAAGGATGAAATTCTGCCATCGAGAAAAATAACTAAATTATGGGTTAGTATATTGTTGAGGATTTTGGGTGCGAAATTGAAGCAGAGCGCAATCGCTGGGGTACAGACAGGTGTCCCTTTTAAGGGGCACATTCCTTTAGTTTGGGTGGCCAGGTATGGGACATTATGTTTACGAGATAGTAGACACGGCGTCACTCTAGACTATAAGGGAAAATGCGAAAAAGCGGTCAAGAGGTAATACTGTCTGTCTGTTGTTCCTCGAAAACAGGTAAGAAAGGAAGATCTCCCGAGCAGAGATTTATGATGGCCTAAAGAGTGTGAACTCTATAAAGAAACTGAACAGTTGACTAAAATCTCCCGAGGGATACACATCCTTTTGTTTGGGGACGGCGTTCGGGCACCGAGAAAGACAAATCCCGGCGATGAGCTGGAAGGTTGCTCTGTGGCCTACAGTGTGCAAGTGCCATCCTCCCACCGAGAAACAGAGAACATCACGGCCTGTGTGAGTCGAAAAAGTGCTTCCGCGGACGCTGTGGATTATTACGCTGTATTTAGTTTCTTCCCCTTGGATAATTCCCGATTTCATCCAGCATTATTGATGCAAGTAAGACTTTCGCTTATTCCAGTTCCTGGGGAGGAGAAGCTTCTAAAACTGATAAGTGCATATAAGGCCGCTCCATGTGAAAAGCCTTGCACAGAAATCGCTTCCTACCAGCTTTGTGAAGGAAACGCTGCAAATAGAATTCGCATCCTTTTTTGTGCACGTTTAAAGTTGACTGCGGGATTGCCTGAAATAAAAGGCGATGCTCTAATTCAGAGATTTGTTCTCTGCCCAGGTTTATATCCGATAACAAATTGTGTCATACGTTTTGATGGTTCCATGCCCTAAGCAGCTCGGTAATCACTGCTGTGCAGATGAGTGGGTTACGTAACATTAAAAGTTTCTCTATAAATGAGTAAGACAGCCAACTCTAGCAGAAAAAAAGCAGTAGTTTCATTTTGTTGTAACTGTATGCTGAAGTGCTGATCAGCCACAAGCAGAAAATAAGAAGAAGTGAAGGAAATTATAAGCATAATGTAGGATTCAATTAAAGCCGAAGTGAAAGCTTTGTCCGAAAGTACAGATCAGCAATTTTTTTTTTTTTTGATTGGAGGTTTAACGACCGCCGTGAGCAACTCAATGGGCTATAAGCAGTCGCCCGTCCCTAATTTAGGGTCACTGGTTCCAGGGAAGGGAGAGAGCCAGTGCCGTAAGACAAACACAACATCCATGCTTCACCGGAATTCGAACCCGGACCCCTTTCGGACGAATGATCAGAGGCCATCGCTTAGACCACTGCGCCACCGAGGCGGCAGATCAGCAATGGAAGCCTTTTCAGAAACATTCGGTCAAAATATTGGTGGATCTATCTGAAGAGTCCTTTCAACGAAGACAAGAGCATAAAAAATCTAAATGCTCGATTGGATGCAGAAGCACAGAATTTTGCTAGCAACAAGCGAATTTTAGAGATGCATATAGCTTCCGAAGAGTATCAACTGAAAGTTGATATAGCTTCCGAAGAGTATCAACTGAAAGTTGATATAGCTTACGAAGAGACTCTCTCAACTGAAAGTTGATATAGCTTACGAAGAGACTCTCTCAACTGAAAGTTGATATAGCTTACGAAGAGACTCTCTCAACTGAAAGTTGATATAGCTTCCGAAGAGTCTCAACTGAAAGTTGATGAGCATCAGCTGGAACAGACTTTTTGAAAAAATTAGTCGTCCGTGTGTGGGCAGTATGTTCCAATAAATGCAAAAATGCAGAAGAGTGCTTTACGAAAGAGTTAAACAAAGTGCGAACCGAACAGGTGCAACAGACAAGTGTTCTAGGAAAAATTAGAAATAACTTACGAAGTCTGGAAGGTAGGGTTTCAGCTGCGCGTGAGCAGACATTGGAGGTGTCAGTGGAATACAGGTGTGAGCACGTTAAAATAAAGCCTGGACCTTATGAATGTATGTTGGTTCAAAATGTTTAAACATGGCAGCATTGTACAAAAGTGTCCAAGAGCATGTATCTTGGGACACTTTTGTACAATGATTTCATCGAGAATGTCCAGCCAATTTTACAAATATCAAGGCTTTGAGAAACTAGAGGTAGAAGCCTGAACCTCCCATGACCCTTATGAGTCATTTGACAACCTTAGCTGATCAGGTGAAGCTGATAAATTCTTGAAACGGACTGTCAGAGGTAAACATATTATACCCTACCTGACAGTGAAAATACCACACCACGGAGACGTGAACGCAATGCCGTGCAACTTGCAGGGTGGGTGCACACGTACAAATTATGCAAATGATTGCATTTGCAGGCGAATCGCACCAACGACGCGGGATATAAAAGGACAACTAGCCAGTGAGGCCATTAGTCAAGACGTCGTTACAGCCGCGAGAAGTGAGTGGTTCTGGTGTAACCGTGTCTGGTGAACGAACAAGGGGTGCAATTCCGTTAAGAGGTCGTCATACGCGATTTCGTCAAACGGATGAGTTCACGAGTGGCGTCATCGTAGACATTCGTACTGTCGGATTGTCCTTGCGTCGTATTGCGGAAGAAACGCAACGTGATGCCACAACCGTCGGTCGTATATGAAGACAGTGGTCCCAGGAAGGATCTGTACAACGTCGTAGGGGGACCGGAGTACGGAGGAAGATGTCCGAGCGCACCGATCATCGCATACGACGTCATGCAATAGCGGACCCACAGGCACAACGGTGGACATTTTGCGGAGTGTACAGGGGGAAGCTTGGATGCTCCGATATCGACGCAGACAGTATCGCGCCAATCTGCTGCGTCCTGTTTGCTGTCCAGCGGTCCGTTGCGAAGGCTACCGTTAACAGCGAGCCTTCGTCGTCATCGCTTGACACGGTGTCGCTCCAGAACTGCGTGGGGGTGCCGAATGAAACAGTAGTAGTGTTCAGCGACGAATCGCCGTTCTATCTTCCCACGGATGATCTCCGTGTGAGAGTATGAATCATACGTGGACAACGGGCTGATCCCTCAGCCATTTTGGTGCGCTACACGGCTCGGCAACGCTGCATTATGGTGTGGGGGCTATCAGCGCCAACAGCCGCTCACCGCTGGTAGGCACTACGGACACATCGACTGCACATCGCTATGTTTATGAGGTGCTGCGGATTGTGGCACCACCGTATCTGAAGGGCATTCCAAACGCCGTGTTTCAACAGTATAACGCCCGGCCGCATACCTCTTGGATCAGTCTGAATGCTGATCCTAGAGGTATGCGTAGGCGAAAACCGAAGACTGGTATGATGCCGGGCTAGTGGGCAAGACTGGTGGGCGAAAACCGAAGACTGGTGGGATAAATCCAGCCTTTGAAACACCAAAACCTTTTGCTGTTATGGTTATACATGCTGCTGCTAAAAGGGCTTTCGCAATTTGTCCTCTTTGAAAGTCTGACAAGTCACCCGTTTCGAACATCTTTCGAATAAAATTTGTCTTGCACTGACATACAACTTAAAGAAGATACAGTATATACAGGGTGTAACCAAAAATCCGGAAACAGTCACATAACTGGTGAAATAATGGTCGTAGAGGAACGAAACCGGTGGCTAGGTATAGATAAAGGGCCATGGACGATCGAATGGGACCAACTTTGGCGCCCTCTAGCAGATATTTACCGTACTAATGAAAACTAGCTTCGAAATGAAGCAAGATCGGACAAAAAGTAAATTGCAAAGTTATAGAGCATACGCTGGTTAGTAGGAAACGACACACGGTTTGCCGAAAACCAGCAAGGGAACGCCTGTAAACGCAACGAGTGCAAAAGTTCGCCGGACGGTGTCAGTCGGAAAACCATGCTTAGAAACCGACATGCAACACGCACGATGCAGCATTAGGGACAAAACAGTGATGACGCTATTGAAACGGAGTAAGAATTTTTATGTAATGATACAAAATGCAAACCGTGACGCGGTAGCCAACAGTTTTCCGACTGCCACCGTCCGGCAAAGGTTCGCATTCGTTGTGTTTACAGTCATTCCCTTGCCGGTTTACGGCAAAGCACGTGCCGTTTCCTACTAAACAGCAGATGCTGTACAACGTTGCAAATTGACTCTTTTGCCCTATCTTACTTTGTTTTGAAGATGGTTTTCATAAGTACGACAAATATCAGCCAGAGGGCGCCGATGTTTGCCACATTCGATCGGCCATGGACTTTTACATATACCTAGCCACCAGTGTTTCTCCAGTACGACCATTATTTCACCAGCTATGTGGTTACACCCTGTATATAAAATAGTGTAATACTAGAAGGTATCCATAGCCATTCAAGAAAAAGGTCAATATTTGTATTTATAAATAAGTTTATTCTTCTTGCATGTCGTTTATGCCACACTCATAATTTGGCACTAGCCAACTATATCGTAATCCAGTTCTCTAAATCACTCAATACAATAGCAGCGGTTTAACATCCAGTCACAGTGTAACAGCAGTTATCAGCACGTCTATTATAAATAACATCAATCCCCCAAAACAACCGTGCCGCCTCGCTGACGCTGTGGTCTAATGGATGGCCTCTGATCATTCGTCCAAAAGGGGTCCGGGTTCGAATCCCGGTGAGGTATGAATGTTGTTTTTGTATTATGGCACTGGCTCTCTCCCTTCCCTGCAACCAGTGACCCTAAATTAGGGACGGGCGACTTCTTATAGCCCATTGAGTTGCTGACGGTGGTTGTTAAACCCCCAATAAGAAAAAAAACATATTCTTTTAGCAGCTGAACAGAGAAGAGCAGGTATAAAATATATGGGGAAAATCCATGTCTGGCCTCTATCATCACACGAGCTTTACATGAATTATGTGTTCGTACTTCTCGCATTGATATGCTTTTTGAAGAACACTACTGGAGATCGTGGATCATTCTAGCCAAGTGACTTGCTTAGAATGATTCATTCCTCAAGATATAACATATGCTATTTCCGAAGGTACTCTTTTGACTCTAAACATTTATAAATAGATACATCGTTGTGCGTGGAGAAACCAAACACTGTTAGAGAGGGTGAAATACCAACCCCCAAGCAATAATAATGTTAGTACTCCTACTATAGTAACCTATGAAAATATAGACTCTATAGAAGAAACATTAAGTTGGGCTGGCACTTCTCATTGTGACAGTGTGGCACTTGTCATCGTGACAGTGTGGCACTTCTCATCGTGAGAGTGTGGCACTTCTCATCGTGACAGTGGCATTACTGCCATAAATACCTCACCTACATGCTTGCCACAAAGATCTAGCTCTACAGTTATTGGGAAAAAGCAAAGAAGTATTTCAGGCCAGTCTATATTGTCATAGGTTACTATAGTACTCCTACTATAGTAACCTATGACAATATACACTGAAGAGCAATTCAATTAGAGACAGCTGGCGTTATGCAAATATGGCGCTGTGGGCAGCCCTGCAAACGGAAACGACATAACGCATGCAGCGATCCGACAACATAAGGAGTGATGCGACGGGAATCAGTAACAGTCAGACGGAGTATGGGTAAGACGAAGGATCTAAACGCATTTGATCGTGCGCAAATTGTCGGGGCCCAACGAATGGGTCACTCCATCTCGGAAGTCGTGCAAGCATTGGGATTTTCACGAGCCACTGTATCACGGGTACACCGTGAGTACATCGAATCCGGAAAAACCATCCCTGCAAGGGCCAACTGCCGTGGACAATAGCGTGTGATGAGCGGGGTCATCGTCGGCTAGATCGTAATGTAACAGCGGATAGACGGACCACAGTGCAAGAAATCACTCGGCAATTTAACGCTGGTGCACAAAAACGTGCAAGCAGCCACACCATCCAGAAACATCTCCTCGCAAAGGGGTACAGAAGCCACCGTCCCACGAGGGTACCGCTGCTAACCGCATATCACAGGGTGCAAAGATTAGCATGGGCGCGGGAAAATCGCCACTGGACCCTAGACATGTGGGAAAATGTTGCCTGGACTAAAGAGTCGAGATTCACGTTGGTGCATGCGGATGGCAGGATACGAGTACGGCGCAAACCACATGAAGCGATGGATCCTTCTTGCCAGCAGGGTACTCTTCAAGCTGGTGGGGACGGCATTCTCGTCTGGGGACTGTTTACATGGACTTTAATAGGACCCTTGGTACGTGTGTCATCGGCCCTCACCGGTCAACGTTACTGGAATATCCTGGAAGAACATTTGCTCCCGTTTGTGCGTCTTAAACATCCCACTGGGGACCTCATCCTGCAACAAGACAATGCACTGTGCCATCGCTCCCGAATTTTATCCGAATGGTTGGATGAACACTCCACCGACGTGACCTCACTTCCTTGGCCAGCTGGGTCACCTGACCTCAATCACATCAAGCACATCTGGGATGCCATCGAGAGAGTTCTTCAAGGCTCTGACACCCTCCATCAAATCTTCGTGAACTGTGGGAGCTTTTTCAGGGGTCGTGGATCCGTATGGCTTCCCAACGCTTCCGGTGTCTTGTCGAGTCCATGCCTAGACGAATCGCCACCGTCATCAGGGCGAAAGGCGGTGCTACACGTTACTAAACAGGTATCTCTGATTCAATTGCTCTTCAGTGTAGACTGTTTAGAAGAAACATTAAGTGGGGCTGACACTTTTCATCGTGACAGTGGCATTGCTGCCCCTTATACCTCACCTACATGCTTGCCACAAAGATCTAGCTCTACAATTATTGGGAGAAAGGAAATAAGTATTTCGGGCCAGTCTATATTGTCATAGGTTACTATAGCACTCCTACTATAGTAACCTATGACAATATAGACTGTATAGAAGAAACATTAGTTGAGGCTGGCAGTGGCATTACAGCCAAAATACCTTACCTACTTGCTTGCCACAAAGATCTAGCTCTACAGTTATTGGGAAAAACCAAAGAAATATTTCAGGCCAGTCTATATTGTCATAGGTTACTATAGTACTCCTACTATAGTAACCTATGACAATATAGACTGTATAGAGGAAAGATTATGTGGGTCTGGTGCTTCTCATCGTGACAGTGGCTTTATTGCCAACATACCTCACCTGCATGCTTGCCACGAAGATCTAGCTCTACAGTTATTGGGAAAATCAAAAGAAGTATTCCAGTACCAGTTGAATGTACACAAAATTACATAGTTAGGAAAAGGAAAAACCTTCTTGTAATCACTGCTGCTCTGCTTCCACATGAATGTGTAGAAAATTTTAAACAATCCCAACAGATGATTTACTTTGGACACTTATGAGATGAAATCCAGAAAACCAAGGTGTTTGTTCATGAAACGGATACAACATAGTGATTAGGAATAACGTTGCTGTTAAACACCGTTGCGTATTTGCGGTGTATAAACAACCCTGCTACAGAAATGTCGACTGTTCATGAAAGTCTCAGGCACTGTGTACAGATTAAGTCACAGTTTCAAATTAAAAAATTATACTAGTACTAGATCAGGCTATCTTTGCAAAAGCTGTAGAAATAGCTTGATGTAACCAACAAACATTCAGTGACATATTTATAATGATGGGTGGATTTTACACGACATGCAGTCCACTTTCTATCATAGGTAAGCTGTTTGGGGATGCTGGACTTAGTGACTTAGCAGTGGAAACTGGTGCTATTTCAGAGGGCTCCGCAAAAAATGTTCTCCAAGGAAAATAAGACAACCATGCCATTCGTTACAAAAGTACGTATATGAGGCATTTCACGGCGACAGTTTCTTGATCACTTAAAATTGGAGTTTCTTAGTATATTTTAAAAATTGAGACTGTTGATGAACTCACAGAACAACTCTGTGACAATATGCAGTAGAAGATTCTACAATAAAAATGAAATGGATACATTTGAAGGATATTTATACTACCTGAGGAATGACAATGGACCTCTTTGATCATCATGAATGACATACATAAATTTAGTAGAGCTATTGCTTTGATCAATACGCAGCAACCGGGAAGGAAACAAACTACTTTTAACTTTGCAGAGATATCAAATTTAGGAAAACCTGAGCTCCGAAATAAGTCAGTACTTTAAATATGGAAAATTTTCCGTTCAGTTAGGATCGAAAAACGTTTTTTCTCGCATTCGTGTAGTTGAAACATTGAAGAAGACAGTGAAAGGAGATACACAAACTTCAGGAGATGATAAAGGATTCAGTTTAAAAGTAAGTGCTGTTGAAAAACACTTTATAACAGCTGAATGCCGTGCATCAGGTCTAAGGTAGTTACGAGAATATCTAGGATTCACAACTCAGGCCACATTTTACCACTGTAATCTACAAAAACCACAGATAAAAATAGTTGAAGAGTTTGTTTCATTTGCATTCCAATTATTGAATAACGACTGGACTAATCCATTTGACCAAAGTCCTTCAGACATAATTATAAACAGGAACAGCATAGCTACCCGATGAACAGACATCTCTGTTGAACGTGAGGAGCAAAGGTAGCGACGCATATAAAATATTCCAAACAGATCGTCTTGAAAAAGGAGAAAAGTTTCTCAAGCCCATAAAAAGAAACTTTGACTAAAACTTTCGGTAAAATACTACACTATATAGGAATATTTGTAACAACTGTTCTTTGTTTTTAAATGACGTAATTAAGTTTAATAAGTTAACGTGTGAACTTCTTGTATCTTTATTTTTTTACTAAATATATTCTTGCCGTTTCATATTATTATTTGTAGCTTGGTCAAGAAATGTTTTGAGAACTGCTTCAAAAATGTATAAAATTTTTATCAATTTGTATCAATCATTCATATTAAGCCACTATTTACCAGTTAATGGTTGCACATATCGAAATAATCAAATTAACCCAAAATATAGGCCATATTTCAAGCTTTCATTAAAAAAAGCAATGTTGAAATCGGATATTTACTATTGCCGTGTTTTTTGTTATTTTTATTGGAGGTTTAACGAGCACCGTGAGCAACTCAGTGGGCTACAAGCACCTCCCGTCCCTAATTTAGAGTCACTGGCGGCAAAGAAGAGAGAGAGCCAGCACCGTAAGACAAACACAACACTCATGCCTCACCGAGATTCGAACCCGGACCCATCTCGGACGAAAGATCAGAAGCCATCGCTTAGACCACTGAGCCACTGGGGCGGCAGCAGGTTTTCAAAAGTCAGCATTCACCATCTTGGATTGGCAGCCATTTTTATTAGCTATCACTTTGAGATGACAATCATGGCTTTTAGACATCCTTATACACCCATGTAACTGTGGTATAAAGGAAAATTAGTACCCCCAAATTATGCCAAAATCTAGACTGACCCATGGAGTAAACAGACGACGTCGAACTTTACTGGAAGCCAAAACCTGACCTGTAACAGCGCTCCACTGCTGCGCTTGCACCGGAGATGTCACTGTGCGATCAGTCACTGCCATGCGGTAGAGATGTCTGTCATCCAGTGCAGTCGTACAACTTTACAGTCCATTTTCCGGACTTCTGACGCACAGAAATCCGGAAAGCATTCATACGCAAGTGCCGTCAACTGACGCCACATTCGAATCAATGTACTGGCGTTCTCTCCCGTACGAAAGGCAATTTCGTGGTAGATAAATCCAGCCTCTCTTATTGCAAGAATCCTTCCTCACTCAACGTCCGTCAAGTATTCATTATGCGACCATCTTCGGCTACGGGCATAGTGAGACACAAGAGACATGCTTCGGACTCAATGTCGGTTCTTCATTGGTTGCAACATCTTGTCTCAGCCATGGCTTTATATCAAACGAGGTCAGTTCAAACTTAAACAACATGCGCATTTTCACTGATGTAAAAACACAAGTTGAAAGGGCATCGAAGCCGTGTCACTTCACTCCGGAGTAAATAGCTCTCCCAACTGAGTTACGCGGACAGAATGTCTCGCTGCAGATTTGTCGTCTTGACACATGTTTTCACCTGTGTAGTACGTCACACCAACTCCCTCTTATTCTTTTTTTATTTTTTTGCTTTTGTCTTTGAAGCGAAGTAGGAATTTTTCATTAATTCCAAACAATGTGTGGAACAAACATCACACATTTTTCGAAGAACCCAACGGCCAGTGGATTCATTTTCCACAATCGGGCACCAATGTGAAAACACAAGTTCGTCACGGAATCCGTGTCTCCTCATTCCGAAGTAAGTAGGTCTCCCAACTGAGCTACGCTGACAGAATATCTCGCTGCAGAGTTGTCGTCTTGACACATGTTTTCACCTGTGTAGTACGTCACACTGAAGTTTTAATATTTGCGTTTTATTAATGTACTAACCTTTTGTACACATCCTATGAGTTTGAAACTAATGCCCATAGTCCTTCATGGTGTTGCAATTTTTACAAACAGTAGTGTATATCAGACACAATTGATATTCAAACGAAGGAAACGGAGCTCAATCCGGTTCATATGATTTACTAACGAATGTATGTTTTGAAATTTCCATTTTTTGGGGGTTACCATTTTCGTAGCTTTTACTTTGTTTTGTACATATCTTAAAAACTATTGGGCTGAAACGAAAATATCATGGAGTTCGTTCGGGTTTATACGATTTACTAATGGTTAGCGTTTGAAATTTGAGATTTGCGTAGTGGTGTGAGGGAGAAATGGTACCCAACGTTCTCTTTTGAATATCTGAAAATCTATTGGGGGCGCAGTGGTCTAAGCGATTGCATCTGATCATTCGTCCGAACGGGGCCCGGGTTCGAATCCCGGTGAGGCATGGATGGTGTGTTTGTTTTACGGCACTGGCTCTCTTCCTTCCCTGGAACCAGTGACTATAAATTAGGGACGGGCGACTGCTTATAGCCCATTGAGTTGCTCACGGTGGTCGTCAAACCTCCAATAAAAAAAAAAAAAAAAAGAGAAAAAAAAAGCTGCCCCGTTGGCTCAGTGGTCTAAGCGATAGCCTCTGATTATTCGTCCGAAAAGAGTCCGAGTTCGAATCCCGGTGAGGCATGGATGTTGTGTTTGTCTTACGGCACTGGCTCCCTCCTTTCCCTGGAACCAGTGACCCTAAATTAGGGACGGGCGACTGCTTACAGCCCACTGAGTTGCTCACGGTGGCCGTTAAACTTCCAATCAAAAAAAAAATCTATTGCAGTTGAAACAAAGGAAAGGGAGTTCTTTCCGGTTAATACTATTTACAAACAATGACTATCTTGAAATTTGAAATAGATGGTGTGGAGGCAGAAGAGGAGGGGGGGGGGTGAAATGCTCAACGTCAACATTCTGAAACATAAAAATTTTCGTCGCTTCAATTGATGAAAATGGAGTTAAGACTGTAAGACTGGTTTATACAATTTACTGACGAATCGCCATCTTGATATTTTAAATTTCCATGGTGGGGGTGGGGGAGGGGAGGCTGGTGAAATGGCCAGTCCCCACATTTTGAAAATATCTCAAAAAGGATTGCGGTTGAAACGATGAAAATGGAGTAAATGGAGTTTTTTTTTAATAGTGGTTTAACGATAACCGTTAACAACTCACTGGTCTATAAGCAGTCGCCTTTCCCTAGGTTAGGATCACTGGCTCCAGGGAAGGGAGAGGGCCAGAGCCGTGAAACAAACACTTCATTCATGCCTCACCTGGATTCTAGCCCTGACCCATCTCGGACCAATGGTCAGAAGCCATCGCTCAGACCACTGCGCCACCAGGGCGGCAAAATGGAGTTCATTCCGTTTTTTTTTTTTTTTTTTTGGATTGAAGGTTTGACGACCGCCGTGAGCAACTCATTGGGCTATAAGCAGTCGTCCGTCCCTAATTTTGGGTCACTGGTTCCAGGGAAGGGAGAGATCCAGCGCCGTAAGACAAACACAACATCCATGCCTCACGGGATTCGAACCCGGACTTTTCGGACGAATGATCAGAAGCCAGCGCTTAGATCACTGCGCCACCGTGGCGGCCGTTCTGGTTCACACGATTTACTAACGAATAGCCATGTTGAAATTTTAAATTTTCTTGTTCTGGGTTACCATTTCACCAGCGTCGCCATGGTAGCGCAGTGGTATAAGCAATGTATTCTGACCTACCCCGGTGGCGCAGTGGTCTGAGCGATGGCCTCTGATCATTCGTCTAGAAGGGGTCCGGGTTCGAATCCCGGTGAAGCATGGATGTTGTGTTTGTCTTACGGCACTGGCTCTATCCCTTCCCTTGAACCAGTGACCCTAAATTAGGGACGAGCGACTGCTTATAGCCCATCGAGTTGTTTACGGTGGTCGTTAAACCTCCAATAAAAAAATGTATTCTGATCATTTGCTCGAGATGGGTCCGGATTTGAATCCAGCGAGACATGGATGTTGTGTTTGTCTCACAGTACTGGATCTCTGCCTTCCCTGGAATCAGTGGCCCTCAATTAAGGACCGACAACTGCTTATAGCCCACTGAGTTGCTCACGTTGGTCATTAAATCCCCAATAAAAAATTCACTAGCCGCTTCCTCGCTTGTCTTTCAAATATCGCGAAAACTATTGCGGTTCAAACGAAAGAAACTGATTTCATTCCGGTTCATACGTGGTACTAACGCATGTTGCCAGAAAAAATTTAAATTTCCATGGTGTTAGGATAGTGAAATGCACCTATTGTCTCTCGATGTTTTACTGCTTGTTTGTTGTTTGCTAGCGTTGCCAAGATACTTCTGTCATTACTTTGCGGTGTCTTGTTTTTTGCATGATATTTCCACTTTGTGTAAATGTGTGCGTTCGTCCAACAAAAGGAGACGTGGTATGGTAACATGTTGTTGTGAATACTGAAAGATAAAGCATGACATTTTATCTTTCAATATTCTTTACTTTATACAAGTATAGTCAATTAAACATTTCTTTAAATGGTAAGTTCGATTAATGCTTTTATCATTGCATAGCAGTTTCCCTTGCGGCTAGTGGGCAGCCAGATACAGTATCTTCTACCAAAAGCAAACTTTGCGTGTATATTTCGTTATTTGTTTAAAAAATACCAACAGTGTTGTTAAAGGACGCAGCAATATAAAACTGAAAGAGAACAGCTCTCTTTCTTTGCCATCGTAAAGCTAATGTTACCTGAGGAAAGTAAGAATTTACAGGAGGGTTTTTTTTTTTTTTTTGATTGGAGGTTTAACGACCACCGTGAGCAACTCAATGGGCTATAAGCAGTCGCCCGTCCCTAATTTAGGGTCACTGGTTCCAGGGAAGGGAGAGAGCCAGTGCCGTTAGACAAACACAACATCCATGCCTCACCGGGATTCGAACCCGGACCCCTTACGGACGAATGATCAGAGGCCAGCGCCTTAGACCACTGCGCCACCGGGGCGGCGGAGGGTTCGGGAGCGCGGGTTTTTGAAGCCGATTAATGGAATGTTCTGCTGCTCTCTTTATTACTGTATTGTGTGAATTTTAAGCCACATATGAAAGATTTCTCTCTATTCTAAAAAAAGTAACTGCCGCTGTATTAGAAATTTCGCGACACTCATGCTTTCCTAGCTCGCAACGCAAAACGTATTGATTACAAAATATGAAATTTACATCGTTTGTAGAGAATTGTTTGGCGAACACGCTGAAATAAACCGTTTCTCCATTCTAGCGAAACTTCAAGAGCTTTTGTATTTCAAAGTTAAGGTAAGCAAAAAAGTGCTATCAGGTCGCGTTCCAGAGACACTAATAGCAACAGAACCACGAAACTTTGTAGGCATGTAGTACCATGACCGAAGTTTTACACCTCGTCGCCCTTTTTTTGAATTTCGATTGAGTTTACGAGAATTTAAATTTCTAAATTTCGCAAAATTCTCTATTTCGCGTTGGGATCCATTTAAAAAAACGGATATATAGCAAACTGTAAATTATAACGCATTGTAATGTTTACAGCCTAAACTTACAAGTATCGTCCCTTTTTTCCAAAAACAAAATGTAAGAAAAAGTCATTTTCTGATTTTTAAGCACTTTTTTAAAGACGCAAAGGAAAGAAACGAACGGCTTATATGTCTTCACGATAACAACAGAGGAAAGTTCTGCTCTCATGACCTGCTGCCATGGTGACGCAGAGAATTTGTTATGCATATATTTTGTTGGTAAAGCTATCTCAGCTGATTAAGCTGGACGTCAAGTAATTTTGCTTCCTATACTTTCAATGTAAAAACTTCTGTACACATTTTCTTCACAATTAATGCGTTTCCAAGGATGAAAATTTGAACAACGATTAAAATAGCTTCATTTTATAACTTGGAATATTTAATGTTTTCTAAAACATAACCATAATTATGCAATCCAACATTTGCTTGTCTACTGACTTCATCAAAGTACAGGTCGCGCCATCTTTTTTCTGGACAATTAATGCGTTCCCCAGTATGAAAATTTGAACATCGATTAAAATAGCTTCAGTTTATAATATTGGAATACTTAATATCTACTAAAACATAACCATAATTATGCAATCCAACATTTGTTTGTCTACTGACGTCATCAAAGTACAGGTCACGTGCCGCCCCGGTGGCGAGTGGTCTAAGGCGTTGGCCTCTGATCATTCGTCCGTAAGGGGTCCGGGTTCGAATCCCGTCAGGCATGGATGTTGTGTTTGTCTTAAGGCACTGGCTCTCTCCCTTCCCTGGAACCAGTGACCCTAAATTAGGGACGGGCGACTGCTTATAGCCCATTGAGTTGCTCACGGTGGTCGTTGGTCGTTAAACCTCCAATCAAAAAAAAAAAAAAAAAAAAACATGTCGCGCCATCTTTTTTCTGGACAATTAATTCGTTCCCGAGGATGAAAATTTGAACATCGATGAAAATAGCTTCATTTTATAACTTGGAATACTTAATATTTTCTAAAACATAACCATAATTATGAAATCCAACATTCGTTTGTCTACTGACGTCATCAAAGTACAGGTCGCGCCATCTTTTTTCTGGACAATTAATGCGCTCCCAAGGATAAAAATTTTAACATCGATTAAAATAGTTTCATTTTATAACTTGGAATACTTAATATTTTCTAAAACATAACCAGAATTATGTAATCTAACATTTGCTTGTCTATTGACGTCATCAAAGTACAGGTCGCGCCATCTTTATTCTGGTTCCAACACCACCAAAGGAAAACCTATTGATTTTTTTATACAACTATGGTTATGTTTTAGAAAACATTAAGTATTCCAAGTTATAATATGAAGTTATTTTAATCAATGTTCAAATTTTCATCCTTGGGAACACAATAATTGTGAAGGAAAGGTGTACAAAATTTTTTCCATTGGAAGTACAGGAAGCAAAATTACTTGACGTCCAGCTTAGCGGTTTAGCAAAACAGTTTACGGTTTACGGAAATGCTTTTTGGACCGCTTTTGTTTTCCTTAGTGGTAAATTGAGTAAGTGCTATAAGTTCAAACGACAAAAGTCCGACCTTCCAAAAATTAACGACAGTAAAAAAAAAAATTAAATTTCGGAATAACAGGACTTATTTGCTTAGACATGCAATAAAAATTGAAATTTATATGAACTTTACAGTTGTTATTTCATGTGATATACTTGCAGATGGGGCTGCAGGGTCCGAGCGCCACTCTGCAAACGAGCGTACCGAGCCCAGAGGCGCAGCCTGTAGTATAATATAAATCAATAGCACACAGGATGTTCAGATATATTTAGAACGGTTTTCCAGCTATGCAATTATTATTTGATGTAAAATTATTCCTTTCTTAAATGTTCTGTCTCATACCCCTTTCTCTAGTTTATGAACCTACATCTAGATTTCCAAGATAACAGGGCATTTCTTGAACTTGATAGGGATATTTTATTCCACTCCTCTTCCACCGCTTTCCATAGTTAAATCATTGTTTTAGATCATAGTCCAATCATTGTTTTAGATCATAGTTCAATCATTGTTTTAGAATGTTCTACCTGATAGCCCTTTCTCTGGACTATGAAACTACATTTAGATTTCCAAGATAAGATGGCATTTCTTAAAATTGGTAGTGGTATTTTATTCCACTCCTCTTCCACTGCTTTCCATAGTCCAATCATTGTTTTAGATCATATTCCAATCATTGTTTTAGGTCATAGTCCAATCATTGTTTTAGATCACATAGTCCAATCATTGTTTTAGATCACATAGTCCAATCATTGTTTTAGAATGTTCTACCTGATAGCCCTTTCTCTGGACTATGAACCTACATCTAGATTTCCAAGATAACAGGGCATTTCTCAAAATTGGTAGTGGTATTTTATTCCACTCCTTTTCCACTGCTTTCCATAGTCCAATCATTGTTTTAGATCATCGTCCAATCATTGTTTTAGAATGTTCTACCTGATAGCCCTTTCTCTGGATTATGAACCTACATCTAGATTTCCAAGATAACAGGGCATTTCTTAAAATTGGTAGTGGTATTTTATTCCACTCCTTTTCCACTGCTTTCCATAGTCCAATCATTGTTTTAGATCATCGTCCAATCATTGTTTTAGAATGTTCTACCTGATAGCCCTTTCTCTGGATTATGAACCTACATCTAGATTTCCAAGATAACAGGGCATTTCTTAAAATTGGTAGTGGTATTTTATTCCACTCCTTTTCCACTGCTTTCCATAGTCCAATCATTGTTTTAGATCATCGTCCAATCATTGTTTTAGAATGTTCTACCTGATAGCCCTTTCTCTGGATTATGAACCTACATCTAGATTTCCAAGATAACAGGGCATTTCTTAAAATTGGTAGTGGTATTTTATTCCACTCCTTTTCCACTGCTTTCCATAGTCCAATCATTGTTTTAGATCATCGTCCAATCATTGTTTTAGAATGTTCTACCTGATAGCCCTTTCTCTGGATTATGAACCTACATCTAGATTTCCAAGATAACAGGGCATTTCTTAAAATTGGTAGTGGTATTTTATTCCACTCCTTTTCCACTGCTTTCCATAGTCCAATCATTGTTTTAGATCACATAGTCCAATCATTGTTTTAGATCATAGTCTAATCATTGTTCTAGAATGCTCTACCTGATAGCCCTTTCTCTGGACTAAGAACCTACATCTAGATTTCCAAGATAACAGGGCATTTCTTAAAATTGGTAGTGGTATTTTATTCCACTCCTTTTCCACTGCTTTCCATAGTCCAATCATTGTTTTAGATCACATAGTCCAATCATTGTTTTAGATCACATAGTCCAATCATTGTTTTAGATCACATAGTCCAATCATTGTTTTAGAATGTTCTACCTGATGCCCTTTCTCTGGACTATGAACCTACATCTAGATTTCCTAGATAACAGGGCATTTCTCAAAATTGGTAGTGGCATTTTATTCCACTCCTCTTCCACTGCTTTCCATAGTCCAATCATTGTTTTAGATCATAGTCCAATCATTGTTTTTGATCATAGTCCAATCATTGTGTTAGATCATAGTCCAATCATTGTTTTAGATCATAGTCCAGTCATTGTTTTAGATCATAGTCCAATCATTGTTTTTGATCATAATCCAATCATTGTTTTAGATCATAGTCCAATCAATGTTTTAGATCATAGTCCAATCATTGTTTTAGAATGTTCTACCTGATAGCCTTTTCTCTAGATTATGAACCTACATCTAGATTTCCAAGATAACAGGGCATTTCTTAAAATTGGTAGTGGTATTTTATTCCACTCCTTTTCCACTGCTTTCCATAGTCCAATCATTGTTTTAGATCACATAGTCCAATCATTGTTTTAGATCACATAGTCCAATCATTGTTTTAGATCACATAGTCCAATCATTGTTTTAGAATGTTCTACCTGATGCCCTTTCTCTGGACTATGAACCTACATCTAGATTTCCTAGATAACAGGGCATTTCTCAAAATTGGTAGTGGCATTTTATTCCACTCCTCTTCCACTGCTTTCCGTAGTCCAATCATTGTTTTAGATCATAGTCCAATCATTGTTTTAGATCATAGTCTAATCATTGTTCTAGAATGCTCTACCTGATAGCCCTTTCTCTGGACTAAGAACCTACATCTAGATTTCCAAGATAACAGGGCATTTCTTAAAATTGGTAGTGGTATTTTATTCCACTCCTTTTCCACTGCTTTCCATAGTCCAATCATTGTTTTAGATCACATAGTCCAATCATTGTTTTAGATCACATAGTCCAATCATTGTTTTAGATCACATAGTCCAATCATTGTTTTAGAATGTTCTACCTGATGCCCTTTCTCTGGACTATGAACCTACATCTAGATTTCCTAGATAACAGGGCATTTCTCAAAATTGGTAGTGGCATTTTATTCCACTCCTCTTCCACTGCTTTCCATAGTCCAATCATTGTTTTAGATCATAGTCCAATCATTGTTTTTGATCATAGTCCAATCATTGTGTTAGATCATAGTCCAATCATTGTTTTAGATCATAGTCCAGTCATTGTTTTAGATCATAGTCCAATCATTGTTTTTGATCATAATCCAATCATTGTTTTAGATCATAGTCCAATCAATGTTTTAGATCATAGTCCAATCATTGTTTTAGAATGTTCTACCTGATAGCCTTTTCTCTAGATTATGAACCTACATCTAGATTTCCAAGATAACAGGGCATTTCTTAAAATTGGTAGTGGTATTTTATTCCAGTCCTCTTCCACTGCTTTCCATAATTCAATCATTGTTTTAGATCATGGTCCAATCATCGTTTTAGATCATAGTCCAATCATTGTTTTAGAATGTTCTACCTGATGCCCTTTCTCTGGATTATGAACCTACATCTAGATTTACTAGATAACAGGGCATTTCTCAAAATTGATAGTGGTATTTTATTCCACTCCTCTTCCACTGCTTTCCATAGTCCAATCATTGTTTTAGATCATAGTCCAATCATTGTTTTAGAATGTTTTACCTGATAGCCTTTTCTCTGGACTATGAACCTACATCTAGATTTCCAAGATAACAGGGCATTTCCTAAAATTGGTAGTGGTACTTTATTCCACTCCTCTTCCACTGCTTTCCACAATTCAATCATTGTTTTAGATCATCGTTCAATTATTGTTTTAGAATGTTCAACCTGATAGCCCTTTCTCTGGATTATGAACCTACATCTAGATTTCCAAGATAACAGGGCATTTCGTAAAATTGGTACTGGTATTTTATTCCACTCCTCTTCCACTGCTTTCCATAGTCCAATCGTTGTTTTATATCATAGTCCAATCATTGTTTTAGATCATAGTCCAATCATTGTTTTAGATCATAGTCCAATCATTGTTTTAGATCATAGTCCAATCATTGTGTTAGATCACATAGTTCAATCATTGTTTTAGAATGTTCTACCTGATAGCCCTTTCTCTGGACTATGAACCTACATCTAGATTTCAAAGATAACAGGGCATTTCTTAAAATTGGTAGTGGTATTTTTTTCACTCCTCTTCCACTGCTTTTAATAGTCCAATCATTGTTTTAGGTCTGCGTTTAGAAAACGCTCTTTTTAACAGTCCAAAGGGACAATAGTCCATTGGTAACAGAGCAGCGGACTTTAGAGGAATATTAACAAAAGGTACAGACTTGATAGTAGGCTCTCTTCTCATTTTTCCAAGAAATAGAATGGTAGATTTTGATGTACGGCTGGTAGCCTTATCCTGATGGAGTTCTACTCTTTGAAAGCCCTGCGGATAAAGGAATGGTATTTGCTCTTTAAATTTAGGCGTTAAAACATTATTTTGGTAATAAGTATTAGGGGTATACAAACGTTTCCGCCGTTATAAGGAGAAAGGAGACAGGAACAATCAGGAAACCAGTACATATTTATTCAACGAAAAATTGGCCGTTAGCATCAATGACCTTTTGCAAATTTTCAGGCAACAAATGATCAGAGAAAGACTATGGGTTTGAGCTGAAGAACGCAGTGAAGAAATTTTCCACCTGTGGAACTGTGGTTAACCGCTGTTGGGAGAGGGCATGTTGCATAGAGCGAAAAAGAGGAAAGTCTGAGGGTGCAATGCCCTGGAAGTTAGCCGGGTGCGGTAAAACCTCCCAGTGTAACTGTTCAAGGGTTGATTTCGTGGTGGCATCGACATGTGGTTTGGCATTATCGAGCAACAGGATAACTGGACGGCGTCCTTTGCCTGTCCATGGGGGTTTTTGCTCATTTGCGGATTTCAGCTTTGTCAACTGATCGTTACATCGTTGTGCAGTGATTGTTTCTCCCGGTTTCAACAATTCGAAGTACAACACTCCATGCATATCCCACCACACACAACAGCATATTTTTCCCGTGGATATCCTGTTTTGCAGTGGATGTTGATGGCTGGCCTGGGTCAACCCAGGATCGCTTGCGTACGGGATTGTCGGAATAGACTCGTTTTTCATCCCCGGCGGCAACCTTACACAAGAAATTCTTCCCTTGAAACCTCTTCAGCAACGACATGCAGATGCCCAATCGTTGACCACTATTACGCTCCATTAAAGTATGAGGAACCCACTAACCAATCTTCTGGATCTTCTCCGAGGCCTGCAAAAGTCGTATCACCGTCGATTGAACCACTTTCAAACGTTTCGCCCTTTGCGTGGTTGATTGTGTGGCATCCTCTTGCAACAGCGATTCCGGCTCCTCGTCTGCGAGTTCCTGCGGTCTACTTGCACGTGGCTTGTCTCCCAAGCTTAGGTCACCTTCTTAAACCTGGCACCCCATTCCCGGAACGTCCGTTTACCCATAACCGTTTCGTCACACGCCTGACATATTGAACCGTATGCTTCACTCCCACTTTTCCTTAAATTATACATGAATAACAAACGGTGCAGCAAACGAACTTCGTCGACCGCCATGCTTGGCTTCATGTACGAACTGATAGCACGGGTCGCCGGCCGGTTAGACGCTAAGTAGCGTGGGCGGCGGGAACTTTTGCATACCCGTAATGGAATTGATTTTAACGTCTGTTTGTATTTTTCAACTTTTCTGAACTTCAATTTCCCATTACACGAGAAACCAACAATAATCTTGAATCCTTTATTTAAACTTTCTTTGGACTGTTGGGACCAAATTTGTAAGTTTCGTCCTGTTCGTTTGCAATAGTAAATTGGGTAGACCCATGTTTCATCCATAGTCACTGTAAATTTCTGTCTCCGTCTAAATAATTTTCATAAAGAAATCTACACTGTGTTCTGCACTCAACTATTTTCCTAGGCAAATGGCGGTGAACATTATCTTTTTTGCTTTTTTCAGATTCAAATATTTATTTTTGTTACAGTTGATACAAAGATTTGTATCAACTGTAAGATACAGATACAAGATTTGTATCAACTATAAGATTTACAGTTGATAAAAAGATTTGTAACGACTTACGGATTACTCTTTAGGTTAGTGGATTTTCTTTTAAGACCAGAGGCCTTACTTTGAAGTAACATTAAAACTACGCACCTTCTTAGGATAATCCTTTGGAGTTCTTTTCATTTTAGAAGTAATGCATGACGATTTGTCTTTCTATTGTTAATAATATTGCTTATTTTACATTTAGAAATGTTAATTCCATGATTTTCACAATACAGGGAGATTGTAAACCTTCAAATAAACAAGAAGGGTCATAGTACACATCAAGACGAACAGTAATTAATAACAAGGAACAATACACCAATTGTACTTAAATACACTGCTGGCCACCCAAAATGCAACACCAAAAAGGAAGTATCCGATTGGCCGGAAATTCGCAGCATGTGTCGCCCGCAAGAGGACATGCAAACGATTAGCATTGCAGGGCATATGCAAATCATGTGCGTCCGGCAAGCCACCGAGAAGCACTATAAGAAGGGTGCACAGAAGGCGGGGTGTGAGTAGTGGAAGTGCGTTGTGCTGCCGGACCTGTGCGTGGAAAGCTTCCTGATGCGTCGTCGCAGAATACGGCAGATATTCCAGCACGTTTCGGAGTTCGGTAGAGGACGAATAATAGCTTATCGCGACAGCGGTTTATCGTACCAAGACATCGGTGCCCGTGTGGGAAGACATCCAGCCACAGTGAGGCGAGTATGGATTCGGTGGGTGCAGGAGGGACGGAAGGACCTCCTGCACCCACCGAATCCATACATATTGAGTTTCTTACGGTGGTCGTTAAACCTCCGATCAAAATTAAAAAAAAATATGGGTAGTCTTGAAAAAACCGCTTTCTCAAGGAGGACGCACTAATAATAATATTGCGCAGTAGGTGATGATTGACTGAATAACTAACAAGAAAGATGACACCGAATTTTCGGGTGTAATAAGCACGTCTTTTGAATCCGTTCTGACGTAAATTAAATTTATCAAAGCTATTCAAAGTGAAAGGAGCCGGTATGGAAAACAATAGTATCTCACGGAAGGAAGAAGTTGTTCAATCGGGTTTTTGATCCCTTAGATATTGCTGAAAATGGAACCGTGAGATTACGCCCTCTGGTTCCAGACTTGTGCGTTAAGGAAAACATGAATTTATATGAGAAACATTTCGCACCGGAAACGCTCTCCAACACAGAAAGAAATTTTCAAATCGGGCTCTTAGAAACAGAGATATCGACAAAAAATAAAATGCGACTTCACGACCCCTGGTGGGAAAACCATGCATTACTATACTGTGAAAATTAATTCGGACAAAGTAAAAAATCACTAATTTTTCCAAACCTATGCCTTTATATCATTCTATGCCATGATATACACTGATAAATACCTGTATTAGTATGAAGTATATCCTCCTTTAGCAGAAATGACCTCCTGAATTTGTTTTGGCATTGACTCCACTAATTGAGTGCACATATTTTTGACTTCATAATCGTGGAACCACACTTTTATAGCATTCGTTATCATGCGTTCTTTGGTTGTACAGTCCATTTTACCTAAACGTCTCTTCAAAATATCCACAAGTTTTCTATAGGATTTAAGTCTGGTGAATTTCCAGGCCAATCAAGCAAATGAATTTGATTTTCCAGCATCAAATTCTTGACCAATTTCGAATTATGACATGGAGCCAAGTCATGTTGAAATGTCCCGTCAAAAGATTGCAGGAATGGAACAATCCTACGTTGTAATATTTCTACGTACTTGGCTGAATTCATCATACCTTGAACAGGAACTAAGCTTCCAGTGCCATTTGATGTGAAAAAACCCCAAAACATCTGTTTCAGAGGGTGATTTACAGTTTGTTTGACATGCGCAGGTCTTAAGGGTTCACAGTTGCTTCGTCTAACGACATTTGCTTGGTAAGCCTGCACAAATAAATGAGTTTCATCACTGAAAATTACCTTTTTCCAGTCGTCAGCAGTCCATGATTTATATTTTTTGGCCCATGCTAAACGTTTTATCTTCATTTTCGCATTCAAATATTGTTTTTTCGTTAGTCTCCTTGCCTTCCGGCCAGTTTCCAGAAGTCTACGGCTTACAGTTGAATAACTAACATCACAACCACTAGCCAATAAATCTTTGAAGGTCGGTGCTTGTTATTTTTTTTTTATTCATTTTACTATTTCTGATTAGATATTTATCGGTTCGTGGAGTTGTTTTTCGTTTTCTACCACATTTACCTCTCCTTTTTGGAGACGATGCTCCAGATGCATTGTAT
This sequence comes from Macrothele yani, assembly GCA_039090855.1. Classification (NCBI taxonomy): domain Eukaryota; kingdom Metazoa; phylum Arthropoda; class Arachnida; order Araneae; family Macrothelidae; genus Macrothele; species Macrothele yani. The sequence goes on from CM077000.1 coordinate 26,366,492, forward strand.
CGCGTAAGAAGTCTTGATACTTTTGATTTGCCTACACCAACTGCAGAAGCGATATCTCTCACTATCATAGAAATGTTATCCTTCAGAGCAATTATTTTTGCACGCTTCCTTGGGGAAATATCCAATTTTCAATACACGAAAGCAACACGTACTCACAGAGAGGAAAAACTAACATCCACCTGTCACACACGAAAGCTCACAACTGAAGCTGAAGTGCCTATTTCCTGTTTAAAACCGGTCAAACCACATTCTTATTATCAAGTTCTAACACTCACACCACTTCACAGCTGATAAAAACGGTTTATGTGGGTTTCCGACATCAACTGGCGATCACATTACAACTCTGAGAATAAAATAGGTTGTCCCAATTAATTTGCACGGTATAGTATTTTAGGAAGAAAGTATTCTCAAAAGTTTTTTCAATATGACCGGCATCGGTCCAAGAAAAAAAAATTGTTGTAAATGAATTTATGGCATATCTATTCATATTGTACTGTGAAATTGACTTTTTTACGGGTCTTATAGAGCTTATCATTCGAAAAAGTTGGTGTTCAAATTTTCGAACTAAAGCCTAATTCGTCATCAGGACTACGTCACTGGAGTAGTTGCTGTCACTCAGTTGGAAGAGTCCAACCGCAATTATCGTTAATTGTGGTACTTCTTGCTATTTCGATCCCTTCTTCTAGTTTCTTCTTTATAAAGTTTGACTGGTGGGCGATTATTCTTACTGAGTCCCAATTTATGGAGTGTCCACTTGTTTGTATATGTCTGTCTAGCCCTGTTTTGTTACTAATATTTCTAATAGTGGCTTGGTGTTCTTTCATTCGGACTTTAATACTTCTCCCTGTTTCTCCTATATAGCTGAGTCCGCAGTTACAGAAGATGCAATATATTACTCCTTGTAATTAGATGTCCACTTCTTTCTGCTTTAAAGCAGGCAGGAATTTCTTTAATTTGTTATTTAGATCTGAAGAAAAGCCTGCTCAATTTATATTTTGCTCCGATCTGCTTCAGTTTTTCGAAAAGTCCCTTCTGGTACGTAATTTTGCTGGTGAATTTGAGGTTGTTTATTTGCATCTGAAGAGACCAGGACTTCAATTTTTTCCAAAAATTGTCTCGCCGTATTCGATTTAATATAATCAGGGTGGAATGAGCAGAAGTCTAACATCTTTCCTGTGTTAGTGGGTTTTCTAAAAAGCTGAATGAATATTCTCCCCTCTCTTGAGGTAAAGGTTAAATCAAGGAAATTGATGCTATGGTCTTTTTCCAGTTCCAGGGTGTACTGCAAGGTATTTTCAAGCGAGTTAAATTCTGCTAGAATCTGAGAGGGTAGTGATTGGTCCTCAGTATCTACTATAATTAGGACATCATCCATGTATCTTACATAGAGCGCAAATATTGAAGGTTGTATAAGGATTTTTGCCTCTAGTTTGTTTACATATTAATTTGCAAGCAGAGGTGCTAGTGGAGAACCCATTGCAAGTCCTAAAGTTTGCCTGTAATATTTCTTTCTAAACTGGAAGAAATTATTCTTGAAAGAAAACAGGAGCAGTTCATATATGCCAAGGAGTATTTTTCTATTGTGCGTATGGAAGACTATTTTTTCTGCTAGATCATTCGCAATGAATTCCAGCAGGAGGTCCAGGTTAATGTTGGTATACATAGATACTATATCCAGGCTTGCCATTACTGGATGAATTAATTCTGGTAAGTTGTCTAGTTTTCCTTTCAGCTGCATGGAATTTTTTAGAAGGTAGGGAGGAGAAATGAAAATATCTCTGAGGTGAGTAAGTAAATAATAATTAATGTAGGAGGGCGGTGAATTTCTAGTGTCTATTATAAGTCTTATTGGATGACCTTCTTTGTGAATTTTTATTGTACCTAGCAGAAAAAATAGTCTTCCATAAACACAGTGGAGAAATACTCCTTGGCATATATGAACAGCTCCTGTTTTCTTTCAAGAATAATTTCTTCCAGTTTGGAAAGAAATATTACAGGCAAACTTCAGGACTTGCAATGGGTTCTCCACTAGCACCTCTGCTTGCAAATTAATATGTAAATAAACTAGAGGCAAAAATCCTTATACAACCTTCAATATTTGCGCTCTATGTAAGATACATGGATGATGTCCTAATTATAGTAGATACTGAGGACCAATCACTACCCTCTCAGATTCTAGCAGAATTTAACTCGCTAGAAAATACCTTGCAGTACACCCTGGAACTGGAAAAAGACCATAGCATCAATTTCCTTGATTTAACCTTGACCTCAAGAGAGGGGAGAATATTCACTCAGCTTTTTAGAAAACCCACTTACACAGGAAATATGTTAGACTTCTACTCATTCCACCCTGATTATATTAAATCGAATACGGCGAGACAATTTTTGGAAAAAATTAAAGTCCTGTTCTCTTCAGATGCTCAAAAAGATCTTCACAGAGTAGAATTAAAAGAAATATTGGCAGAAAACAATTACTCCTCCCCTTATGTTGAGAAATTATTTAGACAAGTGCCAAAAAAGAAGCAGGAAATAAACAACTTCAAATTCACCAGCAAAATTACATACTACAAGGGACTTTTCGAAAAACTGAAGAGGATCGGAGCAAAATATAATATCAGGCTTGCTCCAGATCTAAGTAACAAATTAAAGAAATTCCTGCCAGCTTTAAAGCAGAAAGAAGTGGACATCCAACTGCAAGAAGGAGCAAAATATTGCATTGACTGTAACTGCGGACTCAGCTATATAGGAGAAACAGGGAGAAGTATTAAAGTCCGAATGAAAGAACACCAAGCAGCTATTAGGAACATTAGTAACAAAACAGGGCTAGACAGACATATACAAGCTAGTGGAAACTCCATAAATTGGGACTCAGTAAGAATAATCGCCCACCAGTCAAAATTAGTAAAGAGGAAACTAGAAGAACGGATCGAAATAGCAAGAAGAAGAAGTACCACAATTAACGATAATTGCGGTTGGACTCTCCCAACTGAGTGGCAGCAACTACACCAGTGACGTAGTCCTGATGACGAACTAGGCTTTAGTTCGAAAATTTGAACACCAACGTTTTTGAATAATAACCTGTATAGTACATGTAAAAAAGTTAATTTCACAGTAAAAAAATTTAGTCGAGTTTTCAGGAGCCCAGATTTTGCTACAAATACATCAGATGCAGAAATTAAAACTTATGCCCTCTGGTGGCCTAACCATTCTTTACTAAACATTAAAAATTATGTGAAAAATATTTTCCGTCAGGTCTTGTATGCAATACAGGAAGAATTTTTCAAATCGGAGTTTCAGAAGCAGAAATAACGCAGAAAACGCAATTCTTTGTGACCCCTAGAGGGAAAGTCTATGATTTACTTGAAAATTTTGAATTTATAGGAAAAACATTTCGCATTGGAAACACTATCCAACAAAGAAGAAGTTTTTCAAATCGGTCTTCTAGAAGTAGAGATATTCACAAAAGATAAGATGTATATCTAAGCCCCTGGCGTAGAAACCATGCATTATTTCAAGAAGAAAATTTTCCTAAAACGTTTGTCGATATGAGTAGTATCGTTCAACAAACGAGTTTTTTTTCAATCGAGATTTTGGAAGCTCATATTTTGCTGCAAATATATCAGAAGCGGAAATTAAAACTTACGCCACGTGGTGGCCAAACCATTTTTTGCAAAACTTATAAAATATATGCAAAGGATTTCCCGTCAGGAGCTGTATCCGGTGCAGAAAGAATTTTTCAAATAGGAGATTTAAAATGCAGAGATGAAGGGGGGAAGCAATTTACCTTTACGGCCCCTAGCGGAAAGTCTATGAATTACTTGAAAATTTCGAAATTATATGAAAAACATGTCACACTGGAAACATTATCCAACAAAGAAGACATTTTTCAAATCCGACTCCTAGAAGTCGAGATATTAACAAAAATAGGATATACGTATACGCCCCCTGGGGGAGAAACCATGCATTATTTTAAGAAGAAAATGTTTCTAAAGGGATTGTCGACATGAGTACCATCGGTCTACAAACGACGTTTTTTTCAATCGAGAATTTAGAAGCTCATATTTTGCTGCAAATACACCAGAAGCGGAAGTTAAGGTCTACGACCCCTAGCGGCCAAACCCTTTTTTTTAATTAGAAATTATGTGCAAACGATTTCCCATCAGGAGCTGTATCCTGTTCAGAAAGAATTTTCAAAATCGGTGATTTAGAAGCAGAGATATAGGGAGAAACCCAATTTACCACTACGCCCCCTAGCGGAAAGTCTACGAATTACTTGAAAGTTTTGAAATTATATGAAAAACATGTCACACTGAAAACACTATCCAACAAAGAAGGAATTTTTCAAATCGGACTTCTAGAAGTAAAGATATTGACAAAAATAAAATATACATCTACGCCCCCTGGCGGAGAAACTGTGAAATATTTTAAGAAGAAAATATTCCAAAAAGGTTTATCGATGTGAGTGGCATCAGTCCACTAAAGAATTTTTTTAATCGGTATTTTAGAAGCTCAGATTTAATGGCAAATACATCACAAGCAAAAATTAACACTTACGCCCCTGGTGGCTAAAGTATTCTTTACCAAAAATTTGAAATTATATGCAAAAGATTTTCCATCCCGAGGTGCATCAGCTGAAGCAAATATTTTTCAAATCGGAGTTTTAGAAGAAGAGGTATCGGGAAAAATGTAATTTACCTTTACGCCCCCTAGCTAAAAATCAATGCGTAATTTGAATAAGTAACTATATTTAAAATACTCTTCGACATAAATAGAATCGAAAGATAAAACATTTTTTTCAATCGGATGTTTAGCAGCAAATATGTGGAATAAAAGGTATTTTTGAAATCGACATCATCTGCATTTTCGCCCTCTAGCGGCAAAATTGTACTTCGTAAAAAAAAACGAAATAAAGGATCATCATTCGCATATTTCAGGCTTCCCAACGCAAAAAGAATTTTTCAAATCGGACTAATATTTGCAGAGATAGCGTGGGTACAGACGGACGGACGGACAAACCGGTAACATAAGCACGATCTTTTTTTACAAAAGACGTGATAAAAAAGGCAGATTTCATAGGAAAATTACCATGTGCCACGAGCCTATTTCAACTTTCAGAGTGATCTTCATGGGCTTTAGTTGGAAATGGGGATGTCAAAAAATGTGTTATACTTTTTTTTTTTTTTTTGTCAAAACTGAATTTCTTAAAGGAAAATATTTTTCAGCTACAAAACCCAGTTTTGAGCGCTGTTTGTTGCTACTTTCAATTATGGGCGGGTTTTTAAAAAATTTTAACCGCTAAATGGTTGTTGAAATTTACTCACGACTGAAATCCCTTTACAATGCATATTTGAACAGTTCACTTTCATCCAGGCTCCAAGATACTTTTTTCATGAGAAAATTTATGATATGTTCTCCGGTAAGTACGTGTGTTTTTTCAGTGGATCGTACTGCGAAAATTCCCGACCGAAGACAATGTTAGCGAAACCTAAAAGGTTGTCTGGGAAGTGATGTGTGCCCAGCGAAACAATGTTCTCCCCAGAAGTTATTAAATTCTGTTTTTGTTGTTGTTGTGGTTGTTGTTACGGGTTAAACAACGACCGTAACTCAATGGGTTGAAAGATGTTGCCCATCCCTGATTTGGGGCCACTGGTTCCAGAAAAGGTAGAGAGCCACTGCCGTAAAGCAAACACAACATCCATGCGTCACCGGGATCCGAACTCGAACCCACTTGGACGAAGGGTTATAACGTAGCGCTGAGACCACTGCTCCATTGCGGCGGCAAATACATTCACATAAGGAAACAAACTCAAAGGGAAGATTACTTAGAGATGTACGCCACACATGGTAAATGCACTTCAGCGGTCATTCTTATGAAAGTTCCTACTTTTCATGTTTAAGATGGATCCACCTAAAGCCTTTTTCCTATGTTTCTAATAGGAAAAACGTCTGTAGACCATTTCTTAGCAATTAATGCATTCCCAAGAACGCAAATTTTGACATGGATAAAAATGATTTTATACACAGTCGAGTCACATTATTGTGACCACCTCCTACTTTGGATGTCAACAGCGCGTAGCCAATGAAAGAAAGCACGCGTCGTGAGCTGGTTTGGAGGGTATATAAGGCTGTAGGCAATCTGAAAACACATCACGGGCCGCGGGTGGCCTAGTGGTCTGCGTTCGTGACTGCCATGGAGATAACCTCAGGTTCGATCCTGGGCAGGTACGAACGTTCGAACCACTAAATACCCGCCGTGCGTCGGATGGGCACGTTAAGCCGTCGGACCCCGGGTACTGGCCCCCGGTAATAAATAAGGGCGTCTTCCTCCCCCTTTCTATTTCACTTCCGTGTCACTTTCCTATCGGGCGCTCTAGCCCAAATCTCCTAGCTTCCTATTTCTGAGGGTTGTTTAAGACCTGGGGTCAGACACTCCTTTCCTAAAATCCTCTACATATGATATGATATGACATGAAAACACATCACTCGTTGTTCTCATTGATAAAAGGAGCGATTTATCAGATTTGCAAAAAAGTGATGGTTATCAGCTTTCGGGCCAGTATTTTTGAAACCGCGCAGTTTAGGAACTGTTCGCGTGCTACTGGTGTTAAAGTGTATTGTGATTGCAGAAATGGTACCACTACGAATAAGCGACGTCGAAACTGCGGAGCACCACGTGCCTCTGATGTGAGAGGTGAACGTCGGCTCCGAAGGTGAGTGAGAGTCGATCGACACACTACAGTGGAGCAACTCACTGGCCGAATGAACCAGGGGGCCGCCCCGGTGGCGCAGTGGTCTAAGGCGCCGGCCTCTGATCATTCGTCCGTAAGGGGTCCGGGTTCGTATCCCGGTCTGGCATGGATGTTGTGTTTGTCTTACGGCACTGGCTCTCTCCCTTCCCTGGAACCAGTGACCCTAAATTAGGGACGGGCGACTGCTTATAGCCCATTGAGTTGCTCACGGTGGTCGTTAAACCTCCAATCAAAAAAAAAAAAAAAAAAAACCAGGGGGCACCGGAAGTGTGCCTAAAATGACAGTTCTGCAAACCGTGCTGCATATGGGGCTCCGATGCAGACGGATGGTGACTGAACCTATTCTAACGAAGACGCATCAGCAGAAAAGGTGAAAAGGTTCACATCTGCACGGCAGTATCGGAATTGGACTTCCGCTGATTGACGAAGGATTGCTTTCTCCGATGAGTCACGTTTTCTGCTTTATCGAACGGACAGGCGTTTGCGTATCAGGCGAGAAACCTCCGAGAACAAACACTCTTCAACCATTGCTGGAACAACACAAGCTGCCTCGGGCAGCGTTATGGTCTTAGGAATGTTTTCGTGGCTTTCTCTGGGTCTACTCATACCTGTGGAAGGCACTATGGACCGAATTCGTTATGATTCCAATCTTGCAGACCACGTTCACCCATACATGCTGATTGTCTTCTCTGGGGTGAATGGGATCTTCCAGCACGACAATGCAACGTGCCACACAGCTAGAAATATCCGAAAATGGTTGGAAGAGCACGATGAATACTTCAAAGTACTTCCCTGGGCCCTCTAATTTCCCAATTGAGCATCTGTGAGCCCACCTCGATCGTATTGATCGCTTTATGGATTCTCCACCACTCACCCTCCACTAGTTGTCATATGCATTGTAGTCAGCATGGCTCCACATACCTGTGAACACCTTCCAGCACCTTATTGAGTCACTCCCAGCCCGTCTAGCTGCTGTCCGCTCTGCACACGGCGGTCACTGTGGATATTAGCTGTTAGTCACAATAATGTGACTCGGCCGTATATAATCTCCTAGTATGCTAAATATTTTCTAAACTTTAACCATAATTATATTGAGAATCAATAACCTTTCCTTTGGTGGTTTTAAAACCTGCATATAAATGGCGGCACTTGTACATATGACTTGCTAAATGCAATCACTTTCTATTTTTTTTCAGTAACTTTACTAATCTTCGGAATGGAATTAACGCTTGAGTCCATGTATTCAATGCTCTAGAGTGTTTTGAGTAATTTGAGCCACTTTGATTAAGTTTGATGATAATAATTTAACTGAGAATGTCGCAGAGTGATCTTGCTAGTTTTTTTTTTTTTTTTTTTGATTGGAGGTTTAACGACCACCGTGAGCAACTCAATGGGCTATAAGCAGTCGCCCGTCCCTAATTTAGGGTCACTGGTTCCAGGGAAGGGAGAGAGCCAGTGCCGTAAGACAAACACAACATCCATGCCTGACCGGGATTCGAACCCGGACCCCTTACGGACGAATGATCAGAGGCCAGCGCCTTAGACCACTGCGCCACCGGGGCGGCCTTGCTAGTTTATTTCAGAATTAAAAAAAAAAAAAAAAAACATCTGTACTACAGTTCCGTTCACATTTTCAGCTAAACTGTTGTTTTAAAATGTATTCTAAGTAGCTCAAATCATTCTAAATATTCCAGTTTAGCCCCATGAGGACACTCAAGTGTTGATTCCGTTCCGAAACTGAATAGAATAATTAAAAAAAAAATGCCATGTGATTTCGTTTAGTAAGCGCCATATACATGTGGCGCTATCTATTTTCTGGGCTCAAAACCACCAAAGGAAAATTATTGTTTCTTAATGTAATTATTGCTAAGTTTTAGAGGATATAAAGTACACTAGGGTGTAATATAATGTTATTTTTTACAACGTGCAGATTTTCATCATTTGGAGTATATCAATTGCAATGAAAATGTCTACACAATATTTTACCATTGGAAATATAGGGCAAAGCTTTTAGGTGGATCCACCTGAACAAAATCTTTCTACGTGAAACTTCCACTATGCCGCCCCGGTGGCGCAGTGGTCTAAGGCGCTGGCCTCTGATCATTCGTCCGTAAGGGGTCCGGGTTCGAATCCCGGTCAGGCATGGATGTTGTGTTTGTCTTACGACACTGGCTCTCTCCCTTCCCTGGAACCAGTGACCCTAAATTAGGGACGGGCGACTGCTTATAGCCCATTGAGTTGCTCACGGTGGTCGTTAAACCTCCAATCAAAAAAAAAAAAAAAACCTCCAATCAAAAAAAAAAAAAAAAAAAAACTTCCACTATTTCTGTCCCATCAGAGTGTTACAAACCCCCTAAGTATTAAATTTTGTCTTGATAACTATAAGAGTTTTCTAGTTATGGATACAACAAACCACACACAGACAGCGCGTCAGAAATTGTTCATGATTTTTTGTCGTTTAGGTACATAACGACCACTTTTTTCAACTTGATGAGCTACAATATATAAGCAGTTATCCATCCCTAATTTAGGGCCACTGGTTGCAGGGAAGGGAGCGAGCCAGTGCCGTCAGAGAAACACAACATCCATTCCTCATCGGGATTCGAACCCTTATTCATCTCAAACGAACGGTTTGAAGTCAGCGTTTGGACCACTGTGCCACGGGAGGGACTGAAAAACATTGGAAATTTTTAATATTTAAAAGCTGATTATGTTTCGTGTAGCAGAACGAATATCAGCGTTTTCATATATTGTCTGCTATGTAAATTTATTTTTTATTTATATTTTATATTTTTCGTGCGAATTTTATTTTCCATTTGTCAGGTTAAAATTCATAACCTGTTGGAAAATTCTCAACATCTTTTTAATAGTCTTTCCTCACTAAATATTCTGCCTTTAATAGGCACTGCTTTAACCACCGAAGAGTAAAAACCCGACAAATTCAGCTTCACATAGTTACCATATGAAAATTGTCTTCTTTTACAACTATCGATTGAGAAGCGTTGATGTACCCAGGAAACAGCATTTCAAAAAAGATTCAGGTATTTTCTCATGATTTGCGAGTAAAAACGTTTATTTTATGTCCAGGTTTGTATAAGATATACATCTATGCCCTCTGGCGGAAAACTATGCACGATTTCAACAGAAGGCATCTGTAAGGATCTCTGCTGGCGGGATGCCTGTATTGATATTTAAATATCATTTATGCATCTGTTTCAGTTGATCTACTATTTAAATGTGTATTGCAGTAATGAATGCCTATTTTGTGTGTGTGTATGTATGTTCAAGTAATCACAGTGCAAGGTAGTTTGTATGAGATCGGATAGTATCTTCTTATGAAACACTGCCCGCCATTTTGTGAGATTCTTCTTAAAAGACGCCATGTTGGTCCACCTTTTTCAAGATAGTTCTCGTTAAATACAATAGTGATGTTTGGTTAGTTTCCACATGCTTGGAGGCAGAACCGAAATGACATTCGTTTAGAGCTGTCAAAGAGGCGACCCCTAAAGGTTGAGGGGCTGACGGAACGGGAGAAGACAGACACAGACGGAGGTTGCTATGAGATGAAGAAAAATGTAGATTTTATGTTTCACAGATGGTAACTCCCAAAACAAGAAATGTGAATACTGTACCTTGTACAGGGTGATTCACTCGGTACTGAACACTTATTATGTAGAATATATGAGAAGCGGAATATACGATGAGCGTGAAACCCGAATGGAGCAGTTCTTCATTCCATGACGAAGCAATCGATAATCCTTACCTGTGAATAAAATGTCTCCCCGGAAGCTGGGTGGTGCAGCACCGACGCTCCATCTATCTACTAGTGGTGGGGTAATAGCGTGTCTCCGCAGAGAGTTTAAGCTGAGGAGGTCGAATGAAAATGTTGTACTCAATTGATGAGAGTGTGTTCATTGTGCGTCAGAAGGGGTTTCTGAAGAAATTTGGTGCGCGTCAACCACCCACCAGAGCCACCATTTAGAAGCTGGGGAGAACAGGAAGCTTGGTGGATCCGCATACGGGCGGCCGACCTCAGATAACGGAGGACACAATAAAGAATGTGTAGCAGCTGTCATTGGCATCCTCACGAGAATCTATTAGGCGGCTATCCCAAGAGACTGGACATATCAAAGAGCAGCCAAAGTATTCGACATATCAAAGAGCAGCCAAACAGTCGAAGATTAAGCAGTATCGTATCACGGCTGTAAACGAGTTACAGCACCGGATTTTGCAAAGCGATTGGCATATTATCAATGGTTTTCCAAAACTTTCGCCGAAAACTCCTCCCTGTTGGACATAACATGGCTTACTGACGAAGCATGGTTCCATTTATCCGGCTATGTAAACTCGCAAAATACACGGTTGTGGATGAGTGATAATCCCCACGCCATCCATGAAGAGCCATTGCATCCAATAAAAATCGGCGTCTGATGTGCGGTGTGTCGATGCCGTATCACTGGGCAAATATTTTTTTAAAGATATGGCGAATACCGACTAACTTGGAAATCGTTAATCAGTTTGTGAACCAGCTGGACGACAAGGAACTTGCAGATGGTTACTTTCAACAGTACGGTGCAACGTGGTACACATCCAATAAGAGCATGGCAGAAATTCGCAGCTTTCTCCAGGACAGAATTATCTCCAAAGACATGTGGCCGCCTAGGTCTCCCAACTTGACACACCCAGATTTCTTTCTCTGGGGAATTTTAAAAAGCAAGGTTTATGACAACAAGTCAAGGTTGATTGAGAAACTGAAAGACAACATCACACGTGAAATTGTTCCATCGACGTCGCTACGCTACATCGCACATTCGTCAATATGGAGCGTCGGGTGAATATGTGCCTGGGCGATGGGCACTTCCAGCATCTTCTATGAGACATTCCTTTTTGTCATGAATCAAGGTATGTTTTACCTTAATTTCATTCAAATATGCATCTGCAGTCGTGGGTTAATTAAAAATACTTCTAGAAACATATCCATCTCACAGATAGATATGTTTCCAGAAGTTCTCAATAAATGTCTCCAAAACACATATAATTCATATACAGGGTGATTCATAAAGAAGAACACAGTTTCAACGCACTGTAAAATAATAACAATGTAAGATATTTAATGTTACCCCTAACAGAATGGTAAAGGAATGTTTCAAGTTTTTTTAGAGACAGTCACAGATGTTCTATGTGTGCACCCTTAGTCACACGACACATATCAATCCGGTAATCCATTTCCTCCCAAACGCGAGGTAAGATATCTGAATCAAGTGCAGTGATAGTGGCTGTGATCATTTTCAGTGATCATCTTGTATGGAATCATTTTTAGCTTCCTTCTCAAAACTTTCCAGACAGTGGGCTGTGAAATCCACACTTCACGACCCACCCTCCGCGTTCATTTTCCCGGGTTTTGTTGAATGGCGGTGCAAACACTATCGACGACTTCTTCCGATACACGCGGTCGTCCAGGACTTTTAAGTTTGCACCAACAGCCCGTAGTTTCAAATGTTTTATGCCAATCGTAGATAGATTTTCTGGTTGGAGGTTCTTTTCCGAATCGTGATCGAAAATGCCGTGGCGCAACAGTTACAGATTCCGTTTTGCTCAATTCAAGTACACAAAACGCCTTCTCCACTGCAGACGCTGCCATTTTGACTGACTGGTCACGTGACACGCGCGCTATCGCCTACGTCACTTCCCTCAGTCGCGGGACACAAACTTTATGAGTACATCTACCTAACGGTTCGCAGTTGTGGTCCGAGTCTTCAACTGTTATTGTTTTACAGCATCTGGAAACTGTATACTTCTTTATGATTCACCCTGTATACTCAGGTATTTTCAATAAGAGCCTGCGTTCGTCATCCTAAGAGAAAGGAATCGCTTCAATGGGGCTTGCCAGGTAAAATGCGTGTACTCCAGAGCTCGCTGCATGATAGTTTTCTGTAAAGGTTTGTCGTGGTGAGTGGTAACTGACGGCAAAATAATTTTTTGAAATGTAGGTTTTAGAAGCTCCAAATAGATCCTAAACAAGAAGATGCACTTAAGCTCATGAGTGACTAAACCGTTTTTCAAACTTTTTTTAATAATGTGTAAAAGATTTCCCACCCGGACCTTTGCCCAATGTAAAAGTAATTTTGCACAAAGAAGCATAAATACGCCGGGAATCGAAATTTTACTTCACGCCTCCTAGCGGAAAAAGGCATTAGTTGAAAAAAGAAACGGTATCGAAAATAACCTTCCTTGTAATGAAACACATAATACTTTTCAACTGGATGTTCAGAAACAATTACATGAAATAAAATGTAGTTTGAATTCAATAGCATCTGCATTACGGCATCTAGCGGCAAGTTTTTTTATCGCAGAAAAACTGGAATTCAAGGTAATCGTTCTCACATTTCTAACTTCAGGATGTAAAAAAATGTTTTTCAAATAAAGTTAATACACCGTCGAATCACATTATTGTGACCACCAGCTAATATCCAGAGTAGCCACCGTGTGCAGCGCGAACAGCAGCTAGACGGGCTGGGAGTGACTCAATAAGGTGTTGGAAGGTGTTCACAGGTATGTGGAGCCATGCTAACTGCAGTGCATCTAACAGATGCTGGAAAATGCATGGTGGAGGATCCAAAGAGCAAACAACACGATCGAGGTTGTCCACAGATGCTCAATTGGGTTTAAGTCTGGGGAATTAGGGGACCAGGGAAGTACTTTGAAGTCTTCATCGTGCTCTGCCAACCACTCTCGGACATTTCTAGCACGACGCATTGTCGTGCTGGAAGATCCCATCCACCCCAGGGAAAGCAGTCAACATGTATGGGTGTACGTGGTCTGGAAGGATGGATTCATAACGATTTCGGTCCATAGTGCCTTTCACAGGTATGAGAAGACCCAGATAATGCTACGAAAGCATTCCCCAGACCATAACGCTGCCATCTTGTGTTCTTCCAGCAATGGTTGAAGAGAGTTTATTCTCCAATGTTTCTCTCCTTATACTCCAACGTCCATCCGTTCGATGAAGCAGAAAACGTGACTCATCGGAGAAGGCAATCCTTTGCCAATCAGCGGATGCCCAATTCCAATACTGCAGTGGAAATATGAGCCTTTTCTGATGATGCACCTTCGTTAGCATTTGTACAGTGACCATCCGTCTGCATCGGAGTCCCATAGGAAGCAGGATTCGCCGAATTATCATTTTAGACGCAATTCTGGTATCCCCCCATGTTTATTTGGCCAGTGAATTGCTCCACTGTAGCGTGTCGATCGGCACTCACGCATCTTCGCAGCAGACGTTCACCTCTCACATCAATGGCACGTGGTGCTCCGCAGTTTCTACGTCGCTTATTCGCGATTTTTCCTATCACGATACTCTTTAACCACAGCAACACGCGAACAGTTGCAAAACTGCGCTATTTCAGAAATAGTGCCAGCCTTGACCCGAAAGCCGATAATCATCCCTTTTTGCAAAACTGATAAATCGCTCTTTTATCCATGACATCACCAACTGATATATTTTCGCAAGGCCTACAGCATACCTTATATACCCTCGAAGCAAGCTCACGACACGTTCCATCTTTGATCGGCTACGTTCCGATGACGTCAAAAGTAGGAGTTGGTCCCAATAATGTGGCGTGAATGCGTAGTTGCAAAGATATGGTGTCCACAGGAGGATGGACGGAGAAAGCGATAACAAAGGCACCCTTTTCTGTTTTAAGAAAAGATGTGATAAAAATGGACTCCAGAGCTTTGTACAGAAATATAGCACCAGATCTCATGCTGCTGATGATACACCCTTGCACCCAACTGCAAATAGTTGCATCGTAGTTATAATGACTTAAAAGTATAACTTTTCGTGAGTGTGTGCGTATGAGCGTGCTGGATATTAAAGGTAATGTAAAGATTACTTTCCAAAGCAGTTACGCGTGTTATCATAATGGTATGAAGTTCACAAATGTTTTTGATGCTCATGTGTTGTCTAAAAGTTTGGAAATTCTGAGAGCATTTTTATTATTATTTTGCAGATGTTGAACGAAAGATACAGGCATCGAGGAAACTTGGGAACTCTGTTCCATCAAAATGATAATCCGGTAAGTACACTTTGCATGAATATTTTCTGTGATATACACATCAAGCCTGATTTATTTGTGCGCATATATTTTTCTCAAAGTATGCTTGTGGATAAAGTTATTTGTTTTACCTGTTGTAAAAATAAAGAGCTAGAACTTCACTGTTGGTGCCTTATTTTTCCCTTTAGAATATAAATTAAGCATAATGCGTCGCTCTAGGAATTTAACTCGTAATTTTGGGGGGCTATAGATCGTTTGCTCTATCGCGTAGTAAGTCTTGTAGAACTCTATTTATAATATCAGTCTCAGAGTATGTCTTGTTGAATTCTTCTGACCAATCTCAGAGTAAATCATGTTTATCTCTTTTGATCAATCTCAGAGTAAGTCCTGTTAGTCTCTTGATCAATCTCACAGATTATCTTCTCCGACTTTTTTGAGAAATCTCAGAGTAAATCTTGTCGATCTCTTTCGATCAATCTCAGAGTAAATCTGGTCGAATTCTTCTGACCAGTCTCAGAGTAAATCTTGTTTATCTCTTTTGATCAATCTCAGAGTAAGTCCTGTTGGTCCCTTGATCAATCTCACAGATTATCTTCTCCGACTTTTTTGAGAAATCTCAGAGTAAATCTTGTCGATCTCTTTCGATCAATCTCAGAGTAAATCTGGTCGAATTCTTCTGACCAGTCTCAGAGTAAATTTTGTTTATCTCTTTTGATCAATCTCAGAGTAAGTCCTGTTGGTTCCTTGATCAATCTCACAGATTATCTTCTCCGACTCTTTTGAGAAATCTCAGAGTAAGTCCTGTTAGTTCCTTGATCAATCTCACAGATTATCGTCTCCGACTCTTTTGAGAAATCTCAGAGTAAATCTTGTCGATCTCTTTCGATCAATCTCAGAGTAAGTCTGGTTGAATTCTTCTGACCAATCTGACAAGGAAAAATATCGGACCTCCCGACGACAAACATCACGGAACGTTCTGTGGTGGACAAGCATGACACCAAAGCAACAGGTGTGAAGTACGGCATTTCGCAATTGCCCGCAAACCCTAGAACATGGCTAAAAAAGTAGGACGCCCGCCTATAATGTATGCAGCCATAAAGTGTCAAACAACATTTACCTATTTTGAAGATGACAATCCGATTTCGAGAGAGATCACGTATAATACCATTAAGTTGCAAATGTCATATACATACCTCACTCCACGTTATGGTAATGTGTTGAGAGAAGGCAATGCTGCAAGCAAAGGCGAATCTTGCACCACGAGCAGATAATGAAGGCCCTGGAATCGCAGTCAGAAGCATTGCACATGTCACACACAGCAAAATGATGTCCAACACATTACGCAAATGTAGAGGCGTTTCGTGTGGCAAGTATCCAGGCGCCTTACACGCAACGCAAAGCATAGGTTGGTACTGTGGTGCACACAACTGATTGTATATAAATGAATGCAACTTGAAAATGAAGATTCTGTCATGCAAGTTGACGCCACGCACTTCATCAGAACGTATGTACTCTTCCATGCGTCGTACAAACAGTTTGTATGGTCGAAAGAAATACACATCAAGGGGCTGGCAGTATTTGGTGGCTTTCGGTAATATGATTTTTGTGCGCAAATTTACGTCCCTGTCACCGAAGACTTTAACTTGAAAACCAATGTCGGTTTGACCAGAACACGAATCCAGTAAGAGAAGGGAAGGGCCTGTTAGCTCTGGTCCCAGTACCTTACGCATCCAGGACAGAACTAGAGCTGTGGACATCTTACCACTGGTGCTGCAGTCACATTCTATATTTGGAGGTTGGTTACGTTGTAATGTTTCGGAAACACGTTTGCCAAATATTACCCCCCGCTTCCTGAAAGCAGATGTACAGTTCCTTTGCAAGGCATCCTGACATGGACATAAGCACCTGAATGGTACAGGAGTGGGTAGTCGATGCAGCGGATTGCTTAACAGCTTCATTTGTTTTCTCCCCAGTCAGTGATAGCGTCCTGTTTGACGTAAGTTCGTATTCAAATCGAGTTTGGTCTGTATTGGACACCATGTCGGCATCAATTGCATTGGCAGTAATGTAGTCCGTAACATCTCCTGCAAACTCCAATGCGCTGTTCCTTATGGTCGTGTCAAGGGTAACATCCCGCCTTGCAACGAACCACGTGATCTTGCGTGATGAGATTTTATAGCGGCGTTTAAATTTGTGCAGGAAATATGTGCTGGCTTTAAAATTGGGGATACCCATTGCGTTAGCTGCTTTCTTCGCCCAAGTCTTTAAATGCCAGTAGTGAATTGAGAATCCCACGTTACGCGCATCTTGGAATTTGGTGTCCATATACTGGCGAATGCGTGCAGTTTTGTGTTCCATCGTACCACCACTCTCAACAGCCGTTATTATTTGCCGCACTTTTTCTGGTGATATCTTGTATTTACGGGCAGTTGCTGCAACGGTTTTCTTTGTGATCTTCACATTGTCATAGACACTATGCATGATTTGTCCGGAAAACTGTTCGTGAATGCTTTTCCGTTTCATTTTAGGGAGTGATGGTGCATAGGAACTCCAACTGCTTGGCACGTTGTGTGCTGGAGTACCCGGTGTATCACTATGTTCAGATAACGTGTATCCCTATCATGCCACAATGTATGTCCTTCAAACATGTCAGCGACTCCATTGAGATGTTGGTCCAAAACGTTATACAACTGCCTTGCAATTCGCCTGTCGATGTACGTTGGAGCCGTGTCGTCCTCTTGGTATTTCTGTGATATACACATCAAGCCTGATTTATTTGTGCGCATATATTTTTCTCAAAGTATGCTTGTGGATAAAGTTATTTGTTTTACCTGTTGTAAAAATAAAGAGCTAGAACTTCACTGTTGGTGCCTGATTTTCCCCTTTAGAATATATATTAAGCATAATGCGTCGCTCTAGGAATTTAACTCACAATTTTGGGGGCTATAGATCGTTGGCTCTATCGCGTAGTAAGTCTTGTAGAACTCTATTTATAATATCAGTCTCAGAGTATGTCTTGTTGAATTCTTCTGACCATTCTCAGAGTAAATCTTGTTTATCTATTTTGACCAATCTCAGAGTAAGTCCTGTTAGTCTCTTGATAAATATCACAGATAATCTTCTCCGACTCTTTTGAGCAATCTCAGAGTAAGTCTTGTTGAATCCTTCTGACCAATCTCAGAATAAATCTTGTTTAACTTTTTTGATCAATCTCAGAGTAAGTCCTTTTAGTTTTCTGATAAATCTCAGAGATAATCGTGTCCGACTGTTCTGAGCAACCTCAGAATAAATCTTGTTGAATTCTTTTGGGAGCGTCCCACTTTTATAACCCATGCTTTAGGGGTTGCGGGCAATTGCGAAGTGCCGTACTTCACACCTGTTACTTTGGTGTCATGCTTGTCCACCACAGAACGTTCCGTGACGACTGTCGTTGGAAGGCCCGATAGTTTCCCTTGTCAGAGTAAACCTTGTTTATCTCTTTTGATCAATCTCAGAGTAAGTCCTTTTAGTTTCCTGATCAATTTCAGAGATGATCGTGTCCGACTTTTCTGAGCAACCTCAGAGTAAGTCTTGTTCAATTCTTCTAACCGGTCTCAGAGTAAATTATGTTTATCTCTTTTGAACTATCTCAGAGTAAGTCCTATCAGTCTCTTGATCAATCTCACAGATAATCTTGTCCGACTCTTTTGAGCAATCTCAGAGTAAATCTTGTTGAATTCTTTTGATCAGTCTGACAGTAAATATTTTGGAACTTTTTTTTATCAATCTCAGAGTAAGTGCTTTTTGAGCTCTTTTGATCAATCTGAAAGTGAAGTTTTTGAACTTCTTTTTATCAATCTCAAAGCAGATCGCTTTTGAACTTTATTGGTTAATCAAATTCAAATGTCGCTTACTGGGTTGGTGCGAACGAAATATCCAGAAAGGGACCAGCACGGGTGGAAGGCGTGAACGGAAAAGTAGAACAACTTACCTAGGCAAAATAATCCCCCTCGGCATCGACACATAGTTGTCATCTGTCCGGCAAGGCAATGATCTCGGAACGAAAACAGTCTTGTGGCTGGGACCCGAAGAAGTCATCAACCACTCGTTGAACCTCATTGTGTATCGTGAACTATTTCCCGGACAGGAAGTGATCCAGACGATGAAACAGATGATAGTCTGCCGGATACAAGCCCTGAAATTGGCAGCATGAGACAGTGCGTCATAGCCCAAGGCACTTAGTGTCAGAAGCGTTCGTTGTGCGACATGAGGGCCGATGTTGTCCTGGAGCAGAAGAACACCATGTTTGTTGAACAAAGCTGATTGTTTTCTGCAGTAGTTACCGGTGCATCTGGTGTAATTCAGCACAATAACGTTATGGATCTGCTTCTTGCCCAGAAACTCCGATGAATTATCCCGGATGTGGACCATCGGACAAGGAGCATCATCTTTTTGGTGTGTAGGGGCGGCTTAGGATGACGTTCATCAGGCTGTGCCTTGCTTAGACATTGGGCTGATCGTTTCCGATTAACACAAAGGACCCACTTCTCGTCGCAGGTGGCGATTCGAGGTAGTAGAGGTTCCTATTTATTCTTGGCAAGCAGCGACGTGCAGACTTCCAAACGCCTAGTCTTGTTGGCAGGTGTCTAGTCATGCGGCAGCCACATGTCCAGCATTTTGACCTTAGCCAGCGCAGCGAGACGCCAAACAACTGCGGTGTGGGGGAATCCTACCTATTCCCCTATCTCACGACACGTTTTCCAGGGGTCCGCTTCAACCACACGTAACAGAACATCGTCAGAAACAGGAACAGGTCGGTGACCACGTGACAGGTCGGTGACCACGTGACAGGTCGGTGACCACGTGACAGGTCGGTGACCACGTGATTCGTTTTGCAGGTCCGTATCTCCACTTCACAACTTCACAAACCATCACCGAATGGTTCGTTCGCTGGCTGTATTCTCCCTAAACGCTTTATTAACGTTTCGAGAGGCAATTCCTGCAGAATGGCTGAGTTTAAATTCATACAGGCACATGAATCTCTAATCCATCGTCTGCAGCTTCCTTTGCAAGTTACGTTACGTCCAAACAAACCACGCCTGAACCTTGTTCTTCAGATCAGATCAGGTCTTAAACAACCCTTAGAAATGGGAAGCTAGGAGATTTGGGCTAGAGTGCTCGATAGAAAGTGACACGGAAGCGAGGTAGAGAGGGGAAGGAAGACGCCCTTATGTATTACCGGGGGGGGGGAGAATACCTGGGGTCCAACGGCTTAACGTGCTCATCCAACACGCACGGCGGATATTTAGTGGTTCGAGCGTTCGTACCTGCCCGTGACCGATCCTGAGGTTATCTCCATGGCAGTCACGAATGTTGACCACTAGGCCACCCGCGGCCGTACCTTAATTTTTCACGCACGTACTAGCTATTTATAGTAACTGTGTGACGTAATACCAGCAACACCTGCGGGTGGTTCCATTCCGCTGCCGTAGGGGCCTGTCTCCACTGCTCTTTCGTGCCGGACATTTCATTCGCACCATCCCAATAGTAACTCTGTTACGTAATACCCGCAACACCTGTGGGGTGGTTCCCTTCTGCTGTGGTGGGGACCTGTTTCCACTGCTCGTTCGCGCCGGACATTTAATTCCCACCATCCAAACAGTAACTCTGTGACGTAATACCCGCAACACCTGTGGGTGGTTCCATTCCGCTGTGGTGGGGGCCTGTCTCCACTGTTCTTTCGCGCCGGACATTTCATTCGCACCATCCCAATAGTAACTCTGTTACGTAATACCCACAATACCTGTGGGTGATTCCATTCCGCTGTGGTGGTGGTGGTGGGGGGGGGGGCTGTCTCCATTGCTCGTTCGCGCCAGACATTTCATTCGCACCAACCCAATAATTTCTTCTTGCAGAATGGCCGAGTTTAAATTCCCCAAATGATTGTAGAAGTTCAGTTAAACGAAAATGAGGAATCACTGGATTTACAAGTGTTACGTTTATTTAATTGTAAAATAAATCTCAGAGTAAGTCCTGTTAACGTCTTGATCAATTTCACAGATAATCTTGTCGGACACTATTGAGCAATCTCAGAGTAAATCTTGTTCAATTCTTTGGCTTAATCTGACAGCAAATCTTTTTGAACTTTTTTTTTTTATCAATCTTAGAGTAAATGTTTCTGAGCTCTTATGATCAATCTGAGAGCAAAATTTTTTGAAATCCTTTTTCTTATATATCTCAGAGCAAATCTTTTTGAACTCTTTTTTTTATCAGTCTCAGAGTAAATCGTTTTTCAACACTATTATTATTTATCAAGCTGAGAGTTCAAGGGTATAATCAAATTCAAATATAATTTAGTTTCTAAATATAATTTAATTCAGTTAAAAGATAATGAAAATCCCTAGATTTTCAAGTGTTACGTTTGTTTAAGGTGGTTCCACCTAAAATCTCTGCCTTATGTTTCCAAAGGTAAAACTTGTTTACATATTTTCTTCGCAATTAATGTTTTCCCAAGGATAAAAATTTGAACATTCGTCAACTAATTTTTAGGTTATAGCATGGGATACTTAATACTTGCTAAAACGTAACCATAATTAAGCAATCCACCATTTGTTTGTCTACTGACGTCATCAAAGTACAGGCCGCGCCATCTATTAACAGGTCTGAACATTACTCGAAAAAAAATGATTGATTTTTAATATAATTATGGTTATGTTTTAGCAAGTATTAAGTATCCCATGCTATAACTTAAAGTTAGTTTTGTCGATGTGCAAATTTTCATACTCGGTAATACATTAATTGCGAAGAACATATGTAAAGAAGTTTTACCATTGAAACACATGGCGGAGATTTTAAGTGGAACCACCTTAATTGTAAAATAAGCGTTTCCAAACCCAAACTTCTAGGCCTTCAGAAATGGAAGGGTTTCATTATCTCATTCTTGTAGTGAAGCAATCACTTAAAATTTCTACGTTCTCTCGCATTCTGTTCCTCTAGAATGACTTACACAGTGATTGGAAAGCTGTTTTTAAAAGTAGCTCGCTACGACTACTACTTGAAAAGTAGCGTGCTACAGCTACAACCATTCTTTCAGACAAGCAGTTAGCTAAAGTACATTTTCTGAAAAATAGCTAGTTTTTGGCTACATATTTTTACGTTTAGGTTCAGTTAAAGGTACGGATCCTGAGAATGATCTTTATGTGCACATCATTACATATGTCACTGAGAGCTAAGCACCGAAATAAATTACACAAATCATTTAACTTTGTACTTGCCTCTTACAGTGGTGTGCAAATTAATTGAGACAAAGTAAAAAAAAGTTCGTTTCTTTGTGTTTATCTGGATGTTGCTCATTATTGACGGAAATGGGCGTACCCAAACTGCGCAGTAGTGCGATCGTAACCGTCCAGAACCGGTTTTTACTAGGTTCGTCTGCCTAATGGCAGATTACGTTCAGTTCTGAGCCGACGTTTGACAACTGTATACACGAGTGAATTGGAAGTGTAAAGTGCAGTAATGGACATTTCGCCAAGGTAGTTTTAGCACTTAAGGAAAATACTTCGATGACTATTCTTGAGATTTCTGTGGCGACAGATGTCAGTAAATTCAGTTTTTCAACACTATTGAAAGAGTACAATGATAGTGGATCTATGTCACCAAAACGAAAAGGAATATGTGGACAAAAACGTAAGACATCACCACGAACTGATAAATTGATGATAAGGAAAAGTGTATTATGTCCATCAATGACAAGTCAGGACTTGCATAGTGAGTTAGCAGCCGGCGGTGTAAAGATACACACATCCACAGTGCGCCTCAGGCTATTAAAAGATGGACGACCTGCAAGGAGACTTGTAAAAAAGCAGATCCTGACAGCTTCAAAGAAGAAGAAACGCTTGCGATGGGCAAAAAAATATGACCACTAAACTTTTGATGATTGGAAAAGAATGATGTTTAGTCATGAGGTCCATTTTTTGTCCAAAGACAGAGAAAATATGTTTTACGACGGAGTAAAGTTGAACCTGTCCGAGAAGCACATTAGCAACAGAAGGTGAAACACCCAGTTAAAAAGATGTTTTGGGAGTGTTTTACCTTTGAAGATCCTTTAAGCCTTCGTCCTATTGAGGGAATGATGAATTCCAATAAATATTGTGAAATGATACAACGGACGGTTGTCCCAGAGATGGCAAAGTGCTATAATGATGCGCATGGCACTTTTGACCACGACATTGCCCCATGCCACGCTTCCTAAAAAGTGCAGGCAGTGATGAAAGAAAAAGAAGATTGACATAAAGTGGCCTGAAAATTCAAATGATTTCAGTCCCATTGAGAATATCTGGACATTGTGAAATCTAGGCCCAAAAAGGCGCTAATTGTTGAACAGTGAAAGACCTCATTCCGAACATTATTCATGTGTGGTATCATGACCCGGAACTAAAAATATTTTGTCAGAAACTAATACATTCAATGCCAAAACGTGCTAAACAAGTTATTGCAGCCAAAAATGGCCACATAAAATACTAGAAAGCTTGTAATCCATTCATGTATGGAAGGCATGCAGCAAATGTTGAAATCTAACCTTATCCCAATTAATATGCACACTACTGCAGTTCTGATCATCATGTGTAACACATTTTGACATATTAATCCCCAAAACCCAAGTTTTCTGAAAGGTAAACTATGCAAACAATACCTATAGAAAGTCGTATTTTTTGAAAATAAATGTTTAGTTATTCATTGCTCCACCAAAGGGGCTTGTGCATCATATGATTCTTGCAGTTTTCTATACATAAACATGCTTTCGTTTTTACAAAGTAACCACGGTTGATAGGTAATCTGAATGGCGGGCTTCGAATCAGTTTTCCCATATGGGACCTGGTTTTAGTTTCGAATGAGGCACGCGTTGTCGGCGTGTGTGCCCGACGACACTGCATCTCTTCTTTCCCTGGAGCCAGCGGTCTTAATTTGAGATGGGTGACTGCTTATAACCCTTGGAGCTGTATGCTCATGGTGAATATTAAACTCGAAAAAAACATTGTTGTCTAGAAACAGCAATGCTTCGTTTGCACACTGGATTTTCAGAAGGATGTTGCACTTCAAGAGCAATATGTATCGGAAACCTAGTGCTAGACAAAATAGGAAAGAGGAGTATAATCATTTCTTCCTCTTCAGGTGGTGTAATAAAGCATTAGCATACCCCAGCAAAAACAGTCTTGCTGGCCCAGCACTATGTTGCCGCTGCTGAACCGTCAATAAAATGTCCGGGCAGCCAACAGAAGGGCCAGCAGTTCAGGCCAACAGCTGGCCAACAGTTTGCACCCCATCAGTTGTCATATGCCAAAACAGGGCCATCAGTGGTCTATCACAGGCATTAGCTTCCACAAGTGGCCCTTCAGTGGCCCTGCAAGCACGTGCCAGAAATGATGGCTAGCCTAATGTGGTGCGCTAGTGTGCCGTTAGTGTCAGCCAGCAACAACGTGACGTAACTGGTGGCTTGCCAAATCTTGTCTGCCAATTTCCCAGTAGTAGCCATAATAATAACAAAACAAAAAAAGCAAGGATAACAGCAGTTTTCCAAAGCTACAATTTTTTTCCTACCCTTACGAAGCTTGCGAATTAATGCACTGCGCTGGGGAAATTTTCTCAACAGACCGGAAAAGTGCCCGTTTGCATCTGACTGGATTTGAACCTATGCCGTTGGCGTGACAGCTGAGCTCTCTACCGACCGGACTAATTTTCCACGCTCGAGCATATGCTTAAAGCTGTCTGTTTGGTATGCAATGTGTAATCGAATGCTGCCCTCTTTCATTTTACAATATTGCGAGGTATTTTTCATAAAAGTCAGTTTCATGTAATTGATAAATTAATTTTTTCAACGTAACGATAGTTTTTTTTTTTACCTTAAGGGAACTTTACTCATTTTCAAGGCGTGTGCATACTTAGAGTCGCTTTCCTAAGTTTTGTACTGTCCTTGCCGTCTTGAAAAGAGATTGTTGAATAAATATATATTTACTCGGGTTCATGTCACATTCTGTTACATTTTTAACGTTGTATCTTTCCTTTCTGTTGTCCGAAACTACATTTGTTTTAAAGAGTAAAAGATATTTTATTTTACTTCTCGTTATTTATAGAAGCGAATTCCTCCCAGTCTTGTGTATTCAACCCATGGATGAGTACACCGCATAGCGTTGCTTTTTTTTTTTACAAATAATAAATACATTTTGTACGCGTATAATTCTTTTTTTTCCAACAAACGTTTTTTTAATGGTTTTCCAGGACACTTGTTTCAAGCGGTTTCAAATATTTTCTTGTTATTAGCCCACTCCATTCCATGAATTGTTATTCATGGGAATGGAGTGGGTGTATTTCATAGCTAAAATCTAGTATTTCAGGGCTTAATCTGATATCTTCGTCCACGTAACATTTCATTAGGAAATTAATTCGCCTCTCCACATATGGATTTTTTCTTAACATCCACTAAAATAACATGATGGTCATAGCGTCGTGTTAAACTAACTGGTACCATGAGAGACACAGCAAGTTTTGCTTCTGCGCATGCGCAGTCCCGTTGCTTCCACCTGTTGTTGGGGGTTGCATTGGTCGCCAGCAACGGGCCACTAGTGGCATTTGCTTGGAGGCCCACAATTCACGGCGATGCTGCTGGGCCATCAATAGCTCGCCAACTGATAGCGCTGCTACCAACGGACCACTACCGGGCCGTGAGCGGCAGATTTTATCCAGCAGTGACCCATCACTGCCAACTGGTGGCCAGCAGTTTCCCAGCACTTGTGTTTTTGCTGGGACAGTATATCGACGCTTTATTGCCATGCTTGAATGTGGCAGAAAAATTTCCTCCACATTAGCTGACAAGAAACATTTGCATCCACTTTCCCAGAAATGTGATTCTGCGTACAGTATTAAATTTTTTTATGTGATATTTCTAAATAGTAAATATACCCGTACAGCAAGCAAAAGGGTATGAGTAAAACAAGTTGTTAAAGGTTTGGATCTTTGTCTATTCCGATACTTGACAGTAGGCAGTGTTCCTTGCCTATTATGTAGATACTAATACTTTTAGATACTTGACAGTAGGCAGTGTTCCTTGCCTATTATGTAGATACTAATATTTTTAGATACTTGACAGTAGGCAGTGTTCCTTGAATATTATGTAGATACTCATACTTTTAGATACTTGACAGTAGGCAGTGTTCCTTGCCTATTATGTAGATACTGATACTTTTAGATACTTGACATTAGGCAGTGTTCCTTGCCTATTATGTAGATACTGATACTTTTATATACTTGACAGTAGGCAGTGTTCCTTGCCTATTATGTAGATACTAATACTTTTAGATACTTGACAGTAGGCAGTGTTCCTTGCCTATTATGTAGATACTAATATTTTTAGATACTTGACAGTAGGCAGTGTTCCTTGCCTATTATGTAGATACTGATACTTTTAGATACTTGACAGTATGCAGTGTTCCTTGCCTATTATGTACATACTGATATTTTTAGATACTTGACAGTAGGCAGTGTTCCTTGCCTATTATGCAGATACTGATACTTTTAGATACTTGACAGTAGGCAGTGTTCCTTGCCTATTATGTAGATACTAATACTTTTTGATACTTGACAGTAGGCAGTGTTCCTTGCTTATTATGTAGATACTAATACTTTTAGATACTTGACAGTAGGCAGTGTTCCTTGCCTATTATGTAGATACTAATTCTTTTAGATACTTGACAGTAGGCAGTTTTCCTTTACTATTATGTAGATACTAATACTTTTAGATACTTGACAGTAGGCAGTGTTCCTTGCCCATTATGTAGATACTAATACTTTTTGATACTTGACAGTAGGCAGTGTTCCTTGCCTATTATGTAGATATTGATACTTTCAGATACTTGACAGTAGGCAGTGTTCCTTGCCTATTATGTAGATATTGATACTTTCAGATACTTGACAGTAGGCAGTGTTCCTTGCCTATTATGTAGAGACTGATACTTTTAGATACTTGACAGTAGGCAGTGTTCCTTGCCTATTATGTAGATACTGATACTTTTAGATACTTGACAGTATGCAGTGTTCCTTGCCTATTATGTAGATACTAATACGTTTAGATACTTGACAGTAGGCAGTGTTCCTTGCCTATTATGTAGATACTAATACTTTTAGATACTTGACAGTAGGCAGTGTTCCTTGCCTATTATGTAGATACTAATACTTTTAGATACTTGACAGTAGGTAGTGTTCCTAGCCTATTATGTAGATACTAATAATTTTAGATACTTGACGGTATGCAGTGTTCCTTGCCTATTATTAGATACTGATAGTTTTAGATACTTGACAGTAGGCAGTGTTCCTTGCCTATTATGTAGATACTAATATTTTTAGATACTTGACCGTAGGCAGTGTTCCTTGCCTATTATGTAGATACTGATACTTTGAGATACTTGACAGTAGGCAGTGTTCCTTGCCTATTATGTAGATACTGATACTTTTAGATACTTGACATTAGGCAGTGTTCCTTGCCTATTATGTAGATATTAATACTTTCAGATACTTTACAGTAGGCAGTGTTCATTGCCTATTATGTAGAGACTGATACTTTTAGATACTTGACAGTAGGCAGTGTTCCTTGCCTATTATGTAGATACTAATACTTTTAGATACTTGACAGTAGGCAGTGTTCCTTGCCTATTATGTAGATACTGATACTTTTAGATACTTGACAGTAGGCAGTGTTCCTTGCCTATTATGTAGATACTAATACTTTTAAATACTTGACAGTAGGCAGTGTTCCTTGCCTATTATGTAGATACTGATACTTTTAGATACTTGACAGTAGGCAGTGTTCCTTGCCTATTATGTAGATACTGATACTTTTAGATACTTGACAGTAGGCAGTGTTCCTTGCCTATTATGTAGATACTGATACTTTTAGATACTTGACAGTAGGCAGTGTTCCTTGCCTATTATGTAGATACTAATACTTTTAAATACTTGACAGTAGGCAGTGTTCCTTGCCTATTATGTAGATACTAGTACTTTTAGATACTTGACAGTAGGCAGGGCACTAGCGTGTGTAAAGTGCATATTTATATTTAAAAGAATTAGGTGCCAGCGTGAGAATATTGAAAGACCACATGTTCACACTCTTCGGAACACTTGTGTTTGGAAATGGTGTAACGTTTTCAGCACGTTTGGAAGATTTGAAGAAAAATGTGTTGCTTGTGGTGTAATGTCTTTGTTTAGAACCTATGGTCGTGTTCAAGTGCATTTAAAGTGTCTTGTTGAAAAATTTATTTCAGGGCTGACCTAACGAACTCCGAAAGCGGGCTAATTGTTTGTGGCCCGCTAGTTATTGCAACCATGACAACAGTCGCCAGGTTAGTGAGGGTATCCAGAGGTACTGTGTCTAGCGTCATTACAGCATGCCGTGTTCGTGGCAAAAACCTCATTTGCGAAACACAAGATAGGCCGGAAAACGACCCTGCCTTATAGAGACAGGAGATTATTAAAGAGGATTGTTACCCGCTATAAGAAGATCACGGAGCCGAAAATTTGTGCGGAGCTCAATCTGCATCTCCAGACCCCAATATCAACGAAACCAGTGAGCAGGGAATTCAATAAACAAAATATCCATGGCAGAAGTGCTATTGTAAAGTCTGTGGTGGCCTGGATGAATGCACAATGGAGCGGGCTGTGGTGACTGGAGCATACAAAGTGGACTGCCGATGCGTGGAAACGTGTAATGTCGTCGAATGAATCCACATTCACACTATTCCCCACCACAGGACGTGTGTACTTGTGAATATTTATATATATATATATATATATGGGATGTAAGGTCAGGTGATGCGTAACATCACAGCCTCTCCTTGACAAATGTCAACCCCGCCTTCTCGTGGTGCATCCTGTTCCCACTAAAGGGGCTCTGACGACCGCCAATAGCGGTATAACTATACCATCGGGATCAGAGGAAATGCTATCCCACACTCACCAACCCGCTTGGCCAGCGTGGTGAGTTATGGCCAAACACCTCCAAAATGACTCTACAACTTAAATCTTAGCCCTCAGTCTCCGGCAGCTGGAATGTACCTGGCCAAGGCAGCGGCCAGTGCGACATGAAGGCAGAGGGTGCTAAGAATCCCCGGAGGACCGGACTAGGCTGCCATTTGATGCTGACCTTGGCTACCTATAACGGACGCTCCCTATCTTCTGATTCAAGGCTTCTTGAATTCGAAGAGGAACTACAAAGGATCAAGTGGGACATCGTCGGGCTAAGTGAGGTAAGGAGAAAAGGAGAAGATCTCATTGAACTGAAAAGTGGACATCTCTTCTATTATCGTGGGACAGATACTGGCAGAACTAGTGGTGTTGGATTTATAATAAACAAGAAACTGAAGGATAAAGTGGTAGAAGTTGAAAGTTCCTCTGACAGAGCTGCACGACTCGTTATCCAACTATCGAGAAGATACCAGGCTCAGATTATTCAAACTTATGCACCCACCACAAGTCATCCTGAAGAAGAAATTGAAGAATTTTATGAGGAAATTCGTCATCTAAATAATAAAGGTAAGCAGCACTTGAAGATAATTATGGGAGATTTCAATGCAAAAATAGGGCAACGGCAACAGAATGAAACTTCAGTAGGTAAATTCGGTCACGGCAACAGAAACCAGCGTGGAAATACTCCCGTTGAGTTTGCAGAGGCAGAAGGATTTTTCATCTTGAACTCCTTTTTCAAGAAAAAGCCACACAGGAAATGGACATGGAGACATCCAATTGGGACGACAAGTGAAATTGATTTTATTATGTGTAACAAAAAATTCGTCATCGAAGACTGCAGTGTGCTGAACAAGTTCAACACAGGTAGTGACCATAGATTGGTGAGATGTAAGATGCACCTCAACACTAAACTGGAACGTGGCAAGCTCATAAGACAAACAAAATGTATTGACATAACCAACCTTAAAAAACACCATAATACTTTCAAGTTGGAACTGAAGAACAGATTCTCTGCTTTAGAAGGCCTAACATCGGAAGAAGTGGATATTTCGGAAGTTAACAGAAAAGTAACCAAAGCTCTAATGGAAACAGCAACAAAATTAGCTGGGTCTAAGAACAAGTTGCATGTGAACAAATTATCAGGAAAAACCAAAATGTTGATGCAAAAAAGAAGAGAGATGAGGACAACTAAAGAAGATGTGACTTCCAAAGTGGAATATATAGAGCTATGCAAGACAACACGAAAAAGTATCACTGAAGACGTAAGGAAATTCAACTGTGAGCTAGTGAGGAAAGCAATTGAAAACAACCAAAGCCTTAAGATAGCAAAGGGACATCTCAGTAAGGGAAGAAAACAGATTATGGCTCTGAGAAAAGAAGATGGTTCTATAACAAGAAATAGAGGCGAAATTTTGACAAGAGTGAAAGATTTCTACTCCAAATTATATGAAAGGGATGATACATGTACTCCAAACATCATGAAAGGTACCAGAGTTCTTCCAGTCCTCCCAGCAGAAGTTGCTCATGCAATCAAGAACATGAAGCGGGGGAAAGCTCCAGGAGAAGATGGAATTACTATAGACATCATACAAGAAGCAAGTGGAGAAATTGAAACAGTACTCGCCCAAATTTTCACTCGATGCCTTAATGAAGGGAAGATTCCTGAGGATTGGAACAACGCTACAATGATCCTGCTACATAAAAAAGGTGACATTGAGGATCTCAGGAACTACAGACCTATCAGCCTCCTATCAGTGGTTTATAAAATCTTCACTAAAGTTCTTTCACACCGCTTGAAGGTAACACTGGACATGGCTCAACCGAGAGAACAAGCTGGATTCAGGAGTGGCTACAGCACAATAGATCATATCCACGTACTGAGAGGACTAATTGAAAGAGCGAGGGAATATGAACTTCCATTGTGCATGGCTTTTATCGATTATGAAAAAGCCTTTGATTCGGTGAAACCATCAGCAGTTACCACGGCTCTGAAATCCTGCGGTATTGAAGATGCATACATTAATATTATTAATAACATCTATGAAAATGCAAGTGCAAAGATTCGGCTGTTTGAAAATACAACACACATAAAAATTGGAAAGGGAGTGAGACAAGGTGACACCATATCTCCGAAGCTCTTTAATGCCACATTGGAAAATGTCTTTCAATCACTGAACTGGGAAAACAAAGGGATAAAGATTAATGGAGATTATCTAACCCACCTTCGTTTTGCTGATGACGTAGTCATTTTTGCAACTACCCCATCAGAGCTGCAGAGTATGATCCAGGAACTTGCTGACAAGAGTAAAGAAGTGGGATTAAAAATGAACTTTCAGAAGACAAAAGTGATGTTCAATGCTTTTACAAGAAATGAAGATTTATCGATTGATGGAGAAAAACTGGAGATAACAGATACATATGTTTATCTTGGACAGCAGATATCAAGTGAGGGTCACATTGATGAAGAAATTAATCGGCATACAAAACTTGCCTGGAGAGCTTTTGGAAGAAACAGCATAATTTTCAAGAGCAATATGCCATTATGTCTTAAAAGAAAAGTGTTTGATCAATGCATCCTTCCAGTGCTTACGTATGGTGCAGAGACGTGGACCTTAACTAAAAGAGACATACAAAGGCTGCAGACAACTCAAAGAAGCATGGAGAGGTGCATGCTTGGTATAACCAGGAGAGATAAGAAGAGGAACTCGTGGATCCGAAAAATGACGGGAGTGGAAGACATCATGATCAGAGTTAAATCCCTGAAATGGCAATGGGCTGGACATACTGCCAGAAGGACAGACCATAGATGGACAGCCGAAATTTTAGATTGGATTCCAAGGGACAGGAAAAGACCCAGAAAAAGACCACATGGGAGATGGGTGGATGAAATTCGTAAATATGCGGGAGTGACATGGAGGAGACTGGCACAAGACAGACCGTTGTGGAGGAAACTTGGGGAGACCTTCGTCCAGCCGTGGATTGATAATGGTTGACAATGATGATGATGATGATATATATATACTGAAGAGCAAAACTGAAAACGAAGGAAAAACTTTAGAATTTAAAACGAAAGCTGCAAAATAAAATGAAGATCAAAACGCGCAACGCAGCAATTATGAAAATTCAGAATTCGCATTCCATTAAGAAGAGACCTAAGCAAAAAAAAAAAATTTTTTTTTGACTCATACCAAGTACAACATAGAAAAGGTTATGTATCTACCGGTGTGAGTAAAAGGAGAAAAGATAAAAAAAAAATAAAACAACTGAATGTAGAAAGTGTCGAGAATACTGAGCCTTGGCTTTATCAAGGACCAGCAAAAACTCTGCATTTTCCACTTCCACAAAGACCTAGTTGGAAATGGGTTTCTGCAAGGCCATAGATGCAACTAACATGACCACCAAAAATTGTTTTAAAAAATATATATATGTCATGACCTCCACAGAGTTGTATGACCTAGCTCTAGTTAACAATTTCGCTTGCATCCATAACCTTCATGACCCGACCCATGCTCTTCATCTGTTACTATTAAACAGAGAGAAGAAGATTAAAGAGAACTCAAGCTGTGAGAGTGACATAATAATTAGAAATAGTTTTCAGCTATAACGAAATGCCAAGTTCTCCTGAGAGAGAATTTAAACCTGAAAAGCAATGCAAAAGAAATCCAAATTTTTTCATTGCTATTAAAAAAGGAAATATTCATTTTTTAAAACTCAGATTTTTGAAAGAAAACTTGATTCTAAAACCCCCTACTCTACAACTTGTGACAACACAAAAACGAGAATAAATTAAAGACAATAATTAACTAAAGAAAAGCTTTGTGAAAGTTATATGACATAAACAATTAGTTGCAATATGTACAAAGTATTTCAGCAGTGCTTTAAGTGCATAATTAAGTAGTTATTAAGAACTTAACTACTTTGAAAATACAGCGCAAAGTAAAGGAACTATGCTTAGCCAGCTGCTGGGCCTAAGTTTCCTAAAAGACGCACAAAGTTACCAAGAAAAGAAAGAGTTAAAACCCGCAAAAATGTTAACAGGCAAGCCAGTGCCTAAAAGCTAATAAGCAAAAAACAACAGAGAAAAAAAGTACAAGAAGTACAAACATTGAACTTATAAAACTTAAAGACAAGGAAGAGAGCTTACCTCTTATGCAACTAAACTTTCTCCACACAAGAGGAAACATGGCTGACCTCTTCCAGAAACGTCCTAACACTTCTGCCACTCCCTAGTCGCTGGGGGGCAGTGTGGGTGGGGCTGATGGCCTCCTCATACTGAAAGAAACCAACTCGCGGAGATTTTAACCAGAAAAAAAAAAACATATATACTTAAGACTGTGGACCTGTATGATCAGAAAGAGCAGAATTAACTCTCCAGAATACATGAGAAATATTATAAAATACACAAGTGGTGTATTTAATAATCTTTGCATGTATTAAATCACCTTAGTGAGCTTCTATAGATTATTCAGAATCTTATTAATTTTAATGTTAGTTTTACTATTTTTAGTATAGCTATTCTAGTGATGACTAACTAGTTTTCTTTTTTATTTGTTTTTATTTTCTTTTATAAACAGATTTTTAAGCTTTTTTTGTGATTTTGTCTATATTATTTAATTTTTTGTTTTAATAGGATCTTCATATCCATAGCACTAAGGTTCCTTTTAGTAGTTAATAGGCATCCTCTAGCCAACTTCCTTACGGCTTTGATTGGTCAGAATCATATTATTAACTGTGTAGAAAATTAAAGCAGATCTGCCAACCTTACTCTATTATTCAGAATAATTTTTCTTAAAGTACTTTTGATGAAAGAAGAAGGAATTTCGTTCTCTAGAAAACTATCTAATAGTATATTGATGTGGTAATTGAAGTCCAAATTGTTGCTGCAAATTCTTGAAATTCTTAGGACCTGAGAAATTAGTACATTCTCAATTACTTTGGTTGATATGTTATTATTCCAGTGTAGAAAATGCAGAGTTTTTGCTGGTCCTTGATAAAGCCAAGGCTCAGTATTCTCGACACTTTCTACATTCAGTTGTTTTATTTTATTTTTTTATCTTTTCTCCTTTTACTCACACCGGTAGATACATAACCTTTTCTGTGTTGTACTTGGTATGAGTCAAAAAAATATATATTTTGTTTTTTTGCTTAGGTCTCTTCTTAATAGAATATATATATATATATATATATATGGGATGTAAGGTCAGCTGATGCGTAACATCACAGCCTCTCCTTGACAAATGTCAACCCCGCCTTCTCGTGGTGCATCCTGTTCCCACTAAAGGGGCTCTGACGACTGCCAATAGCGGTATAACTATACCATTGGGATTAGAGGAAATGCTATCCCACACTCACCAACCCGCTTGGCCGGCGTGGAGAGTTATGGCCAAACCCTCCAAAATGACTCCACAACTTAAATCTTGGCCCTCAGTCTCCGGCAGCTGGAATGTACCTGGCCAATGCAGCGGCCAGTGCGACATGAAGGCAGAGGGTGCTAAGAATCACCGGAGGACCGGACTAGGCTGCCATCTGATGCTGACCTTGGCTACGTATAATGGATGCTCCCTATCTTATGATTCAAGGCTTCTTGAATTGGATGAGGAACTACAAAGGATCAAGTGGGACATCGTCGGGCTAAGTGAGGTAAGGAGAAAAGGAGAAGATCTCATTGAACTGAAAAGTGGACATCTCTTCTACTATCGTGGGACAGATACTGGTAGAACTAGCGGTGTTGGATTTATAATAAACAAGAAACTGAAGGATAAAGTTGTAGAAGTTGAAAGTTCCTCTGACATAGCTGCACGACTCGTTATCCAACTCTCGAGAAGGTACAAGGCTCAGATTATTCAAACTTATGCACCCACCACAAGTCATCCTGAAGAAGAAATTGAAGAATTTTATGAGGAAATTCGTCATCTAAATAATAAAGGTAAGCAGCACTTAAAGATAATTATGGAAGATTTCAATGCAAAAATAGGGCAACAAAAACAGAATGAAACTTCTGTAGGTAAATTCGGTCACGGCAATAGAAACCAGCGTGGAAATACTCTCGTTGAGTTTGCAGAGGCAGAAGGGTTTTTCATCTTGAACTCTTTTTTTCAAGAAAAAGCCACACAGGAAATGGACATGGAGACATCTAAATGGGACGACAAGGGAAATTGATTTTATTATGTGTAACAAAAAATTCGTCATAGAAGACTGCAGTGTGCTGAACAAGTTCAACACAGGTAGTGACCATAGATTGATGAGATGTAAGATGCACCTCAACCGTAAACTCGAACGTAGCAAGCTCATAAGACAAACTAAATCTATTGATATAACCAACCTTAAAAAACACCATAATACCTTCAAGTTGGAACTGAAGAACAGATTCTCTGCTTTAGAAGACCTAACATCGGAAGAAGTGGATATTTCTAAAGTTAACAGAAAAGTAACCAAAGCTCTTATGGAAACAGCAACAAAATTAGCTGGGTCTAAGAACAAGTTGCATGTGAACAAATTATCAGGAAAAACCAAAATGCAGATGCAAAAAAGAAGAGAGATGAGGACAACTAAAGAAGATGTGACTTCCAAAGTGCAATACATAGAGCTATGCAAGACAGTAAGAAAAAGTATCACTGAAGATATAAGGAAATTCAACTGTGAACTAGTAAGGAAAGCAATTGAAAACAACCAAAGCCTAAAGATAGCAAAGGGACATCTCAGTAAGGGAAGAAAACAGATTATGGCACTGAGAAAAGAAGATGGTTCTGTAACAAGAAATAGAGGCGAAAATTTGACAAGAGTGAAAGATTTCTACTCCAAATTATATGAAAGGGATGATATATGTACTCCAGGCATCATGAAAGGTACCAGTAGCAGAGTTCTTCCAGTCCTCCCATCAGAAGTTCACCTGCAATCAAGAACATGAAGCGGGGAAAAACTCCAGGAGAAGATGGAATTACTGTAGACATCATACAAGAAGCAAGTGGAGAAATCGAAACAGTACTTGCCCAAATTTTTACTCGATGCCTTAATGAAGGGAAGATTTCTGAGGATTGGAACAACGCTACACTGATCCTGCTACATAAAAAAGGTGACATTGAGGATCTCAGGAACTACAGACCTATCAGCCTCCTATCGGTGGTTTATAAAATCTTCACTAAAGTTCTTTCACACCGCTTGAAGGTAACACTGGACATGGCTCAACCGAGAGAACAAGCTGGATTCAGGGGTGGCTACAGCACAATTGATCATATCCACGTAATAAGAGAACTGATTGAGAGAGCGAGGGAATATGAACTTCCATTGTGCATGGCTTTTATCGATTGTGAAAAGGCCTTTGATTCGGTGAAACCATCAGCAGTTACAATGGCTCTAAAATCCTGCGGTATTGAAGATGCATACATTAATATTATTAATAACATCTATGAAAATGCAAGTGCAAACATTCGGCTGTTTGAAAATACAACACACATAAAAATTGGAAAAGGAGTGAGGCAAGGTGACACCATATCTCCGAAGCTCTTTATTGCCACATTGAAAAATGTCTTTCAATAACTGAACTGGGAAAACAAAGGGATAAAGATTAATGGAGATTATCTAAATCACCTTCGTTTTGCTGATGACATAGTCGTTTTCCAACTAACGCATCAGAGCTGCAGAGTATGACCCAGGAACTTGCTGACAAGAGTAAAGAAGTGGGATTAAAAATGAACTTTCGGAAGACAAAAGTGATGTACAATGCTTTTACGAGAAACGAAGATTTATCGATTGATGGAGAAAAGCTTGAGACAACCGATTCCTACATTTATCTTAGGCAGCAGATATCAAGTGAGGGCCACATTGATGAAGAAATTAATTCTGCGTATAAAACTTGCCTGGAGAGCTTTTGGAAGAAACAGCATAATTTTCAAGAGCAATATGCCATTATGTCTTAAAAGAAAAGTGTTTGATCAATGCATCCTTCCAGTGCTTACGTATGGTGCAGAGACGTGAACCCTAACTAAAGGAGACATACAAAGGCTGCTGACAACTCAAAGAGGCATGGAGAGGCGCATGCTTGGTGTAACCAGGAGAGGTAAGAAGAGGAACTCGTAAATACGAAAAATGACAAGAGTGGAAGACATCATGATCAGAGTTAAATCCCTGAAATGGCAATGGGTTGGACATACTGCCAGAAAGACAGACCATCGATGGACAGCCGAAATTTGAGACTGGATTCCAAGGGACAGGAAAAGACCCAGAAGAAGACCACATGGGAGATGTGTGGTTGAAATTCGTAAGTATGCGGAAGTGACATGGAGGAGACTGGCACAAGACAGACCGTTGTGGAGGAAACTTGGGGAGACCTTCGTCCAGCAGTGGATTGATAATGGTTGACAATAATGATGATGATGATATATATATATATATCCCAAGCTCTTTAACGCCACATTGCAAAATATCTTTCAATCATTGAACTAGGAAAACAAAGGGATAAAGATTAATGGAGATTACTTAACTCACTTTCGTTTTGCTGATAACTTAGTCATCTTTGCAACTACCCCTTCAGAGCTGCAGAGTATGATCCGAGAACTTGCTGGCAAGAGTAAAGAAGTGGAATTAAAAATGAACTTTCAGAAGACAAAAGTGATGTACAGTGCTTTTACGACAAACGAAGATTTATCGATTGATGGAGAAAAGCTTGAGACAACCGATTCCTACATTTATCTTGGGCAGCAGATATCAAGTGAGGGCCACATTGATGAAGAAATTAATCGGCGTATAAAACTTGGATGGAGAGCTTTTGCAAGAAGCAGTACAATTTTTAAGAGCAGTATGCCATTATGTCTGAAGAGAAAAGTGTTTAATCAATGCATCCTGCCAGTGCTTATGTATAGAGCAGAGACGTAGACGTTAACAAAAAAGAGACATACAAAGACTACCGACAACTCAAGAAATCATGGAGAGATGCATGTTTGGTGTAACCAGGAATGATAAGAAGAGGAACTTGTGGATAAAGAAAATGACAAGAGTGGACGTCTTCATGACCAGAGTAAAATCACTGAAATGGTGCCAGAAGAACGGACCACCGATGGACAACCGAAATTTTAGACTAGATTCCGAGGGACAGGAAAAGACCCAGAAGAAGACCCCATGGGAGATGGATGGATCCAAGTCGAAAGAATGCTGGAGTGACATGAAGGAGACAGATCCAAGACAGACAACTGTGGAATAAATTTGGGGAGACCTTCATCCAGCAGTGGATTGATAATTGTTGATGATGATTTATTTATAAACAGGGGTACTTACGAATGTGTGAACATTGAACGATCTCAAGTTCATACTCTTCTTTAAATCGGAAGCACGTTTTTCAGCGCTCGTGTATGTTTGGAACTAACGTTATCGTTTATTTAAAATTTTTCTAGTAGATATATACACTGAGTGGCCACTTTATTATGACCACCTGACAGTTTTAAGCAAATGAGCTATGGCTGCACGCTGTTGCCGCCAGAGGGCGAGGCTAGTATAAAAAGGGAAAGCTGAGTGCTTGCGACAGTAGTAGAAGTGATTTTTGGGTGACGAGATGGGTAAAAAAATGCGATTTGACGGACTTTCAACGTGGGATGATTGTAGGAGCTCGGAGCCATGGAGCGAGTATCACCGAAACCGCCGCATTTGTGAAATGTTCCAGAGCATCTGTTGTTAAAGTGTTTAAAGACTGGACTGTCAGCCAAAAATCTGGGTCTCTACGTGCAACGTGTGGTCGTCATCGACTAGTGACTGCTCGGACGGAACGGAGAGTGTCCAGACTGGTAACAGACAACAGAAGGGCATCAGTGCAGCAAATTACAGACCATCGTAATCAAGGATCCCATCAAATGATCTCTGCACGCACTGTTCGCCGTACACTGCACCGGATTGGATATGACAGCCGAAGGCCTGTTCGAACACCTTTGCTGTCTGCAGTTAACAAGAGAAAACTATAACGAAGTAAATTTCTCCGTCATTTTTATCCGCTCCGGGGTTCGAACCCGGATCCCCTCATTGGGGAATAAGTTGCTCTACCAATTGAGCTACGCGAACGTTTTATTCTGATTCCTATCTGCCTTTATGTCGTGTGCGTCCTTCTGGCAGGTACGTCACATCTCCTGGTACGTTACATCATCTCCCCCTTATTTTTTTTTTTTTTTTTTTTTTAATTCGAAGTGCTGGAGAAGGGATTTTCTTATTTTTCCTATCTCGCGGTGTGGAAATAACATCACACCATTGCGAGATTTTGAACGGTCGGGTCATTTGGATAGTTCGGGCGC
Organism: Macrothele yani; assembly: GCA_039090855.1. NCBI lineage: Eukaryota > Metazoa > Arthropoda > Arachnida > Araneae > Macrothelidae > Macrothele > Macrothele yani. The sequence continues at coordinate 26,405,558 of CM077000.1, forward strand.
CATTATAACGAAGTTAATTTCTCCGTCATTTTTATCCGCGCCGGGGTTCGAACCCGGATCCCCTCATTCCGGAATAAGTTGCTCTACCAATTGAGCTACTCGGACGTTTTATTCTGATTCCTATCTGCCTTTATGTCGTGTGCGTCCTTCTGGCAGGTAAGTCACATCTCCTGGTACGTTACAAAACGTCTTCAGTTCGCACAGGAGCAAAAGAATTGGACAGTCGATAATTGGAAACAAATTATGTGGTCCGATGAATCACGTTTTCAGTTGCACCATGCCGATGGCCGAGTGATTTTTCGGCGAAATCAGCACGAAAGCATGGACCCCAAATTCATTGCTAAAACCCTTCAAGCTGGTGGAGGCAACGTTATGGTTTGAGGAATATTTTCTTGGCATGCTTTGTGCCCTTTAATTCGTGTTGATCAACGTCTGACTGGCACATCATATCTAAAAATCGTTGCGGACTAAGTGCATCCTGTCATGTGGATGGTTTATCCCAATGGCAATGGCTGTTTTCAACAAGATAATGCGTCCTGCCATAGTTCTCGTATTGTACAGGATTGGTTTCAGGAACATGCCGGTGAGTTTTCTTTGCTTAGGTGGCCCCACAATCTCCAGATCTCAACCCCATTAAGAATTTGTGTGATGAAGTTGAACGAGCCATCAGACAGCTGGACCCATAACCCTGCAATCTCACACTATTGGAAAGTGCTATTCATCAAGCATGGTCTCAGATTACACAAACCACCTATCAACATCTCGTGGAGTCCATGCCACGAAGAACCAATGCAGAATTAAAGGCAAAAGGAGGCCCAACGAAGTACTGAGGGGTGGTCATAGTAAAATGGCCACTCAGTGTATAAAATGGAGCAGTTGTGGGGGAAGAAAAGCACGCGCTCTTCTATGTTTGGAAGTGAAATGATCACAAGAAATTTAAAAACTTTTGACTGTCTTTGAGACTTGTTTGTGTTTCCTTTTTAATTTGCAAACGGACTGCGGCAGTTAGTAGGGGAAAACATTACAGAACTTCATCGAGGAAACAGAAAGTGATCGAGAACAACACTTACTGCGGTGACGACGATAATGTATACGCATTATCGTCACCGCAATGAGTGTTGTATACGTAAACTTCATTTCGGAATGTAGATCCAGCTCTTTGAGTGAAATCATTTCGTAATTTTTAGAGACATCTGATGAGGAGAGACAAAAAAAGAAAAAAAAAGATTTGTCCACCAAAATGAGATTGTTGCGTATCTTTTCAGTTTCAGTGACAAGAGAATGTAAATATGCACTATACACACACAACTATTTTTTTTTATTTCTTTTTTCGTATAACGAGGAACATGGAATATTTTCTTGAAAGAACAGGGGCCACTTTTCAATAGTTTACACAATTATTTAATTTTTCAATTTGTTAAATACTTTATCTAATAAATTTTATTTAATAGAAATAGTAGTAAAAAAATCATATTATCTGTATGGAAAATAATTTGCCAGAAACCCCATTTTGGCACTACTTACAGTAGCAACGCTATTTCCGATCGCTGGAGTTACGTGATTTCACAAGCCTGTGGTTTTGAGAAATAAACACGGTAGGATTTTGCATTCCTTGAAACAGAAATTTGATGTTTCTCGAGTCTTTTCTCATTATTCGAAGGAAAGTCTACGTGAAATCATTCATGGAGTCCCTTGAAACTCTACTATGACCTGCCATTATAGGTGACTGAATTAATCTGAATACAGAACTCTTAATAACATTCAGAGATGACATTTTAGAAGAAGAAACCCAGACATAAAAACAGGAACAACATTAGAAGCGAAAAAAAAAAAAGAAGTTCCTCCACACTTTAAAATAATATTTCGTCCATTATACCGACAGACCACACAGAACATTTTTAAGAGATCTACCGACCTCCCTAATGGACACCTAAGACTGTAAGAAGCCACCCGCCCCAAACTTAGGGCTACTGTTTCCAGAAGGAACACCAAGTGGTGCATCCGCAATACCTACTTCTCATTCAGTGCCCAGCGGAGATGATTATCGGAAGCCCAATTTTCTCACCACTTGACCATCCAGGATTTCAACATTGCTTTATTGGAGAACTATGATGAGTACAGGAGAACAATATAAACATAGCACTTAAACAATAATGGGGCAAAGTTACAATCAGGCACAAAGAACGTACTCCGAGAAAAAGCACACGGAGGTTATGGGCACGCATGCCGGACAGTACAAAGAGAACAGTGCAGTGAGGCAGGGAAAGTTCAATAGTACTGATCAAAATAAGATTCGTTGGCGGGGCCGCCACAAATAAGCGCGTCCCACCTGTCTAAGGCTTGAAGATGATCATTCATGCAAGCAAAGTCTTGTTCGAGAGGTCGAGGATAAAGATGCAAGTACGGCGCAGACTGTTCATCACGAAGAGATGGACGAACAGGAGCAACAGGAGCGTCAGGCGCAACTTGAGTTTTGGCACGCCGCGCCGTTTCCGCGTGCGGCGAGAAGGGCGTCGTGAGCGTTTCTTAGGAATGGCACAAGAGGTAGGCTCCATAAGAGAGGATGGAACAGCATCAAACGCAGGCGCAGTCGAAGAGACGTCGAGAAGTGTAGCGGCGGAACAAGGCGACGATAGAGTCAGCAGGTAAGACGAAGGGAAGGATACCGTTGAGGCAGCACAAGGAACCACTAGGATGGGAGGCCGGCGTGGAGAAACGTCAGGCGTAGGAGAGGCAATGGTAGACAAAGCCGGGAAATTTCCAACTGAAGGCGGACTCGGCGGAGGCGAACACAACGGTATGCTGGTAGCAGAAGAAGAAGTGGCAAGGAGAGATGACGGCAGTAGAGCTTTGGAATCCACTACGGACGTAGAAGATGCCGCGGTAGTAGTCGACAAGGCCAAGTCAGAAGAGTCGAGGACCACATTAGACTAGGCAACACCCCGAAGGAGAGAGCCACCTAGCTGGAAAAACGGAAAAGACTGATGAGGCGACTGGACGAAGGAGAATATGTTGTGCACAAAGGAGGTGTCTGCAAGATGAAGAGCAGAATACAGGTGGGCATCTGGAGACCGTGACGGCGAAAAAGACTTGACCATCCAGGTGGTCCATATAGAACTTTCATCTACAATAGTTATGAAGGAAAATGAGCTGCAAGATATTTCTTGTCGAATAAATCAGGAACATCTTTATTCATATTTCAATCCAACATCGATGTCCTGAAAATTGAAAACAGCGCGAAACCGGCCTTTTTACGCTTTCCAACCATATGTTGAAGAAAGGTATATGCTCCAGCTTTGTCTGTCTGTCAGTCCGTCCGCACTATAACTAGCGTAAAAATGGTTCGTGTTCGATGAAATTTTAGTATGTGGTAGGGCACCACCTGGGGACGAACAATATTGAAAATGGGCGAAGTAGGGTCAAAGCTCAGGACATAGTAGAGGGATGCATTCCATTGCCCTTATGCGTCACAACTTGCGTAAAAATGGTTCGATTTCGATGAAAGTTTAGTATGTGGTAAGGAACTACCTGGGGAGGAACCTTTTTGAAAATGGCTGAAATGGGGTCAAAGGTCAGGACATAGGAGTGGGAACCATTCCATTGCCCTTATAGTTCATAACTTGCGCAAAATTGTTTCGATTTCGATGAAATTTTAGTATGTGGTGAGAGATCACTGGGGACGAACACTGTTGAAAATGGTCGAAATGGGGTCAAAGGTAAGGACATAGAAGCGGGATCCATTCCATCGCCCTTATGCGTTATAACTTACGTAAAAATGCTTCGATTGAGACAAAACTGTATCACTTTTTTCCAGAAGTATACTTTACCGGTTGTGTTTAATATAATCGAAATGGAGTCAAAGGTCAGGTCATAGGAGCGAGATTTATTCTACAGCCATTATTCTCATAACTTGAGTAATAAGTTGGTTAATGATTTCTGGTATATTGGAAAGCATATCGTAATCAATGCGTTGCATGATTTCACTAACTTGTTTTTAAAAAAAATCTGATATTTTTTCTCGAAAGGAAGCGATTATTATCAATGATTTCTTTTTTTTGGGGGGGGGGGGTTATCGACCACTGTGAGCAACTCACTAGGATGTAAGTAACTACCCATCCCTAATTTGGGGCAGTTCTTCAAGGGAAGGGAGAAAGCCAGTTCCCTGAGACAAGCACACCATTTATGCTTCACCAGGATTTGAATCCGGATCCGTCCCATAAGACTGATCTAAAATTGTCGCCACAGACTACTGGGCCACCGGTAAGGCTTTTCAGAAGTTCCCACATTTGTAGCGTGCAATTATTTTTTCAGCGTATCTAAATTTGCTAGCCGCCGGTGGCGCAGTGGTCTAAGGCGTTGGCCTCTGATCATTCGTCCGTAAGGGGTCCGGGTTCGAATCCCGGTGAGGCATGGATGTTGTGTTTGTCTTACGGCACTGGCTCTCTCCCTTCCCTGGAACCAGTGACCCTAAATTAGGGACGGGCGACTGCTTATAGCCCATTGAGTTGCTCACGGTGGTCGTTAAACCTCCAATCAAAAAAAAAAAAAAAAAAAAAAAAAATTTGCTAATCATTCAGAATAAGTAAGTCAGAAGTTTATAGAAACACGGTAGAATTTTTATTTTAGCCCTCACTGTTGTGGACATGCTGATTATCTTAAGCAACCGCTTTAAAACAACATGTCGTGGGACTATTAATTTTCTGGAGTTTAATATATCAATTTTTTTGAGGGGGGAGGAGGATGTCTGGGTCTAACGATCCTCAGGAGCAGTTTTAAGGGATATAAGCAGTCTCGAGCTCCTAATGTAGGACAGTTTTTACCGGGTAGTGAGTGAATCCGAGGTGTACAACAAACGCACCTTCTGAGACTCGGGTGGCGCCAATCTCAAGCGAAGAGCTGGAATACTACGCCTCAGGAAATTTTGTCCCCTGGATTACCGATTTTTTACACCTAAACTTTCAAGTGCTTTGAAATGTTGAGCATCAATATTTTCAAGAGCTTGGAGATAACCTGCGAAACATGTTATGGTAGGCTGCACCAAAAATTGGCGCTACACCAGCTTCACCACTTTTTGACGAAAGATTCACCATCGTTTGGGCAGCAATTCTATCGCGGTGCGGGTTTTTTTTTTTTTTTTTTTTTTTGCAATTTCGCGAATATCAAATAAATCCGCGAATTTCAGATTCTGTTCCTATTTTTGCCACATTTCTATTACAATTTTTTGATTACTCTATTTTTTATAATTTAATAATTTTAATACTGCCTTCACTAGAATTTACGCTAAAACATGCACTGCAAAGTATTCCCACTCGGAAGTCCAAACCAAAGCTTTAAACCTTCAATTACCTCTCATGATTATTCGTTACGAAGATACTCTTTTCGAACAAGATTGACGGGTAATTCAAGGTCACATGCACACTGGTAAAGAGTGCACACGTGGCCTTTCGTGATTTCCCCCGCTACTCTTGAATGACCTTTTTCGATTTGCCGGATTAGTAAACCGGATGTCGTCAGTTGTGTTCGTAATTTTAGCTGGAAAAACAGCTCACAGAAAAGAGTGCTTCGCATACGCTTAGCTTGGAAAATTTGTGCTAAGTAGTTTATGAAGTTTCTAGATATTGTTTTTAGCACGTCTTTTGTAAAAAAAGAGCGTGCTTCTGTTATCGGTTTGTCCGTCCTTCCGTCCGTCCGCCTGTACCCACGATATCTCTGCAAGTATTAGTCCGATTTGAAAAACTCTTTTAGCATTGGGAAGCTTGAAATATGCAAATGATGATCCTTTATTTCGTTTTTTTTATGATGTACAATTTCGCCGGTAGAGGGCGTAAACGCAGATGATGTCGAATTCAAAAATACGTTTTATTCCACATATTTGCTTCTAAACATCCGATTGAAATGTTTTTTTATCTTTCGATTCCATTTATATCGAAGAGTATTTTAGATATAGTTACTTTTTCAAATTACGCATAGATTTTTTGCTAGGGGGCGTAAAAGAAAATTACCTTTTCCTCGATAACTCTTCTTCTAAAACTCCGATTTGAAATTTTTTTCTTCAGCGGATATATCTCCTGATGGAAAATCTTTTGCATACAATTTTAAATGTTTGGTAAAGAATACTTGGGCCACCAGAGGGCGTAAGTGTTAATTTTTGCTTCTGATGAATTTGCCATAAAATCGGAGCTTCTAAATTATCGATTGAAAAAATTCTTTCGTGGACTGATGCCAATCACATCGATAAACCTTTTCGGAATATTTTCTTCTTCAAATATTACACAGTTTCTCTGCCAGGAGGCGTAGATGTACATCTTATTTTTGTCAATATCTCTACTTCTAAGAGTTCGACTTGAAAAATTCCTTCTTTGTTGGATAGTGTTTTCCGTGTCACATGTTTTTCATGTAATTTCAAAATTTTCAAGTAATTCATTGACTTCCCGCTAGGAGGCGCAGCGGTAAATTGCGTTTCCCCCTATATCTCTGCTTCTAACTCTCCGATTTGAAAAATTCTTTCTGCACCGGATACATCTCCTGATGGGAAATCGTTTGCACATGATTTCTATTTAAAAAATAGTTTGACCACCAGGGGGCGTAAATCTTAATTTCCGTTTCTGTTGTATTTGCTGCAAAATATGATGTTCTAAATTCTTGATTGAAAAAAACGTCGTTTGTTGACCGATACTACTCATGTCGACAAACCTTTTAGAAACATTTTGTTCCTAAAATAGTGCATGGTTTCTACGCCAAGGGGCGTAGATGTATTCTTATTTTTCTCAATATCTTTACTTCTAGGAGTTCGATTTGAAAAATTCCTTCTTTGTTGGATAGTGTTTCTAGTGTGACATGTGGTTCATATAATTTCAAAATGTTCAAGTAATTCATAGACTTTCCGCTAGGGACGTAAATGTAAATTGCGTTTCCCAATATATCTCTGCTTCTAAATCTCCGATTTGAAAATTTCTTTCTGCACCGCATACAGCTCCTGATGGGAAATCTTTTGCACATATTTTCTAATTTTTGTAAAAAATGGTTTTGCCACCAGGTGGCGTAAGTCTTAATTTCCGCTTCTGTTGTATTTGCAGCAAAATATGAGCTTCTAAAATCTCGATTGAAAAAAAAGTCGTTTGTTACCGATACTACTCCTCATGTCGACAAACCTCTTAGGAAAATTTTCTTCTTGAAAAAATGTACGGTTTCTACGCCAGGGGGCGTAGATGTATATCTTATTTTTGTCAATGTCTCCACTTCTAAGAGTACGATTTGAAAAATTCCTTCTTTGTTTAATAGTTTTCCGATGCCAAAGGTTTTTTCTATAAATTCAAAATTTTAAAGTAAATCATAGACTTTCCGCTAGGGGGCACAAAGGTAAATTGCGTTTTGTGCGTTATTTCTGCTCCTACAGCTCTGATTTGAAAAAATCTTCCTGTATCGCATACAAGACCTGATTGCAAATATATTTCACATAATTTCTAATGTTTGGTAAAGAATAGTTTAGCCACCAGGGGTCATAAGTGCTAATTTCTGCTGGTGAAGTATTTGTTGCAAAATCTGGGCTCCTGAAAACTCGACTAATTTTTTTTTGTTGTTGGACCGATACCTCTTATATGGATAAACCTTTTGAGAATACTTTCTTCCTAAAATAATGCATGGTTTTCCCACCAGGGGACGTAAAGTTACATCTTATTTTTGTCTATATCTCTGTTTCTAAGAGTTCGTAAGCTTGCGATTCCGTTTACTGCAATATCTGAGGGATTAAAAACCAGATTGAAAATCTTCTTTCTTTCGTCAGATCTATTGTTTTCCATACCGGTTCCATTGACTTTGAATAGCTTTGATAAATTTAATTTGCGTCAGAACGGATTCAAAAGACGTGCTTATTACACCCGAAAATTCGGTATCATCTTTCTTGTTTAATCTTGAGAATGAGCTACGTGAAAGATGCAAGCAGTACATACAGCAAGGGAACGTTTCGTGTGAACAAAACTCTATTGTTCTGTTCGTGTTACACCAAACATGCCAGTGGATATTTCAAGAAAGGACAGCTGTGAAAAGCATTCAGGAAGCAAGCTGGGTAAGAAAAAAGGGTGTGTCTGAACAGTGAACCGAAAATAATGCAGAAATGTGTTGATGAATTAATTGAGAAAAGAACTGCAGAAGGACAGCATCGCTCACTAGTCGAACTTTCGAAATTCACTGGTGCCTTTTGGGCAGCTAACATCCCACTTTCCAAACTAGATAACCATACATTATAAAATCACTTCAGAAATTCGTTGAAATATATTGGTGTTATTCCAAATGCTAATTGGATGCGAAAATGTTATTTGCCAAAAATATATGATATTCACAAGCAACAAGTGAAAGATTTTATAAAATAAGTATCCGGTGCAAGCGTCGTAGCAGACGGAGCAACTGATTCAGTAGATAGATACATTTTGAATATTCTTGCTGTTCCATCAGCTGAACCGAATGCTGAAAGCTGCAATGATGAAACCTCTTACAATGCAATCATTCTTGAGTGCATCACTTTGGAATCCGTAAATTTTAAAGTAGTCAGCGAGGCAATACTTCAATGCGTTAATAAGTATGAAATACCTTTTGCTACTATAACCGCTCTTGTGACAGACAATGTATCCTACATGTCCAAAACGTGGGGAAAGAGCCTAAAAGCCGTATTTTTGAATGGTGTTCAGGTCACCTGCAATGCGCTTCTTTTAAATCTTTTTGGCGAAATTTGGCAGCTTGTCCCTCCCGTAAAGGATGTTTTCGGCTATTTTTGCAAGAGAAGGGCAAAATACCTTGCTTACTACCAGAACCTGTGCAGACTAGGTGGAACAGTTGGTTTGAAGCCGTGCCTTTTCACTGCAAAAATTGAGCAGACTCCGCAGAGTTTTTTGAAAAAGAAAAAGAAAACAGTAGCACTTGTCATCATCATCATCATTGTCAACCATTATCAATCCACTGCTGGACGAAGGTCTCCCCAAGTTTCCTCCACAACGGTCTATCTTGTGCCAGTCTCATCCATGTCACTCCCGCATATTTACGAATTTCATTAACCCATCTCCCATGTGGTCTTTTTCTGGGTCTTTTCCTGTCCCTTGGAATCCAATCTAACATTTCGGCTGTCCATCTATGGTCTGTCCTTCTGGCAGTATGTCCAGCCCATTCCCATTTCAGTGATTTAACTCTGATCATGATGTCTTCCACTCTTGTCATTTTTCGGATCCACGAGTTCCTCTTCTTATCTCTCCTGGTTATGCCAAACCTCTCCATGCTACTTTGAGTTGTCTGCAGCCTTTGTATGTCTCTTTTAGTTAAGGTCCACGTCTCTGCACCATACGTAAGCACTGGAAGGATGCATTGATCAAGTACTTTTCTTTTAAGACATAATGGCATATTGCTCTTGAAAATTATGCTGTTTCTTCCAAAAGCTCTCCAGGCAAGTTTTGTATGCCGATTAATTTCTTCATCAATGTGACCCTCACTTGATATCTGCTGTCCAAGATAAACATACGTATCTGTTATCTCCAGTTTTTCTCCATCAATCGATAAATCTTCATTTCTTGTAAAAGCATTGAACATCACTTTTGTCTTCTGAAAGTTCATTTTTAATCCCACTTCTTTACTCTTGTCAGCAAGTTCCTGGATCATACTCTGCAGCTCTGATGGGGTAGTTGCAAAAATGACTACGTCATCAGCAAAACGAAGGTGGGTTAGATAATCTCCATTAATCTTTATCCCTTTGTTTTCCCAGTTCAGTGATTGAAAGACATTTTCCAATGTGGCATTAAAGAGCTTCGGATATATGGTGTCACCTTGTCTCACTCCCTTTCCAATTTTTATGTGTGTTGTATTTTCAAACAGCCGAATCTTTGCACTTGCATTTTCATAGATGTTATTAATAATATTAATGTATGCATCTTCAATACCGCAGGATGTCAGAGCCGTGGTAACTGCTGATGGTTTCACCGAATCAAAGGCTTTTTCATAATCGATAAAAGCCATGCACAATGGAAGTTCATATTCCCTCGCTCTTTCAATTAGTTCTCTCAGTACGTGGATATGATCTATTGTGCTGTAGCCACTCCTGAATCCAGCTTGTTCTCTCGGTTGAGCCATGTTCAGTGTTACCTTCAAGCGGTGTGAAAGAACTTTAGTGAAGATTTTATAAACCACTGATAGGAGGCTGATAGGTCTGTAGTTTCTGAGATCCTCAATGTCACCTTTTTTATGTAGCAGGATCATTGTAGCATTGTTCCAATCCTCAGGAATCTTCCCTTCATTAAGGCATCGAGTGAAAATTTGGGCGAGTACTGTTTCAATTTCTCCACTTGCTTCTTGTATGATGTCTATAGTAATTCCATCTTCTCCTGGAGCTTTCCCCCGCTTCATGTTCTTGATTGCATGAGCAACTTCTGCTGGGAGGACTGGAAGACCTCTGGTACCTTTCATGATGTCTGGAGTACATGTATCATCCCCTTCATATAATTTGGAGTAGAAATCTTTCACTCTTGTCAAAATTGCGCCTCTATTTCATGTTATAGAACCATCTTCTTTTCTCAGAGCCATAATCTGTTTTCTTCACTTACTGAGATGTCCCTTTGCTATCTTAAGGCTTTGGTTGTTTTCAATTGCTTTCCTCACTAGTTCACAGTTGAATTTCCTTACGTCTTCAGTGATACTTTTTCGTGCTTTCTTGCGTAGCTCTATATATTCCACTTTGGAAGTCACATCTTCATTTAGTTGTCCTCATCTCTCTTCTTTTTTGCATCAACATTTTGGTTTTTCCTGATAATTTGTTCACATGCAACTTGTTATTAGACCCAGCTAATTTTGTTGCTGTTTCCATAAGAGCTTTGGTTACTTTTCTGTTAACTTCCGAAATATCCACTTCTTCCGATGTTAGGTCTTCTAAAGCAGAGAATCTGTTCTTCAGTTCCAACTTGAAAGTATATTGGTGTTTTTTAAGGTTGGTTATGTCAACACATTTTGTTTGTCTTATGAGCTTGCCACGTTCCAGTTTAGTGTTGAGGTGCATCTTACATCTCACCAATCTATGGTCACTACCTGTGTTGAACTTGTTCAGCACACTGCAGTCTTCGATGACGAATTTTTTGTTACACATAATAAAATCAATTTCACTTGTCGTCCCAATTGGATGTCTCCATGTCCATTTCCTGTGTGGCTTTTTCTTGAAAAAGGAGTTCAAAATGAAAAATCCTTCTGCCTCTGCAAACTCAACGAGAGTATTTCCACGCTGGTTTCTGTTGCCGTGACCGAATTTACCTACTGAAGTTTCATTCTGTTGCCGGTGCCCTATTTTTGCATTGAAATCTCCCATAATTATCTTCAAGTGCTGCTTACCTTTATTATTTAGATGACGAATTTCCTCATAAAATTCTTCAATTTCTTCTTCAGGATGACTTGTGGTGGGTGCATAAGTTTGAATAATCTGAGCCTGGTGTCTTCTCGAGAGTTGGATAATGAGTCGTGCAGCTCTGTCAGAGGAACTTTCAACTTCTACCACTTTATCCTTAAGTTTCTTGTTTATTATAAATCCAACACCACTAGTTCTGCCAGTATCTGTCCCACGATAATAGAAGAGCGTGGGACAGATAGCACTTGTATTGTGCATAAAATCATTGCGTATTGCCAAGATAGGTATTTAAAAGAAACTCTGAAGCAGGTTGAGGTTCATGCGCCGTATATTTCCGGAAAGCTCACTTTATTTGAAAAACAGCTAACTTCTGCGCATAATGAAATGTCGGACATCGCCAACAGTCTTCTTAGCAAGATTCAAGACTTTGATCACGTCGCTGCAAAACCAGCTCTATCCACTTGTTGTAAAACAATACAACATTATTTTTTGGAAGATAAAAAGCATCGTTTTTGTCAGCGAGCCGCACATTTCTTCAAATTATGTAGGGTGTTTGATCACAATCAATTTAAGTCCTTGGACCTTTTAGATTACGAAGAAAAATTTCTTTGTTTTCAGCCACATTCCTATGTTCGAAGATGAGGACCAACTAAAATGTGAATTTCGTTCATGAAAAGCGAGTGTAAAAGAATTTCGTGTCAGCGAAGGTTTGCTAGACTTTTGGAATACGAAAAAAGGGCGTTTTCCTAAGTTAACATAAGGTCGCCATCCCTTGTCTGTCAGTACCCACAAACAGTATCGATGCTGAACGATCTTTTTTCTAAATTTTAAAACGTATTACAGGACAACAATCACAGCATTAAAGAAGAAAATCTGCGTGTGTACAATATAAGGTATCAAAATTCCGTCTACTTAAATGGAAATCTTGATCTCATGTAACGGCGTTAATAACATGTGACGTACCTGCCAGCAGGATGCACACGACATAAAGGCAGATAGTAGTCACAACAAACGTCTGCGTAGCTCAGTTGGTAGAGCGACTTGTTCCGGAATAAGCGGACTCGGGTTCGAATCCCGGCGTAGGCCAAAAATGACGGAGAAATTTACTTCGTTATAATGGCGCCCGAACTATCCGGATGACCCGGCCGTTCAAAATCTCGCATTGGTGTGATGTTATTTCCACTGGAAAAATCAGAGAATTCCTTCTCCAGCGCTTCGAAAAATAAAAATGTGTGATGTTGCATTCCACACAGCAGATTGACTGGGAGTTCTCAAGTGCACGTTCTACAGTGGATGGCTGCCTGCAACGATTCATGGTCACGGCTGACCCGTGGGCCATGCCCCCGGCCCTCTTTCGGGGGGGGGAGATGTGACGTACCTGCCAGCAGGACACACACGACATAAAGGCAGATAGGAATCAGAATAAAAGTCTGCGTAGCTCAGGTGGTAGAGCGACTTGTTCCGGAATAAGCGGACTCGGGTTCGAATCCCGGCGTAGGCCAAAAATGACGGGGAAATTTACTTCGTTATAAACATTTCCAGAATTTGAATGGTTTATAAATGTAAGTGTCAATTTTAAAAACTTAAAGTTATAATGCTTATTTAGTTACGCAATAATCATTAGTATTACTGCTTCGTAACTTGGTAGACTTATTTTTTTGGAAATGTTAGTGTATATCTTCGGCCGTGGACTTTTCGCGAAATTTTGCCTTTTTTCCCCGGCGATAAAATTACTTCCTTATCCTTCGTGTTTTGCAAACAAAACCCAATAACGTGGTTCAACTTTTAACCACATTGTTGGGTTCATTTTGATCTACAGAATGGTGCATCTTTTCTAAGAAAGTGGTGCAGTACGTGTAGCGCCACTTTTTGGTGCAAGCTACCACAAAATGCTTAACGGTATACGGGGCTGTCTGGTCGTAGAGCGTATAGGATGCTAATTGTCTATACAACCAAACCCTAGGTATTTCATGTGACCATTCACCTTACATAGTTCAAATTTATTCCTTATTAAATTCCCTTAAATTAGGATCGTTGAGTACGGCTTATTTTACATTTTCAAAGGGTAGAAAAACTACTAAACATCATGTAGATTGTTATTCTGAATAAATAAATAAATAGTTGTTCAATAACAAATACAGGAATAATTCCTTAATCCCATACTTCTTATTCCTGTCGTTTTCTCTAAGGGGTCCAGAAACATTTCTCATGAAAAGAATGTTCTACCCGGTAGGAATGGAATTTCGTTATTTGCTTTATCAGGAATGGAGCTCACAGGATTCCATATGGATCTTTTTCTTTTTCTACGCTTTCCAACCGTAGGTTGAAGAAGCGTATATGCTACAGCTTTGTCCGTCCGTCTGTCGGCATGATAACTCGCGTAAAAATGGTTTGATTTCAATGAAATTTTGGTATGTGGTAGAGGATCACCTGGGGACAAAAGCTATTGAAAATGGACGAAATGGGGTCAAAGGTCACGGCATATAAGCGGGATTCATTCCATTGCCCTTATGCGTTATAACTTGCGTAAATATGGTTCGATGTCGATGAAAGTTTAGATAATTGTAGGAGACCACCTGGGGATGAACCGTATTGAAAATAGGGGAAGTGGGATCAAAGATCGCGACATAGGAGCGGTATCCATTCCACTGCTCTTATGCGTCATAACTAACGTAAAAAAGGTTCGATTTTGATTAAATTTTAGTACGTGATAGGGGATCACTTGGGGACAAACCCTACTGAAAATGGGCGAAATGGGGTCAAAGGTCAGGACATAGGAGCGGAATCACTTCCATCGCCATTATGCGTCATAGCTTACGTAAAAATTCTTTGATTTCGATGAAATGTTAGTATGTTGTAGCGGCCTGTCTGGGGACGAATCCTATTGAAAATGAGCGGAAGGGGGTCAAAGTTTAGCACACAGGAGCGGAATATATTAAATAGCCCTTATGCATCTTAACGTACATAAAAATGCTTCCACTGCGACAAAACTTTATCATGTTATTTCGGAGGTATACTGAACCGGTTCTGTTAAATATAATCGAAATGGGATCAAAGGTCAGGGCACAGGACCGAGATTTATTACACAGCCATTATCCTCATAATTTGAGTAATGATTTCTGTTATGTTGTAAAGCGTATTATAATCAATGCATTGCATGATTTTACTAACTTGTTAGTTTGAGGATTTAACTACACACACACCACCGTGAGCAACTTATTAGGCTATAAGCACTCGTCCCTAATTTAGGGCCACTGGTTACAGGAAGAGAGATAGAGATAGCCATTGCCGCAAGACACATAAAACATCCTTGCCTGATAAGAATCCGAACCCGGACTGATCTCGAAGAAATTGTCAGAACCCAATGCTTAGACCACGAGACAGCCGATACTGACCTTGCACTCTCGCTTCATCTTTGCACTCTCTGTTGTAACAATTCAATGCGAAGCTAGATGGGAAATTTTGTAAAATTCTTGATTTGTGTTTGTACTATTTGTGCTTTTTTACATGATTATGCATGATTTTGTTGTTCATGCCGCTTCCAATAAAAACAGCTGCACTTAGACACGAATACTACTACCACCACAACTGCTACTACTAATAATAAGACGAAGAAAAAGAAGAACAAGATTAAGAAGAAGAACATGACGCAATAATTGGCATTTTATCAATTATAAAATGCTGTGTCACAAACACTTGCATTTTCTTGGAGCCGAGAGGCAAGAGATTAAAAGTGACTGAATTCTGTAATGTTCCTCTGGTTGCTATTCGTTTCTCCACTGATGAAGTTTTCTAAGTCATTTGATTTTCCAGTGCAGTAGGTGTTAAACCACTTAGTTCTCCACTGATGAAGTTTTCTAAGTCATTCGATTTCCCAGTGCAAAAGGTGTTAAACCACTCGGTTCTCCCCTGATGAAGTTTTCTAAGTCATTCGATTTCCCAGTGGAGAAGGTGTTAAGCCACTCGGTTATCCACTGATGAAGGTTTCTAAGTCATTCGATTTCCCAAAGCAAAAGGTGTTAAAGCACTCGGTTCTCCCCTGATAAAGTTTTCTAAGTCATTCGATTTCCCAGTGGAGAAGGTGTTAAACCACTCGGTTATCCACTGATGACGTTTTCTAAGTCATTCGATTTCCCAGTGCAAAAGGTGTTAAACCACTTGGTTCTCCCCTGATGAAGTTTTCTAAGTTATTCGATTTCCCAGTGGAGAAGGTGTTAAACCACTCGGTTACCCACTGATGAAGTTTTCTAAGTCATTCGATTTCCTAGTGGAGAAGGCGTTAAACCACTCGGTTATCCACTGATGAAGTTTTCTAAGTCATTCGATTTTCCAGTGCAAAAGGTGTTAAACCACTCGGTTCTCCCCTGATAAAGTTTTCTAAGTCATTCGATTTCCCAATGCAGAAGGTGTTAAACCACTCGGTTATCCACTGATGAAGTTTTCTAAGTCATTCGATTTTCCAGTGAAAAGGTGTTAAACCACTCGGTTCTCCTCTGATAAAGTTTTCTAAGTCATTCGATTTCCCAGTGGAGAAGGCGTTAAACCACTCGGTTATCCACTGATGAAGTTTTCTAAGTCATTCGATTTCCCAGTGCAAAAGGTGTTAAACCACTCGGTTCTCCCCTGATGAAGTTTTCTAAGTCATTCGATTTCCCAGTGCAGAAGGTGTTAAACCACTCGGTTATCCACTGATGAAGTTTTCTAAGTCATTCGATTTTCCAGTGAAAAGGTGTTAAACCACTCGGTTCTCCTCTGATAAAGTTTTCTAAGTCATTCGATTTCCCAGTGGAGAAGGCGTTAAACCACTCGGTTATCCACTGATGAAGTTTTCTAAGTCATTCGATTTCCCAGTGCAAAAGGTGTTAAACCTCTCGGTTCTCCCCTGATGAAGTTTTCTAAGTCATTCGATTTCCCAGTGCAGAAGGTGTTAAACCACTCGGTTATCCACTGATGAAGTTTTCTAAGTCATTCGATTTTCCAGTGAAAAGGTGTTAAACCACTCGGTTCTCCTCTGATAAAGTTTTCTAAGTCATTCGATTTCCCAGTGGAGAAGGCGTTAAACCACTCGGTTATCCACTGATGAAGTTTTCTAAGTCATTCGATTTCCCAGTGCAAAAGGTGTTAAACCACTCGGTTCTCCCCTGATGAAGTTTTCTAAGTCATTCGATTTCCCAGTGGAGAAGGCGTTAAACCACTCGGTTATCCACTGATGAAGTTTTCTAAGTCATTCGATTTCCCAGTGGAGAAGGCGTTAAGCCACTCGGTTATCCACTGATGAAGTTTTCTAAGTCATTCGATTTCCCAGTTCAGAAGGTGTTAAACCACTCGATTATCCACTGATAAAGTTTTCTAAGTCATTCGATTTCCCAGTGCAGAAGGTGTTAAACCACTTGATTATCCACTGATAAAGTTTTCTAAGTCATTCGATTTCCCAGTGCAAAAGGTGTTAAACCACTTGGCTCTCCCCTGATGAAGTTTTCTAAGTCATTCGATTTCCTAGTGGAGAAGGCGTTAAACCACTCGGTTATCCACTGATGAGGTTTTCTAAGTCATTCGATTTTCCAGTGCAGAAGGTGTTAAACCACTCGGTTCTCCCCTGATAAAGTTTTCTAAGTCATTCGATTTCCCAGTGCAGAAGGTGTTAAACCACTTGATTATCCACTGATAAAGTTTTCTAAGTCATTCGATTTCCCAGTGCAAAAGGTGTTAAACCACTCGGTTCTCCCCTGATGAAGTTTTCTAAGTCATTCGATTTCGCAGTGGAGAAGGCGTTAAACCACTCGGTTATCCACTGATGAAGTTTTCTAAGTCATTCGATTTCCCAGTGGAGAAGGCGTTAAGCCACTCGGTTATCCACTGATGAGGTTTTCTAAGTCATTCGATTTCCCAGTTCAGAAGGTGTTAAACCACTCGATTATCCACTGATAAAGTTTTCTAAGCCATTCGATTTCCCAGTGCAGAAGGTGTTAAACCACTTGATTATCCACTGATAAAGTTTTCTAAGTCATTCGATTTCCCAGTGCAAAAGGTGTTAAACCACTTGGCTCTCCCCTGATGAAGTTTTCTAAGTCATTCGATTTCCTAGTGGAGAAGGCGTTAAACCACTCGGTTATCCACTGATGAAGTTTTCTAAGTCATTCGATTTTCCAGTGCAGAAGGTGTTAAACCACTCGGTTATCCACTGATGAAGTTTTCTAAGTCATTCGATTTTCCAGTGAAAAGTGTTAAACCACTCGGTTCTCCTCTGATAAAGTTTTCTAAGTCATTCGATTTCCCAGTGGAGAAGGCGTTAAACCACTCGGTTATCCACTGATGAAGTTTTCTAAGTCATTCGATTTCCCAGTGCAAAAGGTGTTAAACCTCTCGGTTCTCCCCTGATGAAGTTTTCTAAGTCATTCGATTTCCCAGTGCAGAAGGTGTTAAACCACTCGGTTATCCACTGATGAAGTTTTCTAAGTCATTCGATTTTCCAGTGAAAAGGTGTTAAACCACTCGGTTCTCCTCTGATAAAGTTTTCTAAGTCATTCGATTTCCCAGTGGAGAAGGCGTTAAACCACTCGGTTATCCACTGATGAAGTTTTCTAAGTCATTCGATTTCCCAGTGCAAAAGGTGTTAAACCACTCGGTTCTCCCCTGATGAAGTTTTCTAAGTCATTCGATTTCGCAGTGGAGAAGGCGTTAAACCACTCGGTTATCCACTGATGAAGTTTTCTAAGTCATTCGATTTCCCAGTGGAGAAGGCGTTAAGCCACTCGGTTATCCACTGATGAAGTTTTCTAAGTCATTCGATTTCCCAGTTCAGAAGGTTTTAAACCACTCGATTATCCACTGATAAAGTTTTCTAAGTCATTCGATTTCCCAGTGCAGAAGGTGTTAAACCACTTGATTATCCACTGATAAAGTTTTCTAAGTCATTCGATTTCCCAGTGCAAAAGGTGTTAAACCACTTGGCTCTCCCCTGATGAAGTTTTCTAAGTCATTCGATTTCCTAGTGGAGAAGGCGTTAAACCACTCGGTTATCCACTGATGAAGTTTTCTAAGTCATTCGATTTTCCAGTGCAGAAGGTGTTAAACCACTCGGTTCTCCCCTGATAAAGTTTTCTAAGTCATTCGATTTCCGAGTGGAGAAGGCGTTAAACCACTCGGTTATCCACTGATGAAGTTTTCTAAGTCATTCGATTTCCCAGTGCAAAAGGTGTTAAACCACTCGGTTCTCCCCTGATGAAGTTTTCTAAGTCATTCGATTTCGCAGTGGAGAAGGCGTTAAACCACTCGGTTATCCACTGATGAAGTTTTCTAAGTCATTCGATTTCCCAGTGGAGAAGGCGTTAAGCCACTCGGTTATCCACTGATGAAGTTTTCTAAGTCATTCGATTTCCCAGTTCAGAAGGTGTTAAACCACTCGATTATCCACTGATAAAGTTTTCTAAGTCATTCGATTTCCCAGTTCAGAAGGTGTTAAACCACTTGATTATCCACTGATAAAGTTTTCTAAGTCATTCGATTTCCCAGTGCAAAAGGTGTTAAACCACTTGGCTCTCCCCTGATGAAGTTTTCTAAGTCATTCGATTTCCTAGTGGAGAAGGCGTTAAACCACTCGGTTATCCACTGATGAAGTTTTCTAAGTCATTCGATTTTCCAGTGCAAAAGGTGTTAAACCACTCGGTTCTCCTCTGATAAAGTTTTCTAAGTCATTCGATTTCCCAGTGGAGAAGGCGTTAAACCACTCGGTTATCCACTGATGAAGTTTTCTAAGTCATTCGATTTCCCAGTGCAAAAGGTGTTAAACCACTCGGTTCTCCCCTGATGAAGTTTTCTAAGTCATTCGATTTCCCAGTGCAGCAGGTGTTAAACCACTCGGTTATCCACTGATGAAGTTTTCTAAGTCATTCGATTTTCCAGTGAAAAGGTGTTAAACCACTCGGTTCTCCTCTGATAAAGTTTTCTAAGTCATTCGATTTCCCAGTGGAGAAGGCGTTAAACCACTCGGTTATCCACTGATGAAGTTTTCTAAGTCATTCGATTTCCCAGTGCAAAAGGTGTTAAACCTCTCGGTTCTCCCCTGATGAAGTTTTCTAAGTCATTCGATTTCCCAGTGCAGAAGGTGTTAAACCACTCGGTTATCCACTGATGAAGTTTTCTAAGTCATTCGATTTTCCAGTGAAAAGGTGTTAAACCACTCGGTTCTCCTCTGATAACGTTTTCTAAGTCATTCGATTTCCCAGTGGAGAAGGCGTTAAACCACTCGGTTATCCACTGATGAAGTTTTCTAAGTCATTCGATTTTCCAGTGCAAAAGGTGTTAAACCACTCGGTTCTCCCCTGATAAAGTTTTCTAAGTCATTCGATTTCCCAATGCAAAAGGTGTTAAACCACTCGGTTCTCCCCTGATGAAGTTCTTAAGTCATTCGATTTCCCAGTGGAGAAGGTGTTAAACCACTCGGTTATCCACTGATGAAGTTTTCTAAATCATTCGATTTCCCAGTGCAAAAGGTGTTAAACCTCTCGGTTCTCCCCTGATGAAGTTTTCTAAGTCATTCGATTTCCCAGTGCAGAAGGTGTTAAACCACTCGGTTATCCACTGATGAAGTTTTCTAAGTCATTCGATTTCCCATTGCAGAAGGTGTTAAACCATTCGGTTCTACAGTACTGCTTTTGCCAAGTCATACTCGGTTCTCGATTATTGAATTTCTCTGCGTTACTGAACTTTCCAGTACAGAACTTGATAAGTCTTCGGTTCTCTAGTAATAAAATTTTCTAAGTTATTCGATTTTCCAGAACACAGCTTGTTAACACATTTTGTTTCAGTACTGAACTTAATCAGTCGCACAGTTTCCCAGTATTACTGTTGTTAAGTCAGTCGGCTTACCAGTGCAGAAGTTCTACAGGTTACTCAATTTGCCAGTACAAAGCCTGTTAAAAGATTCAGTTCTTCTAACAGACTTTGTACTTAAAAATGTAAGTTACTTGATTTTCTAGCACAGAGTTAAAAAACTTCAACTATCTGTTGCTGCTGTTTTTTAGCCACTGGATTCTCCAATAATGAAGTTCTTCAAGTCACTTGGTTTTTCAGTATAAGTCTTGTTAAGAGACTTAGTACTCCAGTACTGATCTTATTCACAGTTTATTATTATTTAACCTGTCATTAAAAGAACTGAATCAGAACCTCCTATTTGTTCCGCTAGTAGTAATATCTTTCAGCACTGAACTAGTTAAATCATTTGGAATGCAGTCCGAGTGGTCAGAGGCGTCACGTCGGACCCTTTGGCAGAGAAGGGCCATACTTTGAGAACCGGGTAAGATATGGGTGATGTGTCTGCCACTTCTGTGAAACTATTAGCCTTAAATTAGGGGCATTCTACTGCTTATAGCCCGGTGTTTCTCATCGTGATATTTAACTTCCACTCCCATCCGCGAAAAAACAAATAAGTTATTTGGTGTAACAGTACTGAACGTATTCATTCATTCTGTTTTCCAGCACAGAACTTCTTAAATGACTCAGTTATCCAATATTGAATTGTTGATTCACTCAGTATTCCGCTGCTGAACCTTGTCAGCTTGCTTGGATTTCCAATACTTCCAGCAATTCTGCCAGTGAGAGACTCACGGCACCGAAGCAGAACTGCTTTACACTAGCATCACTATGGCGAATAATCTTAATCTTCGTTCACGCTTTCCGTCACAATGTCTGCAGCGAAGATACAGGGGTTCATCAAAGTAATAGAAACACCAACTGCGACTACAGCACACGTAATGCGCCGTATGCAAATCCCAGGAACAACATCACCCACGGTATGAGGCATAAAAGTGGTACTGTATGCTGTCAGCTATCGCGTCGTAGTGCA
Organism: Macrothele yani; assembly: GCA_039090855.1. NCBI lineage: Eukaryota > Metazoa > Arthropoda > Arachnida > Araneae > Macrothelidae > Macrothele > Macrothele yani. The sequence goes on from CM077000.1 coordinate 26,426,770, forward strand.
ACAGTAGCAGGTAAAACAGTTGATGTGGTGTAACTATCGGCAACGTCAAATCTCAGTGACCTAAAGGAAGGTATGATCGTTGGTAACGCAAGAGCTTTAGTAAAATTTAAGACCTTTGGTCGTGCAGGAGCTTCAGCAGAAAGTGTAATCGCTGGTCACGCAAGAACTTCAGTAAAAGGTATGATCGTTGGTCATGCAGGAGCTTCAGTAAAAAGTGTAATCGTTGGTCATGCAGAAGCTTCAGTAAAAGGTATGGTCTTTGGTTATATATATATATAAGCTTCAGTAGCTAGAACAATAGTATTGGTAGGTGCAACACGAGGAAATGTATGGAAGATTATGACTACCTCTCAAGAAGGACATGGCGTTGCCACCAAATGTGCAAGTAGTGGACTCCATACGAAGGTGTCAGACAGAGACGGGTGACTGTCAGCACGGATTGTACATTGAAAGCACAAGACCACGGGGCATCAAATAGCTGCAGAATTGAACACCAATTGGAATCAAATCGTTTCCGTCATAACAGTTCATTGGGAACTCCATTGTGCCGGTATTTATGGCCACGCTGCAATCCACGAACCTCTACTTACCAACATCTATGCAACAAACGTGTAAGGTCGTGTATACACGTTCGAACTGGATACTAAAGATTGGCAACGGGCCATATTATCCATCTAATATGAGAAATTAGGCTTTGCATTGCTTCACACCACTGGTAGAATGTATGTCTAGCAGAAACCTGCAGAAGTGTATGTTTCTGACTTTTTGGTTTTAACTGAGAGGCATAGTGGTGGATCCTGATGCTGAGGGTGCAAGAATATGGCATTTTCAAAGGAGGCTATTGGCTATTCTGCAGGTCTACAACGCACGAGTCCATTCTCCGGGAACACCTGAACCAATTATTGCAGGCATTTCTCCCTAATGACTCTTCTAGGTTTTAAGTAGATAATGCGCCCGTACATTTTGCAAAACATATTAAGTTGTAGCCCCTGGCTACCTCAATAATATTAAACATTTGTGGAAATATCTGGAGCTAGAGGTCAGATCACACTTTCCATCTGTATTTTCACAATTGGGACACATTTTACAGGAATAATGGTCCGAAATTCCATTATCGTATGTGCATGGCTTACATAAGTCTATTTCAAGTCGAATTGCTTCTGTTCCGAAAGTTGGAGATGGAGCTACAACTTGTTAATCAAAAGTTCTTCAAAACCATTAGAGTTTCCATTATTTTGATAAAACTCTGTACACGCTGTTGCTCAAAATGTACGACACATTTATTATTTAAGGTAAAAATATGTCTTGCATTTGCCATACTTTAACAATGATAAAGAGCCATTTCAGTAATTCATGTATGTCTTGTCTTTTGCTTTTTCCAACAGAGAATGAATATCTACAGTGAACGGCCATTCGGAACAACCGGTGGAGAACTATTGGAAAGAAGGATCAAATCAAAATCCCACAAGAATTTGGTGGAAAAGGAGGAGCAGACATTCATTTCGTATGCTAGATCGATTTTCAAAAACTCCCTGATCACCAGCTTTCCGGAGATTGCTGCGAGCAAAAGCTGGATCAAACGATGCATAAAAATTATAGTGTTCGTTATTTGTGTCATTGGATTCATCTATCAGACTCTAGACTTTCTTAATCTTTATTATTCTTATCCGACTGTTGTCAACGTCGAAGTTTCCAACCCGTTTCAACTCAAACAACCAGCAATCACTGTATGCAACAGAAATAGGTAATTTGAATTTGGATTATTTATGCTTAAGACTACCGCTCTTTAGATATTTGTTTCGTAGCAATAAACACATTACACGAAAATAATAAAACTACACTCATCCTCAAAGATTAAGGATAAATGGGTGTCCGAAAATGTGCCACTGAACAAAGCAATTCGTCATGGAAACTACTACATACCTCTTCCGCAATAACAAAAGTCCATATGTTTCTCCATCAGACAGATGGCGGCGCTAGGAGCAGGAAACACCCTCACAGACAAAGAAATTTGCGCACCTAGAAGAAAACATGCTACAACCGCGAAACTTTGCAAAATAGCTAGAGTGCGTGCTGGTATGCAAGTGATCCAAGTTTGGTGCTAGTGCGCATGACTGCACACCCTGTGGTAGCGCTGCAAGCACGCATGGGCAGACTTATAAACCAGCGTGTAGTCGATGCCCCATGAAAGCTAAAAGCACCAGCCGACAGAAGCAAGTGTACACAGTGAAAGTAATGCCGGGTAAACGTCAAAGACGTCGATTTACGCAACTGACGGACTTTGAGTGAGGTCTGATTATTGGGCTGAAAACCGCAGGGTGGTCAGCGCGCCGCATAGCCCTCCACGTGGATCGTTCTCACAATACCTTCCGACTGTATTGGGAACACTGGACACGTGACCGCACTGCCGGCGGAGGGGCTCCGGACTGACCAGAATAACTACCAGTAGAGGGGATCCACGGATCGCGGGCTAGGCACGAACGAATCCTACGAGGACCTGCTGCACTATACAGGCAGATGTAGCTGCTCCTGTGCGCCAGCGAACCCCTACGCGACGATTCGGGGAAGCATATCTGCAATCCCGGCGCCCCTTAAGTGTGCTGCCATTAATACCGGAACATCGTCGGCTCCGTGTTCAGTAGCGCAGGCCACTGCAACGTGGAACGCCACAGACTGGCGACGTGTGGTGTTTAGCGATGAATTTCGCTTCCATTTGGGGACATATGATCATCGTTTCCGGGTCCCCGGGTCAATGGAACTATCCCGACCGTGCAATAAAGCACCACACCTCCCGCACTGAAGGCAGTATTGTCTGGGGAGCTATTGCTTACGATAGCCGATCAGCTCTAGTAGTGGTACGTGGATCATTCACGGGCCAGCAGTATGTGGATGAGATCCTACAGCACCATGTGCTCCCATTCCTGACCAGGATTCCAGGTGCGCTATACCAGCAGGATAATTCCCGCCCGCACACGGCTCGGCTTGCCCAGGAGTGCCTACATCATGTCCAGACACTTCCAAGGCCTGCCCTCTTACCGAACATGTCCCCTATCGAACATGTGTGGGACCAGTTTAAACGTCAGCTTCCATCGTGAGGCACTATCCGGGATTCGGAGCACACCGTCCAACACGTGTGGGCCAGTCTGCCGCAGAATAACATCAGGCATCTGTTTACCTCCATGCCAGACCGTATTGTAGGATGTATCGCCGCACGAGGCGGTGCGACGCGCTATTAAAGTTGACCCGACTGCTTGCACAGATACCTCTGTAACTGTCCTGCAGCTCTTTTGTTGCCATCTTGTGTATCATTCATCTGAATCATTACATCCATAAAATTTCAGTTCAATCTGATGCTTCCTTCTTGCTGCGAAAATTTCATTGTCAGTGAATGTACGTCACGTAACACGCGGCGGGTTATAGAACAGAGAAATCAGAGCGATGTAACATTTGTCTGGTGCTTTTCTTCCGCCAAACTTCTCCAAATGTGACGTTTATAGATTTTGTTACTCAATAACCTTTAGCAATAAACTTCCCCCGTATACCTAGCCAAGCTGAACGACTTTAACGGCTCAGTAAAGCACGCAGATAGCCTCAAGACATAATTAGCGTGCCCCGCCATCTGGTGAGAGGACGTCACAATGAATTTTGCCTTATCAGGAAACTTACTCATGTGAAATTTCTCAAGCATCAAAGCCACTTGTGAAGCAAACGTCGTGTTTCTATGCGGAGTGGGAAGAAAACAACAGTTAGTTCTATGGTGGGGGACTAACTAGTGAAACACCCTATATAAGCATACACACCTACTCACAATGCATAACATTTTAGAGATACCTACCTAATAGGCTGCCTCCTCAAGAGAATAACAGCCTGTACAAGACTTCGCATCGATTCCACCGGATGCCGGAGGATTCTGTGTTGCATCATTGTTCGCAACTCCACCGTAGTCGTCGATCGAGGATGCATGGATCTGCTGCTCCGTCCAACAGCATCCAAGGAGACCTTCCACAGGGTTTAAATGCGGTGACCCAGAAGGCCACTGTATGTTTCTAAACTTAGACGACAGTTACTTGAACCATGCCTGAGTGGTTGCGGCCCGGTGGGGTTGCGAGTTGTTAACACCTGCCGGAGGATCGGGGAAGGACATGAAAGCGAGTAGGTGATCAGCCATGCTGGTAGCTCGCAGTGGTTCAAAACATCTCTAGACACACCAAGGGCCCTAATGTGTCCCATGAGAAGGAGCTCTGAACCATCAAAGAGCCACCACTCCCATGAGAAGGATCTCTGAACCATCAAAGAGCCACCACTCCCATGAGAAGGATCTCTGAACCATCAAAGAGCCACCACTCCCATGAGAAGGATCTCTGAACCATCAAAGAGCCACCACTCCCATGAGAAGGATCTCTGAACCATCAAAGAGCCACCACTCCCATGAGAAGGATCTCTGAACCATCAAAGAGCCACCACTCCCATGAGAAGGATCTCTGAACCATCAAAGAGCCACCACTCCCATGAGAAGGATCTCTGAACCATCAAAGAGCCACCACTCCCATGAGAAGGATCTCTGAACCATCAAAGAGCCACCACTCCCATGAGAAGTATCTCTGAACCATCAAAGAGCCACCACTCCCATGAGAAGGATCTCTGAACCATCAAAAAGCCACCACTCCCATGAGAAGGATCTATGAACCATCAAAGAGCCACCACTCCCATGAGAAGGATCTATGAACCATCAAAGAGGCACCACTCCCATGAGAAGGATCTATGAACCATCAAAGAGCCACCACTCCCATGAGAAGGATCTATGAACCATCAAAGAGCCACCACCGCCTTGAAAAGATCCCAATAGACTAGAGCTGAGTTAGAGCTCAATTTTCAGAGCCCGAGCCTTTCCGAGCACACCGGAGCCCGAATGTTTTGTTGCAAGATAGAGCCCGGTCTCGAACGAGCCCGAATGTTTTGTTGCAAGATAGAGCCCGGTCTCGAACGAGCCCGAAGACTGGCTAACCTGTTCAACCATTAATAAAAGAAACATCTACTTTTCCACACTTCCACTCTCTCCTCCTGTTGCAATTAACCAATGTATTTATCAAATGGGGAGTGAAGAAGGGGCCTCTACTTATTTTTAAAGTGTAACTGTGCGATTTTATTTGACCGTTTGTTTCCACCTGAAGTGCTTCGGGTGGTCGGGAATCCAAAATGATCGGAAGGTGCTGCAATTTGTACGTTGCTTACATAATGCAAATATTATCGCGCCATAATGCGCTGCAATATGTACGTTGCTAAATAGAATTAGCAGGGAGCTACTGCGTGAAGATAGGGGGTAAATTACCGCCGTATCAACTATCCAATATCTGTAGTTCATGAAAAGCGTTTTCTTCTCTGCAGAAACACACTAATCCGCGGCCTATGGAATTTTCTACCTAAGCCTGGAATAAATAGCCATCTCTAATGCCCGCTTACCAAACAGAACCAGTTGCCGAATAATTCATTTTACCAACTATAATGTGTCTGATTTGCTAAATGATATAAAAACACATTTATATATAAAAAAATTATCTCGCTCTCTCTCTCTTAGAGCCCGAGCCGCAGTAAATATTCTACAGCCCAAGCCCAATTCGGGCCTGTCTCAGTTCTGCACCAGACACGACGAGACCATGCCCTCATACTGTTGAAGTTTAACTAGCAACCTCCTGCCAGCTCGGTACAGGTGAGAAATGGAATTCACCTGGCCACACGACGCGGAGTCACGCTTCAGCGGACCAGTTTTGATGTTACTCGCATCAGGCAAGGCATAACTCGAGGCTACTGGGACTCACCTATCCTCTCTTTACGGGCTTCGCCATCGTTTTTGTAACGTCACCATAAGCGATGGAGTTGTGCACCGAGAAGGTTACAGCACTATACGTTTCTGAGCATTCTATCGTACTTAATGCTTGAAGGAACAGCTTAATATTATTAATAAACAAGAAGGTTACAGTACTATATGTTTCAGAGCATTCAATCGTACATAATGCTTGAAGGAGCAGCTTAATAGTATTAATAGCCAAGCAAGTCACAGCACTAAACGTTTCTGAGCATTCAATCGCATTTAATGCCAGAAGGAACAGCTTAATATTATTAATGATCAAGAAGGTTACAGCACTATGTGTTTCTGAGCATTCAATCGCACTTAATGCCAGAAGGAACAGCTTAATATTATTAATAACCAAGAAGGTTACAGCACTATAGGTTTCTGAGCATTCAATCGTACTTAATGCTTGAAGGAACAGCTTAATATTATTAATAAACAAGAAGGTTACAGTACTATACGTTTCTGAGTATTCAAACGTAATTAATGCTTGAAAGAACAGCTTAATATTATTAATAAACAAGAATGTTACAGTACTATATGTTTCAGAGCATTCAATCGTTCTTAATGCTTGAAGGAACAGCTTAATATTATTAATAAACAAGAAGCTTACAGTACTATACGTTTCTGAGTATTCAAACGTAATTATTGCTTGAAAGAACAGCTTAATATTATTAATAAACAAGAAGGTTACAGTACTATATGTTTCAGAGCATTCAATCGTTCTTAATGCTTGAAGGAACAGCTTAATATTATTAATAAACAAGAAGCTTACAGTACTATACGTTTCTGAGTATTCAATCGTTCTTAATGCTTGAAGGAACAGCTTAATATTATTAATAAACAAGAAGCTTACAGTACTATACGTTTCTGAGTATTCAAACGTAATTAATGCTTGAAAGAACAGCTTAATATTATTAATAAACAAGAAGGTTACAGTACTATATGTTTCAGAGCATTCAATCGTTCTTAATGCTTGAAGGAACAGCTTAATATTATTAATAAACAAGAAGCTTACAGTACTATACGTTTCTGAGTATTCAAACGTAATTAATACTTGAAAGAACAGCTTAATATTATTAATAAACAAGAAGGTTACAGTACTATATGTTTCAGAGCATTCAATCGTACATAATGCTTGAAGGAGCAGCTTAATATTATTAATAACCAAGAAAGTCACAGCACTAAACGTTTCTGAGCATTCAATCGCATTCAATGCCAGAAGGAACAGCTTACTATTATTAATAAACAAGAAGATTACGGTACTATACATTTCTGAGCATTAAATCGTACTTAATGCTTGAAGGAACAGCTTAATATTATTAATGATCAAGAAGGTTACAGCACTATGCGTTTCAGAGCATTCAATCGTACATAATGCTTGAAGGAGCAGCTTAATATTATTAATAACCAAGAAAGTCACAGCACTAAACGTTTCTGAGCATTCAATCGCATTTAATGCCAGAAGGAACAGCTTACTATTATTAATAAACAAGAAGATTACGGTACTATACATTTCTGAGCATTAAATCGTACTTAATGCTTGAAGGAACAGCTTAATATTATTAATACCCAAGAAGATTACAGCACTATACATTTCTGAGAATTTAATCGTACTTAATGCTTGAAGGAACAGCTTAATATTATTTTTATAGATATAATAATTATAAGTACACATAATATTATGTTTATAATTATTATATCTATTTTTTATTTTTTATAATATATCTAGTTTTATTTATAAAATGGATATATTTATATTTTATAATTAATATACCTATTTTTTATTTTTTCCATATTTTAATTTTCTACAAGTTATTATATGACACAGCAGTTATACCGAAATTAAAAAAAGAAATTGCGTCTGTTTTACCTTTCTCAGAAATTACGCATTCTCGCTATTTCTGTTCTGTGCGAGTATGAACGATTATAATAAAAAACTCCATTAATGCAGTTTTAAACAGACGCAGAAAATAACTGAAATACAATCTGTTAGTACGTTGACGTACTGTTACATTGAAATTTGCATCTGCAAAAGAAAAAAAAACAGCGAAAAATTAAAACAGCAGCTGAGATAGCGTTTCTAGAACCCAACTTCTTCTGATCAAATAACGTTGCGTTCATCCAAAAATATAATTAATTTGAAGAGGCAAACTGTTCCAAAATTAATATATAGAGAATATGAAAAGGTATTTCAGAAAGAAGAAAAAGTTATGACAATGATACACCAGGTCAATGTTACGGTACATACAGAAATAAATAAAAAAATTGGGGGAATCCAACTACACTGCCGGACAATTGCTAAGGACGGATGACACTAGCAACGATAGCAACCATAAAATAGAAGGCAGGAAAATGTGGAAATTAGCATAAGTGCGGGATACAGTAAGACGTGTTGTGCGTATGCAAATTTTGGATTGCCGAACCTGTTCGTGACGTCATAGCGCTGATAAGAGATATAAAGGATTTGACGCGTATTGACCGTTGTTGTTCAAACGCAAAGTTGAAAGGGAAAGAATCAATTGACGAACTTGCAATTTTCAGTATGTCTTCCCGACATCACCTAGATGATTTTACGCGTGGCCGTATTATTGGCAAGATTGAAGAAGGGCGAAAAATAACAGATGTTGCCAGGGAGTTCGACGTCAGCCACAGTGTTGTTTCAAGGCTTTGGAAATCATTTCAAACAAATGGAGAGTGTAGCAAACGTCACGGGGGAGGTCGTGTTCGCAGTACGACACCTGCAGAAGATCGGTACATAGTGCTATCAACAAAAAGACACCGGCGCAGCACAGCTAGTGAGGTAGCAAATCAGTTTATGGCTGCTACTGGCAAGCGGATCTCCCGAAAAACTGTCGCCAGACGTTTGCATGAAGGAGGACTATACGCCCGCCGTCCTGTTGTGTGCATCCCATTGTCCAGACGTCACCGTACCGCCCGTTTGCAATGGTGCCATCAACATCGCAATTGGACTGATAACGACTGATCTGCTGTCCTCTTCTCAGATGAGAGTACATACAGTCTATCGTCTGATTGTCGACGACAACTGATCTGGCGTGATAGTGGTACTGCATATTGTCCAGCAAACATACAGGAAAGGGACCAATATCCGACATGCAGTGTCATGGTATGGGCTGGCATCATGATCAATGGCCGTACGTCCCTCTATGTGCTTCCAACTTGGACTATGACTGGCCAACGATACATTAATGATGTTCTGCTACCTCCTGTTCGCATGTTCCGTGGTGCTGTCGGTGATAGATTCATTTTCATGGACGACAACGCAACATGTCATCGAACAGTCGCTGTCCAGGAGTGTCTTGAGAGCGAGGATATTCAACGCCTCGTATGGCCAGCACGTTCTCCAGATCTGAATCCCATTGAAAATGTGTGGGATGCTTTGGGGAGGAGTCTTGCTGGTCGCCAATGCCCTCCAATAAATAAGGACACCCTCATCCGTGCACTAACAGAGGAATGGGATAAATTACCCCAACAGCTGCTTGATAATGTTGTGCAAAGCATGACACGACGTGTGGAATCTTGCATCGCCCTCCATGGTGGCCATATCCCGTATTGACATCTTACGCCGGAACGCCTGCGGACGGTAATTGCATTTTTTTCACGTTTACGTATTCTGCACAAAATGGCCTGTTTGTCCCTTGAACACGTTCCAAAGCCTTCTGGATTTCAGAGCACAATAAATTGTCTTTCTTGTAATGTCCTGGCATTCTGACATTATTTTATTTCACTTGGCATCTAACCACACTTACTTTTTTATGCGCTATATAGCCGTTTATGATCCGTCCTTAGCAATTGTCCAGCAGTGTATATACTAAATTAATACTGAAAACGTATTTCGAAAAGAAAATCACAAAAAAGTGCTAATAATGCTACTACAGTCTATATTTATGTGCGGTTTTAACAACTTAGACTCTCCCCCCTCCCCTAGGATATTTTGAAATTAGAGATATAATCCTACTGCGTATTGATCTGTGTAATGTTGTAGGGAATACAGATATAAATAAATACGTTTTGAGGCTGCCAACTAGATTAAATTGATATTGAGAAATGCAACTCTAAGCACAATGTGCAAACCGAAATAAATAAATGAAAATTAAATTTAACTTGTACTGATTTCGCCCCGCATGGTTGCGAACTTGTGTTATAATATGCATACTTGATAATTTTTTCATACACATGAAATGAAGATTAAAAATTTAGGAAAATGAAGATTGAAATATATTTATTTGTATGGGGTTTAGGGTAGTTAGACTGGTTTTAGGATTTAGTTACCTTGTAATGATGATTGTCAAATGTCTTTGGCAAAATTTGGAGATATTCCCTTTTTTAGTGAGGCATACAGGAAGACCAGATTCAGTAAGTAGCTGCTGCAAACATAGCATAATTTATTTTCCCTGACTTGTTATTTAAGCAGTCAATTTTCAGATTTGAGTAGCTATTTAAAAAAGTATATATTTAAAAATACAGAAGCGAAATTTAGTCTAAGTTCAAGCTTAGTTTGATTACATTTTGAACATTTTTCGTTTACCACATTCAACCTTGAACCATCTATGCCACTAATTTTTTTAGCGGAAATTTTACATTTTGCACGTGGAGTAAGTGCTCACAATCATCAGTGAGATAATTTGAAGCAAGTAATGAATATTTTCACAATGTCTTCAGCTACCCATGGATATGCCCGTCGCTTAGCGTGACGTCACAAGCAAGTTCTTAATCTGGTGGTCGGGCCCGTAAACATAGATAGGAGGAGTCCCCGGCGGCCCCGCATAATTTCCGATGACGAGCACTAAAAAGTAGCACACGAATGCAGCGATGGCCCCGCATAATTTCCGATGACGAGCACTGAAATGTGGCACACGAGTAGAGCGACGGCCCCGCATAATTTCCGACGACGAGCACTGAAATGTGGCACACGAGTAGAGCGACGGCCCCGCATAATTTCCGACGACGAGCACTGAAAAGTGGCACACGAGTAGAGCGACGGCCCCGCATAATTTCCGATGACGAGCACTGAAATGTGGCACACGAGTAGAGCGACGGCCCCGCATAATTTCCGACGACGAGCACTTAAATGTGGCACACGAGTAGAGCGACGGCCCCGCATAATTTCCGACGACGAGCAGTGAAATGTGGCACACGAGTAGAGCGACGGCCCCGCATAATTTCCGACGACGAGCACTAAAAAGTGGCACACGAATGCAGGGACGGCACCGCATAATTTCCGATGACAAGCACTGAAAAGTGGTACACGAGTACAGCGACGGCCCCGCATAATTTCCGACGACGAGCACTGAAAAGTGGCACACGAATGCAGGGACGGCACCGCATAATTTCCGATGACAAGCACTGAAAAGTGGTACACGAGTACAGCGACGGCCCCGCATAATTTCCGATGACGAGCACTGAAAAGTGGCACACGAATGCAGGGACGGCACCGCATAATTTCCGATGACGAGCACTGAAAAGTGGCACACGAGTGCAGCGACGGCTCCGCATAACTTCCGAGGACGAGCACTGAAAAAAGGTACACGAGTACAGCTATGGCCCCGCATAATTTCCGACGACGAGCACTGAAAACTGGCACACGAGTGCAGGGTCGGCCCTCATAATTTTCGATGACGAGCACTGGAAAGTGGCACACGGGTACAGTGACGGCCCCGCATAATTTCCGACGACGAGCACTGAAAAGTGGCACACGAATGCAGGGACGGCACCGCATAATTTCCGATGACAAGCACTGAAAAGTGGTACACGAGTACAGCGACGGCCCCGCATAATTTCCGATGACGAGCACTGAAAAGTGGCACACGAATGCAGGGACGGCACCGCATAATTTCCGACGACGAGCACTGAAATGTGGCACACGAGTAGAGCGACGGCCCCGCATAATTTCCGACGACGAGCACTGAAAAGTGGCACAGGAATGCAGGGACGGCACCGCATAATTTCCGATGACAAGCACTGAAAAGTGGTACACGAGTACAGCGACGGCCCCGCATAATTTCCGATGACGAGCACTGAAAAGTGGCACACGAGTGCAGCGACGGCTCCGCATAACTTCCGAGGACGAGCACTGAAAAAAGGTACACGAGTACAGCTATGGCCCCGCATAATTTCCGACGACGAGCACTGAAAACTGGCACACGAGTGCAGGGTCGGCCCCTCATAATTTTCGATGACGAGCACTGGAAAGTGGCACACGGGTACAGTGACGGGCCCCGCATAATTTCCGATGACAAGCACTGAAAAGTGGTACACGAGTACAGCTATGGCCCCGCATAATTTCCGACGACGAGTACTGAAAACTGGCACACGAGTGCAGGGTCGGCCCCTCATAATTTTCGATGACGAGCACTGGAAAGTGGCACACGGGTACAGTGACGGCCCCGCATAATTTCCGATGACGAGAACTGAAAAGTGGTACACGAATACTCCCAAGTTTTGAACATTAAAATCTTTTAAACCTCAATGCAATAAGTAATTCGTGTCGTCATAATTTTTAACTGTGTATACTTCTGATACCGGTGATACGTCTTATCTTCATCTGAATGTTACAATTGGTTTGATCTAAAGTGTTCGTGCTTAGACAGCTATCTTTCTTATTTGTGCAACTTCTTGTTCGCACATTGCTCGCTTAAAAAATAAAAATTAAACTCACAACACTGACAACACGCTCATTAGTACACTGAGGTCTTGTGCAGTACTCCGTCGATTAGCTGTAACTACTCTCCTGAATCTTTGACGTCCTCTATCGCTGATATTCTTTGGTCTGCTAATACATTTTGCTGCTTCTGGCACGCCATGTGTCTTCCACGTATTCAGTGCATTCAAAAGAGTTGACTTGGGTACGTTTAAACGCCTCTCGGTTTGTCTTATGGACAACCGACTAATATAACACTCAACAATCTTTTCTTTCGTAAAGTTAGTTCGTTCCCTCCGTAACATTTTCACTCAACCTCACAGTGTGATATGATCGTGGTCAGCTGCAGGCTTGTTTTTTTACAGTTTGCAGATGTACCGCAAATCGTAACAACGCAGCGGATCCGTTCATTTGCTTTTGAACGAGTGTCCCGTGACTTTTGTCAATATAGTTTATATATAGAGAGAGAATGCCACACCACGAAGACGTGAACACAGCGTCATGCAAATTCTTTGGGAGGGTGCACACATACAAGTTATGCAAACGATTGCATTTGCAGGCCAATCGCACGAACTGAGCGGATATAAAAGAATAACCAGCCCGTGAGGCAATCAGTCGAGACGTCGTCGCGGCCGCGAGAAGTGGGTGATTCTGCTCTAGCAGTGTGTGGAGGACGAACAAGTGGTGCCAATGCCGTTAAGACGCCGTCGTACGCGATTTCGTCCAACGGATGAGTTCACGAGAGATGTCATCGTAGGCCTGCGTACCGCCGGATGGTCCTTGCGTCGTATTGCGGAAGAAACGCAACGTGATGACACAACCGCCGGTCGCATTTGGCAACAGTTGTCCCAGGAAGGATCTGTGCAACGTCGTAAGGGGCAGGAGCACGAAGACGTGCTTCCGAGCGCACCGATCGTTGCATCCGACGTCGCTGTAGCACACCCACAGGGCACAACGGGCGACATTTTGCGGAGTGTACGAGGAGGCTTGGATGCTCCGATATCAAAGCGGAGAGTGTCGCGCCGATTAGCTGTCTGTGGTTTGCTCTCCAGCTGTTCGTTGCGAAGGCTACCCATAACAGAGAGCCATTGCTGCCACCGCTTGGCGAGGTGTCACTTCAGAGCTGCGTGGGGTGCCGAATGGAACAGTGTGGTGTTCAGCGACGAATCGCGGTTCTGTTTCACCATGAATGATCTCCGTGTGTGAGTCTAAAACGATAGTTCAAGGAACCCTGTTGCGTATGGGGCTCCGATGCAGAAAGATGGTTACTGCACCTATGCTAATGAAGGTGCATCAGCAGAAAAGGCTTACATTTGCACGGCAGTATCGGAATTGGACATTCGTTTATTGGCAAAGAATTGCCTTCTCCGTTGAGTCGTGTTTTCTGCTTCATCGAACCGATAGCGTTCGCGTATAAAGCGAAAACTTCGGAGAACAAACATTCTTCAACCATTGCTGGAAGAACACAAGCTTGTGCGGGTAGCGTTATGGTCTGGGGAATGTTCTGGTTGCATTCTCTAGGTCCACTTCTACCCGTCGAAGGCATTATGGACCGAATTCGTTATGAATCCATCCTTGGAGACCACGTATACCCACATATGCGGATTATCTTCTTTGGGGTGGTGGGATCTTCCAGCATGTCAATGCGACGTGTCATACAGCTATAAATATCCTAGTGTGTTTGGAAGAGCACGACGAAGACATCAAAGTACTGCGTTGGCTATCTAATTTCCCTGACTTAAACCCAATTCAGCATCTGTGGCACCATCTCGATCGTGTTGTTCGCTCTATGGACCCTCCAGCAGCTGTCAGATGCACTGCAATCAGCATGGCTCCACATACCTGTGAACACCGTCCAGCACCTTATTGAGTCACTTCCAGCCCATCTAGCTGCTGTCCGCGCTGCACACGGCGGTTAATGTGGATATTAGTTGGTGATCACAATAATGTGACTCGACCGTGTATAACAATCATTATCTGGTGTAGTCACCATGGGTGGTAATTACAGTTCCTACATAGCCCGGCATTGGGAGGGAGAGACTTTGGATATGTGTTCGGGGAATGCCCGTCCAGGCAACTTCGATACCATGCAACAGTTCCTTGGTTGTAACCTGGGACGGTCGCTATCCTGCCAGACATCCGGCGGTCATGGACCACACGTGTTGACATATCCGGAAACCGCGCGCGCCAAGTAAGACGTAGCACATGGTGGCGATTCTGGAATTCGCGGAAGTTGCGTGTGTCTAATGCTGTTGCGCATTATCCTGTTGGTAAATGGAACCAGACAGTCCTTGAAGATATGGCACAACAACAGGTTCCGACATCTCAGTGATGTAACGATATTTGTTAAACGAACTGGTAATGTGGATGAGGTGCGGGCTGGGGTGGAATCCAATACCACCCCATAACGTAACGCTGGGTTCTGGGCTGGTATTGCGCACCATAATACAGCACTCACTCAGCCGGTCGCTGTGGTATCGCCAGAAACGAATTCGTCCATCATGGTGTTGCAAACAGAAGCGGGACTCACCGGAAAGTACGATATTTTGCTATTCGCTCCTGCATGCGCGACGTTCTTGGCATCATTGCAATCGCATACGCCGGTACTGTACATTCAAAGGTTGCCGAAGTAATGGCTGCCGTGCAAAAATGACCCGCTGTTGCAAACGACGTCGAACCGTCAGTGCGAAGACGGGGTGCTGTGCTACCCATCCGAGCTGTTGAACTACTGTGGGCGATGTGGCTGTGCGATCTGTCAGAGCCATGCGCGCCAAACGTCAGTCCTCTCGTTTTATATTGTGATAGGGCCGTTGGGATCTTGCAGATTGGCGTTTTCGTTCCTTCGGTACCCACTGACGCCATCGTCTCCCCACCAGCCTCAAACCGTTCGACACGTGCACCGATGGCTCGAAATGATTATCCACAATCCCTACATGCCATAATTCTCCCGCGATCGAAGTCGGAAACCTGCTGATAGGACTGCCGTTGTGTTCGACGAGGAATGATGCAGCTGACCGTTGCCAGTATCGGCGTGAAAACACACTTCGAGTGCTTAACACTTTCTCCTTGTTCACCCCTCTTATGCAACTTACAGGGGGCGGATTTTTATATGTTCATTCATTTACACGAAGCCCTATGTTCAGCCCTTCTGCCAACTTTCGAGCCTCTAGGTCGCGATTGTATTGGTGTTGCATTTTTAATGGTCAGCAGTGTACTAAATAAATTGTTTTCTTAAAAAAATTCAATAACGTATTCAAAAAAACTATTTTATCTAGTAAAAAGAGAATAAAAATAAAAATGTGAAAACAATAAAAAGCATAAAACATAAGAGTAGTAAGAAACACAAAACTAATAAGAATATTAAAATATAAAATAAAATTTTTGTACTATGATTAATAAAATTTTTATAAAAAAATGTCTGTGAAAAACAATAAAAAAACATTAAAAACTATCTAACAAAGAAAACGTTTATATCTAGGAAAATACTACCTAGTAAACTTAGTAAAACAAATAAACTAACTTAGTCAAAAACATAAGCCACCCCGGTGGCGCAGTGGTCTAAGGCGTTGGCCTCAGATCATTCGTCCGTAAGGGGTCCAGGTTCGAATCCCGGTCAGGCATGGATGTTATGTTTGTCTTACGGCACTGGCTCTCTCCCTTCCCTTGAACCAGTGACCCTAAATTAGGGACGGGCGACTGCTTATAGCCCATTGAGTTGCTCACGGTGGTCGTTAAACCTCCAATCAAAAAAAAAAAAAAAACATTATTTTAACTGAGAGAATTACTTTTTCCTTTAGTAATTTTTTCAATTGTTACTATTTACTTGTATATTTGGTGCCAATTTTCGAACCTCTAGGTTGCGATTGTACTGGTGTTGCACTTTTAATGGCAAACAGTGTACTAAGTAAATTGTTTTCTTAAAAAAAGTTAATAACGTATTCCCAAAAATCATTTTATCTAGTAAAAAGAGAATAAAAACTATAAAAATATGAAACAATAAAAAGCATAACACATAAAAGTAGTAAGAAACACACAAAACTAATAAAAATAATACTATTAAAAATACTACTAAAATATAAAATAACATTTTTGTACTATGAATAATAAAATTTTTATAATTTTGTTTCTGTTAAAAATATTAAAAAAACATTAAAAACTATCTAACAAAGAAAACTTTAATATCTAGGAAAATACTACCTAGTAAACTTAGTAAAAAAAAAACTAACTTAGTCAAGAACATTATCTTAATTCAGACAATTACTTTTTCCTTTAGTCATTTTTTCAGTTGTTACTATTTACTTGTACATTTGAGGTATCCTTAAGTGACAATTGGCAAAAAAGACTTTCAATTATTACTTAGTCTTAAAAATTGTTACTAGCCTTAAAATTATTTAGTCTTTAAAACTGCCACTTATTCTTGAAAAAATGATACTCTTAGTCCTAAAAATTGTTACTATTTATCTCAATAAATATTGCTCTTAGATCAAACACTCCATCGAAGCGTCTAGGCGTCTCCGCGACGCAGTGGTCTAAGCACTGGCTTCTGAGTATTCGTCCAAGATGGGTCCAAGTTCGAATCTTGATGAGGCGTGGATGTTATGTTTGTCTTAGGGCACAGGCTCTCTCCCTTCCCTGGAACCAGAGCCCTGAAATTAGGGACAGGTGACTGCTTATAGCTTACAGAGTTGCTCACAGTAGTCTCACCCCTAAATCAAATTGTTTAATCCTTTTCCTGTTTAATATCCAGTTCCCTAGTAATCATTCCTACAATCACTGGACGATAATTATTCGCTATGAGCTCATGCATTTTATCAATGCTCTCAGAATTTTGGAGATTACAGGACTCCTACCTACAGAGGTTTCATCAACGGAGTCCCATTCCTTACAGAAAACCTTGAACCAGTTAAAATAACACATTTCACTGTTACTCTTCCATCACCTTAATTTTTTTTCGCTTTGACTGCGTTTTCGATGTAAATTTTACCTATTTGACGTAGAATTTGATATTGGTTTTTTGGTTGAATTTTGGTCAGCTAACAACGTGTGCCTATTCTGGGCACCGCGACACGCACTGTTGTGCCACAAACTTTCTCACAGCTCCGTGTTACGAACATGTTAGCTCATGTACTTGACTGCGTTTTGTAAGTTACCGCACCTTTCACAACATTTGCTTTTACGCGTTACGACAGCATCCATCGAAGTTTATTAAGCTTGCACCCAAATGTATATGTTTGCACACTCGAAAAACAGAATAGACATTTAAATTCTTTTTCAGGTTTCGCAGATCTGCTTTTTGTGACGCCAATCCAGAGAAGTGTACTTTTTACCAGCCAGCATCGCTCTGTCAAATGTACCCAAGAATTTGCCCCAGCGTAAACGAAACATTTGAAGGGGTAAGGAAGCAAATTAATTTATTTTCCTATATGAATATCTTGTAATACATGTCCATAATCAAACCTCATTACTGCAAAACACTCCATTTTCTCAAATCCCATACAGCACAGTCCAAAATGTCAATGGTGTTATTTTTCCCAATTGTAGTTCCCTGGACTTAAAAATAAAAGCCATTGTTATTTCAGCACGTCTTTCGGCAAGTAGAAGGAAAACAATTCTGTCAAAACTGTGAAAATGATGATCCTCGCATTTTGTTTCTTTCCGATGTACAATTTCTCAGACAGGAGGAGTATAAGTATGAGTCATATTTTTGGCAATTTCACTGCTTCCGACAGTTTAATTGCAAAATGTTTGTCTTTGTAAGACAGCGTTCCTAGTGAGGAATGTTTTGCTTATATTTCAAATATTTCCTAAAGCAATTTCTGGGCGTAAGTACATGGGTTGTAGATAGTAATATCAACACCACGCTGAGAGACGTAATTTTTAATGCAGCTGCATACACTGAAGAGAAATTGCATACGAGACAGCTGGCGTTATGCAAATGTGGTGCTGTGGGCGGCCCTGTAAACGGAAACGACATGACGTATGCAGCGATCCGACAATATAAGGAGTGATGCTACAAGAATCAGTAAGAATCGGACGCAGTATGGGTAAGCCGAGCAATCTAAGCGCATTTGATCGTGGGCAAATTGTCGGGGCCCGACGAATGGGTCACTCCATCTTGGAAGTCGTGCCGGCACTGGGAGTTTTTCGAGCCACTGTGACACGGGTGCACCGTGAGTACACCGAATCCGGTACAACCATCCCTGCGAGGGCCAACTATCGTGGACAACAGCGTGTGGATCAGCGGGGTCATCGTCGGCCAGCTCGTATTGTAACAGCGGATAGACGGGCTACAGTGCAAGAAATCACTCGGCAATTTAATGCTGGTGCACAAAAACGTGTAAGCAGCCAAGCCATCCAGAACCATCTCCTCGCTATGGGATACAGAAGCCATCGTCCCACGAGCATACCGCTGCTGACCACACATCACAGGGCGCAAATATTAGCATGGGCGCGGGAATATTGCCACTGGACACTAGACATGTGGAAAAATGTTTCCTGGACTGATGAGTCGAGATTCACGTTGGTACATGCGGATGGCAGGATACGAGTACGGCGCAAACCACATGAAGCGATGGATCCTTCTTGCCAGCAGGGTACTCTTCTAGCTGGTGGGGGTTGGCATTTTCGTCTGGGGACTATTTACGTGGACTGAAATAGGACCTCTGGTATGTGTGACATCGTACCTCACAGGTCAACGTTACCGGGATATCCTGGACGACTATTTGCTCCCGTTTGTGCGTCTTCAACATCCCACTGGGGACCTCATCCTGCAACAAGACAATGCAGCTCTCGAATTGTATCCGAATGGTTGGATTGACACTCCACCGACGTGACCTCGCTTCCTTGGCCAGCTAGATCACCTGACCTCAATCTCATCGAGCACATCTGGGATGCCATTGAGAGAGATGTTCGAGGCTCTGACCCCTATCCATTAAATCTTTCTAAACTCAGTCCATGCCGAGACGAATCGCCGCCGTCATCAGGGCGAAAGGTGGTGCTACACGTTACTAGACAGGTATCTCTAATTCAATTGCTCTTCAGTGTACGTCACAATACGCAATGGTATCCACAACCTTTTGGTTGCAATAACTTTGTTTAGAACCTCAAGGTCCTGTTCAAGTGCATTTAGTGTCTTGTTGCAAAGTTTATTTAAGAGTGCCGAAGAAATGAGCGACCTAACGGACTTCGAAAGGGGGCTAATTGTTGGGGGCTGGCAAGTTGGTGCCTCTGTTACAACAGTCGCTAGGATATTGGGGGTATCGAGAGCTACTGTGTCTAGTGTCAAAACAGCATTTCGTGTTTGTGGAAAAACGTCATCTGCGAAATACCAGAGCGGCCGGAAAACGGCCCTGACTGATAGAGACGTGAGAGCATTAAAGAGGATTGTTACCTGTAATAAGGAGACCACGGCGCTGAAAGTTAGTGCGGAGCTCAATCTGCATCTCTAGAAGCCAGAGTCAACGAAAACAGTGCTGAAGGGGTAGTTGCAAAGATGACTACGTCATCAGCAAAACGAAGGTGAGTTAAGTATTCTCCATTAATTTTTTCCCTTTGTTTTCCCAGTTTAATGATTGAAAGACGTTTTGTAATGTGGCGTTAAAATACACTGCTGGCCACCCAAAATGCAACACCAAGAAGGAAGCATCCGATTGGCCTGAAATTCGCAGCATGCGTCGCCCGCGAGAGGACGTGCAAACGATTAGCATTGCATGGCATATGCAAATCATGTGCGCCCGGCACGCGACCGAGAAGCACTATAAGAAGCCTGCATATAAGGCGGGGTGTAAGTAGTGGAAGTGTGTTGTGCTGCCGGACCTGTGAGTGGGAATCTTCCTGATGCCTCGCCGCAGAATACGGCAGTCGTTCCAGCACATTTCGGAGTTCGACAGAGGACGAATAGTGGCTTATCGCGATAGCGGTAATCGTACCGGGACATCGGCGCCCGTGTGGGACGACATCCAGCCACAGTGAGGCGAGTACGAATTTGGTGGGTGCAGGAGGGACAGACGGACCAACGTGAGCGATTGCCGCAGCCGCGGCACACCACCGAACGAGAGGACCGGCATATTGTGCGGCGGGCATTCACGGCTCGCACCGCCACATCACGAACGTTAGCGCAGGAATTCGGGTGTGTTGCGCAACAACCTGTGTGAGCACGTACCGTTCGACATCGTCTGCAGGAGCGGGGACCTGTCGCACGGCACCCATTGCTCCAATTACCATTGACGTTACACCACCGGCGAGTGCGGCGGCAGTGTGCCGTTGAACGCCGCAGCTGGACTACGGAATGACACGACATTGTCTTCTTTGACGAATCCCGCTTCTGCCTGCAGCACCACGATGTTCGGATCCGCGTGTGACTGCATCGCGGCCAGAGACTGTATGGCGCCTGCATTAGGCATCGTCATACCGGTCCGCCGCCTGGCGTTATGGTTCGGGGCGCAATTGAATTTGACACCCGCACCCCTCTAATGCGCATCGCCGGTACTCTCAACAGCCACCGCTACATCTCCGACGTTTTGGAGCCTGTAGTCCTCCCTTACCTTTAGGACCTGCCAGCGACCACGTTTCAAAAGGACAATGCTCGCCCGCACGTGGCACGCATCGTGCAACAGTTCTTCACGGCCCACCAGGTGTCACTGCTGCCGTGGCCCGCCTGATCTCCCGATATGTCGCCCATCGAACACGTCTGGTCGCTGATCGGCAACCGAGTGGCCCGGCAAGCACCACCCGCGGCTAAGCCTGATGAACTGTGGCAACGTGTGGAAGCAGCCTGGACCGCCATACCCCAAGCCCACATCCAAAGTCTCTTTCGTTCGAGTGGACCTGCTGTTTCAAGGAAACAGTTTACAAACGGCTCAACGAAAAATGAAAAATGACTATCATAAGACTATCCCACTCACTCCATCAGCAAGAAACGTCATGGTACTCTGATGAGAACAACATCGAGACTGTCACGAAAATTAGTGGGCCAATATTCTCTTCTCCTATGAATACAGATTCCCAGTGTCAAAAGTGACAGCCATCGTGTTCACGCCTGGAGAATCCGTTGTTCCCCCACAGAGTAACGAGCGTAATTTGAGCCATGGGGACACGACAACTCCCGAGAATCAAAATGTTGCCAAAGCGTAATTCGAGTCGTTATGCTGCCGCAGCTCCCGAGAACTGCAATATAACCGAAACTTGTTTTGAGCTGTGGGGAAGCGACAACTTTTGTAACCTGAAATATGATAAAAACGTGTTTAGTGCCCTGTGGACGGGAACTCTCGAGAATTGAAATATAACCAAAAGGTATTTAGAGCCGTGAGGTCACGAGAACTCTGGAGAGCTGGAATATAAGCCAAACGTGTTTAGAGTCGTTGGGACGTGAAAACACCCAAGGATTGAAATATAACCACATAACCAAAGTGTATTTAAAGTCGTGACAACATCACAACTCTTGGAAATCGAAATATCGCCAAAGCGTTATTCGAATCGTGGGGACGTCACATCTCCCGAGAACTGCAATATAACTAAAACATGATTAGAGCTGTGTGGACGCGACAACTCTTGAGAGCTAAAATATACCCTAAACGTTTTTTAGAGTCGTTGGGACGCGAAAGCTCCCAAGGATTGAAATATAACCAAATAACCAACGTGTTTTTAGAGTCGTGGGGACATGACAGTTCCGAAGAGCTGAAATATAACGAAAACTTATTTAGAGCCGTGAGTGTACGCGTCAACTCTCGAGAACTGAAATACTTTTATGTGAAAATTAAAGGTTTGTTGAGAGAAGTGCAGTAAATACGCGGTGCATGTTTACAAATGAAATAAAAGCTGATGTACATGCATATTTTGTGATACGGAAGAATATATCGTGCTCATGTGCGTCTCTCTTTGCTCAGAAATTGAAAATCAAATCAGCCTCACGTAGGCCTTCTCGAAATAGCAGTACTGCCATATTAGGTTGAGTTGAAAATATTTTAAAGGAAACACTTGGACGATTCACAGTGTTTGCGAATGATTTTTACGATGGAAACAAGCCACAATAAATCTCTACATTTCACACTGTCCGTTTGTTATCATGCCAAAAGTAAGAAAGACTGACCGTAAATTTGACTGGTTTTATTTCTGACGTGTGCCTCATTAACTGGCCGTTATCTTTCCCCTTTTTACAGATGCCAGTAATGTTTCTTTATACGGAAAAATATCCAGATTGGGATGCAACATTTGCCTACGCCCATACGTCAGACATGATTAGTAGATGCATGAAAACAATTGAGGGTAAGGACGTCAAGTGCAAGTAAGTATACGTCATTTTGTTTCCTTTTCTGCAATGCTTATTATGTGGCAGAATTGTGAAATTTTATGCTGAATAAACTGGTCTATAATACATTAAAGAACTTACACCGTCTTTGCACGATATGTTTAATTTAAAAAATGACAGATATTTACAAGATTAAACACCCATTAGTACTTTCGGGTCGACAATTGACCCGTCTTCAGATGGAGGAGAGCTGCTGCTGCACGTGTGCTCCCACATATATGTCCGAGTGTGATGTCTTTTCCATACCTTGTACGTCATCATACTCGGTCATGTGTATGGGAGCACATGTGCAGCAGCGGCTCTCCTCCATCTGAAGACGGGTCAATTGTCGACCCGAAAATACTAATGGGTGTTTAATCTTGCAAATATCTGTCATTTTTTAAATTAAACATATCGTGCAAAGACGGCGTAAGTTCTTTAATGTATTGTATGTGCACGACATCTTCACTAAGACTATCGATTCCTCACCGCATCGAATTAATGTGTTGTGCACTTTAGTGCAATTATGTGGAGTTTTGCTGCACGGACCTTTCAGTCCATCCGACTGAAGCTTGCAAGGGAATGCACCCACCTCGGGTTCCTCACTAGCAGCAGGGACCTTAACGTCGAACCGAAGCATATTAGGGTATATGCTACAGCATTATCTAGAAGAGAAACCATATAGTTCAAAATGCCGAAGGGAAGAGGTTACTGTGTGTCATCCAGAGCAAGAGATCTTACATTGATCACCTTCACCGCAAGTGTTATATCTCTTTTCAGACTTTGTCTAAGTGTGAACACCCCATTGTAATGGAAAATATACTGACCATCACGGAAGTGGTAACTGAACATACTGTCAGCTCCTTGGTCAAAACCCAAATTGGAAAACTAAGACTCCTTGTTGACTTTCAAGTTAGTAGCAGACCAACACGAAGACAATGAAACCTTTATCATAGTTCCAGTGTTGTCAATTTAGGTGACTACGAGCAAAGACAACGAAACCTAAACCATAATTCCAATATTGTCAACCTAAGTGACTATGTGCTGAACCCCATACAGAACAGAGCTCTTGAAAGAGGACCAAAATTTGCTTATCCTGAGCATAACCCTAATGTCTTTAATGTTATACCACAAACTGAGGCAATCATTAAAAGCCTTCCAGAGAAGGAAAGGGATTATGCCAGAATACAGATTGACAAATGTCTGCAAAAAAGCGAAAGGGAACAACAATCCAACTCGGGAAAACTTTATCATGAAGAAAAACATCAACTGAAGTTAAACCGAAAAAATGACGAAATTTCCATTATGGCAGCTGACAAATCACACCAAAAGTATTATTGAATAGAACAACATATCAGGATAAAATGCTTGAAGCCATTTCATCCATTCCGCACATAGTGGTAAAGCGGGATCCCACAAAAGCAACTGTTCAGGATTAAAAAAAGCTCACACATTCCCAGATAGTTTCTCAAAGGCCTTCACCACCCGGCTGTCGTGTGCCCGATATCTTTGGGCGTCTGAAACTGCATAAGGAGGGGCACCCTATTAGGCCACTTGTCGCGGGTTATGTTAACCCGACTCGACCCCTTGAAGAAAGCTCTTGCTCAGTATTTAGCAAATTTTATTGTGAACTCCCCTTATTCTGTGAAACGTTCTACTGTAGCAATTGAAAAAGTTAGAATGTTTCAGTCACATTCTAAACCTTTCACCCTTGCCTCCCTAGATGTTGTTTCATTGTACCCTAATGTACCAGTGGACGCCTGCCACCCCATTATATAGGCCAAACTCGCTGAGTCCCAAGTCTCCACATCTGAAATTTCAGCCATTATGAACGTTCTTAGATTTGTTAAGCAGCGTTCATACTTTAAATTCGATAATCGAATTTACAAGCAAGTGGAGGGCTCACCCATGGGTTCTCTACTTTCAGCTGTACTGGCAGAATTTCTGCTTCAACACATTGAGAACAAAGTTCTCAATGAGTTTCCCCTTCCCCAAAATATGTATATCAGGTACGTCGACGACATCCTTGTATTTTGGCCTCATGCACAGGATGATCTAGCTAAGTTCGCCGACGCGCTTTCATCTGTTTTCTCCCACTATCGGGCTCACGATAGAAACTGAATCAAACTACTCTCTAAAATTCTTGGACTTTCAAATCACCCGTAACCCAGTAACATGCAACCTTTCTTACTCTGTATATCGAAAACCCACTGCCGGCAGTACTTTAATCCCTTTTAACTCTTCACATCCATTACCACATAAGCTATCCGCTATCAACGTTTTAATCAAAAGAGCCTTCTCGCACTCATCTGCTAACAGATTGCTTAAACTTGAAATAGATTTCATTTTTGATTTAGCCGCCAAACATGGTTATCCCAAATATATGATCAACCGAATCTATCGAAGAATCTTAAACGATAGATCTACATGTTTGACGAAAGAACAAAAACCAGCAAAGCGTTTTGTTGGTACAATAGAGTAGTACCCAAGCATTACTAATGTTCTGACACGCGCATGTATAAACTATGATATACATTTTGGCATTAGATCTAGAAATCTATTTTCACTTATCAAAAAAGATAGGGAACCACCTGATAATTTGTGTAAATGGGGTGTATGTAATATACCAATAATTGATGTCTCCAATGGTGAACAAGTAAGCAACTATTTAGGTTCTATAAAACGTAGCCTTGAAGCTCGAATGCAGGAACATAAATATGACATTCGCGTTAATCATAGTAACACAGCGCTCGCCAGATATGTTTGCGCAAGGAACTGTCCAACCGGATTGGAAAAACATTAAGTTGCTACATTCACCCGCCTCTGTATACTCGTTGCATGTAACTGAAAGTTTATACATCGAGGCCTTCGGGGACGAATGCTGTAACGATAATTCCCCAATTGAATTACACAGAATTTGGAAGAGGCTCATTACAGCCATGAACTTACATAACATTTCTTGTTAAATATGTAAGTTATAACAAATATATATATTTTGCACCCTGTTTATCATATTTCCACATGGACATCATCTGCTTCGTGATTTAGCATTGAAATGATGGCAACAGAGTGACACCGTTGCGACGCTATTCCATACCTTGTACGTCATCATCATCATCATCATCATCATTGTCAACCATTATCAATCCACTGCTGGACGAAGGTCTCCCCAAGTTTCCTCCACAACGGTCTGTCTTGTGCCAGTCTCCTCCATGTCACTCCCGCATATTTACGAATTTCATCCACCCATCTCCCATGTGGTCTTTTTCTGGGTCTTTTCCTGTCCCTTGGAATCCAATCTAAAATTTCGGCTGTCCATCTATGGTCTGTCCTTCTGGCAGTATGTCCAGCCCATTGCCATTTCAGGGATTTAACTCTGATCATGATGTCTTCCACTCTCGTCATTTTTCGGATCCACGAGTTCCTCTTCTTATCTCTCCTGGTTATACCAAGCATGCACCTCTCCATGGCTCTTTGAGTTGTCTGCAGCCTTTGTATGTCTCTTTTAGTTAAGGTCCACGTCTCTGCACCATACGTAAGCACTGGAAGGATGCATTGATCAAACACTTTTCTTTTAAGACATAATGGCATATTGCTCTTGAAAATTATGCTGTTTCTTCCAAAAGCTCTCCAGGCAAGTTTTGTACGCCGATTAATTTCTTCATCAATGTGACCCTCACTTGATATCTGCTGTCCAAGATAAACATACGTATCTGTTATCTCCAGTTTTTCTCCATCAATCGATAAATCTTCATTTCTTGTAAAAGCATTGAACATCACTTTTGTCTTCTGAAAGTTCATTTTTAATCCCACTTCTTTACTCTTGTCAGCAAGTTCCTGGATCATACTCTGCAGCTCTGATGGGGTAGTTGCAAAAATGACTACGTCATCAGCAAAACGAAGGTGGGTTAGATAATCTCCATTAATCTTTATCCCTTTGTTTTCCCAGTTCAGTGATTGAAAGACATTTTCCAATGTGGCATTAAAGAGTTTCGGAGATATGGTGTCACCTTGTCTCACTCCCTTTCCAATTTTTATGTGTGTTGTATTTTCAAACAGCCGAATCTTTGCACTTGCATTTTCATAGATGTTATTAATAATATTAATGTATGCATCTTCAATACCGCAGGATTTCAGAGCCGTGGTAACTGCTGATGGTTTCACCGAATCAAAGGCTTTTTCATAATCGATAAAAGCCATGCACAATGGAAGTTCATATTCCCTCGCTCTTTCAATTAGTTCTCTCAGTACGTGGATATGATCTATTGTGCTGTAGCCACTCCTGAATCCAGCTTGTTCTCTCGGTTGAGCCATGTCCAGTGTTACCTTCAAGCGGTGTGAAAGAACTTTAATGAAGATTTTATAAACCACTGATAGGAGGCTGATAGGTCTCTAGTTCCTGAGATCCTCAATGTCACCTTTTTTATGTAGCAGGATCATTGTAGCATTGTTCCAATCCTCAGGAATCTTCCCTTCAGTAAGGCATCGAGTGAAAATTTGGGCGAGTACTGTTTCAATTTCTCCACTTGCTTCTTGTATGATGTCTATAGTACTTCCATCTTCTCCTGGAGCTTTCCCCCGCTTCAAGTTCTTGATTGCATGTGCAACTTCTGCTGGAAGGACTGGAAGAACTCTGGTACTGGTACCTTTCATGATGTCTGGAGTACATGTATCATCCCTTTCATATAATTTGGAGTAGAAATCTTTCACTCTTGTCAAAATTTCGCCTCTATTTCTTGTTATAGAACCATCTTCTTTTCTCAGAGCCATAATCTGTTTTCTTCCCTTACTGAGATGTCCCTTTGCTATCTTTAGGCTTTGGTTGTTTTTAATTGCTTTCCTCACTAGCTCGCAGTTGAATTTCCTTACGTCTTCAGTGATACTTTTTCGTGCTGTCTTGCATAGCTCTATATATTCCACTTTGGAAGTCACATCTTCTTTAGTTGTCCTCATCTCTCTACGTCATCATACTCGGACATATATATGGGAGCACACGTGCAGCAGCGGCTCTCCTCCATCTGAAGACGGGTCTATTGTCGACCCGAAAGTACTAATGGGTCTTTATTCTTGTAAATATCTGTCGTTTTTTAAATTAAGCATATCGTGCAAAGACGGTGTAAGTTCTTTAATGTATTGTATACACACGACATCTTCATTAAGACTATGGTCTATAATAGAATGTTTTACGTTTAAAGGAAACTTTATAAATCGAGTTAGCTTTACTGCAACAGACATTAAAAGGTTAGAGTTTATTAAGTTTTAATTCACTCTAAAACTATTAATGTTTAGCTTTCGTTAAACCAAGATAGCTTCAATGCTTGATGTTGCTGACATTTTTTATTAATCATACAATTTCTGATTAGTCATTAAAATATAACTTTCAGGGTGAGTAACGAAATCCAAGTCTATTAATTTGTATTCGCACGTCACTTTTCAACCAGACGTCACAGAAAATGGAATTTTTCTCTGTGATCTTAAACTGGTTAGGTGGCCAATATACATCGATGAGGCATTGCATTGTGACCACATAGGAAATAAGATGTAGGACCCCTTTAGCCCGTCAAACAGCGTCCGCTCGGCGAGGCATAGATTCGGTGAGGTGTCGATAGGCATCCTGGGGTATCGGGTCTGGTTCATTTGCCTGACGTTTTCTTCACCGAAGGGTCACCTCACCGAACATCACTTCACCGAAAATCACTTTACCGAAAATATTGTTTCACCGAAAATCACTTCACCGAAAAGATTGTTTCACCGAAAATCACTTTACCGAAAATATTGTTTCACCGAAAATCACTTCACCGAAAAGATTGTTTCACCGAAAGATCACTTGATCGAAAAGTTCATTTCATCGAAGGGTCACTTGATCGAAGAGTTCATTTCCGAGAAAGATCTCTTTACCTAAAAGTTCATTTCATCGAAAGGTCATTTCACCGAAAGGTCAGTTTATCGAAAACTTTAGATTTCATTACAGGATCTGTTAAAGCATGGTGCAAGTTCGGCAGACAGACTACCGAAACGTTAGAGGATTATACTCAAATTGCACTTTTGATTTCTCTGTGTCACAAAGAGCGCAAAGATTTAGTTTTAAGACAAATCTTTTTTTTTTAAGAAAATATGCCTCGAATTAGGCCTTTTTAGCAAATTTTATTCATGTTCATAAGGTTTACACAAAAGTCATGTTCAGTGCTCATGTTTATAAGGTTTGCATAAAAAGTAAAATTAATAATGTTGCATATTTTTTCAGACAAAAAGAATCAAGTTTAGGGCTATAGGCCTCGGCTTAGGCCTTTTTTAGCAAATTTTAAGCGTGCGTGCTCATATTCATAATATTTACATAAAACGTCAAGTTAATAATGTTGCACATTTTTTCAGACAAAAGTAATCAATTTTAAGGCCGTAGGTCTTGGCTTCGGCCTTTTTAGCAAATTTTAATCATGCGTGCTCTCGTGTTCATAAGATTTACATAAAAAGTTACTTTACATTTTATGTAATGCTTATGAATATGAGTAGGGTTAAAATCTGTTGAAATGGCTTGTATCTAGGCCTACGGTCAAAAAATTAATATTTTGTGGTTGAGTATAAGTGGAACATTATTAACTTGATTTGCTATGTAACACTTATAAATATGAGCTCGCACGACTAACATTTGACAAAAAGGCACAGATCTACGCCTTATAATTAATGTTATATTTCGAAAAACCTGCTCATGGGGAGGTTTTCATCGAAATTAAAAGTGGATTTTTTCTACAGTCCGATAATGTTTAGGTGGCCAATTTTTCAAAACCCCGCAGTACACTCCAATAGATCTCTAACAACAAAATTGTAAGTTTCCGATAAACTGACCATTCGGTGAAATGACCTTTCGATATAATGAACTTTTAGGTAAAGTAATCCTTCGGTGAAATGAACTTTTCGATCAAATGTCCTTTCGATGAAATGCACTTTTAGGTGAAGTGACCCTTCGGTGAAATGTACCTTTCGATCAAGTGAGTTTCGGCGAAGTGATTTTCGGTCAAGTGACCTTTCGATCAAGTGAACGATAGCCGGGGTATCTGGTACCATAATTAATACGTGGACCAGGAACATCAAACAGATGTCATCGCTCTTTTCACGTTTATAAGTAAGTCATGGAAAAATTCTCATTGGCCGCCACCGGGAATCGAACCGAAGATCTTCCAGTTACGCGCTGGATATGTTTCCACTCTACCACAGCTGCCTGGAATTCCTCCACACTCACACACACTAACTGCCAAGCCAATTTTGCAGGTTGCTCCTTGGAGCCACGCACAATGCTCGGGATTCACCAAAAATAGTTCAGTTGCTGCTTACATCTGGTGAATCCCCAGCATTGTGCGGGACTCCAAAAGCAACCTGCCAGATTGGCTTGGCAGTTAGTGTGTGCGAGTCTGGAGGAATTCGAGGCCGCTGTGGTGCAGTGGAAGCATATCCGGCGCGTCACTGGAAGACCTTGGGTCCGATTCCCGGTGGCGGCAAATGAGAATTTTTCCGTGACTTACTTATAAACGTGAAAAGAGCGATGAGCTCTGTTTGATGGTACCATATACATATAATGTCAACAGCAGGTCCTTCAGTTCCCGCACATTTCTGAGTGGTGGTGATTTATCACGAAACCACTTTTTTAAGTCGAACGACAAATGTTCAATTTGGTGAATTTGGAGACCAGGGTATTAGCACAAAGACACCAGCAGGAATCACTTCTTAACGATTTTGGCAGTGTGGCACGGCGCAATATCCCGTTTACAATGGCCATCACATAAGGGAACAGAGTTGCCATGGATAGGTGAACTTGGTCCGCAACAATGCTCAGATACCTGACAGCTGTCAGGGATTCTGCTATTCGGATAATGGGGTTCAGAGTGTCCCAAGAAGACATCGTCGACAGCATAACACTGCCGTTTGCCGGCCTGTTTCCGCCCAACAGTGCATCCAGGTGTCATAGGCCCCGTTGGTAATCGGCGTATTGGGGCTCGACCGTCTACGAGATGCACCAGGAATCTTGAATCATCAACCCAGGCTACTTTCTTCCAATCATCCATGGTTCAATATCGATGATCTTGGGCCCATTTCTTGCGTTGCTGGATATGACGCGCAGTGAGCCTAGGGACCCAACTGGGACTTCGACTGCGCAAGCCCATGCGCAGAAAGTTGAGATGAACTGTGCGCTGTGACTCACTGCGTTTATCACCACCGTTGTAGCTGCGGTTGATTAAACACACTGTGGCCCTGCGGCCGCCGTGAGAATGCGTGACAGTCTCCGTTCCCCTCTGGCATCAAAGAGTTGCTGGCGACACACGGCTGGACAACGCATCGTTGTTAGGCTATCTACACCACTTTTGATACGTACAGAGGCTCGTGAAGGACCCACAAGCAGCGCCGTTTCCGGGATCGTAGTTCCGAGGCGCCGTGCTAACACAATTTGTCCTTTATCAAACTCCGTTAAATCGGCGGCTTTTCCCATTCTGACTCCAAACACTCCACTAACCAAAAGCAGGTCCTGGGGTTACATATGAACTGCTCTGTGAACTTCACCTGCGCAACCTTTTGGCCTCCAGGTGCACTCATTTCTCTAGGCTGGGGATGGTCATAATGGAATGGGTCATTGGTGTACTTGAACAAATTGTCATAGAAAGTTCCCTGCGCTCTCCTCAAACAGAAATATTAACGTAGAGGCTGGGGTTTTTGAAAAAGACGATCAAATATTTCCTTTCTCCCTGTCGTATCAGCAGCACCCAGAATAATCCAGATATTGGTGCACTGTTAAAAATTTGTACTTGGAAATAAGCAAAATGTACTCGTTTTTGAGTACATTCTGGGCTTATAATAGCTCGGAGAACTTGCGTCCAATTTTTGGAAATGACATGTACTTATTTTTGAGTATACAGGGAATCAATTATGAATATATCTGGTATTTCAAATA
This sequence comes from Macrothele yani, assembly GCA_039090855.1. Lineage (NCBI taxonomy): Eukaryota > Metazoa > Arthropoda > Arachnida > Araneae > Macrothelidae > Macrothele > Macrothele yani. Next base: position 26,458,502 of record CM077000.1, read on the forward strand.
TATGTACTAAAAAAACCCATACATTTCAAATATATGTGCTCTAACTTCGTTCAGTTCCTGTGCCCTCTCGGGTAATGAACAGAAATTGAAGGAAGTTAAATCGATCTAGCTATTCTGACAAGATAGTTTGTAAGTGAGAGAGAGCACACTAGAGGGCTCCACCGTACAAGCGTACGGTTTCGCACATAGAAGGCAGAGATAAATTAGGGGGAGGGGTCTTAGGAACTTTAACCGGGGGATTCTTACCCGGGGGCCGTCACTGAACGTGCTCGTCCGATGCACGGCGGATATTATGCGATTGTTAGAAATTTTCACCTACACAGAGAGGCCTCAGCTTCAAATGTATCAGGCTAGGTATGAACCTGGGGTCCCTCCATCAGTAGTCAGAATGTATAACCACTAAGCCATCCGCTTCTCAATGTTTAAAAACGTACACAAAGATTCTTTGTTCATAATTAAATTACTTGTGATCAGTGACTTTGTTGTACTAATTATTTATGTGTGTCACTCTACAGATTTATTAAATAATTTCTCTTGAAATCCATAATATCTAAAATGAAGTAATACGAGTTTATATTTATATTTATTGACGGAGTTATTTATAAGTACGCATGGTTACTTATATTTGAGCATGTCATGTACTCGTTTACGATACGATTGTTCCTAAAAATAAACGAGTAGGTTCAAGTTCTCATTTTTTTGTAGATTTTTTTTAACAGTGTGAAAAGCGCTCCCTTCTAGTTCTTTATATTCTATTCCATGACCCAAGGCATTTCAGGGAAGAGTAGACCCTATGATACGGACATAATGATACTGGTTAGTACCAAGTATCTCAAACATCTCTCTCCGTTCTTAGATTCGTCGCCATTGTTATAGCCGTTTTAGCACGTAATCAGTCAGAAATTACTATACTGTCAGTCATCCCCCTAAATGACCAATTTGAATAACAAAGCTAAGGGAAAAGACTCAAGGTAGACGGGGATGAGCTATTCTCCCTGGCACGGAAATCATGTCATTGGGCAGAAACAAGTGATGTAAACATCTTCTTAGGTTCTTTTTTTTTTTTTTTTTTAATTGGAGGTTTAACGACCACCGTGAGCAATTCAATGGGCTATAAGCAGTCGCCCGTCCCTAATTTAGGGTCACTGGTTCCAGGGAAGGGAGAGAGCCAGTGCCGTAAGACAAACACAACATCCATGCCTCACCGGGATTCGAACCCGGACCCCGTTCGGACGAATGATCAGAGGCCATCGCTTAGACCTCTGCGCCACCGGAGCGGCTATCTTAGGTTCGTCGCCATTGTTATAACAGTTTTAGCAGGTAATCAATCAGAAAAGATTATTGTCGATCATCCCCGTACATAGATGACCACTTTGAATAACAAACTAGGGGGATGGGGAATTACTCTGTGATGCGCTGGTTCAGCCGGCTAATGGTCTAACAGACTTGAGCATACGCACACTCTTTCGTTCGCTCATGAGTCGTAAATAATGGTAGCTCAAGAATCAACTAAGAATTGCCGCATTCAGAAGATCGCTCAAATATTCATCAACATTTCTCGCAACAGTGTTCAAGAACATTAAAACCATACCTTCTCATCGTCTTATCTGAACTAAATCATTGCCTTCTTACCTGATGCCAAACTCAAATTTGTCTATAGATAAAATGTGGCGTTAAGCTGAGAAAAAGGTTTAAGAAGAATAAACTAAATTTACTAAGTAATAACGTAAGGAACTCTACATCAACCAAATTTAAGATGGTACAATGATACTAGTTATGCGAATTTATTGGCGTAGCTAAAATCAAGGTTTACAAGCTTTCGCACATCAACCACATGGCTTTCTCAAGGAAGGTAGACAGCAACCTGTCTATCTGGCAGGAAGGTAGACAGCAATCTGTCTACCTTCCTTGAGAAAGCTATCTGGTTGATGTGCGAAAGCTTGTAAACCTTGATTTTAGCTACGCCAATTGTGACGTACCTGCCAGCAGGACGCACACGACATAAAGGCAGATAGGAATCAGAATAAACGTCTGCGTAGCTCAGTTGGTAGAGCGACTTGTTCCGGAATAAGCGGCCTCGGGTTCGAATCCCTGCGTAGACCAAAAATGACGGAGAAATTTATTCATTATAATTGGCGCCCGAACTATCCGGATGACCCGACCGTTCAAAATCTCGCAATGGTGTGATGTTATTTCCACACCGCGAGACAGGAAAAATCAGAGAATTCCTTCTCCAGCGCTTCGAAAAATAAAAATGTGTGATGTGGCATTCCACACAGCAGATTGACTGGGAGTTCTCAAGTGCACGTTCTACAGTGGATGGCTGCCTGCAACGATTCATGGTCACGGCTGACCCGTGGGCCATGCCCCGGCCCTCTTTCGGGTGGGGGAGATGTGACGTACCTGCCAGCAGGACGCACACGACATAAAGGCAGATAGGAATCAGAATAAACGTCTGCGTAGCTCAGTTGGTAGAGCGACTTGTTCCGGAATAAGCGGCCTCGGGTTCGAATCCCGGCGTAGACCAAAAATGACGGAGAAATTTACTTCGTTATAGAATAAATTCGGATAACTAGTATCGTTGTGCCATCTTAAATTTACTAAGAATGCTCAAACGACAAGGAAAATCTGAGTATACCTTCCAATAAATAAAGCATTACGTATACAAAAGAATTTACTGAAACGATCTGGCAATAAATACAACAAACACAGATTTCATAAAATATGTTGATTTATGATTTCGTAGAACATAAAACAGCCTGTTTTATTCAAAATTACTTAGAAATGATGCATTTTACAATGTGCTGCTTTACTGCATAAAAATTGCCTACTTAGTAAAGGTACTTAAGTCAATTCTTCATCGTTTTGGGTTCGTGTTACGCCACCCCTATGGCTAAGTGGTCAGGGCTGTAAGTTACTGGTAAGCCTTCAGAGCTGGCAGTGGCTTTGAGTCCCGGATGACAAATGGGCGGGTCTCTTGTCTCGTTTTGGAAGTAGTGACCCAAATGAAGAACGGGCGATTACTTATAACTGTCACAGGTGCTCATGGTGGTCGTTAAATGACGAGCAATGTAAACAAATTATGTGGTGCTTGCATTGATGTGTTCAAAGAATCTGTGCAATCTCTCTCTCTCTCTCTCTCTTTCATCCTCTTTTCTCTCTCTCTCTCTTTCATCCTCTTTTTCTCTCTCTCTCTCTCTCAAATTTCTTTGTCCCTTTCTATCTCTCTTTCGCTCTCCCTTCTCTCCGCTTCCTCTCTTTCTCTTTCTCTCTCTCTTTATTACCAGTAATGTAAAAAATTTTGTGGTCCTTGCGTTGGTGTGTTCAAAGCATCTGTTCAATCTCTATCACGCTCTCTCTCCCTTTCTCTCTCTCTTTTCCCCCTCTCTCCCTCCCTCTCTCGTTCTCACTTTTTCCCTTTCTCTCTCTCCTCCTCTCTCTCACTTTTTCTCTTTCCCTTTCTCTCTCCCCTTCTCTCCCCCTCTCTCTCTCTCTCTCTCCTTATCTCTTTTCCTCTCTCTCTCTCTCTCTCTCTCTCTTTATTACGAACAATGTAAAAAATATGTGGTGCTTGCGTTGGTGTGTTCAAAGCATCTGTTCAATCTCTCTCTCGCTCTCTCTCTCACTTTCTCTCTCTGTCTTTCTTTCTCTCTCTCTCTTTCATTCTATCTTTTCTCTCTCTCTCTCCCTCCCTCTTTAGTTTCGTCTCTCCCTCTCTCCCTCTCTCTCTCTTTCTCTCTCCCACTTCTCTCCCCGCTCTCTCCTTCTCTCTTTCTTTCTCTCTTTCTCTCTTTCCCCCTCTCTCTCCTTCTCTCTTTCCCCCTCTCCTCCCCTCTTTCCCCTGTCTCTTTCTTTCTCTTCCCCCCTCTCTCTCTTTATTACAAGCAATGTAATAAAATCTGTAGTGCTTGCGTTGGTGTGTTCAAAGCATTTCCTCGCCACCACAGCAGCACAATGGCTTCTGATCATTCGTCCGAGATGGGTCTGGGTACGAATCCCGGTGAGTTATGGATGTTGTGCTTGTCTTACGGCACTGGCTCTCTCCCTTCTCTGGGGTCAGTCGCCCTAAATGAGGAACAGGCGACTGCTTATATCCATTGAGTTTCTCACGATGGCCGTTAAACCCGAATAAAAAAAAAAGAAAAGGAAAACATTTGTTCAATCTCTCTCTCTTTCCCGCTCTTTCTTTCTCTCTTTCTTTTTCCGGCTCTTTCTCTTTTTCTCTTTGTCTGTCTCTTTCTATCTCCATCAATTTAATATATAATTGCACTTATCGATTACCTCCAGAGGTTTAATAACGTAAGTGCACTTAACATTTCTCCCTCAGCCTACGAATTTCATCGAGTCAGTTGATTTAACATTTCTCCTCAGTCCATGACTTTCATCTCGTCAGAGTGCTTAACATTTCTCCCATAGAGTGCGGATTTCATCGAATCAGTGGATTCAGAATTTCACCTCAATCCACTGGCTCCATCACACCAGTGCGTTAAAAATTTCTCCTTCAGTCAGCGAGTTTTATCGAGCCATGGGTTTTAACATTTCTCCTCAATCCATGAGCTTCACCTCATGGTGCCTTAATCCTCCAAGCGGCTGATGTACCAAAATCAAAGAGTGCCTAAATTTTTCAGCACTTCCCGAAGAGAATTTCTCGTATTGAGAATGTGTCAATATATGAGAATTGTACCGAAAGTAATGCAAAAGTGAGCATAACTTTTTTATTAACTGACAGAGACCCTTCAAATTGCACATGTTGGTACAGTAACTTTTCTTCTATACCAAGGTACTATTCAACATAGTCTCCATCACGAATGACGCATTTGGCCATTTTTCAACCCAACTCTCGAATATTCCTTGAAAAAATACAGGTGTGGACTGCTGAACCAACTTCTTCACAGCCATTTTCACTACGTCTGTGTCATCAAATCGCTGTCTCCCCGGAGACTGATTTTTTTTATTTATTGAGGGTTTAATGACCACCGTAAGGAGTCGCTCGTTCTTAATTTAGGGCCCCTGGTTTCACGGAAGGGAGAGAGCTAGTGCCGTAAGACATACACAACATCCATGCCCCACCCGGTATTGAAACCATAAGCCAAAGCTTAGACCACTGCGCCACCGGGGTGACATAACTTTTTGTTAACTATCCTTCATTGGACTGAACAGGTGAAAGTCGGAGGGCGCTAGATCTGGGCTGTACGGTGGGTGGGGGACTACCGACCAGCTTAATATGCTGATCGCCAGATTTGTTGCCCAAGATGTTTGTGGTCTCTCATTGTCATGGTCATTGTGGGTCATTTTCAGATTCTTGTTTGGGCTCTTTCTCCTTATGGTTCCTCTAAGCTTCTTGAGGTCTCAATGCACCGCTCGCTGGTCAAAGTACGGCCGCGTTCCAGAAAACCAAGGAGAATGACACCCCTGCCATCCCAAAAACTTCACCATGACTTTCTGCGCTGATCTCTGGCTCTTGAACTTTTTAGGCCTTGGTGAAGAGGTGTGACGCCATTTCGTGGATTGGTTATTAGTTTCCACATCGTAAAGATACGCCCAGGTTTCATCCCCGGCCATCAGATCGAATAAAAGTGTGTCTTCTTTGCTTTCAAACGCTTCCAGAAGATCAGAGCAGACGTTTACAATTCTCTCCTTCAGATCGGGTGTAAACTTCCGACGTACACACTTTATACACACTTTCCGATATTCGTAAGTCTTCCACCATCTTCTGTATGGCATTGCGACCACAGTTCAGTTGTGCAACAAGCTGAGTGATTGTGACTCGTCTCTCTGCGGGAATCAATTCATCCTCTCGCTGACGATTCGTCTCAGTGGTCGCAGATGATGGTCTCCCACTACGTGATGTGTCTTCAATGCTGGTTTCCCCTTCTTGAAACTTTTTCATCCATCGGTGCAAATTACTACTGTCAATGGTGTCATCTCCGTAAACATTGTTTGGCCTCCTGTGGATGTCGGACAGCCTTCACCTTTCTGTCTCCAAGAACTCAATGACGGCACGTTGCTTCTGCTTGGAATCCATTATTTACCTGCAATGAAGAAGAAGGTTTACTGTAGAGAAAGAGTTGCTCTACCAATACTTGCAATTTGAAGGACCTCTGTCAGCTAATAAAAAAGTTACGCCCACTTCTGCATTACGTTCGGTACAACCCTCGTATATTTTAATATTTTTATACGAAAATTGCGGCAAAATAACTGCTTTTCCTCTTTTATCTCAGCAGTGCCGGCCATAAGTCAGTTACAGAATATATGCGCGCCCTTCTAATTCTCTACTTTCTGCTCGTTTACCTAATCTAGTATGAAAGGCAAGGCCATTTTGTCAAGGATATCATGTCACTCGGTGGAAACAGGTGATTTAAATATCTTCTTTCTCCTTTTCTTAGGCTGGTAGCCATTGTTATGGGCCTTTTAGCAGGCAATCAGTCAGAAACAAATTACTGTCAATGATCCCACTAAATGTTCACTGTGAATAACACAATCCACGCGCTTCCTGATGCGCAGGTTTGCTCGTTCCAGTGGCGTTTTCCCGAAGTCTCGAACAGGTAATTTACACAGATTTCATAAAATATGTCGATTTCTGATTTCCGGCGCAAATGTGAAAACACAAGTCTGTCCGCGACTGGCACCGAAAAAAACAGCCATTTCATTAACCCTGAGTTGAATTCCTTTCAGCCGGTTAAAGGGCAAACATTTCTACCTCAGTCCGCGAGTTTTACCCTCATCGGTGGACGTAAAATGTGTATCTCAGACCGAGAGTACCGTCGAGTGAGTGGCTTTAGCGTTTCTCTTAAGTTAATGAGGTTCATCACATCTGTGCACTTAACATTTCTTCCTCAATCGGAGGAATTCATCGAGTCAGTGGATTTAACATTTCTTCTATATACATGAGTTTCATCATATGAGTACACTTAAGATTTCTCCCTCGGTACACGAGTTTCAACGAATCAGTGAATTTAAGATATTTCCTCAGTTCATGAGCTTCACTCCATCAATGCTTTAATATTTCTTCCTCAGTCCACGAGTTTCACCAGATCGGTGGTCCTAAGGTTTCCCCACAATCCGTAAGCTTCATCGCATCAGTGAACCTAGCATTTCTCCTTCAGTCCACGGGTTTCATCGAGTCAGTGAATTTAACATTTCTGTTCAATTCATGAGTTTCATCCCATCACTACACTTAACATTTCTTCCTCAGCCCAGGAGTTCCACCGAATCAGTCTATTTAATATTTCTGTTCAATCCATGACTTTCATGGCATCAATACACTTGATATTTCTCCCTCAGTCCGCGGGAAGCATTGAGTCAGAGCATTTAATATTTCTGTTCAATCCATTAGTTTCGTCACATCAGTACACTTATATTTTCTCCTTCAGTCCACAAGTTCCAACGAGTCAGTAGATATAACATTCTTCCTATACCCATGAAATTCACCCCATCAGTGATTTAACATTTCTTACTCAGTCCATGAGTTTCATTGGATCGATTTTTTCTTTTTTGATTAAAGGTTTAACGACCACCGTGAGTAACTCAATGGTCTATAAGCAGTCGCCCGTCCCTAATTTAAGGCCACTAAATCCAGGGAAGGGAGAGAGCCAGTGCCGTAAGACAAACACAACATCCATGCCTCACCGGAATAAGAACCAGGACCCCTTTTGGACGAATGATCAAAAGACGACGCTTAGACCACTGCGCCACATGGGCGACGGTTCTAAGTTTCTCCACAATTCATAAGCTTCATCGTATCAGTGCACTTAACATTTCCCCTTCAGTCCTTAGGTTTCATCGAGTCTATTAACAGCAGTGTAGTTGGTTCACCTCCATCCAATCAATGTTGTGAAGAATTTGGATTACGCATATACCTCGCATGTACACTGGCGTGCAAAAATTAAGGACGAGACGGTTTTTCGAATGTAACGTCGTGCAGAAGTGCTCCACATCGACTCAAATCATACCATAAGATCCCCAAGATTTAAGAATATGGGACAAGTGAGCAAAACCGTCCAAACAAGGAATCCAAAGGATACAAAGGCACTTTATTGAAAAGGTAGTTTCGAGCACAACTGGACGCAAGACAGAAACGTCCATGTGACAGGCGGTTGCCAAGAAAAATCCAGTCTTTAGTAGGGGATATGATCACTCCTGACTGCGTTGCAGGATTTACAACGTCTGTCCATGCTGATGACGAGGTTGTCAAGGAGCTGTTGAGGCATCGCGGCCCATTCCCTTTGTAGCGCCAATCGAAGCTACGGAATCGTTGCTTGCGGCTGGTGACGTGCTGTGAAGCGTCTCCTGAGAAGGTCCCACACGTGTTCGATTGGATTTAGGTCAGGGGACCTTGCGAGCCAATTTCATGCGTTGAATATCTTCACTCTCCAACAGCTCTGCGACAGCCACTGTACGATGAGGTGTAGCGTTGTTGTCCATGAAGAGGAACTCAGGACCCACAGCACCTCTAAACAGACGCACGTGAGGCAGGAGAACCTCGGTACAACAGCGGACACCAGTGACTGAACCTCCTTGGAAGATGTGGAGCTCCGTACGGCTGCCAATCATGATACCGCTCCAAACGAGAACTTCGCCGCCTCCAAACCGATCTCTTTCGATGACGTTTTAGGTGTGATTACGTGTTCCCTACTCTCTCCAGATGTGTATACTTCCAGAATCGCTCGTCAGACTAAATCGGCTCTCATTCGTAAAGAGAACTCGACCCCATTGCTGATGTGTCCAGTTCTTGAGTTCCTGGCACCACAGAAACCGCCGTCTCCGATGAGCAGGCGTTAATGGCACACACCGTACTGGTCGTCGTGCAAATAGACCAGTTTTGTGCAACCTCCTGGCCACGGTAAAACGCGATAACGGACGTCCAGTTGTCTGTGGCATGTATCTTGCGATTTCTACCGCTGTCTGCCGTCTGTCTCTTCTCGCCTGTATGACAATATACCGGTCGTCCACCACCGTAGTTGCTCGTGGACGACCATTTCTGAACTCTCGGACAGCAGTTCCTTACGTTTCAAATGCTCTTCAAGCTTGTTAAACGATGCTGTGAGCGATCCCGAACTCCTCGACCACACTAGTCACATTTCGACCTTCTTCCAACTTCCCAGTGACGCGACCTCGGGTAAAGTAATCCAGATGTCGTCTGCTGGATTGCCTGTTGGCCATAGCACACGGTGGCAGCAACTCGACGTCGTTCAAACCGATGTACACCGTGCAATAGCTTTCACCGAATTGCTGAGCGTACACCGCCCTTGTGCTTTATACCCTTCCGACACTCCCCCTCCGCCCTACGTCCTACTGCATATATGCGCATGCCCTACCGTACCGGACCCTAGTCTATCTTCTGAGTGTTCTTTCGTTGCGTTCTGCCTGCTCGTTCCGCTGTTATGCTAATTTCTCCTTTTCGTCCTTAATTTTTGCACACTAGTGTATCTACCTTTCATTCCCAGTAATTATTCATTTGACAAATTGAGTATCGAATGAGTTTTTGAGCAGTTTTTCGTATACCTCGACTCGTCATTGAGCTTCAGCTGCGGTGAGCTCATGAGACACCACACGGCATCTTCTGTAAACCTTTCTGGTCTTGTGCAGTTCTCAACAATGGTAAATTTAAAAACTGTCCGTTCTTCTGACAACATGAGAGTACTTTTTCATGAAATGTCTTCCAATGCTCATTTCAGGGCGTCCGAATTAAAAGCAGAAGGCCTACCCAAACTTTCCTTTCTTTTCAAGCTCAAGTCACCAACCGCAAATTTCTTGAACATGTTTGCGCTATTCGAGCAACCGCCAGGCCTTCACTTTCAAATTAGTTAATTTTTCGGACTGCTTCAGCAGCTTTAATCCTTTAATGACCATTATCCTAAAATATGGTGTCACTCTAAATACCATAACCACTATTATGAAACTGTCTTTTGTTTCCGTTCTTTGTTTAGTAATAACAATGATGACTAACATCTGCTGATCCCTCATAGGTCGTGCACATTTAAAGAACAAGCAAGGGTAGGAAATCTGACCCACTCTGAACAGGCATTTCGGGCGGCCACGGTCGTTTGTATCTACGGGCGTTTTGGGCGTTATGGTCGTTAAAGGGTTAAATACCTATTTCCAGTAATGTAGTAAAATCAACACTTCAAACTTTGTAGCCATTGCAATTGATCGGGGTACAAGTCCAAACCATGGGTTGTTACAGGTGATTCACGCCTTGTTTGATTCTCCACAGTACGTGCCTTCAGTCATCTGCATCATAGGAAAACTACCCCGCAGAAAATATGCATATTTATGTTGTGGAATTGTACCATGCAAAAAACGTCGTTCCTTTCCAGACATATCAATATTATGCAGGGTGTTCCAAAAGTCTGTTACATACTACAGAGGTGAAAACATGTGTCAAGACGACAAATCTGCGGCGAGATATTCTGTCCGCGTAGCTTAGTTGGGACAGCGACTTACTCCGGAGTGAGGGGGCGCAGGTTCCGATGACCGTCGCGGACAAACTTGTCTTTTCACAAGTCCTTGACACATTTTAAAAATTTATTTAAAAAATCTATTCGGGATAGGAACACAATTTTTTTGAAGAAGAATTGTCTTATCAAGTCCTATTTTTTTGAAGAAGAACTTGACTTATCAAGGAGGACTTGCACATCTTAAACTTGAAGGACTTGTTTTTGAATAAGAAATGTCTTTTAATATTTAAATGTTTTTCTAATATTTAAATATCACATATTTTCTTCAAGAAATGTTGTTCTTGAAGAAGAAATTGTAACGTACCAGGAGATGTGGCGTACCTGCCCGAAGGACGCACACGACATAAAGGCAGATAGGAATCAGAATAAAAACGTCCGCGTAGCTCAATTGGTAGAGCAACTTATTCCGGAATGAGGGGACCCGGGTTCGAATCCTGGCGCGGATAAAAATGACGGAGAAATTTACTTCGTTATGAAATGTCTTTTAATATTTAAATGTCTTTTAATATTTTTGTCTTTCTTGAAGAAGAAATGTCTATATATAGTTAAATGTCATTTTAATATTTAAATGTATTTTCATATTTTTTATGCAATTCTTGAAGAAGAAATGTTTTTTCAAGTCCTACTTTTTGGAAGAAGGACTTGTACATTTAGGACTGTAAGGACTTGTCTCTTATTTTCTTGAAGAAGGACTTGTCTCTTCAAGTCCTTGACACATTTTTAAAAATTTACTAAAAAAATCTATTCTCCTAGGATAGGAACAAAATTTTTTGAGATGTTGAAAACTTACTTCAGTATATGTACCTGTTGTTGCTGTGATTACATTAAGCCGTTATTCAATCTCTGCCCATGGATGTGCCAAAATGGATTCTGTAACAGATGCAATTTCAGCAACTAATGCGAGTTTTCAGTTCGTCAACACTTTGCACTTTGGATGAATAAACTTTGCCTTTCATATATACCCACAAGAAGATTTGGAGAGCGGGCAGCCCATAGGATGGGTCAATCTCGTCCAACCCCCTTATACGAAATTCCTTATTTAAAACATTTCGCACACCCCTACCCCGATGTAACGATGCACCATCTTGTTGCCGAATGATTTCACGATATAAATGGCAGATTTCAAAGACAACAAAAATTTTAAACATGTCCAAATAAATTTCTTTTGAGACCATAGGCGCCGACTATAGGGCCCAAGGGGAATCTTGCCCCTCCAATAATTTTACTTGAGGGCAGTTACCACCCAATATTTTTCGTCCTATTTAATTAAATAATCGCTTTAGCCTCATAAGATGGACCAAACTCCACCTCATATGAGGCTAAAGAAATTTATTTCAAAAAGAAAAGTAAATAAATAAATAGCAAAATAAATAATACCTTTTTTCCATTCTCAGTATTGCTCAATTGAAAAGAAACTGGATTGTCAGCCTCGTATTAATGGTGTTTGACATGTTCTCGTAATATGTGGTAAATGCTTTAAACAGTTATCAAAAATAAAATAAATAAAATACAGAAATGTATAATATCTAGCGGCTTTATTTCAGTATTTTTTTTTCTGCTTCTTGTTCTTAAGTAACTCAGCTAATTTCTCACATTTTTACTAAACTTTGGAAATAAAATCTCTCTGGATATTTTTATAAAATCAGAGGCTGCACTTTCGTTTTAAAAATATTCATATTCAGAAATGTATTATTACCGTGTTTACTTATGAAATTGAAACATGGAGTATCACAGAGAGACAATGTAAAAAAATAAGAGTATCGGTGAGAAAGTTGGAGAGAAGATTTTTGGGAATAACAAGAAGAAATATAGTTAACAAGAAAGATTACACCGAATTTTCGGGTGTAATAAGCACGTCTTTTGAATCCGTTCTGACGCAAATTAAATTTATCAAAGCTATTCAAATTTAATGGAACCGGTATGGAAAACAATAGTATCTGACGGAAGAAAAAAGTTTTTCAATCGGGTCTTTAATCCCTCAGATATTGCTGTAAACGGAATCGTGAGCTTACGAACTCTTAGAAACAGAGTTATCGACGAAAATAAGATGTGACTTTACGTCCCTTGGTGGGAAAACCATGCATTATTTTAGAAAGAAAGTATTCACAAAAGGTTTATCCATATGAGCGGTATCGGTCCAAGAAAAAAAAATGTGTCGAGTTTTCAGGAGCACAGATTTTGCTACTAATACATCAGAAGCAGAAATTAACACTTATGCCTCCTGGTGGCCAAACCATTCTTTACCAAACAATAGAAATTATGTGAAAAATATTTTCCTCAAGGTCTTGTATGCGATACAGGAAGAATTTTTTAAATCGGAGCTTTAGGAGCAGAAATCACGCAGAAAACGCAATTTACATTTCTGCCCCCTAGCGGAAAGTCTATGATTTACTTGAAAATTTTTAATTTATAGGAAAAACATTTCGCATCGGAAACACTATCCAACAAAGAAGGCATTTTTCAAATCGAATTTTTAGAAGTAGATATATTGACAAAAATAAGATAGACATCTACGCCCCTGGTGTAGAAACCATGCAATATTTCAAGAAGAAAACGTTCCTAAAATGTTTGTCGACATGAGTAGTATCGGTCCACAAAAGACTTTTTTTCAATCGAGATTTTAGAAGCTCATATTTTGTGCAAATACATCAGAAGCGGTAATTAAGACTTACGCCACCTGGTGGCCAAACAATTTTTTACAAAAAATTGAAATTACGTGCAAACGATTTCTCATCAAGAGCTGTATCCGGTGCAGAAAGAATTTTTCAGCCCGGAGATTTAGAAGCAGAGATATAGGGAAAAACGCAATTTACCTTTACGCCCCCTAGCAAAAGTCTATGAATTACTTGAAATTTTTGAATTTATAGGAAGAACATGTCACGCTAGAAACACTATCCAACAAAGAAGGAATTTTATAAATCGGACTCTTAGAAGTCGAGATATTGACAAAAAAAGGGTATACATCTACGCCCCTGGCGTAGAAACTTTGGGCTATTTTAAGAAGAACTTGTTTCTAAAAAGTTTCTCGGCATGAGTAGTATCGTTCTACAAACGACGTTATTTGCAATCGAAAATTTAGAAGCTCATATTTTGCTGCCAATACTTCAGAAGCGGAAATTAAGGTTTACGCCTCCTGGTGGCCAAACCATTTTTTACAGAAATTAGAAATTATGTGCAAACAATTTCCCATCAGGAGCTGTATCAGGTGCAGAATGAATTTTTCAGATCGGAGATTTAGAAGCAGAGATATAGGGGGAAACGCAATTTACCTTTATGCCCCCTAGCGGAAAGTCTATGAATTACTTGAAAATTTTAAAATTATATGAAAAACATGTCACACGGAAAACACTATCCAACAAAGAAGGAATTTTTCAAATCGGACTCCTAGAAGTCGAGATATTGACAAAAGTAAGATATACATCTACGCCCCCTGGCGGAGAAACTGTGGAATATTTCAGAAAGAAAATATTCGGAAAAGGTTTATCGACGTGAGTGGCATAAGGCCAGAAAATAATTTTTTCAATCGATATTTTAGAAGCTCAGATTTTATGGCAAATACATCAGAAGCGAAAATTAACACTTACGCTCCCTGGTGGCCCAAAGTATTTATTACCAAAAATTCGAAATTATATGCAAAAGATCGTGCATCAGAAAATGTATCCGCTGAAAAAAATAATTCAAATCGGAGTTTTACAAGGAGAGTTATCGGAAAAAATGCAATTTACTTTTACGCCCCCTAGCGGAAAATCTATGCGTAAATTGAAATAGAAACTATATCCAAAATACTCTTCGACATAAATGGAATCGAAAGATAAAAGATTTTTTTCAATCGGATGTTTAGAAGCAAATATGTGATATAAAACGTGTTTTGGAATTCGACGTCATCTGCATTTACGCCCTCTAGCGGCAAAGTGGTACATCGTAAAAGAAACGAAATGAAGGATCATCATTCGCATATTTCAAGCTTTTGAATGCAAAAAGAATTTTTTTAATCGGACTAATAGTTGCAGAGATACCGTGAGTACAGACGGACGGACAATCCGGTAACATAAGCACGATCTTTTTACAAAAGACGTGCAAAAAATGAAATTATAAGAGAAAGAACAGGGATAACAGATATCATAAAAATAATAAAAGAATCAAAGTGGAGATGGGCTAGACATGTTGGAAGACTGAAAGATGGAAGGCGGACACAATTAAAAACAGAATGGCAACCGAGAGATGGAAAGAGACGAAGAGGACAAGATGGAGAGATGACCTTCAGAAACTTAGATGTGCTAAATGGGGGACTGAAGCTAAGGATCGAGGAAATCGGAAAAGACTGGGGCCGCCCCGGTGGCGCAGTGGTCTAAGCGATGGCCTCTGATCATTCGTCCGAACGGGGTCCGGGTTCGAATCCCGGTGAGGCATGGATGTTGTGTTTGTCTTACGGCACTGGTTCTCTCCCTTCCCTGGAACCAGTGACCCTAAATTAGGGACGGGCGACTGCTTATAGCCCATTGAGTTGCTCACGGTGGTCGTTAAACCTTCAATCAAAAAAAAAAAAAAAAAAAAAATAAGACTGGGGGAGGCCTCTATCCTGCAGTGGATGTCAACAGGCTAAGAAAAAGAAGAAGAATATTCAGCAAAAGAATATTTCTGTTTCCTTGTCCATTTGCTGGAGAACAATTACAATTGCATTTTCAAATATACGTCGAATCTCGTACTCTATCCTTTTGAACCGTTTGTTTTATATTCCTCCTGACAAAAAAAGAGACATGCCTTTCCAACGTCTGATTTCTTCACGCCTGCCCCCCCTCCCTCTCAATAATTTGCAGAAGTTTGCGCCCCTGTTTGTGACTGTAGATTCTGCAAAGAAGAAAGGTCCGCTCACACAATGAGCCATAAAGCCACACTAAACACATTCGCTTTAGGACTATCCCGGACAAGTTCGATGAAGTGATGCGGATTCTCAGACCCCCAAATTCTGATAACTTGAAACATGAAAAGTTGCTTCATCCGTAAAAACAATGTTTCGTAAGAAGTCATTTTCTGTCTCTGGATGACTTAGCATGTTCCCAGCAAATTTAGAACGGCGGGGCTTGTCATCTGATTGTAAAGCTTGCAATATCTGCCTCTTGTAGGCATATAGGCGGAGTGTTTGGTGTAAGAGTAGATGCACTGTTGCAACAAGGAATTTTCAACGCCTTTGCGGCAGTTCGTATAAATTTGGTAGCGCTACGTGAAATTGCTTTCGATGTCACCTTCACATGTGCTCAGTCTCCCACATCTTGCCTATCAAGAACTCTTCCGATTTCCACAAACTTCTTATGTCAAGCTAAGATGCTATGTCGACTTGTAGGAACTTTTCCACATTTCGAACGGAAATTTCTTTGCGCTTACAAAACAGATTTGGTTTTTGAACAACCAACCACCAGGTATCGCTTCCTCTGTTGGAATATACATTTTTTTCAACTAACCTTGCGATTGGATCGGTATTGCCACCTAGTGACCTATTTGGGAAACAGAAAAAAAATGTGTTAAGGAAATTAACAAAAACTTAAAAAAATATGTTCACATCCCGAAAAGTTTCTTTACACTAAATTTTTAAAATATATGAAGGACACTCAAGAAACTCACATAGCGTATTAAATCCGTGTATTTTTGTGGTGTAACCAAGATTCGGCAAGCTTCCGCACTCCACTGGAAGGCTTTTCCAAAGCAATGATAGGCATAAAAATGAAAGGAAGTAGAAAAAGTAAGAACAAAAGATGATTTTTTGCAAACAACGTAGATGACATCACGAGTATATTGCATGGATTTTTTATCACGCAATTATACGGTGTGCCTCCGCATGAGGCATCTGTGGTTGAGCGTCAATTGAATGTGCAGAAGTGGGCTAATGCAGGTTTCTGTGCATTCCTTTGACGTCAAACTGTGCTGAAGGACCGAGCCTTACGACGTCGAACTGTGGTGAAAGACCGAGCCTGACGATGTCGAACTGTGCTGAAGGACCGAGCTTGACGATGTCAAACTGCGCTGAAGGACCGAACCTGACGATGTCGAACAGTGCTGAAGAACAGAGCCTGACGACGTCGAACTGTGATGAAAGACCGAGCCTGACGATGTCGAACTGTGCTGAAGGACCGAGCTTGACGATGTCAAACTGTGCTGAAGGACCGAACCAGACGATGTCGAACTGTGCTGAAGAACAGAGCCTGACGACGTCGAACTGTGGTGAAAGACCGAACCTGACGATGTCGAACTTGCTGAAGGACCGAGCTTGACGATGTCAAACTGTGCTGAAGGACCGAACCTGACGATGTCTAACTGTGCTGAAGAACAGAGCCTGACGACGTCGAACTGTGGTGAAAGACCGAGCCTGACGATGTCAAACTGTGCTGAAGGACCGAAACTGACGATGTCAAACTGTGCTGAAGGACCGAACCTAACGACGTCGAACTGTGGTGAAAGACCGAGCCTGACGATGTCGAACTGTGCTGAAGGACCGAGCTTGACGACGTCAAACTGTGCTGAAGGACCGAACTTGACGATGTCGAACTGTGCTGAAGAACAGAGCCTGACGACGTAGAACTGTGCTGAAGGACCGAGCCTGACGATGTCGAACTATGCTGAAGGACCGTGCCTTACGAAGTTGAGCTGTGCTGAAGGATCGAGCCTGACGATGTCGAACTGTGTTGAAGGACCGAGCCTTACGACGCCGACCTGTGCTGAAGGATCGAGCCTGACGATGTTGAACTGTGCTGATGGACCGAGCCCGTTGACGTCGAACTGTGCTGAAGGACCTGGCCCGAGGACGTCGACTGTGCTGAAGGACCGCACCTGACGACGTGGAACTCTGCTGAAGGACCGGGCCCGACGTCGTCGAACTGTGCTGAACGACCGATCGTGAACAATGACAATGCTCCACTGCTGCGCCAACACCGTGGATATCACTGTATGATTCGCCACTGCCATGCGGTAGAGGTGTCTGTTATCCCGTGAAGTCATGCGATTTTGTGGTCCATTTCCCGGACTTCTGTGCGCCCGTGTTTCATATGTCCACTGATATCTCGTTCGCACTAATGTACTGCCGTTTCTTCCCGTTCGAGTAGCAATTTCGCAGTAGGAAAATCCAACATCTCTATACCAACTATCCTTCCTCACTGAAAATCAGTCAGTTGTTCATAATGCGATGTTCTTCGGCAACGGACATAGTGAGACTCAACAAACACCCTCTGGACTCAATGTCGTTTCTTCACTGATTGCAACATCTCGTTTGAGCCGTCTCTTTATACACAAGACCAGACTGTTTCGAAGGTGATGCCCCGAAACGTCTGAGGATTTTCACTGATATTTTACAAGAAAATACGAGGGTCATAGCAAAAGTCCTGCACACGTTAATCTAACAGAGAAATGGATAATGCAATCGGGAACATGATTGCGTCATATCAAGGTCAAACTTTCAGCAATGCAGTTGTATCAGAACGACGCGTTATCATTTGCTGTGTGGTCGTAGGAGGGTTTGGAAATGGAAGCGTGCAGCTCCTCAGGTCGAGCCACAGCGTTAGACCAGCGCTCGCACATATAAATGGAAACTCCGAGGGGAAAAACTCCAACCCATATGTCTACACTGCTTTCCAAGAAGCTTGTGGAGAAGGAACTCTTGATCGAAGAACAATTTTTCGCTGACCATCGCTTTTTGGTAGGCCGAAACAGCATCGAAAATAATAACCGCTCGCGCGCACCACACACGCACACACACACGCACAGTATATAGGCAAATGTTTAACTGGAGCTGCCGTCCTATAAAGTCTTCGACGCACGCCACGATGTTCATCTGTTGCGAGGTGTAATTGCGTGAGCCAGGTTGAATAACCGCCAGTACGATCATGGCAAGCCGACGTGTATTGTTGGAGTTCGAACGAGGCATGGCAGTGGGAAGCACCCGGATGGGACATTGGGTTTCCGAACTTAATCGAACGTTCAATATTCTTTGATTCACGGTGTCACGTGTGTACCGAGATTACCTCATGGAAAGCATTTACCACTCAACGTGGACAGTGCACTGGCCGACTATGGGTGCTGACTGACCGTGACCAGTGGCGTCTGAGCAGGAGTGTCCATGCTAATAGACAAGCGACACTGGCTCAAATAACATCCATGATCAATGCAGGATGCACCACGGACATAACCTTCACGTCAGTGCAGCGTAATTTAGCGTCCATGGGGTATGGGAGCAGAAGACCCACCAGAGTGTCTTTGTTAACACCACGACATCGGGCACAGCGCCTCATCTAAGCTCGTGAACACGGTAATTGGATCCTGGAAGACTGCCAACATGTGGCGTGGTCACGCTACCAGTTCTTACGAGCTGATGGTAGGGTTTGGGTGTGGCGTACACCGCATGAGGCCCTGAACCCCTGCTGTCAACAAGGCACTGTTCAAGCTGGTGGTGGTTCCATACATATGTGGGGTGTCTTTACGTAGCACTGTTTGGGTCCTTTGGTCCTCGTAAACACATCATTAATCGGTAATCACTTGGTTGCTCTGCTGGGTAACCATTTTCAGCCCTTCATATACTTCATGTACCCCAAAAATGATGGGATTTTTCAGGCGGACAATGAACCATGTCATCGGGCACGAGTTGTCCAAAACTCGTTTGAGGAGCATTCTGGACAGTTCCGACGGATGGTTTGGCCACCATGTTCGCCCGACATAAACCCAACAGAGCACTTATGGGACGTGGTGGAAAGGCCCATTCGCACCCAAGATCCTGCACCAACAAATACCTGGGAACTGTTAGCGGATATTCAGACGGCATGACTCAACATCTCTCCAGAAGTCTTCCGGCTACTTGTGGAATCAATGCTACGTCCAGTGTCTGAACTTCGCCGAGCTAGAGGAGGTCTTACAAGATTCTAGATATATATCCCATGACTTTTGGCATTTCAGTGTGTTTACAGAGTGAGTCAAAAGTCGCAGGGCACTCTTGTATTTTAGAAACGGGAGGGAAAATGAAATATCTGATTATTTCTGCAAAGATTCGGTGAAGAGGCTTACTTTTAGGCTGTTTCCGGAACATGGCTGCCAACTTGAAATCCTCTATATTGGATCAAGGTCAACATTTTCAGTAGGTGAGGCAATCGTTAATATATATCAAATACGTGGAGATAATGTAAATGGACGATGTCATCGCTCTTTCCACGTTATTTTATAAACAACGCATAGCGACTGAAAAATTGTGTTCCGGCACCGCTGGGATCGAACCCCAAAACTCCAGAACTCTCGATAACTAGTCGAGTGCGTTCGCATTTACGCTACGGCGCCAACAATGGCGCCGTAGCGTTAATGCGAACGCACTCGAATAGTTGTCGAGAGTTCTGAGGTTCAATCCCAGCGGTGCCGGAACCCAATTTTTCAGTTGCTATGCGTTGTTTATAAAATAACGTGGAAAGAGCGATGACATCGTCCATTTAAGGGAATCGTGCTTCATATCAAACAAGACCAGAATTTTCTCAGAAATTGATTGTCGTAATCAGATTCAACATGTGTTTGGTTCACATGTTATCAACGGATCTGGTACGATTCGTCCAACGACGATTGGTCCAATGCCGATTCGTCCAATGGACAATTGGTCCAAAGGTACGATTCGTCCAATGGTACGATTGGTCCAATACCAATTCGTCCATGTGGTGTGGAATATGGGGCACCCGTGTATTCTGACCCATTTTCATCGACAATAACTTAAATTCTCAGCGCTATCTGGAAATGCTACAGGAAACTGTGTTCCCTTCCCTTCTGGATGAAGATGGTAGTTTCTCCTGTTATTTCCAACACGAAGGAGCTCCATCACACTATGGAGCAACTGTTCGTTAATGACTAGATGCTCAATTCCCTGTTCATTGAATTGGGCGACGTGGTCATGTAGAATGGCCACCCATATCCCCCGACCTCACATCACTCAACTTTTATCTATGCGGTCGTCTGAAACACCAGGTGTATATGCTGAGAAAATTCGTGACAAACTCCACCTTCAACAACGCATCCAGGCCTGTAACCGCATTTCTCGCCATATTCTCGTGCGGGTGCATAACGATTAGATCAAGCGCCTTCAGACAGCTGCGCATCACAGAGTACTCTAAAGGTTGTTATTTCAACTTTTTGTGTTGATAGCTTGCGAACCACAATACATATGCCAAATCTGAATAACGCACTCTGGTTTTGGTTGATATGCAGCATGATCCCCTTACCATTTGAAAAATTTGAGCATGATCCAATATGACAGTTTACAGGATGGCGGCCATGTTCCGGAAATAGCCTAAAAGTTAGGCCCCTTCACCAATTCTTTGCAAGGTATTCAGATACAAGGTCTGTCCGGAAAGTAATGAGACTTATTCAATAACAGACATTTAATTATAGTTATACTTACATAACATTAAAATTCCCGAAATAACATCCTTGAACATCAATACACCGCTGCCAGCGGTTCTGCCACGCCGCGTAGCTTGCCTGGAAGTCGGGAACAGGGATCGCTTTCAAAGAACTCGTCGCGGCAGTTTGCACGTTTGTAACAGTCTCTAAATGGTGTCTTTACAGGCTGGATTTGAGTCGGGGACACAAAAAGAAGTCAGCCGGGGCCAAGTCCGGGCTGTAGGGAGGTTGTAGTAGCGTTGCCAAGTTCTGTTTAACCAGAAACTCTTAGCGACGCATGGCTCGGCGCATTATCGTGGTGAACAACCCAAGTGTTGGTGATCTCCGGGCGGATGCGCGCAACTCTGTTCTTCAGCCGTTGAAGCACTTCCACGTAAAATGCAGCATTGACCGTTTGTCAGGGTGGTACGAACTCCTTATGAACAACACCTTTAGAGTCAAAGAAGACAATGACCATCGATTTCATCTTCGATTTGCACATTCGAGCCTTCTTTGGTCGAGAAGACTTGGGAATGTGCCTCTATCTTTTCGTCTCCAGATCGTACTCAAAGACCCACGTTTCATCACCTGTTATCATTTTCTCCAAAACACCAGGTTCACTCCTCACATGGTCCACAAGCTCACGAGAAATCGAAACACGGTTGTTCCTCTGTTCATCGGTCAAAACCTTAGGAACCAATTTGGCGCAAACTTTCCGCATCTGCAATTCTTGCTTGATGATTTCATGCACAATTGATTTCGCGAGTCCCACGTGCTCTGCTACCAATCTAACATTCAGACGACGGTCAGAGTCCAACACCGCTTTCACATTTTCCACATTGTCCGAAGTGTGAGACGTTAAAGGGCGCCCTGGGAGTGGCTCGTCCTCGACGCTTGCTCTTCCTTCTGTGAACGTTTTGTGCCACCGAAACACTTGTGCAGCATTCTTCCCGTAGGCTTTCTGTATCATAGCAAGCGTCTCGGTGGCGGATTTTCCAAGTTTAACACAAAAATCTACCGCGTATCGCTGTTCGACACTCTTCTGCATTTTGACCGTTACGCGACGCTCACACAGCTGTCCACTTCGCAAGCGACCCTCACTCTGTAAAAGCTCAGAGACAACTGACGAGACATCGATCGTTTACCTAACGTACCCTGCCACCCGTCACGCCCGGATACTCCGCCCTCCGGCCCTTCTGATTGGCCCAGGAAACGTGGTCTCATTACTTTCCGGACAAACCTTGTATTTCATCTTCTCTCCAGTTTCTGAAATACAAGGGTGTCCTGTGACTTTTTATTCACCCTGTGTATAAATATAATGTTGCAAATACAATAATACAGTAGCGTTTGTATGTAGCTGACTTACTATACACTACATAAATCAATTAGCAAAATCTTCACCTACAGTGAAACAGGAGTCACTCAAATAAAGTTCAAGAAGTAATTACTTGCAAATTTGGAAGTTGTGAATCCGTGTATTGATGTAAATATGTTATGGATGTTAGGTCAGGAAATATCCGAAAACTTGAAAATTTCTTCATCCTTTAGCGGGGATCGAATCCGTGTCTCCCGGATAGCGCCAGAGTGTGCTAACTACTACACCACCCAGAACGACCAAGGTTAAAGTTTCCGATTAATCGGAATACAACCATCACATGATTTGCTAGTCGAAGAAACTGGTATTCATATATAGCGAATCTGGAGGTTTAGAATTCATTCCCGCGATTGTCTGGAGGCGAAGAATTTCAATGAATGAAATACGGGATTTGACCATCGTACAATACAAATTTGGAAGATGTGAATCCGTTTATTGATGCAAATATGACATATTAATACATGTTACATCAGATAATATCCCAAAACGTCGTCCTGGAGTGGGAATCGGACCCGCGTCGAAATTGTCATGTTTTGGGATATTATCTGACTTAGACATCCATGTCATGTTTACACCAATAAATGGATTCATATCTTTCAAATTTGTATTGTACAATGGTGTAATACTGTATTTCATTCATTGATAGTTACTTGCCGCTATTCCTTTATTCTTTTCGACAGAGACTTGAGCCTTTTAATAGACACAACTTTAAATAAGAAACGTCTGCTTTACAAATAATATTAACTGCCACCAACAATACAAACCCGTTGCGTCTCAAAACATTATACACGGTCGAGACAAAATATTGTGACCACCCGCTAATATCCAGAGTAACCGGCGTGTAGAGCGCGGACAGCAACTAGACGGGCTGGGAGTGACTCAGTAAGGTGCTGGAAGTTGTTCACAGGAATGTGGAGCCACGCTGACTGCACTGCATCTGACAGATGCTGGAGCATGCGTGTTGGAGGATCCATAGAGTGAACAACACGATCGAGGTGGTCCCAGAAATGCACAATTGGGTTTACGTCGGGAGGATCAGGGGGCCAAGTAAGTACTTTGAGGTCTTCATCAATTGGGTTTAACTCTGAGGAATTAGGGGACCAGGGAAGTACTTTGAGGTCTTCATCCATTGGGTTTAACTCTGAGGGAATTAGGGGCCCAGGGAAGTACTTTGAGGTCTTCATCAATTGGGTTTAACTCTGAGGGAATTAGGGGGCCAGTTAAGTACTTTGAGGCCTTCATCGATTGGGTTTAACTCTGGGGGAATTAGGGGGCCAGTTAAGTACTTTGAGGCCTTCATCAATTGGGTTTAACTCTGGGGGAATTAGGGGGCCAGGGAAGTACTTTGAGGTGTTCATCAATTGGGTTTAACTCTGGGGGAATAAGGGGCCCAGGGAAGTACTTTGAGGTCTTCATCAATTGGGTTTAACTCTGGGGGAATTAGGGGGCCAGGGAAGTACTTTGAGGTCTTCATCAATTGGGTTTAACTCTGAGGGAATTAGGGTGCCAGGGAAGTACTTTGAAGTCTTCATCTATTGGGTTTACCTCTTGGGGAATTAGGGGACCAGGGAAGTATTTTGAGGTCTTCATCAATTGGGTTTAACTCTGGGGGAATTAGGGGACCAGTGAAGTACTTTGAGGTCTTCATCAATTGGGTGTAACTCTGGGGGAATCATGGGGCCAGGGAAGTACTTTGAAGTTTTCATCGTGCTCTTCCAACCACTCTCGGACATTTCTTGCTCTGTGACACGTCGCATTGTCGTTCTGGAAGATCCCATCCGCCCCAGGGAAGACAATCTGCATGTACGGGTGTACGTGGTCTACAAGGATGGATTCATAACGAATTCTGTCCATAGTGCCTTCCTCAGGTATGAGTGGACCCAAAGAATGCCACGAAAATATTCCTCAGGCCCACCAGCTTGTGTTCTGCCAGTATTGGTTGAAGAAAGTTTGTTTTCCGATGTTTCTCGCCTTACACGCCAACCTCCATCCGTTCGATGAAGAAGAAAACGTGATTCATCGGAGAAGGCAATCCTTTGCCAATCAGTGGAGGTCCGATTCCGATACTGCAGTGCAAATGTAAGCCTTTTCTGCCGATCTACCTTTGTTTGCATAGGTGCATTGACCATCCATCTGCATCAGAGCCGCACACGCAGCTGGGTTTGCTGAAATGTCGTTTTAAGCACATTTCCGGTAGCACCCTGTTTCATTTGGCAAGGGAGTTGCTGCACTGTAGCTTGTCGATTGGCCCTCACGCACCTTCGAAGCCGAAGTTCACCTCTCACATCTATGGCAAGTGGTCCTCATCAGTTTCCACATCGCTTATTTTGCAATGGTGGCATTTCTCCATTCACGATCACTTTAACCACAGCATCATGCCAATTGCTCACAAACTACGCTGTTTTAGAAAGACTGCCACCCTCTGCCCGAAAGCCGATAATCATCCCATTGTGGAAATTTGATAAATCCCTTCTGACAGCAACGAGTGATATTAAATCGCTCATGACAGCAACGAGGGATATGTTTTCAGAATGCCTTCAACACACCTTATATATCCTCCAAGCCAGCTCACGACACGTGCCTTCTTTCATTGGCTACTCGCTGTTGACGTCAAAAGTAGGAGGTGGTCACAATAAGGTGACTCACCTGTGTATGCACTGAAGAGGAACTGAATTAGAGACAGCTGGCGTTATGAAAATGTGGCGCTGTGGGCGGACGTGTAAACGGAAACGACATGATGTATGCAGCAATCTGACAATATTAGGAGTGGTGCGAAGGGAATCAGTAAGAGTCAGACGCAGTATGGGTAAGACGAAGGATCTAAGCGCATTTGATCGTGAGCAAACTGTCGGAGCCCGACGAATGGGTCACTCCATCTCGGAAGTCGTGCAGGCACTGGGACTTTCACGAGCCACTGTGTCACGGGTGCACCGTGAGCTCATCGAATCCCGTAAAACCATCCCTGCAAGGGCCAACGGCTGTGGAAAACAGCGTGTGGATGAGCGGGGTCATCGTCGGCTAGATCGCATTGTAACAGCGGATAGACGGGCCACAGTGCAAGAAATCACTCGACCATTAAACGCTGGTGCACAAAAACGTGTAATCAGCCACACCATCCAGGACCATCTCCTTGCTATGAGGTACAGAAGCCATCGTCACACGAGGGTACCGCTGCTGACCGCACATCACAGGGTGCAAAGATTAACAAGGGCGCGGGAACATCGCCACTGGACCCTAGACATGTGGGAAAATGTTGCCTTGACTGATGGGTAGAGATTCCCGTTGGTACATGCGGATGGCAGGATACGAGTACGGCGCAAACCACATGAAGCGATGAATACTTCTTGCCAGCAGGGTACTCTTCAAGCTCGTGGGGGTGGCATTCTCATCAGGGGACTGTTTACGTGGGCTGAATTGGGACCCCTGGTACGTGTGACATCGTCTCTCACACGTCAACGTTACCGGGATATCCTGGACGACCATTTGCTCCCGTTTGTGCGTCTTCAACATCCCACTGGGGACCTTATCCTGCAACAAGACAATGCAGCTCCCGAATTGTGTATGAATGGGTGGATGAACACTCCACCGACGTGACTTTGCTTCTTTGGCCAGCTAGGTCACCTGACCTCAATCTCATTGAGCACATCTGGGATGCCATCGAGAGAGATGTTCGAGGCTCTGAACCCCCTCCATCAAATCGTCGTGAACTGTGGGAGCTTGTTCAGGGATCGTGGATCCGTATGGCTTCCCAACGCTTCCGGTGTCTTGTCGAGTCCATGCCGAGACGAATCGCTGCCGTCATCAGGGCGAAAGGTGGTGCTACACGTTACTAGACGGGTATCTCTAATTCAGTTGCTCTTCAGTGTATATCATTTAGTTTTTATCTCTGCCATACACGTCATTCGTTCTGACCTCAGGGGTATTGTCAAACATACTCTTGCGAGAGAGAAGATATCACCTTCAGTTTGACAGTTGTTAAAGAGAAGGAACATAAATGCATAAAGAGAAAGAAACTAAAAAGGGAAGTTAAATTAGCGTATACGTCACAATATACACAGCTATTATATCACAAATCATCATCATCATCATCATTGTCAACCATTATCAATCCACTGCTGGACGAAGGTCTCCCCAAGTTTCCTCCACAACGGTCTGTCTTGTGCCAGTCTCCTCCATGTCACCCCTGCATACTTTCGAATTTCATCCACCCATCTCCCATGTGGTCTTCTTCTGGGTCTTTTCCAGTCCCTTGGAATCCAATCTAAAATTTCGGCTGTCCATCGATGATCTGTCCTTCTGGCAGTATGTCCAGCCCATTGCCATTTCAGGGATTTAACTCTGATCATGATGTCTTCCACTCTTGTCATTTTTCGGATCCACGAGTTCCTCTTCTTATCTCTCCTAGTTACACCAAGCATGCACCTCTCCATGCTTCTTTGAGTTGTCTGCAGCCTTTGTATGTCTCTTTTAGCTAAGGTCCACGTCTCTGCACCATACGTAAGCACTGGAAGGATGCATTGATCAAACACTTTTCTTTTAAGACATAATGGCATATTGCTCTTGAAAATTATGCTGTTTCTTCCAAAAGCTCTCCAGGCAAGTTTTGTACGCCGATTAATTTCTTCACCAGTGTGACCCTCACTTGATATCTGCTGTCCAAGATAAACGTACGTGTCTGTTATCTCCAGCTTTTCTCCATCAATCGATAAATCTTCATTTCTTGTAAAAGCATTGTACATCACTTTTGTCTTCTGAAAGTTCATTTTTAATCCCACTTCTTTACTCTTGTCAGCAAGTTCCTGGATCATACTCTGTAGCTCTGATGGGGTAGTTGTAAAAATGACTATGTCATCAGCAAAACGAAGGTGGGTTAGATAATCTCCATTAATCTTTATCCCTTTGTTTTCCCAGTTCAGTGATTGAAAGACATTTTCCAATGTGGCATTAAAGAGCTTCGGAGATATGGTGTCACCTTGTCTCACTCCTTTTCCAATTTTTATGTGTGTTGTATTTTCAAACAGCCGAATCTTTGCACTTGCATTTTCATAGATGTTATTAATAATATTAATGTATGCATCTTCAATACCGCAGGATTTCAGAGCCATTGCAACTGCTGATGGTTTCACCGAATCAAAGGCTTTTTCATAATCGATAAAAGCCATGCACAATGGAAGCTCATATTCCCTCGCTCTTTCAATTAGTTCTCTCAGTACGTGGATATGATCTATTGTGCTGTAGCCACTCCTGAATCCAGCTTGTTCTCTCGGTTGAGCCATGTCCAGTGTTACCTTCAAGCGGTGTGAAAGAACTTTAGTGAAGATTTTATAAAGCACTGATAGGAGGCTGATAGGTCTGTAGTTCCTGAGATCCTCAATGTCACCTTTTTTATGTAGCAAGATCATTGTAGCGTTGTTCCAATCCTCAGGAATTTTCCCTTCATTAAGGCATCGAGTGAAAATTTGGGCGAGTACTGTTTCGATTTCTCCACTTGCTTCTTGTATGATGTCTATAATAATTCCATCTTCTCCTGGAGCTTTTCCCCGCTTCATGTTCTTGATTGCATGTGCAACTTCTGCTGGAAGGACTGGAAGAACTCTGGTACTGGTACCTTTCATGATGTCTGGAGTACATGTATCATCCCTTTCATATAATTTGGAGTAGAAATCTTTCACTCTTGTCAAAATTTCACCTCTATTTCTTATTACAGAACCATCTTCTTTTCTCAGTGCCATAATCTGTTTTTTCCCCTTACTGAGATGTCCCTTTGCTATCTTTAGGCTTTGGTTGTTTTCAATTGCTTTCCTTACTAGTTCACAGTTGAATTTCCTTACGTCTTCAGTGATACTTTTTCGTACTGTCTTGCATAGCTCTATATATTCCACTTTGGAAGTCACATCTTCTTTAGTTGTCCTCATCACTCTTCTTTTTTGCATCAACATTTTGGTTTTTCCTGATAATTTGTTCACATGCAATTTGTTCTTAGACCCAGCTAATTTTGTTGCTGTTTCCATAAGAGCTTTGGTTACTTTTCTGTTAACTTCAGAAATATCCACTTCTTCCGATGTTAGGCCTTCTAAAGCAGAGAATCTGTTCTTCAGTTCCAATTTGAAGGTATTATGGTGTTTTTTAAGGTTGGTTATGTCAATACATTTTGTTTGTCTTATGAGCTTGCTACGTTCGAGTTTAGTGTTGAGGTGCATCTTACATCTCACCAATCTATGGTCACTGCCTGTGTTGAACTTGTTTAGCACACTGCAGTCTTCTATGACGAATTTTTTGTTACACATAATAAAATCAATTTCACTTGTCGTCCCATTTGGATGTCCTCCATGTCCATTTCCTGTGTGGCTTTTTCTTGAAAAGGAGTTCAAGATGAAAAACCCTTCTGCCTCTGCAAACTCTACGAGAGTATTTCCACGCTGGTTTCTGTTGCCGTGACCGAATTTACCTACTGAAGTTTCATTCTGTTGCCGTTGCCCTATTTTTGCATTGAAATCTCCCATAATTATCTTCAAGTGCTGCTTACCTTTATTATTTAGATCACGAATTTCCTCATAAAATTCTTCAATTTCTTCTTCAGCATGACTTGTGGTGGGTGCATAAGTTTGAATAATCTGAGCCTGGTATCTTCTCGAGAGTTGGATAACGAGTCGTGCAGCTCTGTCAGAGGAACTTTCAACTTCTACAACTTTATCCTTCAGTTTCTTGTTTATTATAAATCCAACACCACTAGTTCTGCCAGTATCTGTCCCACAATAGTAGAAGAGATGTCCACTTTTCAGTTCAATGAGATCCTCTCCTTTTCTCCTTACCTCACTTAGCCCGACAATGTCCCACTTGATCCTTTGTAGTTCCTCTTCCAATTCAAGAAGCCTTGAATCAGAAGATAGGGAGCGTCCGTTGTATGTAGCCAAGGTCAGCATCAGATGGCAGCCTAGTCCGGTCCTCCGGGGATTCTTAGCACCCTCTGCCTTCATGTCGCACTGGCCGCTGCCTTGGCCAGGTACATTCCAGCTGCCGGAGACTGAGGGCCAAGATTTAAGTTGTGGAGTCATTTTGGAGGGGTTTGGCCATAACTCACCACGCTGGCCAAGCGGGTTGGTGAGTGTGGGATAGCATTTCCTCTAATCCCGATGGTATAGTTATACCGCTATTGGCGGTCGTCAGAGCCCCTTTAGTGGGAACAGGATGTACCACGAGAAGGCGGGGTTGACATTTGTCAAGGAGAGGCTGTGATGTTACGCATCACCTGACCTTACATCCCATACCACAAATATAACATAATATATACCAATATAACTCCCAAATACAGTAAAAAAATTAAAATCTGGTAATAAATATGCCGGACTGATTCGAGATATGCTCTAAGTGTTAAGCATAACTAAGCATAGCACAAGTAAAATAAAAGAAAAGGTTTTTCAATTTTTCTTATAGGGCGGATTATTTTACAACTCCAGCTGTTTCTGCAGACGGCGATCCAAATCTTTGTTACACAATTGAGACTCAGTTGGGTAAACCAGATGCCGAAGACGCAGTTGTAGCCAACACTTTTAGTAAGTACAGATTGCTTAGACTAGTATGTCTCATTTTCTTTGTAATATAGAAACACCTGCTGTAAAACACAACTTTTTGTAATAACTCTCTTGCTTATTTCTGAACATGCAGAGATGAATTTTGTGTGTGAGTGTTTGTTCCTTGCAAGGTTTTTGTCAAGGATCGAGAATGCTGCCATTAGCTCTTTTGAGGTAGACACAACAACGGTGCAAAAAGATATTCAAAATATCCAAAGGTACGAATTTAGTCTAGGAAGAGTTTCATAAACATTCATTCCACCCTTCTACCTATGTTGCAATCATCTCCGCTTCCTAACCGCCAGCACTGAGAACAGGTGAAGATTCCGACGCATATTGTTTAATTTTGTGATGTGCATTATCATGTTGTGACAGAGTCAGTCTCTTCGTCTGTAAGTTCAGGGGATAACACTATCATTCTAGAAAAAAAGACTCGTTTCCAGATGAAAAGGATTATCTCTCATGTTTCCTCTTGTTTTAGATCTTAGATAGTCTTCAAAGAGATGGGGGAAGATAGCAAGACACAGCGAGGAGGAAGAAGAGGAAGTAGAGAGGAGAGAGCAAGGGATATGAGAAAGGGAGAGAAGAGCGAAAGCGAAGTAGGTGAGAGATAAAGAAGGAGAGCAAGGTAACAGGGAAAGAGAAATTTACACACAGATGTGAGCTACAAATTATAAGGAAAGAGATAGAGGTAAGAAAAGAAAAGATAGAGAGGAGCTGAATAGAATTAAAGGGAAGGGGGAGAGAGAAGTAGAGAAAGTGCAAGTAGGAAGAGGGCAGAAAAGAGATATTTTCATGAGAAAGAACATAATAGAAAAGAAGGAAGCAAAAACATTGAAAGTTTAGAGAGAGAGAAGGGGAGAAAAGAGAGCTAGAGTGAGATAGAGAGAAGAGGGGGGGATAAAATAGGGAATTAGAAGAAAAGGGAAGATTTAGAGAGAGAGAGAGAGAGAGAGAGAGAGAGGAATAAAGAGAAGGGATAACAGAGAAAAAGAGAATAGAACAGGGAAGAAGAAGGACGTATGGACAGATAGAACGAGAAGAGAGAGAGAGAGAGAGAGAGAGAGAGAGAGAGAGAGAGAGAGAGAGAGAGAGAGAGAGAGAGAGGGGAATAAAGAGAAGGGATAACAGAGAAAAAGAGAATAGAACAGGGAAGAAGAAGGACGTATGGACAGATAGAGAGAGAGAGAGAGAGAGAGAGAGAGAGAGAGAGAGAGAGAGAGAGAGAGAGAGAGAGGAATAAAGAGAAGGGATAACAGAGAAAAAGAGAATAGAAGAGGGAAGAAGAAGGACGTATGGACAGATAGAACGAGAAGAGAGAGAGAGAGAGGAATAAAGAGAAGGGATAACAGAGAAAAAGAGAATAGAACAGGGAAGAAGAAGGACGTATGGACAGATAGAACGAGAAGAGAGAGAGAGAGAAAGAGAGAAGGAGTGAGTCGCACGCAGATGTTAGGGAAAGGGAATACCAGTAGATGGAAGTGCGGGAGGGATAAAGACGGGGAAAGTGTGAAGTGAAATTGAGAATAGGAAAAAAGGGAGCGCACGCGAGTCAGAATGGCAAGGAAGAAGACAAAGCGAAGAGAAAAGCCACACAAAATCACAGGGGAGCTAAAGCGACGGGTAAGGGAGAGGTAGGGGAAAAAGAGAGTGATGAGTAAAGAAATCGGCACAGAGTGGGAAAGAGAAATAGATATAAAGCCAAGGAAAGACATTGAAGAAGAAAGAGAGAGAGGAACATATCTGAAGTAAGAGCGAGTCATGGAGAAAAGGGAGAAGGAACATTAAGGAAGAGAGATAAGGGAAGAAACATAAAATTGGAAAAAGATAAACGAAGAAATCGGGTGAAAATATATCGGAAAAGTGTAAAGCCAAAAACGAGGAGATAGAGACATAGAGAGAAATTGGAAGACAGAGGTTAGGTAGACGCGGAGAACTGCTGACGAAAAATTGTGCAAAGAGAGATAGAGAGAGATTGAGAGAGAAACTATCTTGACGCCTTTTGAAAGGAACCTTAGCTTATAAAACATGACTGGAATAGGTGATAAATTCGAAAAATAGTAGATGAAAACAGGAAAATATGAACTCTAAAAAACGCAGGAAAGGAAACAGATGGTTGCCATTGAATAACGTGTTTTGTTGAACTTCAGTCACACGCAGATAAATTTTCTAATAATTAAACCATTCTATTTATTTGTATAATTGTTGTTTTCCCTTCATATTTACTTACAGAATTTCAACTTGATCTCAGAACTGAGCCGGAAGAATACACGATTGTGACAGACCCCGTTAAAATTCAGTTTGGATTACATGATAGACGCAAATCAGTAAATCCCTATGCAGAAGGTTATGCACTAAGTGGAGGCCTTATTTATGATATGTATGTTTCGATGGTAAGTCTTGTTTTTTTAGATGAATCCATACTTTCTATTTATTTTATGACTGAAAAGTTCATTAACCACTAAAACGTTTGTTTACGGAATCCTCGATTCGCAGATTCAAAATATTCGTACAACATCTTATAATTTGACGGATCGCCAGCTATGTTTTCATCTTATGCGAGTACTTGTGTTTTGCGTTCATAATTCCGCGACGTTGAACCTGATTTTACAAACACGCCATTCTTATACGCGGCGTTTATTCAGGTGCGGTCTATAACCGTTTTCAATAAATTCGTAAATTTCATCCGTCGTTCACGATATCAAAACATACTGTTTTAAGCATCGTTTAGCGCAGACACTATGAAATTTGCAGTGTAAAATCTTCATTGATTATTTTTAGCATGGCAGCGTAGTGACCGCGTACATAAATCTCGAAATCTGTGTGATTATACGCGAATAGATAATTTGGAGGACGATAAGGAATCGGTCTGGCCATTCGTTTTGCGCGCAAGTGGTTTACGGGCAACTGTTAGAAAGTCTTACTTTATGATTAACTACACTGCCGGAAAGTGACAAAAGAACACCAAGAAGGAATTGGCGGACGATCATGAAATTGTCATATGTTAATTGGGTCGAGTTTACGTAGGTGTGATGTTAATTTCGGGACCAACCGGTAAGCGCTTACGCCACAACACGGCGTAATATGCAAATTATCGTCGGTGGTATTTAAGGAGTACGGCGAAGTGAATGTAATCAGTCGTCGGCGTACGGACACGTGCGAAGACCCTGAAGAAGCCGCAATGCCTGGACATGGAAGACGTGCACGATTTCAGCAGTTATCGGACTTTCAGCGAGGTCGTCTAGTCGGACTCCGCGAGGCCGGGTGGTCGTATCGTCGTATAGCGGAGCGAATTGGACGGGAAATATCGGTGGGGGTACGATGGTGGCGTAGATGGTCGGAGGAACATTCCCACACGAGAAGACGTGGAACCGGGAGTCACAGACGGACTGATGAGCGAACCGATCGACGCATAAGAAGAGCGGCGTTGTCAAACAGAACATCCACTGCGACGCAAATCCGAGCTGCCGTTGCACCTGAGGTGACTGTGCGAACAATCCGTAACCGTGTACTGGATGCAGGACTACGTGCACGTGTGCCTCTGGCATGTGTACCTCTGACTCCAGCCCACCGTCAGGAATGGCTACAGAGGTGTCGCCAACGTCTGCACTGGAGAACGCAATGGCGATCTGTCGTGTTCAGCGATGAAAGTAGATTCTTCTTGGGAGCCTCCGATGGCCGCGCGTATGTGTGTTCGCAGACGCACATGAGAGCGTCTCCACACTTCTTGCGTCCGACAGCGACACACAGGGCCTACACCTGGTCTCCTGGTGTGGGGAGCGATCAGCTATCACTCCTGTACACAACTAGTGTTTGTACCGGGTACGTTAAACAGCACCTCCTACATCAACAACATCATTCAGCCCGTTGTTTTGCCATTTGTAAGGTCGGTCCATCGTGGTGTTTTCCAGCAAAATAACGCACGCCACACACGGCACGTGCAACGCAACATGCACTTCAGGGCGTGAGGCAACTTCCATTGCCTGCACGTCCACCGGATTTGTCCCCCATTGAGCACGTGTGGGATTTTATGGGACAAAGACTTATCCGGTCTCCACGGCCAGCCACGACCATGTCCGATTTACGCGTCCAGGTTGAGGATGCTTGGAACTCAATACCCCAAACTTACATCCAACATCTGTACGACAGACACCCTACCAGAATTGCACAGTGTGACGTAGTTCACGGCGGTTCAACCTCGTAATAACCATGTTACATGGAAATGTTATTTTTCAGTTTACCAGCAAATACAGCTGTATTTTGCCATAATGTTTTGATCACGTTATCCTCTGTATTCCGTTATTATGCTGTATAAATTTCGTTGGTATCAGACGTCTCCTTCTTGGTGTTCTTTTTTCACTTTCCGCCAGTGTAATTACGTTCTTTTTCTCTGTTAGAGAGTTCTTCTTTTTCTTTGTCTCACGGTAGTGGTGAACCGTGGATTTCGCTTCGGATCTGCGCGTTGAATAGTTTGTGAGCCCGCAACAGGTAATACCCCAAAATTGTACAAATGTCCTCTATTACACTTGAAAACGCCCACACACCTAAAATTAGCGTGCTGTCACCCTGACGTACCACAATAGGTGTCAACCACAGGCTAAATGACTTTCACCTCCTCTTATTCAGAGTAGGTAACAAACGCCTCGCTGTGAAACGCTTAACATCTCTTTCATACCACTCCCTCTACCGCAACCAGAAGGTCTTTTACCCATTACGAGGAAGAACTAGTCTAATACAGCAACGAATCAACGGTGACAACTACCATTTTCTGCATAATTTTCCGCTCGTCTAAAGCGTTTTCACTTCTGATGTTATTTGACATGAGTTGCCTAACCTATTCGCAACGTATTAAAAATAAGAAAGCAATTTTCTTAACACCTTCCTTCACAGAGACATTTATCATCCACGAAAATCCCGCAATGTACTCCCCTACTACAGTTGTGTAAAAAACCTAAGAACGAACGCTATTTCGAAAGGTTACAAACACAATTAGACACAGCAGCTTGTGGCAATTTATATAACTGGCGACGCGCAGTAAAAACTGGTGCATGGAATCAAGCGCACAGGAGTCACGTGATATCACTTAAATGGATAAAAAAGAAAAGGATGCCGTAGGCGGCATGTATTTGAAGGAAATCTGGAGACAATGTATCCTGTCCGTATGAAACAAATGCCGTTCTGTACTAATTAATTGATGCTCTGCAACTTTGTAATTGGGCATTTTGCTCTATCTCGTTTAGTTTTCGATTTTCAATAGCTAACTTCCGCATTTCGCCACTAGGGGAGCTGCTATGGGTTGCATTCGATTGGGCGTAGTCACTTTACTATACAGTTATCTCACTTGCATAACTGTACCTCTCTCCGTTCGTAAGTTATTCCAGGCCAAAGTGACTTTCTTATGCATCCTGTATATACAGGGTGTTCGTAAACTGTTTTGACAAAAGAATAGGGGAGATAGTGCCCATTAAGACGTGCAATATTTACAATGGAACCTAGGGTCGCATTCCACTGTGAGTGTCAGAAAAAAGTAACTTCGTAATACGTCCAACAAGCACAAGTCGTCACCTCAGACTAAATTTCTTTCGTGCCGGAGAATTAGGACATCGCCAGAACATCACCGCCGAGCATTTACCGCATGCAAATTTCCAGAGAAAGTACGCAGCATCGACAATTGCAGCTGATTGTCTTATCAAGGTGCAGTAGACACTTCATGAATGCCACATATCCCGCACGATGGAATCGACGTGGCGGACCTGTGGCATGACCTCCACCCTCACCGGACTTAAACCCACTGGACTTCTTCTTCTGGGGGCACATGAAATCATTGGTGTACAAGACGCCTGTGGACTCCGTGAAAGATCTCGTCGCGAGGATCTTTGTTGCAGCGGACAGGAGAAACACGACACCAGAAGTCTTCGAGAGGGTGCTCCAGTCTTTCATTCGCCGATGTGAATTGTGCAACGGCACTCGTGGCTGCCACTTTGGGCATCTACTTTGAGTCTGTCCCTGATCTCCATAAATGGGATTATGCAACTTATGATGTCGTTATTTCTCTTTTTATGCATTGTTGAATGTTCAACTTGGACATCTAACTTTACTATTTTCTGACACTCAGAGTGGAATGCGACCCTAGGTTCTATTGTAAATATTGTTCGTCTTGATGGGTTTACGAACACCCTGTATATATATACACACACTATATTGACAAAAGTCACCGGATACCTAGAAGAGAAACACAACATAGCATTTATTAACATACATTAGTACGGTGTCGGTCCACCTTTGGCCTTAATGCATGCACTGACCCTTCGAGACATGCTTTCGACAAAGTTTTGGAACACAGCGATAGGTATGCGCTTCTATTCAGTACATAATGCTATCGCTAACTGTTGCTTAGTCATAGGAGTTGGTTCCAGACCTCTTATGCGGCGCTCTAATTCATCCCATATGTGCTCTATGGGATTAAGATCAGGCTCCGTGCTGCCCAGTTCAAAAACCACGCCTTAACAGTCCTTGCTTAAAGGCTCGGTGCATTATCCTGCTGGTACCAACAAGTCTCGGTTCCATAGTATTGCCACAGAGTTGGTAGGGCATAGTTGTCCAGAATATCGAGGTAGAAGTGCTGGCTAATAGGTGTGTCCACGATAACCAATAGACCGGGACCATACCACGAAAAACACACCCGCACGAGCACACTACCAGCTTCAAACTTGAAACGCACGAACAGTACACTGTGGTAAATAGCGTTCCCCCAGCTGCCGCCATACCCACACACGGCGATCAGACTGATGTATCGTGTATCTGCATTCATCAGTCCATAGGAGCCGTTTCCATTGATCTACGGTCCACGGTAAATGTTCTTTACACTATGCTAAACGACGAGTAGCATTCCGAGTGGAGATGATAGACTTATGAGCAGCCGCACGACAACGGTAATCCATGGAAAGAAGTTCTCGGCGAATGGTACGTGTACATACCGAGGTTCCAGCATTTTTACTCACATGTATACTGAGGTCTTGTGCTGTACTTCGTCGATTAGCTGTAAGGACTTCGATGTCCTCTATTACTGATTTTCTTTGGTCTGCCTGTACGTTTTGCTGCTTCAGGCACCCCACATGTCTTTCACATATTCAGTACATCCAAAACAGGTAACTTGATTTTGCTTAAAAGCCTCTTGGTTCCTCTTATGGGCAGCATACAAATATAACTCCCAGCAATCTTTCCTTTCTCAAAGTCAGTTCTCTCCCGCCGCGCCATTTTCACTAAACCTCACAGTGCGATATAGTCGCGGTCAGCTGCAGGGTTGTTTTATACTGTTTGCAGCTGTACCGCGCATCTTAACAACGCAGAGGATTCTTTCATTTGCTTTTGAAGGGGTGTCCCGTATCTTTTGTCAATATAGTGTATATAATATTGACATATTCAGTATATATTTTGGCGATCCCCCTCGCATAACTAATTGGCAAGAGGCGTGGCTAATTAACGGGAACTGGAACTTGATTGGGTGTTTTAATTAACAGAGAGTTATAATTTAAACACTTGCGAGGGGTGGTATATAAAGAAAAGATCTTCTAGCACTTTGAATTTAAGTGGCGAGTTGCAGGTGTTTGCCACGAGAACAAAGATCCCATAAACGGAAATGGGAAGGGTCAGAGTTTAAGAGCTCTCTCCCGTAGCTTAAAAGTTATTTAGACGGCAGGCGCGTTTGAAGCTTTTGTCTGTGCCGCGCGATGGGAAGGTTCTTGGACTTGAAGCGTTTCCTAATAAATATGCCACAGTTTTCAAGTGGTAAAATTCACCGCTTACCAACGTTTTGGAAACGGGAGATTGTTGTTGAGAGTGGCAGAATTCGTTTGATAGCCGAGAGAACTAGGCCTCGATTTTCCTCGCGCTCGAAATTGCTTGCCGTCTGCTGCTGCTTTTGCAGTTCTGAGTATAAGAAGTGAAGCCAGCTAAAAACATAAGCTGATGAATAACCAGCACGAACTTTATCTGAAAACATTCATTACCTTGCTGGACCACCGACACCTGCCGTAAGGAGCCAGTTCAATGGAAATGCAAAGAGAGAGAAAATAATCACGGCATCGCCTCGCTCACACAGAAAGATAGAGAG
This sequence comes from Macrothele yani, assembly GCA_039090855.1. Taxonomy (NCBI): domain Eukaryota; kingdom Metazoa; phylum Arthropoda; class Arachnida; order Araneae; family Macrothelidae; genus Macrothele; species Macrothele yani. The sequence goes on from CM077000.1 coordinate 26,496,413, forward strand.
AAGCGATAACCAGCACCAGGAACCACGGAGGACCCCTCCCTCCTTGCAGAGAGAGAGAGAGAGAGAGAGAGAGAGAGAGCCTCTGAAGAAACCGCTAGCTTCTTCGTGTTAAAAGAGGGGGAGAACTTTTGTGTGTGTGTGTCTGAGTACGTGCGTTCAGCGACTAGGAACGACGTCGTTTTGGCCACAGCAAAGAAAGGGTAGTAATGGAAGTTAAGAACAAACTACCCGTGTGAGTGTCTGTGTTTGTTGGTGTCATCAATACTTTGGATACTCGAGGACATTTGTAAGTACTTTTTATAAGTATTTTCTTTGCGGTCCATTGTGAACGAACAGACTTTTCGTTAGGACATATTTTTCTGAAACACCGAAGGGGGCCAAAGCTGGCCGGAAGTTATAGCTTTTACTATTAGATGAAGAATCCGGTGTAAATTATGCCTGTATCTATTAAATCCCTGTTTTAATTGTTATACTGTGCCTCCATTGGTTTATTAGTGTACTGTGTCGGCCAATTGGCTAAAGAGATATATTGGCGGATCTAGTGATTCGAATCGCAGTCCGAAAATAATTGGGCATCCTGACATCAAAGGCCCAAAGGTCGTAACAATATATACTTCAAATGATCTCTGCACGCACGGTTCGCCGTACACTGCATTGGATAGGACATGGCAGCCGAAGGCCTGTTCGAACACCTTTGCTGTTTGCAGTTAATAAGAGAAAACGTCCCCAGTTCGCACAGGAGCACAAGGATTGGACAGTCGATAATTGGAAACAAATTATGTGGTCCGATGAATCACGTTTTCAGTTGCACCATGCCGATAGCCGAGTAAGAATCAAGAACCCAATTGAATTTCGATCTATTACAGCTGCTACCAAATGTTATTTAGTAGAAGCGGGTAACAAAGCAGAAAAATGTCTTTGCAAAATTTTAGACACGGTGGAACACACTTGGATCATCAGAAACAACACCGCTGTTCTTGATATGTTGAGAAGTCATTCCTCTGACCTACCACTAGACATACAGACATACGACTTTAAAAATTTCTTTACGTCAATCAATCTCAACGACTTAGAGCGCATTTGCGATATTTTATATGAAAAATACCATGACAAACAGAAAATAACAAGAGAAACATGGCGTCGATTAAAAACCATGTGTATATTTAATAACTATTTGGCCTTGGGTTCAAAAATATATCTCCAAATCCAAGGAATACCCATGGGCTCAGTCTTTTCTTGCATTCTAGCAAATTTATGCCTGCATGTATCATTCACTCATCTACCTGAAAATAGTAAAAGTTTCAGGTATATAGACGACTTAATAGTTTTTAACTTTGACAATTTTGACACAAAAATAAAAGATATCTATCCAGAGAGTGTAGACCTAGTTTTGACCGGATGTTGTGACCAGAATGTGCACTATCTAGACATTGAAATCAAAAATGGTGTTACCACTATTTTTGACAAAAGAAGAAGCTATACTTTTAAACTGAATTTTTTAAGCAACTGGGAATCAAACATTTCCACCCAAGTCTTCAGAAATATCATAAAATCTGAATATTTCAGATGTATTCACCTTTGTAGTAACTCACAAGCTCTCATCATACAATTAAAACAACTATTTAACACATTACTTTCTAATGGCTTTCCATTTCTTAAGAGATATTTTGGTCAACTCTTAAATTGTAACATTTCAAAAAAATACTTTGTCCAGCACAAACCGATTACATTACAGCAACTGACTAACAAATGACCTCACAAAGTTAAAACTTTCTTCTTTCTAAATGCACCACATGACAGGTCTCTTGTGGTCGAAGATTTAGCTAACTCTTAAGGCAACACTGCATACTTACCTATCTTTGCTATCTTCTGTTACACCTAGTACTAACTGCACAAAAGTCTAATACACTCCAATAATTAATATTGACATGGTTGGATATCTAGTGTCTAAATGTCTGGAATAGTGTTCTATTGTCTTAATATATCTCTGATTTGATCTACAATGATATTAGTGAATGTTGTTGTTTGCTTGCTTTTTCATAACTTCTTGGCTTGATTATTTCGGTGACCTCGGAAAGACATCCCAAGTAGCACACTGACATTGGCCAACGGTTGGCCCAATGATATTTTTTCGTCGGCAGCGTTTGGCGAAGGTTGGTTGTTAATCGAAGATTGGCCAACGGTTTTTCCAACCACACATGACCAATCATTTATCAACAAATGACCACTTAACGGTTGTCCGATGGTTGTCCAACAACACATGATCACATTGGAAAACTGTTTGCAACAGTTTTCCAACGTGGGTCCAACCGTTGAACCAACACATATCCAATTGTTGGCAGCCGAGTCGCTGAGCAGACCCATTGAAACCCCACGGTTGGTCCAACATAATATTGCTACCTGGGATGGGTGGCTTTCAACAGTTTGCCTATACCCGTATCGAAAGGTCACCATAGCCAATGCTTCCCTGAAGAGATTGGCCCTATATTTCATATATATATATATATTACAGCTTAAGACGACTTCCACGACTACCACACACTTACCTTCAGTGAGGGATGAAAAAAAAACCATTAAGATTGTATCGTTAAAAGTGAATGAACTCAAAATTTACATTGGGAAAGGCAACTAAAAACGAAGGTTAAGTTAGAAATACGTCACAACCAAATTAATATCGTGTTTTATTTTTATATTTTAAATCAAAATCGTTTATTATTTTAAAGTTTGAAGTTTTAAATTATTGCGAAATATTGCGGACATAAAATGAATTGAAATAAAAAATTCTAGCATAAAATAAAACAAGAAAGATGACACCAAACCTTCGGGTGTAATAAGCACGTTATTTGAATCCGTTCTGACGCATATTAAATTTATCAAAGCTATTCAAAGTCAATGGAACCGGTATGGAAAACAATAGATCTGACGAAAGAAAGAAGATTTTCAATCGGGTTTTTAATCCCTCAAATATTGCTGTGAACGGAATCGTGAGCTTATGAACTCCTGGAAACAGAGATATCGACAAAAATAAGATTGACTTTACGTTCCCTGGGGGAAAACCATGCATTGGTTTAGCAAGAAAATATTCTCACAAGTTTTATCCATATAAGCTCCATCGGTCCAAGAAAAAAAAATTTAGTCGAGTTTTCAGGATCCCAGATTTTACTATAAATACATCAGAAGCAGAAATTAACACTTATGACCCCTGATGGCCAAACCATTCTTTACCAAACATTAGAAATTATGTGAAAAATATTTTCCATCAGGTCTTGTATGTGGTACAGGAAGAATTTTTCAAATCGGAGTTTTAGGAGCAGAAATAACGCAGAAAACGCAATTTTACCTTTGTGTCCCCTAGCGGAATGTCTATGATTTACTTGTAAATTTTGAATTTATAGGAAACACATTTCGCATCGGAAACACTATCCAACAAAGAAGTAATTTTTCAAATCGGACTCTTAGTATTAGAGATATTGATAAAAATAAGATATATATCTACGCCCCCTGGCGTAGAAACCAGGCATTATTTCAAGAAGAAAATTTTCCTAAAAGGTTTGTGGACAAGAGTAGTATCGGTCAACAAACGACTTTTTCTCAATCGATATTTTAGAAGCTCATATTTTGCTGCAAATACATCAGAAGCGGAAATTAAGATTTACGCCTCCTGGTGGCCAAACCATTTTTTTACAAAAATTAGAAATTATATGCAAACGATTTCCCATCCATGTATCTGGTGCAGAAAGAATTTTTCAAATCGGTGATTTAGATGCAGAGATGTAGGGGGAAACGCAATTTACCGCTACGCCCCCTAGCGGAAATTCTTTGAATTACTTGAAAATTTTGAAATTATATGAAAAACATGCCACACGCAAAACACTATCCAACAAAGAAGGAATTTTTCAAATCGGACTCGCATAAGTACAGATATTGACAAACATAAGATGTATATCTACGCCCCCTGGCGGAGAAACTGTGGAATATTTTAGGAAGAAAATATTCTGAAAAGGTTTATAGATGTGATTGGCATCAGTCCATGAAATAATTTTTTCAATCGATATTTTAGAAACTCAGATTTTAACGCAAATACATCAGAAGCAAAAACAAACGGTTATGCCCCCTGGTGGCCAAAGTATTCTTTACTAAACATTTGAAATTATATGTAAAAGATGATCCATCAGGATCCGCTGAAGAAAACGTTTTTCAAATCGGAGTTTTAGGAGAAAAGGTGTCGGCAAAAATGTTATTTATTTTTACGCCCCCTAGCGGAAAATCTATGAGTAATTTGAAAAAGTAACTATATCTAAAACACTCATCGACATAAATGGAATCGAAAGATAAAATATTTTTTTCAACCGGATGTTTAGAAGCAAATATGGGGAATAAAACGTATTTTGGAATTCGACATCATCTGCATTTACGCCCTCTAACGACGAAATTGTACATCGTAAAAAAAATCGAAATGACAGATCATCATTTGCACATTTCAAGCTTCCCAATGCAAAAAGAATGTTTCAAATCGGACTATTAGTTGCAGAGATATCGTGGGTACAGACGGACGGACGGACAAACCGATAACATAAGCACGATCTTTTTTTACAAAAGACGTGCTAAAAAAGAGAAAATAAAACTGCTTGTTAAAAGGCATACAGACTTAGTCGAACTATTTTATCTTTTCTCTCATTTTAACGGACACTGGCATATACAAATACCGTATCTTCTAAAATTTCTTGCCGACTGTACTAGACTTTCTAATTTATTTCGCTTCTGAATATAACCTGGTCGGACAGAATATGTTTTGTGAGGCTATCTAAACATTCCCATAAACAGATCGTATACATAGATTTCACAAGTAATTCTAGTTTTAAAATGCTCCTATCTTTTTAAAAGTTATTTTTCGAACTAACATTGCAATGAAGATTTGGAACAAAAATTAACTTGCCATTTAAAAATCAATTACAGAATTTTGCAACTTCAGTGTTAGTACCTCGTCCTCAACTGTAGACGTGAACCAGTGAGTTGACAATTCGCTGCAATGGAATATTTAATGATAAATTAATGGCGCGCTGTCTCCGTACGATGTCATCAAACCACCATCCCTAATTGCACAATAAAAACTTTATTTACAATAAAAGATATGATTTAAAGATATTTAAAAGGGCAAGATCTTTCCGGGTTACAATAGAACCCGTCCTCAGGCCACCCCAAACAGTGCCACAGAGCACTCGGAAGCGCCGTAATATATAACCAGTCCCCCTAGGAGACCCACAATGCATTGTTCAAAACACAGGTGATGCCAATTGAGGAAAACAGCAAAACAGAAAGTAATACAAATAATACAGTTGATTAATTAAGTAAGGTCCTCTTCTTATGGAATATTTAATACTGTAGTGATAGAAATTTACTTTAGATCACTTCTCAAGAGTTATTACACCGATTAGCACTTACATTATCACAACCCCGAGCCTAGAGAAATGAGCGCTCCTGGAGACCGAACGGTGGCAGAGGTGAAGGTCACAGAGCAGCGTACATATAACAAGAGAACCGACTTTCGGTCCGCAGAGCGTTCGGAGTCAGAATAGGAAAAGCTGCCGATTTATGAAACTACGGCCTCGCAAACAGAGTACGTATCAGAAGTGGTGCACATATCGACGCTGTAGTGAGTAAGTATCAAAAGTGGTGCACATATGGCCAAACGATAACGATGAATCGTCGTCCATTCGTGTGCCGTCCTCAGCTCATTGATGCATGAGGGAAGACGAGACTGTCGCGCATTGTTCACAGTGACCGCAGAGCCACAGAGCCACAGAGCGACAAATCACGCACAGCTACAAAAGTCGTGATCAGGGGAATGTGTCACAGCACACAGTTCATCGAAGCCGTCTGTGCATGAGCCTGCGTATCCGAAGACCCAGCCGGGTCACCATGCTGACAACACGCCATCGCCAACAACGCATGAAATGTGCCCAAGATAATTGAGATTGGACGGTGGATGATTGGAAGAAAGTTGCCTGTTCTGACGAATCAAGATTCCTGATGCATCACGTAGACGGCTGAGCGCGCATACGACGAATATTAACACATAGATGCACTGTTGGGCGGAAACAGGCCGGAGGTGGTGGTGTTAAGCTGTAGGAGATATGTTCTTGGTACATTTTAGGCCCCATTATCCCAATAGCACAATCCTTGACAGCTGTCAGGTATCTGAACATCGTTGAGGACCAAGTTCACCCATTCACGTCAACTATGTTCCTTTCTGGTGATGGCTATTACCAACAGGATAATGCGCCATGCCACACTTCCAGGATCGTCAAGGAGTGGCTCGAAGAACATGCTGGTGACTTTCTGGTAATGCTCTGGCATGCAATTTCACCTGACATGAACCGAATCGAACATTTATGGTTCGACTTTGAAAAGCTGGTTTGAGTTAAATCACTGCCACTCCGAAATGTACGGGAACTGGAGGACCAGCTGATGACATTATGGTACCAGATACCCCAGGATATCTATCGCCACCTCATCGAATCGATTCTTCGCCGAGTGGCCGCTGTTTTGCGAGCTAAATGGGGTCCTGTAACTTGTTTGGTAGGTGGCTCATCAGTGTACTTTAAGTCAGATTAACTTGACTTCGGGCAAGCATTTAGTTTATTTCTTATCATGGTGAACGCATTGGGAAATTTCCCGTTTAAGACGGGATGGGATATGATACCTTGCAATAAACATGCAGTAATAAGGAACTGGGAATGGAAAGTCCAGCTTATCAAAATATTTCATCTGGCGACGATGTCCGTCCAGGATCCAGCCTCCCTTTTCCCCTAGTTACTCAACTCTCTCAACAATGTTCACAATTTCCCTAGCTGACGCTAAAAAACAAAACAAAAAAACAACAACAATATTTTTGTTTTTCAGGACTCCGACATTTAGAAAACAAGAACTCCAAGATCGCCAGTCTACCCCGAATTTCTTCAAGCATTCGGTTATATTCCTCGGTTATCTACGCTCCGCTTCTACAAACGAGAAAGTACTGAATTCGTGGGCGATTCCAATAGCTCTGACTGGATGTTGCCGTTTTTCCGTTGTCTTTGATTCGTTGTTAAAGTTTCCTCGGCCTACCAAAAGGATTATGGGGTTGGGTGCGGGGTTGATTCTGGTGATAAATTACAACCTGCCTATCTTTACACGTAACTCTTCTTGCTCTGGAATTTGGGAATTTAAAAAGGGCTGTCACCTGAACAACAGAAAGGGGTATACTACACTGCTGGCCATCCAAAATTCAACACCAAAAAGGGCACGAGATAGCAATGCTAGATTTATTGGACACATAACAACAGATACAAAGATGAAACGATTGAGCTCACAGGCCCGTGCGACTTGCGGAACACGCAGACATCAATAGTTCGTGTGGCCCCCATGACTGGCAATAACGGCCGCTACACACAGCGGCATGGAACGAAACAGGCTTTGGATGTGGGCTTGGGGTATGTCGGTCCAGGCTGCTTCCACACGTTACCACAGTTCATCAGGCATAGACGCGGGTGGTGCTTGCCAGGCAGGCCACTCGGTTGTCGATCAGCGACCAGACATGTTCGATGGGCGACATATCGGGAGAACAGGCGGGCCACGACAGCAGTGATACATGGTGGGCCGTGAAGAATTGTTGCACGATGCGTGCCACGTGCGGACGCGCATTGTCCGGTTGAAACGTGGCGCTGGCAGGTCCTGCAGGTAAGAGAGGACTACAGGCTCCAAAACGTCAGAGATGTAGCGGTGGCTGTTGAGTGTACCTGCGATGCGTACCAGAGGGGTGCGGGTGTCATATCCAATTTGCGCCCCAAACCATAACGTCAGGCGACGGACCAGTATGGTGACGCATAATGCAGGCGTTATACAGGCTCTCGCCGCGGTGCCTCCACACGCGGATCCGACCATCGTGGTATTGCAGGAAGAAGCGGAATTCGTCGGAGGCCAGGTGCGGCGTTCAACGGCCCACTGCCGTCGCCCACGCCGGTGGTGCAACGTCAGTGATAACCGGAACAATGGGCGCCGTGCGACAAGTCCCCGCTCCTGCAGATGATGTCGAACGGTATGTACTGACACAGGTTGTCGCGCAACACACCCGAATTCTGCGCTAACGTTCGTGATGTGGCAGTGCGAGCCGTCAATGCCTGCCGCACAAAATGCCGGTCCTCTCGATCGGTGGTGTGCCGCAGCTGCGGCAATCACTCACGTCGGTCCGTCCGTCCCTCCTACACCCACCGAATCCATACTCGCCTCACTGTGGCTGGGTGTCGTCCCACACGGGCGCCGATATCTCAGTACGATAAACCGCTGTCGCGATAAGCCACTATTCGTCCTCTGTCGAACTCCGAAATGCGCTGGAATGACTGCCGTATTCTGCGACGAGGCATCAGGAAGCTTCCCACGCACATGTCCGGCTGCACAACACACTTCCACTACTTACACCCCGCCTTCTGTGCACCCTTCTTATAGTACTTCTCGATGGCGGGCCGGGAGCACATGATTTGCAATGCTAATCGTTTACATGTCCTCTCGCGGGCGACGCTTGCGGCGAATTTCAGGCCAATCGGATGCTTCCTTCTTGGAGTTGCATTTTGGGTGCCCAGCAGTGTAGAACTCGTTGCTCCAATTGCTCCCCAAACCATAACGAAGCCGACATCCAAAGCCTATGTCGTTCGATGCAATGATGAGCCATTACATTATGACCACCTACCAAATAAGTTGTAGGACCCCATTTAGCCCGCAAAATAGCGGCCATTTGGCGAGGCATCGATTCGATGAGGAGGCGATGGGTATCCTGGGGCATCTGGTGCCGTAATGTCAACAGCAGGTCCTCCAGTTCCGGTACATTTTGGGGTGGCTGTGATTTAGCGCGGATCAGCTTTTTCAAGTCGAACCACAGATGTTCAATGTCAGGTGAAGTCGGAGGCCAGATCATTAACAGAAAGTCACCAGCATGTTCCTCGAACCACTCCTTGATCATTCTGGCAGTGTGGCATGCCGGGTCAGCAACAATGTTCAGATACATGACAGCTGTCGCGGATTGTGCTATTGAGATAATTGGACGTAAAGAGTCCAAAGAAAACATCACCCACAGGATAGCACCGCCGCCGCCATCCTGTTTCCACTCAACAATGCATCCAGGTGCCATAACCTTCGCCGATAATCGGCGTATCCGCGATCGGCCGTCTACGTGATGCACTAGGAATCTTGATTTGTCAGACAAGGCCAATTTCTTCCAATCATCCACGGTACAATCGCAATGATCTTGGATCCATTTCATGCATTGTTGGCGAGAACGTGCAGTGAGCATGGAGATCCGGCTGGGTCTTTGTCTATGCCAACCCATGCCCAGAAGGATGAGATGAATTGTGTGCTGTGACACATTGTCCTGAGCACCACTTTTGTAGCTGTGGATGATTTGTCCCACTGTGGCGCTGCGGTCGCTGTGAACAATGCGCGACGGTCTGAGCTCCTTTCTGATATCAATGAGCTGCGGAAGACACACGGCTTGACGACGGTGTGTCGTTTGAACATATGTGCACCACTTTTGATACGTATTCACTACAGCGTGAACAACGCATAAGCCGTGCCGTTTCTGAAATCGAAGTTCGGATCCGCCGTGTCACCCCAATTTGCCCTTTATCAAACTCCGATAAATCGACATCTTGTCCCATTCTGACTCAGAACACTCTACTAACCGAAGGTCGGTCCTCGGGTTGTATATATATACTGCTCTGTTAACTTCACTGCGCCACCGTTCGGTCTCCATGAGCGCTCATTTCTCTAGGCTAGGGTTGGTCATGATGGAATGTCTCATTGGTGTACGCTTTCATGATGGCACTTTAACCGGACTAGCCGGAAGTTTCCTGGGTGTTCCCGGGTGTAAAATGGGGGAGAGAATTTGGCTTCCGTTGAGGGAAGGTCGCATTACATTTTTATAAAGCTGTTTTGTAAAGGAGTGGAAAGAAGTTTTCTCAACTCAACCTTATCCAGGAGATTTTCTGGGCGATGGACATGTGTCTTTGTGGAATTAATAGAAAAAAAAAGAGAGGAAAAGATGCCAATAGTGTAAGAAATCATTTGAACTGCTGAATTCCAAGAAATGGGAATTACTCTAAAAATGGATAGTGAGACGCCATTGTTGACTTAAAAAGGGAAGGGAAGAAGAAAACAGACAGCCATTTTGTGGCAAGGTCACAAAAACAGGAAGAGGCAGAAACTTTCTAGGAACTTGGAATGTGGAATTCACAGAATCCCTAGCAGCAGTAAGGGTATGAAATCTGGCATAATGATGTGGAAGGAATATAGAAGGCAGAAAGAGAGAGGGTGTCCCAGAACGAGGGGTGTAGAATGCAAGCCTCTCATTGGCTGTTCAACGTCCAGGCATAAAGTAAGTTGAGATGACGCGAGAAGAGGGAACTTTTGGCGGGCACTTCTCTAGTTTTTTTTTTTTTTTTGACCGCCATGGATATAACCTCAGGTTCGATCCTCGGCAGGTATAAACGTTCGAATCACTAAATACCCGCCGTGCGTCGGATGGGCACATTGAGCAGTCGGACCCCGGGTACTGGTTCCCCGGTAATAAATAAGGACGTCTTCCTCTCCCTTTCTACCTCGCTTCCCTGTCACTTTCCTATCGGGCGCTGTAGCCCAAATCTCCTAGCTTCCTATATTTCTAAAGGTTGTTTAAGACCTGGGGTCAGACACTCCCTTCCTAACATCCTCTACATCCCAGCAAAAACACAAGTGCTGAGGAACTGCTGGCCACCAGCTGGAAGTGCTGGGTCACTGCTGGCCACCAGCTGGAAGTGCTGGGTCACTGCTGCCTGAAACCTGCCTCTCACGGCCCGCTAGCGGTCCGTTGGTGGCAACGCTATCAGTTGGCGAGCCATTGATGGCCCTGCAGTATCGCCGTGAATTGTGGGCCTCCAAGCAAGTTCCACTAGTAGCCCGTTGCTGGCAACCAATGTAACCCCAACAGCAGGTGGAAGCAACGGGACTGCGCATGCGCAGAAGCAATACTTGCTGTGTCTCTCATGGTACCAGTTAGTTGAAGACGACGCTATCGCCATCATGTTATTTTAATGGATGTCAAGAAAAAAATACATATGTGGAGAGGCGAATGAATTTTCTAATGAAATTCTACATCGACGAAGATATCAGATTAAGCCATGAAATACTAGATTACAGCCATGAAATACACCCACTCAATTCCCATGAATAACAATTCATGGAATGGAGTGGGTGCATAACAAGAAAAAATTTGAAACCGCTTGAAACAAATGTCCTGGAAAACCATTAAAAAAACGCTTGCTGAAAAAAAAAGAATTATACGCGTAGAAAATGTATTAATTATTTGAAAAAAAGCAACGCTATGTGGATATAATATAACATGGGTTGAACACAAAAGACTGGGAGGAATTCGCTTCTAAAAATAACGAGAAGTAAAATGAAATATCTTTCCTCTTTAAAACAAATATAGCTCCGGACAACGGAAAGGAAAGATACAACATTAAAAATGTAATAGAATGTGTCATGAACCCGTGTAAATATATATTAATTCAGCAATCTGCTTTCAAGACGACAAGGACAGTACAAAACTTTCGAAAGCGACTCTAAGTATGTACACTCCTTGAAAATGAGTGAAGTTCCCTTAAGGTAAAAAAAAAGACTATCGTTCGTTACGTTGAAAAAACAGATTTATGAATTATATGAAACTAACTTTTATGAAAAATACCTCGCAATATTGTAAAATGAAAGAGGGAAGGAACCATTCGATTACATATTACGTACAAAACACACAGCTTCAAGCACACGCGCGGGCGTGGCAAGTTAGTTCGGTCGGTGGAGAGCTCAGCTCCCACGCAAGCGGCCCTGGTTCGTATCCACTCAGATTCAAACGGGAGTTTTTCCGGTCTGTTCACAAAATTTCCCCAGCGCAGTGCTAAAATTCACAAGTTTCGTAAGGGTAGAATAAAAAAAAAGGTTGTAGCCTTGGGAAACTGCGGTTATCCTTGATATTTTTTTATGGCTACTACTGGTAAATTGGCGGACAAGATTTGGCAAGCCACCAGTTACGTCACGTTGTTGCCGGCTGCCACTACCGGCAAACAAGCGGACCACATTAGGCTAGCCATCATTTCTGGCACGTGCTTGCAGGGCCACTGAAGGGCCACTTGTGGCAGCTACTGCCTTTGATGGACAACTGATGGCCCTGTTCTGGCATATGACAACTGATGGGGTGCCAACTGTTAGCCAGCTGTTTGGCCTTTCTGTTGGCCGCCCGGACATTTTATTGACGGTTCGGCAGCGGCAACATAGTGCTGGCAAAGCAGGATTGTTTTTTGCTGGGATATGATCTTATCTGATCTGATCTGGTCACTCGCGGGATGGATTTGGGTAGCTATTTTTAACTCTCGACTGTGGCTGAGTTGCTTAAGAAGCCTTATACTACCCGCGTTTAGTATTTAATTTTTATATTGAGTAATGTTGAGGCTGCGGTCTAGAACACAGACAGAGTGGACAGCTGACGAGTGCTTTGCACACATCCTGTTTCACTATCTGTAGCTGTAATTGTATTATTGAATGGAACGATTGTGCTGCTGCTGATGTAATCAACCTGTGAGTGTTTCTTCTTGTATTTAAAAAGAACGTCAACTCAGGACTCGAAAGGTAAGGTGCCAACTGTCCCAAATGCACCGGCTGTACAACTTCAAAATAATTCTTCATCCATCAATGAAGATCGTTGTCTAACATCATATCCTGCATGGAATATAATTTTGTGTTTAGTAATAGTGCCAGCTCTGTTTAATGAGAGCGGGGATCTTTCACCGTGCTCCTGAAGAGGAGAATTCTGAATAAGGTTTTCCAGGACTTGCTTTCATTCTGGACTGGTGGCAGCGATTATAAATTTCGCAAAAATAATGTAAATAATTCTCAACAGGTGCCTGCTTGTTAAATGTGTTAAAATATTCATCACCTATCACGGGACCAAAATATAGAACAGTGGGTGCTCGCAATTCACACCCCACCAATAAACCAATAAAAACACACGAAGTAAATACAAAAATCAACTAAAGGGCAGTAGCCATTTCTCTTTTGTTCACCTCACGTTCTGTGTTCCCATGATTTTGCTGTTGCGCCGCATCGCACTAGGAAAATGGAAGACAAGTTACGTGAGGATGTCAACTGCAAGAAAATCCCACCGTGGCAAGTGAAGAACTGCGGGGGGAGGAGGGCGAGAAAATAGGTTCCCAATTTCCACTCCGTGTCTATAACTAATTACCGAAAATAAATGATAATTCTTGAAAAAAATATTTCCTACCAATTAAAAAGAAATCGGAATACAAATGAACTAAATTAAAGTTACATCCCAATTAGAATTTTCTCAACTGAACCAGGAATTTGGACCCTAATTATTTAAATTAATTATTATTTCGAAATTGTGAGATTTCGCGATAACAGTGTGTTTCGTAAGAAACACTCATGTCATTGGGAAAGGTCAGTGATGATGCTGGATCGCACGATTTTCGCAGCATCGCAAAGGTTTAGAATCCTTAATTTAATGTCTTTCAATATTTCTGTTTTTAAAGATTCAATTTACGCACCGCAAGCGGAAGAGCAATAAGTGAATGCTTTTACCAATGTTTTAAAAGCTTTCAGTGAAGTGTGTGTTTTTTTATCTTTTCTCAGAACGAAAAAGAGCTTCTGCCACTTCCATATGCGACGAACTGCACAGATTACATGAAACTCTGGAAAGAAAATAATGGAACTGGACCTTTGAATGAAATGGTATGATAACTGCTTTCTTATTCGCATAGTCGTTAATGAAAATAATAATAATAATAATAATATTTCCGTGAAGGAATACGGAATCATCATTGTAATAATAATAATAATAATGATTCCGCATTCCTTTGAAAATATCAAGCGGACCACAACAGAGCTTGAGGAAATAATGCGCAATACGGGGACAGCCCTTACTAAACATCGCCAGCACCACCCGAAGTCAGTAATAGAAAGGCTGACCATTGGAAGCGCAGAAGGAGGATGGGGAATGATTGATCTCCTGGAACACCGAGACAAAGAAATAAGCAGCCTCATAAAATACTTCCATTAGAGCAAGGGAACCCTTCACCAAGCGATAAACCAGAGTGAAAAGAAGAACACAGCCCTAGACCTCTCAACTCAGAACATCGAGATTGGAACAAGTGACTTAAAAAGAACAATCTTGGGGCAAGAAAGTCCTACACGGAAGTCACTACAACGATCTGCAATCGGACCATGTGGATAAGACTGCCTCCAATGCAGGGATAACAAACGGACCATTCTTCCCCGAGACCGAAGGGTTTCTGATGGCTCAAGTTGCAAACACCAGAAACTATCGGAAGCATATCCTGAAGGACACGTCCGTGGAAAGCGACACATGTTGGCAATGCCATCAAGCGCTAGAGACCCTCGAACATATCGCAGCAGGGTGCAGAGTTCTCACACAAACAGAGTACACGAACAGGCACAATCAAATCGCCAAGACTGTCCATCCGAAATTGGTAAGAAAACACCACCTCATCACAACTGAGCGTGTTCCCTGCTACAAGTATGAGCCCACAACGCTTCTAGAGAACGACACCCACAGCATGTACTGGAACAGATCGATAAGAACAGATAAGACAGATATTACCATACCCCACAATCGACCCGATATCGTCCTGGTCGACAAGGAGAAGAAGTCAACATACCTCATTGACATAGCCTTGCCCAACACGCGCAGCATCCAGAAGGCGCAAGGAGAGAAGCTGTCAAAGTATAACGACCTACGATACGAAGTCAAGGAAATGAGGATATGGAGAACGTCACCACCGTCCCCATAGTAATATCAGACACAGGAGTTGTAGCTAAGACCATTCACAGCTTTATACAGACACTATACCTTCAAACTAACATCTACATGGAACTACAGAAGGCAGCTATCCTGAACACTTGTAGGATAGTAAGGAAGTTCCTGGGCAACTGAGAGAAAGAAATAATATTTCCGAGATTTAGTACGTCGCATCCGTCCCGGAAAGAAGAGAAGAAAACCCTCCGGAAAAGGTGGAATCTCTATAATAATAAGGATAATAAAATAAAGAAAATTTCAAACTTACAGATGTTATACAAACTTTGCAAATAGGAAACGAAGCACCCAGAGATAATTACCCAATCAAGATGAAAATTAATATGTGCAATATACATATACAGGAAACGAAGTGATTGCAATTCCAGAACAGTTCGGCGATTTATTCAAATAAAACAGCTACACGAGTGGAACAAGTCAGTACGTGGTAGCACCACCATTGGTTCGGATACAAGCGCTTACCTTGAGTGGCATAGACGCATACAGTTCACGGATACTATCCTCAGGTGTAGATGGTGCTCAAATTGAGGCCAATTCCCCGACATTCAGGGGTAGGCTAGGTGGCGTCCCATCATGTACCAAACGTGTTCAATCGGTGAGAGGTCGGGCGATTGGGTTGGCTATAGAAGGGTGTTGACATTCCGGAGGCAGGCCTGAGGGAGCCATGCTGTCTGTGGCCGGACATTATCCTGCTTAAAAATTGCTGGGTGATGCTGCGACTGGAATGGCAACACAACAAGTCGTAGAATCTAAAGACTGGAATTTTCTTGGCAGCAGCCTATCACATAGACGTTTGTGTCTTCTGTCCAGTGGTGCTATAAGCTACCTTTTCAATAAAGTGCCTTAGCATCCTTTGGATTCCTTGTTTGGACGGTTCTGCTCACTTGTCCCATATTCTTACATCTTGGGGATCTTATGGTATGATTTGAGTCGATGTAGAGCATTTCTGCACGACGTTACATTCGAAAAACCGTCTCGTCCTTAATTTTTGTTTACGCCAGTGTACTACCTAGAAAGTGACTTCTGTCAGGGAGACAACAGAAATTTTGACGAAATCATACGTTTAAAATGAAAACGTATCGTATTACCTTCCATCAGTATGGCGAGTATTTCGATAAGTGTTACATTTAATGTACTTTTTGTTGTTGTTGTTGGCTGTCCCAGTGGCGTAGTGGTTTAAGCGCTGGCTTCTGAACGTTAGTCCGAAAAGTGTTCGGGTTCGAATCGTGGTGCAGCATGTCTGTTGTGTTTGTCTTACGGCATTGGCTCTCTCCGTTTCCTGGAGTCACTGGCCCTAAACTAGGGACAGGAGACTGCTTTTGGCCCATTGAGTTGCTAACGATGGTCGTTAAACAACCAATAAAAAAAATTGTTGTTGTAAAAACTATGCTCCTTAGACATATATACTGTACACTGGGAACCAGAAGTAATGGATACTGTGTTTTCGAAGGGAAAACAAGGTGACGTGCAAATTTGGCGACTGCTGGAGAACGCTAATCAGGCCCTCCTATCCAGTAGTCGCCTCTGGCCCTCCTACCACGTTGCATATACCCTTCCTGGGACCGCTGTCTCCAAATGCGACCGACGGTAGTGGCATCACATTGAGTTTTTTCCGGAATGCGACGCACGGACCGTCCGGCGTTACGAAGGCATATGATGACACTTCTCGTGAACTCATTCGTTTGACGAAATCGCATACGACGGCGTCTTAACGGCATTCGCACCTCTTGTTGGTTCTACAGACACGATTACAGCAGAACCACTGACTTTTCGCGGCCGTGACGATGTTTCAACTGATGGCCTCACGGGTGGGTTGTCCGCTCATGTCCCGCGCGCCGTTCGTGCGTTGGCCTGTGAATATATTTATAATCATTTGCCTAACTTTTACGTGTCCACCAACCTCGAAATTTGTATTGCGCTGCGATCTCGTGTTCGTGGTGAGGCATTTTTCTCTATCAAACAGTATATACTGTATATACACTGCTGGCCACCCAAAATGCAACACCAAGAAAGAAGCATCCGATTGGCCCGAAACTCGCAGCATGCGTCGCCTTCAAGAGGACATGCAAAACGATTAGCATTACAGGACATATGCAAATCACGTGCACCCGGCACGCCACCCATAAGCACTATGAGAAGGGTGTACAGAAGGCTGGGTGTAAGAAGTGGAAGTGTGTTCTGCCGTACCTCTGCATGGGAAGCTTCCTGAAGCCTCGTCGCAGAATACGGCAGTCATTCCAGCACGTTTCGGAGTTCGACAGAGGACGAATAGTGACTTATCGCGACAACGGTTTGTCGTACCGAGACATCGGCGCCCGTGTGGGACGACATCCACCCACAGTGAGGCGATTATGGATTAGGTGGGTGCAGGAGGGACTGATGGACCGACGTGAGCGATTGCCTCAGCCGCGACACACCGACGAACGAGAGGACCGGCATTTTGTGCGGCGGGCATTGACGGCTCGCACTGCCATCATCACGAACGTTAGCGCAGGAATTCGGGTGTGTTGCGCGACAACGTGTGTCAGCACGTACCGTTCGACATCATCTGCAGGAGCGGGGACTTGTCGCACGGCGCCCATTCCTCCGATTACCATTGAACTTACATCACCGGCGAGTACGGCGGCAGTGGGCAGTTGAACGCCGCACCTGGACTGCGGAATGGCAAGACATTGTGTTCTCCGACGAATCCCGCTTCTTCCTGCAACACCACGATAGTTGGATCCGCCTGTGGCAGCACCGTGGCGAGAGACTGCATAACGCCTCTATTATGCATCGCCATACCGGTCAGTCGCCTGACGTTATGGTTTCGGGCGCAATTGGAAATGACAACCGCATCCCTCTGGTACGCATCGCTGGTACACTCAACAGCCACCGCTACACCTCCGACGGTTTAGAGCCTGTAGTCCTCCCTTACCTGCAGGGCCTACCAGCGGCCACGTTTCGAAAGGACAATGCGCGCCCGCACGTGGCAGGCATTCTGCACAATTCTTCACGGCTCACCAGGTGTCACTTCTGCCGTGGCACGCCTGTTCTCCCGATATGTTGCCAATCGAACACGTCTGGTCGCTGATCAGCAAGCGAGTGGCCCGGCAAACACCACCCGCGGCTACGCCTGATGACTTGTGGCAACGTGTGAAAGCAGCCTGGACCGACATACCCCAAACCCTCATCAAAAGCCTCTTTCAGTTGATGCAGCGGCGTGTAGCGGCCGTTATCGCCAGACATGAGGGCCACACGAACAATTGATGTCTGCGTGTTCCGCAAGTCGCAAGGGCCTGTAACCTCATTCGTTTAATCCTTGTATCTGTTGTTATGTGTCCAGTAAATCTGGCTTTGCTATCTCGTGTTGTTCTTGGTGTTGCATTTTGGGTGGCCAATAGTGTATATACGCTGACGGAAAAAAATCCCAACACCACGAAAAATAGTTGTAGAGGAATGAAATGGCGGCAATACATTTGTATAGGTAACATATTTAATCGATTAAAGTTTCAAGATCACAGCTTATTGTAAGAGCGAGAAGAGCCATTTTAAATGTGAAATGCTGGTACATTATTAACCGGTGTAACCGCCAGAATGGTGAATGCAAGCACGCAAACGTTCATGCATTGTGTCGTACAGGTGCTGGATGTCAGTTTGTGGGATGGAGTTCCATGCCTGTTGCACTCGGTCGGTCAATACAGGGACGGTTAATGCTGGTTGGGGGTGACGCTGGAGTTGTCGTCCAATGATGTCCCATACGTGCTCAAGTGGTGAAAGATCTGGTGATCTAGCAGGCCACGGCAACATGTCGACACTCTGTAAAGCATGTTGGGTTACAACAGCGGTATGCGGGCGAGCGTCATCCTGTTGGAAAACACCACCTGGAATGCTGTTCATGAATGGCAGCACAACAGGTTGAATCACCAGATCGACGTACAACTGTGCCGTCAGGGTGCGTGGGATAACCACGACAGTGCTTCTGCTGTCATAGGAAATTGCTCCCCAGACCACAACTCCAGGTGTAGGTCCAGTGTGTCTCGGCCGCAGACAGGTTGGTTACAGGCGCTCACCTGGCCTCCTTCTAACCAACCCACGGCCATCACTGGCACCCAGGCAGAGCCGGCTTTCATCAGAAAACAGATCTCCACTCCGTCCTTCAATGAGCTCTAGCTTGACACCACTGACGTCGCAAACGGCAGTGGTTTGGAGTAAGTGGAATGCACGCTACAGGGCGTCTGGCTCGGAGCTGTCCTTCAAGTAACCGATTTGTAACAGTTCGTTGTGTCACTGTGGTGGCAACTGCAGCTCGAACTGCTGCCGCAGACGCGGTACGATGCGCCACTGCCATACGCCGTACACCACGGTCTTCCCTCTCAGTAGTGCCACGTGGCAGGCCGGAACCCGGTATTCTTGAGGCAGAATCTTCCCTTGTCCACCGCTGCCAATAATCATGCACAGTGGCTACATTCCTGCCAAGTCGTTCTGCAATATTGCAGAGGGAAAATCCACCTTCTCGTAGCCCTATTACACGACCTCGTTCAAACTCCGTGAGCTGTTGATAATGGCTTCTTCGTCTTCTTCAAGGCATTCTTGACTAACATCAATACCCTACGTCGAATCTCAACGATAACTAACGCTCACGAATGTTACAGCGCGTATTTACAGCAAACCTGCTTTGCATGTTCCGAGGGGCGCTACTAGCGCCACACGTATGCGCCGAGCGCGAAATCTGCATAGATGTCATCTTACAGATGTACTCTCACCGTCTACCAACTGTCGTTTATCTAACACTACCCCTTCTTGGTGTTGGGATTTTTTTCCGTCAGTGTACATATATATATATATAAACACTATCTACCAACAAGTAATTAGACACCTGTGATAGCAAAGGTAAACGAAGTTTATTTACCTTCAATAGTTTGTGGAGCCTCCACGAGCGGCGATCACAGCTGCGACCCTCCGGGGCATACTCCCAACCAGGCGTTGTACGACGGCTAGCGGTATTTTCTTCCACTCGGCTTGGAGAAGACAGGTTAGTTCCTTCACCGATTTCGGACGGTGGGGGCCTTCTTTAATTTAAGGTCCGGGCTCTGCGCAGGCCAGTCCATTCGATTAACCCCATTGTCACCATACCAAGCCATGGTGGACCTCGCAACATGACAGGTGGCATTGTCATCCTGAAAGTAACTTTGGTCCACCCCGTAAAACTGCCACACCGTAGGAACCGCATGGTCATCCAAAATGGTGCAGTTGGTCTCGGCGTTGGGTCTACCAGGAATTGCGACCAAGGGTCCCGTGCCATACCAGGAGAAACACCCCCATATCATAATTCCACACCCGCCGAACTTCACAGTTGGCACAATACATTCCGGCAGGAGGCGTTCTCCAGGCAGACGCCAAACCCAGACCCTGCCATCCAAACGGTAGAGGGTGAACCTTGATTCGTCGCTCCAGAGAACCTGTTTCCACTGTTCAACTGTTCACTGTCGACGTTCTTTGTACCAAGTTTGCCGAGCAGCGCTATTAGACTTGGTGATCAAAGGTTTGTGGGCGGCAGCACGTCCATGAGAACCGACCATATGGGCTTCGTTAATGATGGTATTTATCGAAAGAACACTCCCGGATGCCTGTTGAAACTCTTTGCGGATGTGGCTTATCGATTTGGTGCGGTTCTTCCGAATTTCTCTGGCCAACAGCCGTCGATCTCTAACTCCCAGTTTTGGGGGTCTGCCGGGTCCAGGCACATTCCGACAGTCACCTCTCATCTTTCACTTGCCAATCACGTAGGCCACTGTCGATTTTGGGTACTTCAACTCTCTGGATATGTCACGTATGGATCAGCCATTTCTGTAATACCCGACAATTACATCTTTCTCGAAATCAAAGAGCTACGAACTGCGTGGCATCTTGCATTCAACTGGTTGCGTTTTTGTTTCCCACACGATATTTCACGGCGGCGGCTGTGACGTGTATCAGGACCGCAGATATCGTCGATTGAAGGGGTGTCCAATTACTTGTTGGTAGATAGTGTATATATCATCATCATCATCATTGTCAACCATTATCAATCCACTGCTGGACGAAGGTCTCCCCAAGTTTCCTCCACAACGGTCTGTCTTGTGCCAGTCTCCTCCATGTCACCCCTGCATACTTCCGAATTTCATCCACCCATCTCCCATGTGGTCTTCTTCTGGGTCTTTTCCAGTCCCTTGGAATCCAATCTAAAATTTCGGCTGTCCATCGATGATCTGTCCTTCTGGCAGTATGTCCAGCCCATTGCCATTTCAGGGATTTAACTCTGATCATGATGTCTTCCACTCTTGTCATTTTTCGGATCCACGAGTTCCTCTTCTTATCTCTCCTGGTTACACCAAGCATGCACCTCTCCATGCTGCTTTGAGTTGTCTGCAGCCTTTGTATGTCTCTTTTAGCTAAGGTCCACGTCTCTGCACCATACGTAAGCACTGGAAGGATGCATTGATCAAACACTTTTCTTTCAAGACATAATGGCATATTGCTCTTGAAAATTATGCTGTTTCTTCCAAAAGCTCTCCAGGCAAGTTTTGTACGCCGATTAATTTCTTCATCAATGTGACCCTCACTTGATATCTGCTGTCCAAGATAAACGTACGTGTCTGTTATCTCCAGCTTTTCTCCATCAATCGATAAATCTTCATTTCTTGTAAAAGCATTGAACATCACTTTTGTCTTCTGAAAGTTCATTTTTAATCCCACTTCTTTACTCTTGTCAGCAAGCTGGGAAAACAAGGGGATAAAGATTAATGGAGATTATCTAACCCACCTTCGCTTTGCTAATGACGTAGTCATTTTTGCAACTACCCCATCAGTGTATATATATATGTATATATATATATTAGCTAAAATAATTTTCAAAATTGCCTAATGAATGTTGTATCTAATTAAAGTTTTCGAACTTCTCGTCGTAATATACTCGATCCTAACAAAAACTAATTATTTCTTCCGGCATCTAGATGTGTTTTGAGCTGTGCAAACTGAATACGCTAAAGCACCTGAAAAAGTGCATCGATGTTAACGTTAACTATCCTCACACTGACACACTGTGCCCAAAACGTAAGTTTCCTTACGGTGTTGTTTAATATCTTCTGATGTAGATTGTTATTTATTAGTACTATTTCCAAAAATTCATGTGACTGAATAAACACCTTTGTGCTGTTTAATTCAAAATGAACCGACGATGAGTAAACTCATTCTTTTTGCCGTAAGAGTGACGATTATAAATATTCTGATGGTCATATACTGAGGAAATTTATTACTCTCGTTCGGCAATTGAACCCACATTTCTCGATTTCCGTTCCTACTGTTACACAAAGCAGAAGGATGAAATACGAATAAATGGGAACACAGAAATCTAAGAATTATGAGATTTGCGTTTGCCGAAGCCATTCAGTGCCTACTACGAACGACCACTATTTCAATTCAAGAACAAGTCCAGGAGAGGGTTCATTTATTGTTTTTAAGCATCATAGAAATGAAAGAATACAGAATCAAGTACGTAACAGTTTGCTTGTATCACACAGGAACCTAAACTAACATCTTATTTGTGCTAGTCGAAGCAATTCGATGCTTTCTCGTAAAGGCGATCACTGTAATTCAGAAACTAGCCGAAAACAGGGGTAATTTACTCCTCCTATATATCCATAAAAGTCAAAGATGACTGAATTAAGTATGTAAAAATATTCTTATATGGCATGGAAACGCAAACAAACACCAGATCAGCGCTAGTCCACGCATTCTGTATTTTCTCGTAGCGACGACCATTCCAACTTAGAAACTTATCCAAACCCGCGTTCATCAATTCTTCCTATAGCATCATAGAAGTGAAAGAAGACTGAATCAAGTTTGAAACAATGTGCTTGTATGGCATTGGAACTTAAACAAACAAACATCATGTTTGTGCTTGTCGAAGCAATTCGATGTACTGTATATGTGTACTGACGACTATTTCACTTCCGGCACTAGTCCAGACCAGAGTTCATCTACACTGGCGTGCAAAAATTAAGGACGAGACGGTTTTTCGAATGTAACAACGTGCAGAAGTGTGCCACATCGACTCACATCATACCATAAGATCCACAAGATGTAAAAATATGGAACAAGTGAGCAAAACCGTCCAAACAAGGAATCCAAAGGATACAAGGCACTTTATTGAAAAGGTAGAGCACAATTGGACAGAAGACAGAAACACGTCCATGTGACAGGCGGCTGCCAAGAACAATCCAGTCTTTAGTAGGGGATATGATCATTCCTGGCTGCGTTGCAGGATGTACAACGTCTGTCCATGCTGAGGACGAGGTTGTCAAGGAGCTGTTGAGGCATCGCGACCCATTCCTGTTGTAGCGCCATTCGCAGCTGCAGAATCGTTACTGGTGGCTGGTGACGTGCTGCCAAGCTTCTCCCGATAAGGTCACACACGTGTTCGATTGGATTTAGGTCCGGGTGCATTTCGGTCCAATCCATGCGTTGAATATCTTCAATCTCCTACAACTCTGCGACAGCCACTGTACGATGAGGTGTAGCGTTGTCGTCCATGAAGAGGAACTCAAGACCCCCAGCACCTCTAAGCAGACGCACGTGAGGCAGGAAAACCTCGGTACAATAGCGGACACCAGTGACTGAACCTCCTTGGAAGATGTGGAGGTCAGTACGGCTATCAAGCATGATACCGCCCCAAACGAGAACTCCGCCACATCCAAACCGGTGGCTATCGATGAAGTTGGAGGTGTGATTGCGTGTTCCCTGCTCTCTCCAGATGTGTATACGTCCAGAATCGCTCGTCAGATTAAATCGGCTCTCATCCGTAAAAAGAACTCGACCCCATTGCTGATGTGTCCAGTTCTTGTGTTCCTGGCACCACATATACCGCCGTTTCCGATGAGCAGGCGTTAGTTGCACACACCGTAGTGGTTGTCGTGCAAATAGACCACCTTTGTGCAACCTCCTGGCCACGGTAAAGCGCGATAACGGACGTACAGTTGTCTGTTGCATGTGCCTTCCGATTTCTTTCGCTGTCTGCTGTCTGTCTCTTTTCGCCTGTAGGACAATATACCGGTCTTCTGCCGCCGTGGTTGCTCGTGGACGGCCACTGATAAACTCTCGGACAGCTGTTCCTGTCGTTCGAAATGCTCTCCAAGCTCGTGAAACGATGCTGTGAGCGATCCCGAACTCTTCGGCCACACTAGTGTCACACTTCGACCTTCTTCCAACTTCCCAATGACACGACATCGGGTAAAGCCATCCAGATGTCGTCTACTGGATTGCCTGTTGGCCATATCACACGTTGGCAGCAACTCTACGTCGTTCAAACCGATGTACACCGTGCAATAGCTTTCACCGAATTGCTGAGCGTACACCGCCCGTGTGCTTTATACCCTTCAGACACTCCCCCCCCCGTCATGCTGCATATATGCGCATGTCCTACCAAACAGGACCCTAGTCTATCTGCTGAGTGGTCTTTCGGTCCGTTCTGCCTGCTCGTTCGTTCCGCTGTTATGCTAATTTCTCCTCTTCATCCTTAATTTTTGCACACCAGTATAGAAATGAAATAAGGCTGAACCAAGTATGTAATAATATATTAGGTGGCAATACACTGCATTAGGCGGGCGCTGTAAGGGTCTGAACGGCCGACGTACGTAATGCCAAGCATGGCGATCGATAAAGTTCATCTGCGGCACTGTTTGTTATTCATGTTTAATTTAAGGTAAAGTGCGAGTGAAGCATACCGTTCAATACGTCAGGCGTATGGCGAAACGATTATGGGTGAACGGACGTGTCGTTAATAGGTTGCCAGGTTTAAGAAAGGTGATCTAAGCTTGGAAGACAAGCCATCTGCAGGTAGACCGCAGGAACTCGCAGACGAGGAGCTGGAATCCCTGTTGCAAGAGGATGCCACACCATCAACCACACAGCTGGAGAAACGTTTGAAATTGGCTCGGTTGACGGTGATACGGCGTCTACAGGCCTTGGGGAAGATCCAGAAGATTGGTAAGTGGGTTCCGCATAATTTAACAGAGAGTAACATTGGTCAACGATTGGGCGTCTGCATGTCGTTGCTGAAGAGGTTTCAAGGGAATAATTTCTTGTGAAAGGTTGTCACCGGGATGAAAAATGATTCTATTGCGTCAACTCTGTAGTCAAGCGATGCTGAGTCAACCCAGGCCAGCCATCAACATCCACTGCAAAACGGGATATCCCCGGGGAAAGTAGTGCTGTTTTGTGTGTGATGGGATATGCATGGAGTGCTATACTTCGAACTATTGAAACCGGGCGAAACAATCACTGCACAACGATATAACGATCAGTTGACAAAGCTGAACGCCGCAATCGAGCAAAAACGCCCATGGACAGGTAAAGGACGCCTCCCCGTCATCCTGTTACACGATAACACCAGACCACATGTCGGTGCAACCACGAAATTAACCCTTGAACAGTTACACTGAGAGGTTGTGACGTACCTGCCAGCAGGACGCACACGACATAAAGGCAGATAGGAATCAGAACAAATGTCTGCGTAGCTCAGTTGGTAGAGCGACTTGTTCCGGAATAAGCGGCCTCGGGTTCGAATCCCTTCGTAGACCGAAAATGACGGAGAAATTTACTTCGTTATAATGGCGCCCGAACTATCCGGATGACCCGACCGTTCAAAATCTCGCAATGGTGTGATGTTATTTCCACACCGCGAGACAGGAAAAATCAGAGAATTCCTTCTCCAGCGCTTCGAAAAATAAAAATGTGTGATGTTGCATTCCACACAGCAGATTGACTGGGAGTTCTCAAGTGCACGTTCTACAGTGGATGGCTGCCTGCAACGATTCACATGGTCACGGCTGACCCGTGGGCCATGCTCCCGGCCCTCTTTCGGTGGGGGGGGGGGGAAGATGTGACGTACCTGCCAGCAGGACGCACACGACATAAAGGCAGATAGGAATCAGAACAAATGTCTGCGTAGCTCAGTTGGTAGAGCGACTTGTTCCGGAATAAGCGGCCTCGGGTTCGAATCCCGGCGTAGACCAAAAATGACGGAGAAATTTACTTCGTTATAAGGTTTTACCGCACCCGACTTACTCTTGGGACATTCCACTCTCAGACGTTCATCGGTTTCACTCTATGCAACATGTTCTAGCCCAACAGCGGTTCACCACAGTTTCAAAGGTGGAAACTTTCGTCACTGCGTTCTTCAGCTCAAAACCTGAGTACTTCTATCACAGGGGCATTCATATTTTTGCCTGAAAAACGGCAAACGGTCATTCATGCTAACGGCCAATGTTTCGTTGAATAAATGTGTACAAGTTTCCTGATTTTTCCTGTCTCCGTTCTTCTTAAAACGGCGGAAGAAACTTTTGCATACCCCTAATATTTGTAAGGCATAGAAACCTTAACAAACATTGTGTTTGTGCTAGTAGGAGCAATTCAATGTTTACTCGTACAGACGATTATTGTAATTCAGGAACTAGTCCAGACCAGGATCGTTCTGCTCTTCCTATAGCTCCACAGATATAAAAGAAGATTGAATCAAGTACTGTATGTAAAAGTTGTTGTATGTCATAGAAAGGCGAACAAACAACAGATCTACGCTAGCTTAAGAATTCCGCCCATTTTCTTAGTGACGACCTTTCCAATACAAGAACTAGTCCCGGCCATGCATTTTCACCTATTCTTCCTATATCATCGTAGAAAGTGAAGAAAATTGAATCATGTTTGTAACTATATGCATGTATATGCTTAAGAACCTGAAACAAATACCAGTTTTCAAAAACAATATTTCAAGCATTAAGTAATCTCCTCTTAGCGACGACCATTCCAATTCCCGAAATATTGAAAGTGAGTCGAACGTTTTGCAATATTTGGATCACTTTATGTTTTCACATGTACATACTTTTACGACGAAAGCTGATTAGCATTCAAAGTATAGGACATCGTGTTGCACCGTCTTTAGGCATCTGTCGGCCAGTTCTTCGATTCTACAGAGGGTGAGTCGAAATGTTTGCAATATTTGGATCACTTTATGTCTTCATACGTACCTTTACGACGAAAGCTGACTAGCATTCAAAGTATAGGCCATCGTGTTGCACCGTCTTTAGCCATCTGCCTGCCAGTTCTTCGATTCTACAGAGGGTGAGTCGAAAGTTTTGCAATATTTGGATCACTTTATGTCTTCATACGTACCTTTACGACGAAAGCTGACTAGCATTCAAAGTATAGGCCATCGTGTTGCACCGTATTTAGCCATCTGTCTGCCAGTTCTTTGATTCTACAGAGGGTGAGTCGAAAGTTTTGAAATATTTGGAACACTTTATGTCTTCATATGTACATATGTTTACGACGAAAGCTGATTAGCATTCAAAGTATAGGCCATCGTGTTGCACCGTATTTAGCCATCTGTCTGCCAGTTCTGCGATTCCGCGGCGGTACCAGTTCTTGTAGTTCGACGTGAAGAAATCCTTCACCCCAGCTGTCACCTCCTCTTCGTTGTTAATGTGCTGCCCGGGAAGGAAGTGGGACATGGACCTGAACAGGTAATAAAACGACGGGGCAACGTCCTGACACTTTGCTGGATGTGACATCAGTTCGATTCCCGCAAGTTTCTAGAGTTTTCTCCTGGTCTTTCGCGCGGTATGAGGCCGAGCGTTGTCTTGCTGTAAGAGAGCACACCTTCTGTTTGCTAGTGCTGGTTACTTCTCCACCAAAACGGCATACATCTGCTCCAGATGTTCAGAGTAGAGATTGGCGTTGATAGACCAACCATCTAGGACACATTTGTAATGGATTATCTCCTTGAAATTCCACCAGACACAGAGCATTACTTTGTGCTCGAAGCGCCCACGTCTGATAACAGGTTCAGGAAGTTGGCCAGGGGCTTAACCACTGCCGTTGTGTGTTAGGATTACGGAAAGTGACCCACTTTTCATCGCACGTATCAATTCTCTTGATGAAACGTACATCGCGAGGGTTTTCATGGAGTTTCGTGCAGACTTTCGCTCGGCGGTTTGCTTCAGCTGGCGTCAGTTCGTGAGATACAATGCGGTAGCTCCTGTATACCTTGCCGAGGTCCTGAAGATGAAGAACCAAGGTGGTCTGTGATACGCTCAGCTCGTCTGATAATCTCCGTGTACTCGTTGTCGGATGTACCTCTACGGCCTGGCGCACGGTATCCGAATCCACGGTCCGCGGCCTACCTGACCTTAGCTGATCTTCGAGGTTTCTGTCACCTGAGCGAAATCTCTTGAACTATTCGGTTGCCGTGCTGTGGTCCACGGAACCTTTCCCTTTCGCACGACGAATATTTCGTGTTGCTTGAGCAGCGCTATTAAAGAGTTCAAACCCGTAAAGCTTAAGTTTCTTAATTAGGCGGTTGTGGTTGTTCATATATTAGGCGTCTCAACCACAAGCATATCGACGACCCGCAATGATGTTCAGAGCAACGGCTACCATTTTATATCACTTTAAGCTGACTCCAGTGCGCGACTTGAAGTAGTTTAAACACGCGGCATACCTGCCGCAGCACATGCGATTATGCAAATATTGCAAAACTTTCGACTCACCCTCTGTGTTATAGGTCAGAGTTCACCTATTCTTCATATAGTTTCACATAAGTGAAAGCAGCCTGAATCAAATATAGTGGATCCCACTTAAGAAGTTCCCGCTTAAGAAGTTTTCCCGTTTAAGAAGTTTTCCCGTTTAAGAAGTTTTATTTTTAGAGTTCCGATTTTTTTCCATAGTGCTAATGTTAATTTTTCCCACTTAAGAAGTAACGGTGTTTCAAGTTTTCCCGCTTAAGAAATTGTAAGTGTCACAAGTTTCTAAGTAAAAAACATACGATTTTGGAACTCGTCCAGCAGATAAGTACATGTCAAAGAAGATGGGACGAAATGTTTCTCTGTTCTGCCTGTACACGAAGCAAGCGAAGACCCTGCCGGCTTCCCACGATCAACGCATGGGGTCATGTTTACTCCCCCTACTTCTTCCGCGTCTGCCCTTTCTGTATCACAATCGCCTAAACTTTGGGGCTGGGGAAAGGCTGGGAAAGGAGAAACACCTGCTGAAAGTTAGTCATTCTGTCAGACTTAGGCCCAGATGTTGCACCTCGCATACGTGGAGCTAAACGTTTAGTTTTATTGTTGGAATGCGTAACTAGAAATATGGCGTCTAAAGGCATCAAAAGAAAAGCTTTATCTGTGGTTGCGAAACGAAACATTATTACGCAAGTTGATGAAAACCAGCATTTAACTAGGGTGCAGATAGCAAAAGAACTAAATTTACTTGTTACAACCCTCAACGGTATAGTGGCAACACGTTGACAAAGATGTTCCCACTTTTGAAATGCAAAATATCGACGATATTTGCGACATCGAAACGCAAGAGGACGATGAACCAGAAACCCAAGAAAATGAGTGCAGGCCAATTCCAACTTCAGCTGAAGCTGGTAAATCCCTAGAAACTTTTTGCCGCTTCATAGAAAGCCACGAACGTGCTCCAACGGACATAATCAGAAATTTGAGAGATATGGACACGTACTTTGTGAATCTAGCGGAAAATAGGAAGAAACAAACGCTTTTAGATCAGAATTTTTGTAATCCTGTAGCATAATAAATGTAGCTTTCAATCCTCATATTAAAGTTTAAATGGGTAAGTTGTGATAGTTTTTGTTACTTTGAAATGAACTAAAATGTAATTTCTGGATTTAATCTATGCAACATTTTTAATCGCTAAAGTCTTACAAAACCCAATCACACACTTCCCGTTTAAGAAGTTTTCCCGCTTAAGAAGTTTTCATCGCTTCGTCCCAACGAAGACTTCTTAAGCGGGATCCACTGTATATATGTTACAGGAATCTTAACAAACATCATTTGTGTTTGGCCAAGCAATTAGATATGTACTCCTACCGATGATCATTTTGATTCAGAAAATAGACCAGGGCAGAGCTCATCTGTTTTCTCTATATCTCCACAGGAATCAATGGCTGGATCAAGAATGTAACAATATTCTTTTATTGTATAGAAACCCGAACAAGTATTGGACTTGCGGTAGTGGAATCAAATCCGTGTCTACTCGTACCGACGATCATTTTAATCACTTAAAATGTAATTTGGCGATGTGTTTCTATAGCCGTTGTGAAACATTTTTTAGATTTCTTAGAAGGTATCAATATCTTAAGTGTTAAATATAGTACTTCTACTCCACGGTATAATATGAAGTATGACGTCCATTCATGTGTGAAGATTTATTCTGTTTTTACATGTGTGATACTACTGAACGATCTTTTATTTACACATCAAATGTTTGCGCTCTTTGAAAAGGTAATTTCCGACGTGGATCAACATTCTCAATTGCGGCCCACTGTATCCCACACTCGAGTTCTTCGATATCCTTCTATGAGTCTTCGTAATCATAAAACGCGTTGCGTGGATATATTTGGTGTATTATGGAAACTTTTAAATATCAGCTAATATCATTTGATAGTGACTAAAGTCATAGAACTAGAAAAGCAGAGAGAAATTCGTCTGAAAGTAAAAAAAGACACTTAACAGTTCATTTGGAAAACAATTCGCCGCCCCGGTGGCGCAGTGGTCTAAGCGATGGCCTCTGATCATTCGTCCGAAAGGGGTCCGGGTTCGAATCCCGGTGAGGCATGGATGTTGTGTTTGTCTTACGGCACTGGCTCTCTCCCTTCCCTGGAACCAGTGACCCTAAATTAGGGACGGGCGACTGCTTATAGCCCATTGAGTTGCTCACGGTGGTCGTTAAACCTCCAATCAAAAAAAAAAAAAAACAATTCTTTTGCTGACTGGACCACCCCTATAGAAGAAAGGGATTACACTTGCTCTCTTAACCTCCTAGAGCTATCGCCGCGAAGAAGACGTTATAAATCTGTTGATAAACTCTTTCGAAGGACTTTTACGCCAGTTGCCCGTGAGAGATTATTAAGTGTGTGATCACTGATTCTTAATATAAAGTGACCCAATAAACAACGTTTTATTGGATCATTTTCTTCCAGAGAGTGAGAAAGAAAAGAATGAGGATCTTAAAAGTTTAATATTGCAATACGGGGATTACCTGGATGACTTTATTATTACTTTTTTGTCAAATTTTGGGTTCCACAACAACCCGTCGTCGTCGGGACTGACCCAAGAGAGTAGGTGTTGCTACTCAAGCCGTACTACCCAGCCATTCTGTTTGTTAATCGTGGCACCTGTTTTTCCGATTTGGTACCTCTTCTTCTTCTTTCAAATCGAAAGAAGAAACCTCTTCTTTAGAACTCTCTTCTTTCCAATCGTTAATTGTGGCGCTTCTGTACATACCACTGAAAACTGCTTTAACAAAGTAGGCTTATCAGGTTGTGAACAAGAAGAAAGTAGGTCCAATGCCGAAAATCCTGCTGATAATTTTGCGGATGTCGATCTTGTAGAATTAAATGAATTTTTCTCATCAGGTATGTGCTTTCCGATTATGTTGATTGTTACCCAAATGTGCATACTTGCCAATGATATTGATGATATTCTGGATGGACATATCAGAAAAATGCATCAGATTCTGATGAAGAAGATGAAGCAGAATTGAAAGTCAGCTGCTTTAGTGATGCTGTTAACGGTGTAGAATATATTAATAACTACTTGATGCGCTTCGATATTAATGATGACGTTTTTCATGCACTTCATAAAATTGAACCTACAACTCATAAAACTAACCGTTCATAAAAAAATTAACAATTTTCTCTAAAACATTTCTTTTCCACAATATAAAAAGGCAATGAACACATATTCTGTTTTTCCAAGTTCTAATTAACTTGGAAAAACAGAATATGTGTTCATTGCCTTTTTATATTGTGGAAAAGAAATGTTTTAGAGAAAATTGTTAATTTTTTTATTAACAATTACTATAATTGATGATCTGTTTCATGCAGTTCATAATACTGAAATCGTTATTTAAGAAGATAAATGCTCGGAAAAAAAATCAACTATCTCATTTTTCTCGCAACTGTAAAGTACGTTTAAATTTTGATGCTACATATTGAAGTCTAATATCTACGAATTATGTGTTTCATACTCAAAGTAGACGTGTACGTATTGTATCAGTATTGATAATAAATTTCGTAGTTAAAAGTACAATGCATAATTTAAATTTTACTGAAAGAGAACTTAGGTGCTTACATATTCTGTTATGAACACTAACTTAATTTGAATGTTTCAATCGAAAGTCTTCCTCGATTTAGCGAATTCCGCCAATTTACGTAACAAGACTGTTGGTCATTTGAAATTCGTTAAATCGAGGTTTGACTGTATTTCAAAAGTTAGTAAATTTTAAAGTTAGTATTTCGTTAAATCGAGGTTTCACTGAATTTCATAAGTTAGTAAATTTTAAAGTTAGTAATTCATTAAATCGAGGTTTCACTGTATTTCATAAATTAGTAAATTTTAAAGTTAGTAATTCGTTAAATCGAGGTTTCTTTGTATTTCAAAAGTTAGTAAATTTAAAAGTTAGTAATTCGTTAAATCGAGGTTTGACTGTATTTCAAAAGTTAGTAAATTTTAAAGTTAGTAATTCATTAAATCGAGGTTTGACTGTATTTCAAAAGTTAGTAAATTTTAAAGTTAGTAATTCGTTAAATCGAGGTTTCACTGTATTTCATAAGTTAGTAAATTTTAAAGTTAGCAATTCGTTAAATCGAGGTTTCACTGTATTTCAAAAGTTAGTAATTCGTTAAATCGAGGTTTGACTGTATTTCAAAAGTTAGTAAATTTTAAAGTTAGTAATTCATTAAATCGAGGTTTGACTGTATTTCAAAAGTTAGTAAATTTTAAAGTTAGTAATTCATTAAATCGGGGTTTCACTGTATTTCAAATGTTACTAAATTTTAAAGTTAGGAATTCGTTAAATCGAGGTTTCACTGTATTTCAAAAGTAAGGCCTCTGATCTTAAAATAAAATCCACCGACACAGAGAGCAGTCGCTGTGTCGGTGGATTCTCTGTAGCAAATATAAACAAAGTAAAAAACAAATATTTGAATCAAAAAACCAAACAAAAAACACAATGTTCAAAACATTTAGCCAGAGACAGATCGAAATTTATTGTGACTATTGATGAAGCATTGATGTTCCTAAACGACTGTAGCAAAACAGGTCGATTCAGTATCGCCAAAGAGCAGAAAAAGATTTACAAACTTGGTTGCAAGAATCCAGAGAAAGTTTCAGTAAATGATTCAGGATTGTCGTTGGTTTCTGGTATAATGGGAAATCAAAGTTCAGAAAAGCTCAGAAAAAACCCATTAAAATGTATTCTACATATCGCCAAAATAATGTTTTATCTCCCATATTTAAAGAGAAAAAAACATTCCTTTATCCAGAGCGCCTTAAAAGAGTAGAGCTCCATCAGAGTAAGGCTACCAGTCATACATCCAAATCTACCACTTTCTTTCTTGAAAAAAGGGACGGGCGTCGAGTGTATACCTTTTGCTCATATTCTCTCAAAGTCCCATGATGTGTCACCAATGGACTATTGTGCCTTTGGCCTGCTAAAAATTATGGAGAAAAAAGACTAGTATCAAGTCTATACCTTTTGCTCATATTCCTTCCAAGTCCTCTGATGTGTCACCAATAGACAATGATGACTTCGGACTGCTAAAAATACTGGTTAAAAAAGACTGGTATCAAGTATATACGTCTTGTTGGTATTCCTTCAAAGTCCCCTGATGTGTCACTAATGGATTATTGTGCCTTCGGACTGCTAAAAAGACTAGCATGAAGTCTATATCTTTTGCTCATATTCCTCCAAAGTCCCCTGATGTGTCACCAATGGACTATTGTGCCTTCGGACTGCTAAAAAGACTGGTATCAAGTCTATACCTTTTGCTCATATTCTTCCAAAGTCCCCTGATGTGTCACCAATGGACTATTGTGCCTTCGGACTGCTAAAAAGACTGGTATCAAGTCTATACCTTTTTCTCATATTCCTTCCAAGTCCTCTGATGTGTCAGCAATAGACAATGATGCCTTCGGACTGCTAAAAATATTGGCGAAAAAAGACTGGTATCAAGTATATACCTCTTGTTGGTATTCCTTCAAAGTCCCCTGATGTGTCACTAATGGATTATTGTGCCTTCGGACTGCTAAAAAGACTAGCATGAAGTCTATATCTTTTGCTCATATTCCTCCAAAGTCCCCTGATGTGTCACCAATGGACTATTGTGCCTTCGGACTGCTAAAAAGACTGGTATCAAGTCTATACCTTTTGCTCATATTCTTCCAAAGTCCCCTGATGTGTCACCAATGGACTATTGTGCCTTCGGACTGCTAAAAAGACTGGTATCAAGTCTATACCTTTTTCTCATATTCCTTCCAAGTCCTCTGATGTGTCAGCAATAGACAATGATGCCTTCGGACTGCTAAAAATATTGGTGAAAAAAGACTGGTATCAAGTATATACCTCTTGTTGGTATTCCTTCAAAGTCCCCTGATGTGTCACCAATGGACTATTGTGCCTTCGGACTGCTAAAAAGACTGGTATCAAGTCTATTCCTTGTGATAATTTTCCTTCAAAGTCCCCTGCTGTGTCACCAATGAACTATTGTGCCTTCGGACTGCTAAAAGAGAGCTTTCTAAATGCAGACCTAAAACAAAGCAGTACATAGAAGAGGAGTGGAATAAAATACCACTGCCAATTACTCTTTTGTCTTGGGAATCTAGATGTACGTAGGTTCATGGTGAAAATCCTTCCAGATGTAGTTTCATGGTGAACTTACCTCCTTGAAATCTAGATGTAGGTTCATGGGAAACTTACATCCATGAAATCTAGATGTAGGTTCATGGTCAAGAGAAAGGGAGGACTATCAGATACAAAATTTAAGAATAAAAATTTTCTTTTAAACGTTTATTATATTGCTGGAAAATCTTTTTAAAAATGTGTCAACATCCTCTTTACTAAACCATATACCGCAGAAGTCTCGAGGGAGACACTGTGAAAAGTTGGGTTGGAGGTGCTTCAACATCCGACATACAGACCTGAGCTCTAGCCACGTGACTTTCATGTCTGCGGTACTATCAAGAAACCGTAACAAGGCAAGACATTTTTCCAGGAAAATTTGTGAGTTGTTGATTCCATGCACTGCGAAGATCACTTTACGAAACCGGAAATCATTGTCTGGACACACACGGAAGGATAAAATCGGAAGTATAAATGATAATTTATAAATGTTTGAATCCGTACGGTGATATTTTAATGTCTTCTGCGATCTGCGTGAGAAGCTGCGGATGCCCGAGGGGTTTCGCCCGAGTGTAGTAAATACAGGGTGGTCTAGACGTCCTGCGCTATTTCTAGTAAATAATTAAAAAATAACAGCTCCACTTACAGATATAATAAGATTAGCTGTGTTTGAAATTTTTAACATCTAAATTGTTTATACAAACTAATATAAATGTGATCCCTTAGTTGTACGGAGGATGTCCAACCTGTTTTCAATTTATGGTTATATCCGTGGTGATAAGTTTATATCAGCAGCGTCAATGGAGTTTGCGATCCTTTAGGTTCTTTAAATCACTCAACTTCTCTGTCTTGACCGATACCCAGCCCTTCCACACCCCACCCCCAAATGAATCCGGTTATATGAGGTGAAGGAGTTGGTCACGGAGTCAGGTCATCTCGGCCATCGCTAGCCACCACAAACCCGGATCTGAGCCCCATTGAGGATGTATAGGATATGTTAGAAAAACAAATCCAAGAGCAAAGTCCTCTTTCGTCAAATCTGAGCCCCTTAAAGGACCGTCTTGTTAACGACTTTTCGGGTGCAGACGTTGATGCATTCTAACACCTTTTGGGATCTATGCCAAACGGCATAGTACTATAATTCGAGCTATAGGAAGTTTAACCTGATATTGAATAAAAGTTTCTAATTCAGTGGCAGGTATGTGTATCTCACGATTGGGATCTCATATCCGTTCACTAATTGGAGGTGTCGCTATTCAGGAGTATCTGTTAAGGATATTTTACTGTATCTATGATCCAGGTAGCAATATTATGTTGGACCAACCGTGGGCTTTCAACGGTCGGCCCAACGACTCGGCGACTCGGCGGCCACCAATTGGATATGTGTTGGTTCAACGGTTGAACCCATATTGTAAAACTGTTGCAAACAGTTCTCCAATGTGATCATGTGTTTTTGGACAGTCATGGTTGGTCATGTGTTGTCGGACAACCATCGGACAACCGTTAAGTGGTCATTTGTTGATAAATGGTTGGTCATGTGTGGCTGGAAAAACCGTTGGCCAATCTTCGATAAACAACGCAACCTTCGCCCAACGCTGCCGACGCAAAAATATCATTGGGTCAACCGTTGACCAATGTCAGTGTGCTACTTGGGGAACTTCAGCCTCAATGACTCAGAAAGGTCTTTCCTCATAGTTTTGTACTATTTTGTGATTAAGTTACCTAAAAAGATTCGTTTTTTCATTCTTAGTACTATAAGTGACTACTTTCCCCTTTTCAGAAAACTATACGGTCACTAGTGAAATTGTGGAAATGTGCTCAAAACAATGTGGAAATCCATGCTAGTAAGTATAATACGACATTAACTTTTAATTTCTTGAAATTGACAAAAATCTGTTTTTGGTTTAATGAAAACTTTCTCTGTTTCTTTCCTTCCAGTTGCTGCCCGGATTTTATTTTGGTTTCAGAAACGGTAAGATATATGAAATCAAAGCGTTTTGACCAGCCGTAGTTCAAGGCACGGCACCGTATACGATAGTCAGTGATACGATTCGCTATAGAGTAAACAGCCAGAAAAACGGAACTTTAATATCACAGCTCTGAAGGAAGTGTGCAAGAGTTGTGGAGCGATTATTCACACCAATCATCATAGGAATACACAGTGCTCATGATTTCATCAGTGCTACAGAGAGTGGGTCGAAAGTTTTGCAATACTTGGATCACTTTATGTCTTCATACGTACCTTTACTACAAAAGCTGGAAGGCATTCAAAAGTATAGGCCATCGTGTTGCACCGTCTTTAGCCATCTGTTTGCCAGTTCTTCGATTCCGTGGCAGTACCTGTTCTTGACATTCGAGGCGAAGAACTCCTTCACTCCAGCTGCCACCTCCTCCTGGTTGTTGAAGCTGTAACGTACCAGGAGATGTGACGTACCTGCCAGAAGGACGCACACGACATAAAGGCAGATAGGAATCAGAATAATCGTCCGCGTAGCTTAATTGGTAGAGCAACTTATTCCGGAATGAGTGGACCCGGGTTCGAACCACGGCGCGGATAAAAATGACGGAGAAATTCACTTCGTTATAATGGCGCCCGAACAACCCGGATGACCCGACCGTTCAAAATCTCGCATTGGTGTGATGTTATTTCCACACCGCTAGATAGGAAAAATAAGAGAATCCTTTCTCCAGCACTTCGACAAAAAAAAAAAAAAAAAAATAAGGGGAAGATGATGTAACGTACCAGGAGATGTGACGTACCTGCCAGAAGGACGCACACGACATAAAGGCAGATAGGAATCAGAATAATCGTCCGCGTAGCTTAATTGGTAGAGCAACTTATTCCGGAATGAGTGGACCCGGGTTCGAATCCTGGCGCGGATAAAAATGACGGAGAAATTTACTTCGTTATAATGGCGCCCGAACTATCCGGATGACCCGGCCGTTCAAAATCTCGCATTGGTGTGATGTTATTTCCACACCGCGAGACAGGAAAAAATAAGAGAATCCTTTCTCCAGCACTTCGAAAAAAAAATAAAAAAAATAAGGGGAGATGATGTAACGTACCAGGAGATGTGACGTACCTGCCAGAAGGACGCACACGACATAAAGGCAGATAGGAATTAGAATCGATGTCCGCGTAGCTTAATTGGTAGAGCAACTTATTCCGGAATGAGTGGACCCGGGTTCGAACCACGGCGCGGATAAAAATGACGGAGAAATTCACTTCGTTATAATGGCGCCCGAACTATCCGGATGACCCGACCGTTCAAAATCTCGCATTGGTGTGATGTTATTTCCACACCGCGAGATAGGAAAAATATGAGCAGCACTTCGAAAGAAAAGAAAATAAGGGGAAGATGATGTGACGTACCTGCCAGAAGGACGCACACGACATAAAGGCAGATAGCAATTAGAATCAATGTCCGCGTAGCTTAATTGGTAGAGCAACTTATTCCGGAATGAGTGGACCCGGGTTCGAACCCCGGCGCGGATAAAAATGACGGAGAAATTCACTTCGTTATAAAGCGTCTCCCCCGAAGGAAATGGGTCATGGACCGGACAAGTAATAATACGACGAGGTAAGGCCAGGATTATATGCTGGGTATGGCATCAATTCAATGCCCTCAACTTCCTAGTGTTTTGACAGAGTCGTTCACGCGGTATGAGGCCGAGTGTTGTCCTGCTGTAGGAGAGCGCACTTTCTGTTCAGCAGTGCAGGGTACTTCTCCTCCAAAACAGCATACATCCGCTCTAGCTGTTCAGGGCAGAGGTTGGCGTTGATGGTCCGACCGTCTGGAATTAATTCGTAACGGATTATCTCCTCGACATTCCACCAAACGCAGAACATCACCCCTTGTGCTCGAAGCGCCCTCGTTTGGCAACGAGTTCATGGAGCTGGCAGGGCTCAACCACTGCCGTTGTGTGTTAGTATTACGGAAATGGACCCCCTTTTTCATTGCACGTAACAATTCCCTTGATGAAACGCAAGCACCCCTGACAGAAAATTACTAAATGCTGTCATCCGGAGGAACAGTTGGAAACTGGTCAGGCAGAGAAAAATGCGTGTATATAAAGGAATAGAAAATATTGTATGTTACTTGTTACTTTTTCAGCCTTGTAAGACGCGCATGCCTAATCACTTTTATTGTTCCTTACAGGGGTAGAAAAGGTGATGTAACAGAGTGGCAAAAGGGAGCTATCGTCTTTGATCGTGAACATGGTCATTCGCTGAGGGAGGTGGCGGAGTTCGTTGGCATCTCCAAGTCCACAGTCAGTAGTGCTCATTTAGCGTGGAAGGAGTCGGCAAGAGACAATTCCCGTCGGAGCAGATGTGGCAGAAAAACCATCATGAGCAACCGTGATGGCCGACGTCTGGGACGATTATCAACCGCAAAACGGTTCCAAATCCGGCAGGAATTCCTGTAAGAGTACAATGCGGGACCCAGTCAGCCTGTTTTCGAACGAACGCTTCGAAGAGAACTGCATGGTGTAAGAATATTCAGTCGTATAGGTAGGGTACGCCCCAAGCTGTCTGCCGTACACAAGAAAAAGCGGCTGGAATGGGCGAGGGAAGACCAACACTGGACCACAGAACAGTGGCGATGCATCATCTGGTCGGACGAATCCAGGTTCTGCCTGTATTCCAATGATGGTCGATCCAGGGTCATGCGGAAGGCCGGAGAAGTCTTCAACGCAGAGTGTGTGCAAAAGGCTGTACAGAAGAGGGGTGGAAGTGTCATGTTTGGGGGTGTATATCCAGTGCTGGGGTGGGTCCCTTAGTTGATATATCTAATGGCATGAAAGTGGTGGACTACGTGAAACTGTTGGATAACGAGGTGTTGCCATATGCCTAGTTCCTCCAAAATGCCGCCATTCCAGATCCACGTTATCAAGACGACAACTGCACTGTCCACCGAGCTGCCATTGAGCAGGATTGGTTTGCAGAACATGAAGTTGACGTCCCACATCTCACCTGGCCCGCCAATTCGTCTGATCTCAATGTTATAGAGAAAAGTTGGGATATGCTCGAACCGGCTGTTAAGAAGAGAAGAGACAAGAACACCCTTCCAATTTGACTGCTCTGTTGGACCAGTCGTTCACGGAGTGGAGCAAACTGGACATTAATGTCATACCCTCCCATATTGACAGCATGCCAAAGAAAATTAAGGCTGTGCTTCGAGCTCGTTGTGATGTAACCCCATATTAACCAATAAAATGAGCATTCCGTAATTTTTTGTCCGGTGTGCTTAGGTCTTATAGGAGTTTCGAGCTGTCGTCAGTTTGCGAGGGACAATGTGGCAGCTCCTGTAGACCTTGCTGAGGTCCTGAAGGTGACGAACCACGGTGGTCTGTGATATGCCCAGCTCGCCTGATAATCCCCGGGTGCTGGTTGTCAGATTTGGCTCTGCGGCCTGGAGCACGACCTCCGAAAGCACGTTTCGTGGCTTTTCCGACCTTGGCTGATCGTCAAGGTTTCGGTCGTCGCCTGAGAGAAATTTCCTGAACCATCTGGTCGCGATGCTGTGGTCCACGGAACCTTCCCCTTTCGCATGACAAATGTTTCGTGTTGCTTGAGCATCGTTATAGCCGAGTTCAAACTCTTAAAGCAAAAGTTCCCTAATTAGCCGGTTGTGATTGCTTATCTTTCAGGCGTCCCAACCACAGACAGAACGATGACATGCTATGCTGTTCACAGCAAGGACTACCACTTTATATGTCTTTCGACGGACTGCAGGGCGCGACTTGAACTAGATAAACCCATTAAGCGGCTGCAACGAATTAACTCGGGGTTAACAAAATGGGGTGAAATCAGCTCGAACGAATATATTAGCTGTCTAAGAAACCGGTCGCACGCGGGTAGAGCAAGTGAGCCTCCTCGTCAGAAGGAGTTGCTTTACCCTTATCTTTATTTTTCAAAGTGGTCATTCAGGGGGGTGATTAACACTAATCCTTACTGACTGGTTACCTCCAAAATTGGCTATAACAATGGCGAAGAATCTAAGAAAGGAGAGAGAATATATTTAAATCACTTGTTTCTACCCAGTGGTAGGATATCCGCGTCAGGAGGGCTAGCCCTTCCCGTATATAACCTGGGTAATGGAGCAGAGATTGAAGAACTAGAAGGGAGAGCTTATGACAGGTTTATTTTTGGTACTGATGAGATGAGAAGGAGATTTAAATTGTTTAGTTGTATATTTCGGCAAAACATTTGACGTGCTGTTCAGAAAAGAAAAACCCGGCCGCTATATGAACATTTCTGTTTAGGGAACGCACAAAATTTTGAGCACCATTTGGTAATGGAGCAGAGATTGAAGAACTAGAAAGGAGGGCTTATGACTTGCGGCAGGTTTGTTATCGGTATTGATGCGATGAGAAGGAGATATAAATTGTTTAGTTGTAGATTTCGGCAAAACATAGCATTTGACGTGCCGTTCAGAAAGAAAAACCTAGCTGCTGTATGAACATTTCTGTTTAGGAAGCGCAAAAGTTTGAGCACCATTCTGTAATGGAGCAGAGATTGAAGAACTAAAAAGGAGAGCGTATGACTTGCGGAAGGTTTGTTGTCGGTATTGATGAGATGAGAAAGGTGATATAAATTGTTTAGTTGTAGATTTCAGCAAAACATAACATTTGACGTGCCATTCAGAAAGAAAAATCCGGTCACTACATGAACATTTCTGTTTAGGGAGCAGAGAAAATTTTGAGCACCATTTGGTTAAGATACATTGGGCGCTTAAAGAGATAAACACGTGACATACGCGCCGCAGCACATGCGTTTATGCAAATATTGCAAAATCGACTCACCCTCTGTAAATTGGTATTCATTGCAAGTATTTCTTGTTAATTACAATGTTTGAAGTATATTGAAGATCCAGAAACTTTGAGGTTTCTCTGCAGGAGTTAAAGCAAGTCAACAGTTAATAATTTAGCAGGAGACTATTGCAGAGGGTGGTAATGTCTACCCCCCCCCCCATGGGTATTACAATGGAACTAATCAAATTTGTTCTCTGCTTTCAGATGGCTGAAACAAGGAACTATAGTGTGGAAGAACGGTTAGTAACAAGTGTAAGGACACATGAACGTCCACAGACTCGTAAAACAATAAGGGAAGTGTAATGCGACTTTACTGCAAGATTTAACAAAGAAGACCTACCAAAAAAGACATTATTGAGATGGGTACATAAGCTGTTCACAACTGGATCAATACTCGGTAAGAAG
Source organism: Macrothele yani (assembly GCA_039090855.1). Lineage (NCBI taxonomy): Eukaryota > Metazoa > Arthropoda > Arachnida > Araneae > Macrothelidae > Macrothele > Macrothele yani. The sequence goes on from CM077000.1 coordinate 26,538,258, forward strand.
AGGACTGAAAGACCATAATCGAGGCAAGAAAAACGTGCAGCTGTAGCGGCATCATTGCTGAGACCTCCCTAAAAGTCTATGAGGAAACGATAAGCGGAACTTGGAATCCCAAAGACCTCCTTGCTGACTCACATGAAAACAGATCTGCAATTGAAGTCCCATCGTCCTTTATATATCAACACGCTTATGATGCTAATTTGGAAAAACTGAGTGTCGCATGTATAGGATTTTTTGGAGACGTTTGTGATGCTCCCTCAACGTGGGGTGGTGTTCTTCAATGATGAATATGCCATCTACTGAAGTAGCCGTGCCAAGAATGTTTATTTTTGGAGCATAAAAAACTCACATTATTATTCTTATGAGGAGTTGGAGCAAAGTTCACCACATGTGATGACTTGGAGCACAGTCTACCACATGTGATGACTTGGAGCACAGTTCACCACATGTGATGACTTGGAGCACAGTCCACAATATGTGATGACTTGGAGCACAGTCCACCACATGTGATGACTTGGAGCACAGCCACCACATGTGACAACTTGGAGCACAGTCCACCACATGTGATGACTTGGGGTGCACTGCCCCGTAAGCCCTGGATAGGCGCCTATTTGTTCGACGGCGTGGTCGATGAGCATTCCTACCTCGCCATGCTGAGATACTGAGTTTTTCCCCGAGCTGCAAAGACCTGGACTTCTAGCAGAAAACTGGTTCTAACAAGTCGGGACTGCAGCTCAGAATGAAATCCGTGTTCGGGAATATTTCTTCTAGCAGAACACTGGTTCTAACGAGGCGTAGCTGCAGCTCAATGTGATATCCGTGTTCGGGAATATTTGAATGAAGTGTTTCTTGATAGATGGATTGGGAGAGGATCTGCTCACCTGCCTTCGCCTCTCGAATGGTCTCCACGGAATCCAAATCTCTCCTCCTATGGGGTCAATCATAAAAGCTTAAGGTAGCAATCTTAAAAGCACGATAATGAAATCACTACGCAGGCTTCCGATGAAGTGAAGAACTTAATTAATGTATAAGTTAAAAGATTAAAAATAAAGCCATAAGAACTTTTGGTCTTTCTAAAGACCATCATCAGATGGAAGTACTGAATAAGAACTTTCGGTCTTCCTAAAGACCATCATCAGATGGAAGTACTGAATAAGAACTCTCGGTCTTCCTAAAGACCGTCATCAGGTGGAAGTACTGAATAAGAACTTTCGGTCTTTCTAAAGACCGTCATCAGATGGAAGTACTGAATAAGAGCTTTCGGTCTTCCTAAAGACCATCATCAGATGAAGTACTGATGGAAGTAGTGATCAGGAAGGCGGAAAGTTCTTATGGCTTTATTTTTAATCTTTTAACTTATACATTATATAAGTTCTTCACTTCATCAGAAGCCTGCGTAGTGTTTTAATAATCTTGCTTTTAAGATTGCTACCTTAAGCTTTTATGATTGACTCATTCCGCACGAGAACCTGATATCTTCCCAATGGGGTATTATTAGGGACTGTTGTGTCCAAAACAAGGTACTAGACAACCGTCCAGTTGCCAGTCGCTGTTCATTTTGCATTTACATAAATTGGTAAGGCTTGTCTCCGTAAAACCTCGCACAGGACATGGAGACGAATTATTTTGTGTCACGAAAATGGTGGAAGTCGTACTGACCTTGTGGATCGGTAACTTCGAAAGTTGTTCTGCTGGGGGTAACAAGACATTCGGACCATATGATGCATATATGTATGTTGATGACATCAACATACAAACAGATGTTAGATTGCTTATTTATGGTTATGTTTTAACAAATATTAAGTATCTCATGCTATAACTTAAAGTTAGCTTTATCAATGTGCAAATTTTCATCCTTGGGAATACATTAATTGCGAAGAAAATATGCAAAGAAGTTTTACCATTGGAAACATAAAGCAGAGATTTTAGGTTAAACCACCTTAAGTCACGAAAATAAGTATCAACAGTAAAGTGGTTAGAGCGTGCTTGGTGTGACCAGTAAAGATAAGAAGAGGAACTTGTGGATCTGAAAATTGACAAGAGTGAAAGATACCATGATCAGAGTTAAATCCCTGAAAGCCGCCCCGGTGGCGCAGTGGTCTAAGGCACTGGCCTCTGATCATTCGTCCGTAAGGGGTCCGGGTTTGAATCCCGTTGAGGCATGGATGTTGTGTTTGTCTTACGGCACTGGCTCTCTCCCTTCCCTGGAACCAGTGACCCTAAATTAGGGACGGGCGACTGCTTATAGCCCATTGAGTTGCTCACGGTGGTGGTTAAACCGCCAATCAAAAAAAATAACAACAACCCTGAAATGGCAATAAGCTGGACGTACTGCCAGAAGGGCAGACCATCGATGGACAGCCGAAATTTTAGATTGGATTCCAAGGGGCAGGAGTAGACCCAGAAGAAGACCACATGGGAGATGGGTGAATGAAATTCGAAAGTATGCGGGAGTAACATGGAGGAGCCTGGCACAAGAGAGACCGTTGTGGAAGAGGTTTGGAGAGACCTTCGTCCAGCAGTGGGTTGACAATGATGATGATGATGTAATTGAGCAACAGGTTCGATATATGGAACCACCACCGATTACTCTTGATGACCTGTTAGAAGCTCTGGCACCTGCATGGTATAACATCCGTACAGAAACCTTCAGAGGCCTCATTGAATCAATGCCACGCAGTATATCTGTGGTATTGGAGGAATGAGGAGGTCATACCTCGTACCAATAGGTGGTCATAATTTTTTGACTGGACTGTGTATGTTGTTTCAGAAGTTGCAACGAAATATCGCTTAGTACAAAACAGAAACGATGCTTTATTTATGAAAACTTACTTTGCAAGGAAACCCTTATCGCTACGCCACGAGTGAATTTTCGAGAACAGACAAAGAGAGAGAAAGTGACCCAGTTCACAAAAGAAACTCACGCACAATAGTATCCTCTGTTAAACGTGTCTAAAGTGTCAGTTCACGCTTAACCATTTTGTGAAAAATGAAACTTATGCGTGTGAAATGAGTTTAAAATCTTTTATGTGCTGAGTGATTGACCCATTTCCTTATGTATTTACTGTAGCGATCAGAACTACGAGCTACGATTTGAAGAAGTTGGCAATTTCGAGCCTTTGGTAAGCATGATTTGAAAACTATATGATATCCTAACTTAAAAGGTCTCACTGTAAGACCTGTTTTACATTTTTGTTATTCTCAGAATTTTTTTTTTTTTTTTTTTTTTTTAGAAAATGTAATCATTTCATTACCTATAAAATAGCTTTTCATCGTAGCAGAAAAATAAATTTGTAGTTAAAGTTACAATTATAAGCTTAAGTTTACAGTAGTAGATGCACCAAAATAATTAAAAGCAACATACACAGTGCGTCAAAGAATTTTCAAGACTGGCGCAAGATTTCAGCCTACGGTGGCGTTACCAATGTAATCGCGAATGCGTTCTAAACCGTGACCGTTTGCTTGCTTTCTGCCAAAAGTACTGCGCAGCTGTTAAAGTAACTCAAACGAAACGGCCGTTCATTACAGAAGTAAATTTTTTTCATGTTGAATTATTAAGATGGAACAAATGGCTGTTATTAAATTTAACGCAAAACTTGGTAACAGTGCCTCGGAAACGTACCAAATGATGAAACAAGTTTACGGTGAGTTTTGTTTAAGTAGATCAAATGTTTTCCTGTGGCACAAACGTTTTTTTCGGACGGAAGAGATACGCAAGAAGATGGTAAGCGTACCGGAAGACCAAGTTCATCTAGGACACCTGAGATTATTAAAAAAGTGCGTGATTTCGTGACAAACAATCGATGTGCGTCACTAAGAATGATGGAAGAGTCTTTAAACATCAACAAAGAAACGATTCGAACCATCCTGCATGAAGATTTGGGCAAAAAAAAAGTCTGCTAAATTTGTTCCACACACGTTAACCAATGAACAAAAATCAAGGAGAAGTGCACATTGCAGAGACATCATTTCAGCCGCTGAAAATGATCCGAACTTCTTAAAATCGATTGTTACTGGTGATGAAACATGGTGTTTTCAATATGATCCTAAAACAAAGCGACAAAGTGCGGAATGGAAGTCAAAAAACTCGCCACAAGCCAAAAAAACAAGAAAAGTTCCATCGAAAATCAAAACAATGCTCATTACATTCTTCGATAGTAAGGGTATTATCCAGAAAGAATTTGTTCCAAGTGGACAAACAATTACTGTTGAGTTTTATTTAAATGTTTTGAGGCGTTTGACGGGCAGAATCCGTCGCATTCGTTCAGAATATCAGGATGAAAACAGTTGGTGTTTGTTGCACGATAACGCACTCAGTCACACCTCACTTCTTGTTCGTAGATTTTTGGCGAAAAATAACGTCTGTGAGTTGAGTCATCCACCGTATTCGCCTGATTTAGCACCCTGCGACTTTTCTTTATTCCCAAAACTTAAAATGACGTTAAAAGGGTTTTATTTTAATGGTAGACACTATAATTCGTGCATGAATACTAGTATTAAAAGAAATCCGTCTTGTTGCACGATGATATTTATTCAGCTAAAAAATGAAATCTATATACAGTTTAAAAACACATGAGCACTTTCGGTGTCACATAAAGTGCTCATGTGTTTTTAAACTGTATATAGATTTCATTTTTTAGCTGAATAAATATCATCGTGCAACAAGACGGATTTCTTTTAATACTATTATTTTAATGATATTTCGACCATACAAACAGCTTCGACGCGTCCTTTGGAGGCAATTCCGCAAAGAGAACTGGAACAGGCATTCGAATCATTATTAAATCGCTGTAACAAGTGTATTGAAGCCGGAGGGAATTATTTTGAATAACAAACCAAAACAAATTATAATTTCTTGTTTCTATTTCATTTTACAGACCCAGTCTTAAAAATTCTTTGCCATACTGTGTATATGTATTGGTTACTATAAATTGAGGAAAAACAGATAAATCGTGATATCTAACTTATAAAATGCCGTCGTTGCACGATATAACATGAAATTGAAATTTAACGTTAAAATGACTTTTATTTACACCAAAGAAAAAGTTGAAAGTCAAAAAAATATCACAAGATCTTTCGTGCTGGATTTCAGCACATCCTCAGGTGAATGCTAAAGAATTTGAAAAAAAACAAACAAGAAAAAGAGTCCACCATGGAACGCGTTGTATGTAAACAAAGTGACGTTCCATGTTGTACATTTTTTTTTTTTTTTTTTTTTTTTTTTTGATTTTTTAGCATTCACCTGAGGATACGCTGGGATTCAGCACGAAAGATCTAGTGATATTTTTTTGACTTTCAACTTTTTCTTTGGTGTAAATAAAAGTCATTTTATAGTTAAATTTGAATTACATGTTATATCGCGCAACGACGGCATTTTAACAGTTAGGGTTATTAGCACAGATTTCTTGACCGAAATCGTGATATCTCAAAAAATTCATGTTCGAGAAAGTACCTAAAACATTTCATGCTATCTGCGCCCGCAAACATCCACAGTCACTAAACCACGGCTAGAGGAATATTCCGCGGATTATTGGCATATTTTCAATGTATTCCATGTACACAGGTGTGTAAAAATTAAGGACGAAGAGGAGAAATTAGCATAACAGCGGAACGAGCAGGCAGAACGGACACGAAAGACCACTCAGGAGATAGACTAGGGTCCTGTTTGGCAGGGCATGCGCATATATGCAGCATGACGTTGGAGGGGGGAGTGTCGGAAGGGTATAAAACACACGGGCGGTGTACGCTCAGCAATTCGGTGAAGGTTATTGCACGGTGTACAGCGGTTTGAACGACGTGGAGTTGCTGCCACCGTGTGATATGGCAAACAGACAATCCAGTAGACGACATCTGGATGAATTTACCCGAGGTCGCGTCATTGGGAAGTTGGAAGAAGGTCGAAGTGTGATTAGTGTGGCCGAGGTGTTCGGGATCGCTCACAGCGTCGTATCACGAGCTTGGAGAGCATTTCAAAAGAGAGGAACAGCTGTCGGAGAGTTTAGCAGTGGTCGTCCACGAGCAACCACGGCGGCAGACGACCGGTATATTGTCCTACAGGCGAGAAGAGACAGACGGAAGACAGCAGGAGAAATCGCAAGGCACATGCAACAGACAACTAGACGTCCGTTATCGCGTTTTACCGTGGCCAGGAGGCTGCACAGAGGTGGTTCTATTTACACGACGACCAGTACAGCGTGTGCCATTAACGACTGCTCATCGGAGACGGCGGTTTCTGGGGTGCCAGGTACACAAGAACTAGACACATCAGCAATGGGGTCGAGTTCTCTTTATGAATGAGAGCCGATTTAGTCTCACGAGCGATTCTGGACGTATACACATCTGGAGAGAGTAGGGAACACGCAATCACACCTCCAACATCATCTAAAGGGATCGGTTTGGAGGTGACGGAGTTCTCGTTTGGGGAGGTATCATGCTTGGTAGCCGTTCTGACATCCATATCTTCCGAGGAGGTTCAGTCACTGGTGTCTAATATTGTGCCGAGGTTCTCCTGCCTCACGTGCGTCTGTTTAGGGGTGCTGTGGGTCCTGAGAACCTCTTCATGGACGACAACGCTACACCTCATCGTACAGTGGCTGTCGCAGAACTGTTGGAGAGTAAAGATATTCAACGCATGGTCCCTGGACCTAAATCCAATCGAACACGTGTGGGAAATTCTCGGGAGACGCTTGGCAGCCCGTCACCATCTGCCACCAACGATTCCGCCGCTGCGATTGGCGCTACAAGAGGAATGGGCTGCGATGCCTAAACAGCTAGTTGACAACCTCGTCCTCAGCATGGACTGACGTTGTAAATCCTGCAACGCAGTCAGGGGTGATCATATCACCTACTAAAGACTGGAGTTTTCTTAGCAGCCGCCTGTCACATGGACGTTTCTCTCTTCTGTCCAGTTGTGCTCAAAGCTACCTTTTCAATAAAGTGCCTTTGTATCCTTTGGATTCCTTGCTTGGACGGTTTTGCTCACTTGTCCCATATTCTTACATCTTGGGGATCTTATGGTATGATTTGACTCGATTTGGAGCACTTCTGCACGACGTTACATTCGAAAAACCGACACGTCCTTAATTGTTGCACGCCAGTGAATTTACTTCATTCAGAAAATTTGAAAAATGTTAAAGTCCTGGAGAGGGGATTGAACCCGCACCTGCTCATTTCCGGTCGAGCATGCTATGCGTTACACTACCCAGGACAAGAAAATTCCAAGCAACTAAACGTGATCTAAAACATTTCGTAAGAAGCACTTCATTCGGACGAATGTGACTGCAAACAGAACCAGGAGAAAGATAAAGTTTCAAAATGAAACAGCTAAAGTACGTACCTTCAATAAGGAGTACGATCACTCTTCACAGCAATGCAGGCATCACAGCGATGTCAAATGCTTAGGAGCTCAATAGGTAGCCTCGACCATTATTCTTGCAAGTCTATCCATTTCTTCCGGAGGCAGGCTGAGGACCGCAACACGTCTCCCTAGAGCACCCCAGACATGCACGATCGCATTAATGTCAGAAAACCTGGCTGTCCTATCCTCATATGGACAATATTCTCCTCTTGAGGATATTGTTCCACCAGTCTCGTAAAGAGCAAACGTTTGTTATTGTGTTTTCGGAGAAACACACGATCGAGTCACATTATTGTGACCACCAGCTAATATCCAGAGTAACCGCCGTGCGCCGAGCGGGCAGCAGCTAGACGGGCTGGGATTGACTCAATAAGGTGTTGGAAGGTGTTCATAGGCATGTGGAGCCATGCTGACTGCATTGCATCTGACAGCTGCTGGAGGGTGCGTGGTGGAGGATCCGTAGAGCGAACAACACGATCGAGGTAGTCCCACAGATGCTCAATGTGGTTTAAGTCTGGGGAATTAGGGGGCCAGGAAAGTAATTTGAAATCTCCATCCTGCTCTTCCAACCAGTCTCGGACTTTTCCCGATGTGTGACAAGTCGCATTAACATGCTGGAAGATCCCATCCGCCCCAGGGAAGAAAATCAGCATGTGTGGGTGTACGTGATCTGCAAGGATGGATTCATGACGAATTCGGTCCATAGTGCCTTCCAAAGGAATGAGTGGACTCACAGAATGCCACGAAAACATTCCCCACACCATAACGCTACCCACACCTGCTTATGTTCTGCTAGCAATTTTTGAAGAGTGTTTGTTCTCCGATGTTTCTCGCCTTATACGCCAGCGTCCATCCGTTCGATGAAGCAGAAAACGTGACTCATCGGAGAAGGCAATCCTTTGCCAATCAGCGGAGGTCCAAATCCGATACTGCCGTGCAAATGTAAGCCTTTTACGCCGATGCAGCTTCGTTAGCATAAGCGGAGTGACCCTCCGTGTGCATCGGAGCTCCATACGCAGCAGAGTTTGCTGAACTGTCGTTTTAGATACACTTCAGGTAGCCCCCTAGTTCATTCGGCCACTCTAGCGTGTCGATCAGCCCTCACTTACCTTCGAAGCCGACGTTCACCTCGCATATCAATGGCACATGGTGCACCTCAGTTTCCACTCGCTTATTCTCAATAGTGCTTTTTCTCCAATCACGATACACTTTAACCACAGCAGCACGCGAGCAGTTTACAAAATGCACTGTTTCAGAAATACTGCCGCCCTGGTTCCGAAAGCCGATAATTTTTTTTTTTTTTTTGATTGGAGGTTTAACGACTACCGTGAGCAACTCAATGGGCTATAAGCAGTCACCCGTCCCTAATTTAGGTCACTGGTTCCAGGGAAGGGAGAGAGCCAGCGCCGTAAGACAAGCACAACATCCATGCCTGACCGGGATTCGAACCCGGACCCCTTTCAGACGAATGATCAGAGGCCGTCGCTAGACCACTGCGCCACCGGGGCGGCAAAGCCGATAATCATCCCTTTTTTGTAAATCTCATAAATCGCTCTTTTTATCCATGACAGCAACGAATGACATATTTACAGAGTGCCTAAAGCACACCTTATATACCCTCCAACACAGTTCACGACATGTACCTTCTTTCATTGACTACGTTCTGTTGACGTCAAAAGTAGGAGGTGGTCACAAAAATGTGACTCGACTGTGTATATCTCCTATGGAACCTACATAAGGGCAAACGTATCATCAGCAATACGTCTTGGTAGAGCATCCCACACATGCACGATCAGATTAAGGTCAGAAGACCTGAATGTTATCTTCATATGGACAATAGTACCTTCTTGAAGATATTGTTCTACCAGTCTCAGACAGTGGACACGAGCGTCTTTGTGTTGTAGGAGAAATAATTGGGGCATTGAGAAGCAATTGAGACAAGCTTGGTTGGGGTACGTTTTCAGACAGAATTTGCCGAAAGAGCTCGGAAATAAGTAAGGTAGGTGTCACTCTACAAAATGCCAACAGGTGGCGCTGTGCATATCAATGGCGGCGTGTAACAGGATGCTCGTCCAAGTACTGCTGATTCAAACACCGACCGAAGGTGATTGTCACGGGCAACGTTCGACGGCATTGTTTTTGTGGAAAGATGGCGTTCGTGCAGGTGATGTTCACCGTCGTTCAACAGCAGAGTTTGGAGATGCCGCCCCAATCCATGCAACTGTGTTTCAATAGATTCAGGGCATTACAGGACGGGAACCAAATTGCGGAGAAGCATATAAGCACCGGCCGTCCTAGAACGTCACTCACTCCGGATATGATCCAGCGAAATTCCGATCTCATCATGGAAAACAGGCATTTTACTGTAAAGCATTTGCAGACAGAGACAGGTTTATGTCTAGCGACAATTCGCTCGATTGTTCGCGATGAATTGAAACTGTCAAAGCTACATCAAACAGAGGTCATCATTCTTTCCGAGTTTATAAGTGAGTCACGGAAAAATCCTTGTTGGCCGCCGTCGGGAATCGAACCCAGGGTCTTCCAGTTACGCGCCGGATATACTTCCACTGCACTACAGCGGCCTCGAATTCCTCCAGCTCATACACATTAATTGCCAAGCCAATTTGGCAGGTTGCTTCTTGGAGCACCGCACAATGTTGGGGCTTGACCAAAGACGGTAAGCAGCAACTGAACAAATAATTGGAAGGCGAATGAATAATTAATACAGACATTTGACGTGGACTAGGAGCATCAAACAGAGGTCAACGCTCTTTCCACGTTTATAAGCGAGTCATGGAAAAATTCTCTTTTTGATTCATGGGCCTGTTTTGTTGCTGAATCATTTCGAAAAATTCTCCTTTCGAAATGATTCAGCAACAAAAACAGACCCGGATGGACTGCCGCAAGGAGTTACTGGCACTCCTTGCAGCAGTTAAACATTTTTGAATGAATCTCGCATCGCGCTTGCATAAGAGTAAACATATCAACAGCACCACGTCTCCTTAGAGCATCCCACATATGCACCATGGGATTAAAGTCCGAAGACCTGGCTATCCTCTCCATATAGACAATTGTCTCCGCTTGAAGATATCGTTCTACCAGTCTCGCACAGTGGAAACGTGCATTATTGTCTTATAAGAGAAGCGTATCTCCTATGGAAAGGGAATAGAGCAAACATAGGTGTCAGGGACATCGTCCCTTATAGCGTCGATCATGCATGGATCCTCTTGGAAGAACATAGAGGTCTGTTCGTTCACCAAAAGAGATGCCATCCCAAACCAGCACGCAATCACCATCAGAAGTCTCATTTTCATGGGTCATAGAGCGATGATAGCGTGTTCTTCAGTTTCTTCACGAAATAGCACGTCTATAATCTCTGTACAAACCTAATCTGGACTCATTTGCTAAAAGTATTGACCTCCATTGGTTTTCGGTTCAATTGACGTGAAGCCATGCTCAATTCAAACGGTCTCCACATTCCCAGGGAAAGAGTACGGAGAGTGCTGATCGCCTAACATAAATGAAGCCATGAAGCGTTCTGCGCACAGTAGAAGCAGATATCAAAGCTCCTGTAACTGAAGCAAGGGCAGATCGCAGCTGTATTGGGGTAGCCGTCATGTTCCTTCGAAAAGTTGGTCGGAGATATCGCTCATCCCCGGATGTTGTAGTTCAAGGCATTCCTTCGCTGTACCTTATGGCAGCCGACTGTGTATTTTGAAGTTGTTTCAACAGTTTGTCGACCGCAGAACGACTTGTGGGTCTTTTCCTGTCCCTTGTAATCCATGCTAAAATTTCAGCTGTCCATCAATGGTTTGTCCTTCTGGCAATATATCCAGCCCATTGCCATTTTAGGGATTTTACTCTGATCAACATGTCTTCCACTCTTGTCATTTTTCGGATCCACGAGTTCCTCTTGTTATCTCTCCTGGTTACACCAAGTATGCATCTCTCCATGTTTCGTTGAGTTGTCTACAGTCTTTGTATGTCTTTTTTAGTTAAGGTCTACCTCTCTGCATCTTACGTAAGCACTGGAATTGATCAAACACTTTTCTTTAAGACATAATGGCATATTGCTCTTGAAAATTATACTCTTCCTCCCAAAAGATCTCCACGCAAGTTTTGTACGCCGATTAATTTCTTCATCCGGTCCTCCGGTGATTCTTAGCACCCTCTGTTTTCATGTCGCACTGGCCGCTACCTTGGCCAGGTACATTCCAGCTGCCGGAGACTGAGGGCAAAGATTTAAGTTGTGGAGTCATTTTGGAGGGGTTTGGCCATAACTCACCACGCTGGCCAAGGGGGTTGGTGAGTGTAGATATATATCGATACATAGACACACAGATATTTCTTTAAATGTGCTGTAAATGCTTACGTGAACTTATGACATCAGGTGGCAAATTTGTACGTTAAGAAAAATTTGAAATTATATGCAAAACATTGCGCACCAGAAATACTCCCCGACAAAGACAAGATTTTTCTAATTGTGCTGTTTGAAGCAGAGATATCGACAGAAATAAGATATTCATCTACGTTCTTGGCGGAAAAAATCTGCATTACTTTAAGCATAAGATGTGTTATACAGGTTTTATTCAGTTAGTGGGATCTGATCACAAAACTAATTTTTAATCGAGATTTCAGAAGAGCAGATACATATTGCCACAAATACATCAGAAACAAAAAGATACACTTACGACCTCTAGTGGCAAAAAACACCATTCTTTACCCAAAATTAAAATAAAATACTAATATACAGGGGTTGGACACAATGGGACCACCTGGAGAAAGAAGATTTTACCTACCTAATAGGGTGTGGGACCACCCTAAAACCTCATGAATCCTCCTTGGAAGGGACGCATACAGATCCTGAATGGTGGTTTGTGTGACGTTGCACAATTCTTCATGCTGAAACTTCTCCAGGTCCTTGAGAGACGCAGGAGGAGGGTAACGGTATCTTACAATGCTTCTCAACACAGACCACAGTGGCTCGATGATGTTTAAGTCTGTTGAACGGGGAGGTCAATGAAGGTGTGAAAGTTCGTCCTTATGCTCCTCAAACCGTGATTGGACATTCTACGCTCTGTGAATTGGGGCGTTATAATCTTGATAGATGGCGTTCCCTGAAGGAAACAATGGCTGAGCCATTTGATGGACTTTGTTGGTCAAAATGGTTTCATACGCCCTGCCAGTCATCCGTCCTTTCAAGGTGATCAGGGAACCCGTTGAAAAACCCCCGATATGACAGCCATGACAGAACCATCATCATTTTGCATTGTTGGGAGCAGACAGCCTGGATTATATATTTCTGAAGGTATTCTCCACACTTAAACCAGTCCTGTGGTAGGGAATAGTGTGAATGTGGATTCATTCGACCACATTAAACGCTTCCAGTCATCGGCAGACCACGTGGTATTCTCCTGGTACACCTGCTGTCGCTATTGTGCATTCACCACGCTTACCAGAGGTTTATCACTACCAGCTCGGCCATGTATTTTGCAGTTCCATGAGCACAGTTTTGGTTGATATTGGAATAAGGAGATGATGATTGAGCTCCCTACTAAATTTCGTCTCCGTGGCCTTCGTATTACGGGTAACAATCCTCTTTAATGCTCTCCTGTTCCTATCAGTCATGGCCATTTATATCAGTCATGGTCATATAATATTGGAATCAGGCGATGCAGATTGAGCTCCCCACTAAGTTTCGGCTCCGTGGCCTTCTTATTACGGGTAACAATCCTTTTCTAATGCTCTCCTGTTCCTATCAGTCATGGTCATTTTCCAGGCGCTCTTGTGTTTCGCAGACCAGGTTTTTGCCGCGAACACGGTATGTTATCATGACGCTAGACACAGTAGCTCTCGATATTCCCATTACCCTGGCGACTGTTGTCACGGAGGCACCAACTAGCCGGCGACCAACAATTAGCCCACTTTCAAAGTCCGTTAGGTCCTTCATTTCGTTGTCACCCTGAAATACATTTTGCGACCAGACAGTTTAAATGCACTTGAAGGACCTTGACCTTGAGGTTTTCTACAAACCAATTACAACCAAAAAGTGGTGGGTACCTTTGCGTATTGCGACGTACGCAGTAGTAATAGAAGTCACATCCCTGAGCGTGGTGTTCACATTACTCTGTCCAACCCCCTGTATATTGGGTTAGAAAGTAATGTCAGATTACGAGATACCCGAAGTCGAAGCTCCGCCAACGGCACAGAGTGTCAACTGAGACTGCGCAGCACACTGGCGTGACGTCAGTAGGGAGGTGGCTTAAGTCAGTGGCAGTTAGCCGTCAGAAGGTGTAGAGTGTAAGCGCCAGCCAACATGGAAATGGACAAAGGGTACATCCGACATTGCTTGCTGTATGAGTTTCTTCGGGGTAGCACCCCCGCAAGTGCGTGTAAGGAGGTTTACCAGTGTGTAATCCAATGCCACATCACATCGTCAGTGCTGTCTTTGACTCGAACGGTTTCAAGACGAAACTTTTGATCTATCAGACCATCCCAAAGTAAACAGTGGAATAGGGACACGCTGAAGACCTTTGCGGAGACTGACCCGTAAAGTAAACAGTGGAATAGGGACACGCTGAAGACCTTAGTGGAGACTGACCCGTAAAGTAAACAGTAAAATAGGGACACGCTGAATACCTTAGAGGAGACTGACCCGTAAAGTAAACAGTGGAATAGGGACAAGTTGAAGACCTTAGTGGAGACTGACCCGTTAAGTAAACAGTAGAATAGGGACACGCTGAAGACCTTAGTGGAGACTGACCCGCAAAGTAAACAGGGGAATAGGGACCCACTGTAGACCTTAATGGAGACTGACCCGCGTCGACATTTGGCCGAACAACTGGGGACTGCCCAAACGGGCATTATCACGCACCCGCGTCAATTCGGGAAAGTACATATGAGGCGAGTTTGGGTGCCCTATAAACTCACAATTGAGCAGAAAGCAAATCGCATGCGTTCTCGTGCTTGCACGTCACCAAGTTGTATCGTACTTGTACCGCATTATGACAGGTAATGGGTCCTGTTTGACAATGTGGATGTCTAGAAACAGTGGTTGGACCCAAAACAGAAGCCCATGCTGACTCCCAAAGTTGGTTTACACCCACATAAGGTTCTGCTGCGTGCTTGGCGATATATGCCGAGTGACGTGTTTTTTAAGCTGCTCGTGGACAACACTATCACCTTCGATCTGTACTGCCATCAGCTCAAGGATGTGCACGCGTCTCTCCCGTCGGAACAACCTGCATTGCTGAACTGCAAGGGCGTCCTGCTACAGCAGAATGGAGCAATACCTCACACAGGCCAGATAACATGTCACATAATGAAGTACCTGGTCTGGGAACTGCTGCCGCACCAAGCTTATTTCCTGGATATTGCCCCCGGATATTACCTTTTTTCCAGTGGTTGCAACATTTCCTGGACGGACAGCAATTCACCAACCTGGACGATGTCGAACGCACACTTAACTCTTTGGGTTCATGCTATCACAAGTCTACAGGGACGGTATCCATCAGCTTCCCAAACGATGTGAGCGAGTTGTAGAAGACTGCAGACCACATTTTGGACTGATTTGTACTTGTATATACAGTAACGAGCACATTTCTGTTTCCTTGCATTTGCAGACATTACTTTTTTACCACCCGGATATACGCAATATTGACAAAAATCACCAGACATCTAGAATAGAACACAAGATAGCATTTACTGACATACTTTAGTACAGTGTCGGTCCACCTATCGCCTTCGATACATGCTTTCGACAAGGTTTTGGAACACAGTGATAGGCATGCGCTTCCATTCAGTGAATAATGCTGCCGCTAACTGTTGCTTAGTAGTAGGCCTTGGTTCCAAACTTCTTATGCATCACTCCCATTCATCCCGTAAGTGCTCTATATGATTACCATCAGGCCTCTGCGCTGGCCAGTCCAAACACGATACGGAATTATCGTCAAACCACGTCGTAACAGTAGGTACTACGTTGTAATAGTAGGTACCATCAGGATAATGCAACGAGCTTTACAGCTGGTTGCATTATCCTGATGGTACCAACAAGGCTCGGTTCCATAGCATTGCCACAAAGTTGGTAGGGCATAATTGTCCTGAATATCGAGGTATACGTGCTCGTTGCAGATTTGTCCACGATAACCAATGGGCCGGGACCATACCACGAAAAACACCACCACACAAGTACACTACCAGCTCCAAACTTGACCGTAGTAACAGTTCACTGTGGTAAATAGCGTTTCCCCGGCTGCCGCCATACCCACACACGGATATCAGACTGATGGATCGTGTATCTGAATTCATCAGTCCAAAGGACCCGTTTCCATTTATCTACGGTCCACAATACATGTTCTTTACACCATGCTAAACGACGAGTAGCATTCCGAGTGGAGATGAAAAGCTTATGAGCAGCCGCACGACCACCGAAACCCTTGGGATGAAGTTCTCTGGAAATGGTATGTGTACATACCGGGGTTCCAGCATTTTTACTCACCTGTACACTGAGGTCTTGTGTCATACTTCGTCAATTAGCTGTAACGACACTCCTGAAACTTCGAAGTCCTCTATCACTGATTTTCTTTGGTCTGCCGGTACGTTTTGCTGCTTCAGACACGCCATGTGTCTTCCACTTATTCAGTACATCTAAATCAGTTGACTTGGGTATGTTTAAACGCCTCTCGGTTTCTCATATGGACAACACACTAAAATAACACCCAAAAATGTTTCCTTTCTCAAAGTCAGTTCTCTTCCTCCGCAACATTTTCACTCAACCTCACAGTGCGATATGATCGCGGCCAGCTGCAGGCTGGTTTTTATACCATTTGCAGCTGTCCGGTCGTCTTAACAACGCAGCGTACCCGTTCATTTGCTTTTGAAGGGGTGTCGGGTGACTTATGTCAATATAGTATATATTTGTGTGTGTGTGCATGTGTGTGTGTGTGTAGAACACTGAGCCATATCCAATGCAAAAGGAATTTTTCAAATCTATCATTTAGAAATAGAGATATCCTGCAAATGGCAGTTTACTTCAATGCCCTCTAACGGAAAAACTATGCATTTGTTGAATAAGAAACTGTACCCAAAATAATCTGTGTTATAAACGGTATCGAAGGGAGAAAGAATTTTTCAGGCGGATATACAGAAGCAATGGTACGGAATAAAATATATCTTTTGAATTTGATAGCATCTGCATTTATGCTCTCTGTAAGCGAAGTTGTGCATCTGGATAAACAAAAAGCATCCCTATTACTTTTTTTGGAGAGAAGGTTTGACGATCCCCGTGAGTAACTCGAAGGGTTATAAGCAGTCGCCTGTTACTTGCTTAGGGTCAAAGGTTCCAGGAAAGGGAGAGAGAGCCAGTCCCGTAAGACAAACACAACATCCATGTCTCACCAGGTTTCGAACCCGGACCCATCTCGGACAAATGATCAGAAGCCAGCGCTTAGCCCACTTCTCCAACGGCGTGGTTCCTTAATACTTTAACCATTCCACAACTGGTACTTATCCGTAGAATACATAAGCAAAATGGCTAAAAGAACACCAGCTCTAAAACGAAAAATAACACACCATAACGGTAGCAAAAGTATGGTTAACTCTTCCTTTGAGGATGGTTAACTCTTCCTTTGAGGAAAGAAACTGTAGTAGACTTCAGTTGACACTTTGATCAAGGCCGTCTTGAAGAAAGGCGGCCATGCCAATAGAGAGAGGAGTCCCCTCCTTTTGTGCGGTTATTCTCTGGTTATCTAGCCTAATGCGTCGTTGTCGTGTGAGACGTTTCACACGAGCAGCATTGGAAACCAATCAGAATCCTTGGATTCTCGTGACGTCACTCAAGGAGGGAATATTGACCCTAATGTCATGACCATCTACTTTCTGTATGACTTTGCTTTGCTTTGGTTAGCTCTTCTTTGAGAAAACAAAACATAATCAACTTGAGTTGCAAAGGTTATCTAGAAAAACTCAGGGTGAATCATAATGGTCACGGTGATTTTAGCAAGCCATAACACCGCAACAGTAAGAGACATGGAAGCACAGCTCATGGTGATAGACAGAGAAAGTCTACAAGTTTCGTACCCGAGCGCATCAGGGAATCGATGCGTTCCTCGCCGGTAGAGGGTGTTCCCGTCAGTCAGGATCATGCCAGGCGTAGAGAAGGCTCCAAGGTGAACTGAGCCCATCTTACGGATTTATGATGTCAGAAGCTGACTTAAAAATACACATAGCACCGTGGATTGTTGGCCACCGTGGTGTAAAGCTTAACGCGCTCGGCTAGATATCGAGAGATCCGTGGTTCGATTCCACGGCGGCGACTGAAAACAATTTTTCGGTTGCTATGTGTTTCTGGAACGTGGAAAGAGCGATGTACTTATTTATGTAGAGAAGGCTTATTGCGTTTTAGAGTACGTGAAAACCGAGTCCATTATCGTGGTTCAACGGCACTTTCGTGATCGCTTTGGAAAGGATAGTAGTGACTTCATACTCTAAATAGATGCGGTTCCACCTTACTAGCAAAACGGGATGTCCGTGCCTACTCATTGAGAAATTACCGAACAGGTGAGTTGCACGTGCAGATGCCGGGGACCGACCACATCTGGCCTGTCCACCTCTATCACCGGACTTAACGCTGTGAGATTTCTTCTTCTGGGGATGCGTTAAGTACCACGTGTTTGTGCCGCTTTTGCACCGTGATTTAATGGAATTGAAACAACGCATCACCATGGTTATCACTCAAGTGAACCTAGCAATCGACGGTGCGAGTGTGAGCCGAATTGGAATACAGGATAGACATTTGCCGTGTCACGAAGACATTTGCCGTGTCACGGAGACATTTGCCGTGTCACGAAGACATTTGCCGCGTCACTGCGAAAAACTTTGAACATTTCTACTTCTATTACCATTTAATGATGTTACCCTATCCCTTTCTGTTACGACGTAGCGATACACTAAAATCCCGGAGACCAATAAGGGCAGCCCCGATGGCGCAGTGGTCTAAGCGATGGCCTATGATCATTCGTCCGAACGGGGTCCGGGTTCGAATCCCGGGAGGCATGGATGTTGTGTTTGTCTTACGGCACTGGCTCTCTGCTTTCCCTGGAACCAGTGACCCTAAATTAGGGACGGGCGACTACTTATAGCCCATTGAGTTGCTCACGGTGGTCGTTGAACCTCCAATCCAAAAAAAAAAAAGACTAATAAGGACTCATATACATAACGAGCAATTTATTATGATTGACTGCTGCCTAGTATCGCAAGTAATATTGACCATGCAATAAAATAAAATAAAAACTTTTGCAATATTTTTGGGATTTATTATTATGTTTAAAATATATTTATTTTTATTTTCTCGTTACAGTGCAACAATGACTGGTGCAGGTAAGTGGTATAAAATGATTCAGTTCTGGTTTAGTTTAGAAGCATGTTCTTATTCACACAAAACAGCTTTTTACAATCGAGGTTAGAACAAGACTTCTGGAGATGCCCTGGGCCTCTTAAGCTGGTTCCGCCTAAAATATATGCCTTATGTTTCCAACGGTAAAATTTATTTACACATTTCTTCGCAATTAATGTATTTCCAAAGATGCAATTTTACACGTCGATAAAACTAACTTTAAATTATAGCAAGGGAGACTTAATACTTGCTAAAACATAACCAGAATTATATTGAAAATCAATCATTTTTCTTTGAGTGATGTTCAGACTTGTTAATAGATGGCGCGACCTGTACATTGTTGACGTCAGCAGACAAAAAAATGTTGGATTGCTTAGTTATCGTTATGTTTTTGCAAGTATTAAGTATCCCATGCTATAACTTAACGTTTGTTTTATCGATGTACAAGTTTTCATCCTTGGGAACACATTAATTGCGAAGAAAATACAGTATGTAAAAAAGTTTTACCATTGGAAACATAAAGCAGAGATTTTACGTGGAACCACCTTAACCGTGAAGTCGTAAAGTGTGAGAATTTGATGTTGTTTGCATGGTACCCTACGCAGTTTCATGCAGCTTCATCTGTGTGTATTTTAGAATTGTGTGGTTTTTGGTTGCAGAAATCATGTGAATATCAAACCGGAATGAATTATGCCTCATAGAGGAGTATAGTTTTAAATTTCAACGTTATGTTTTTCTTTGAATACTCAATAACGTTTCATGAATTTCAATTAAAAATAGAAATGGGGAAGACGCCACAAAATCAATTAGGAATTTAGGAATCCAGCGTTTTCTCACCTTACGGCAGCAAATTACGGTGCAAAATCAGAAACATCTGCAACGAGAGAATGCGATTCGTCCAACACGAAATGCAGTGCAACAGCCTTGAAAACTACCAAGTTTCCTTCACTGTAATGGCCGCCACTCGCAGTTATAGGCTTCAAGCAAATTCGTACTCTTCCATAGATATCGTATTCAGACCTCCTTTCATAATAGAAGAGCTAACGCAGAAAATATGGACAAAAACGGCATTTTCCGATAAAAACGTGACAATTTACATATTTCAGGAAAATACATAGACCTACCGTTTTAGATATGGAGGCATTACAAAAATTAAAAATAACTACAGATTTCAAATTGAGGGGCATTTTTCAATATGGTGTGCAGAATCAAAATTGCCCTTCTTTGTAAAAATGAACTGACTTTTTGCTTATTTCCAGATTGAAAGTGAAAGTGAACTGGAACAACCTGCTCAAACAATGAATAAGAAAGACATTTTCCAAAAATGGCGGTAATGTTTAAAAAGTGCGTTCAAAACTCAAAATTGAGCTTTGTTTGTGAAAACTCGCTGTCTTTTCGTTTATTTGTCGTAGTGCTACCGCAGGTATCTGATATGTCGATCTTGTTTGGGCGATATTTGACACCTTCATGAATATTAAAGATTCTGCTATTCCATGCTTAACAACTCCAGCCAATGCGATGGCTTCTGATTATTCGTCCGAAAGGGGTCAGCGCCCGAATCCCTGTGACGCATGGATGTTGTGTTTGTCTTACGGCTCTGACTGTGTCCCTTCCCTGGAACCAGTGACCCTAAATTAGGGGCATGCGACTGCTTATAGCCCACTACGTTGCTCACGGTGGTCGTTAAACCTCCAATCAAAACAAAAAGTACTTCGGTGTGGTGTTTGACGTCACGGCAGCGTTGGAAACTGATCGGTATAACGAAGTAAATTTGTCCGTCACTTTTGTCCACGCCGGTGCTCGAACCCGGGTCCTCTCATTCCGGAATAAGTCGCTCTACCAATTGAGCTACGCGGACGTTCGTTATCGCTTCTATCTGCCTTTATATCGTGTGCGTCCTGCTGGGAAGGCACGTCACATCTCCACATTTAATTTTCGAAGCGCTGGAGAAGTGATTCTCTTATTTTTCGTATCTCGCGGTGTGGAAAGAACATCACACCAATGCGAGATCTTGAACGGCCGGGTCATCCGGAAAGTTCGGGTGCCATTATAACGACGTAAATTTCTCCGTTATTTTTGTCCACGCCGTGGCTCAAACCCGGGTCCCCTCATTCCGGAATAAGTAGCTCTACCAATTGAACTACGCGGACGTTCGTATCGCTGCTATCTGCCATTATGTCGTTTGCGTCCTGCTCGGCAGGCACGTCACATCGGAATCCATGGTTTTTGCGTGACGTAATAAAAGAAGGAACTCATCTCTCTAATGCCATGGACTTGTACTTTCTAGACGGGCTTGCACTAGCAGTGGTCATCAATAGAGTCCACACACTTCCATCCAAATATTTTACAAAATCTGTTGTAAGGATGTTTGATGCGAAGTGAACCAAACATTATGAAAAATTTGTATTGATTCTACTTTTAGGGTCACGTACACAGAATCGCCTTAACAAGTGCTTACAATTATTGAGCCATAGCAATTACGACACGGTGACCAAGCTTGAGAAATTTGGTACTCTCCTTTTGATAGTCATGAGAGAATCTGGTTTCCAATATTTTTTTTATTTGAAGTTTAACGACCGTCGTGAGCAACTGAATGGGATATACGCCGTCGCTCGTCTCTAATTTAGGGCCACTGACTCCAGGGAAGGGAGAGAACCAGTGCCGTATGACAAACACAACATCCATGCCTCACCGGGATTCAAACCCGGACCCGTCTCGGACGAATGATCAGAAACCATCGCTTAGACCACTGCGCCACCAGGGCGGCATTTCGGATTCGCAGCCATTTTTATATGGCGTCGAATGTGTTCTCAATCTTCACGCCTGTAAGGGCTGCCCCGCTGGCGCAGTGGTCTAAGCAATGGCTTCTGATCATTCGTCCGAGATGGGTCCGGGTTCGAATCTCGGTGGGGCATGGATGTTGTATTTGTCTTACGGCACTGGTCATCTCCCTTCCCTGGAACCAGTGGCCCTAAATTAGGAACGGGCGACTGGTTATAACCCACTGAGTTGCTCACTGTGGTCTTTAAACCTCCAATCAAAAAAAAAAAAAAACACCTGTCCGCCAATTTTGTAAAAATGAGTACCATCTACACATAATATCTGAGTTTAAATTGTTGATTTTTTTTTGAGCTAAGAATGAGTGAATATTGGTTGAATCGAATGATGTGTGAAAAGACTTATTCCCTTTATCAAAATGGCATTTTTGAAAAATGCCGCCAGTTTGGAGAACGGCTTCTCTGTTTATTTTCTGATAATATTTAAACACTAAATTAAACAAACAGAGAGTTAATTTTCCCAAGAAAGCTCAATTTTGATCTTGAAATCCATTTTGAATTTTAAAGTGGTTTTTGAACGTCTCCATGTCTATAAATTTTGTGTGTGTTTTTTTTAAACTACGAAATTTCGCATTTTCATCATAAATTGCGTTTTTTTTTTTTTTTCGGCGAAGCTCTGTTAATACAAGGATTGATTTAATAACATGTCTCACTAAAACGAAACTGGCTCGGAATGAACGAACGCCCCCTGTCTCTGAAACCCTAACAACACATTGATAACGTCATTAACGCACATGGGTTACTCTATCGCAGAGGTGGGGCAGGGATTACCATATCCTTGTTCGACAGTATCAAGATTGTATCGGGAATCGGCTATTTCCGAAATAACATAGCATCACGAAGAGTGCTGAGTGAGGTGAAAGATGGTAGATAACCGTGGCCGTCGATGTGTATCTCGCACAGTTGATATAGTGACACAAATAACTGCCGACCTCAACGAAAGGTGCCAAAAACGTCTCCAGCAGAAGCATCAGGCCATCGATAGGCGCAATACGTTGTAAGAGCCGCCGACACTCCACAGTCTCATTGCTGACGCCCCAACACCAGACTCTACGCCTTAGCTGGAAGAAAGAACATCGACACTAAACCTTGGATGATTGTAGACGAGTCTCCTGCTCTTATTAGCTCCTGCTGTTTCGGACAGACGGGAGAACATAGATTTGGAGAAAACGCACGAAACGTTGGATTTTTTTGTTTGGATTGAAGGTTTAACGACCACCGTGAGCACCTCAATGGAGTATAAGCTGTCGCCCGTCCCTAATTTAAGGTCACTGGTTCCAGGGAAGAGAGAGAGCCAGTGTCGTAAGACAAACACAACATCCATGCCTCACCGGGATTCGAACCCGGACCGCTCTCGGACGAATGATCGTTGGCCATCACCTTAGACCACTGCGCCACAGGGGCGGCCATACTCTCATGCTCATTATCTGTTTGTTTTGGGGTTTCAAGACCATCCTGAGCAACACGATGGAGTATAAGCAGTCTCCCGTCCCTAATTTAGGGTCACTGGTTCCAGGGAAGAGAGAGAGCCAGTGCCGTAAGACAAACACAACATCCATGCCTCACCGGGATTTGAACCCGGACCCCTCTAGGACGAATGATCATAGGCCATCGCCTTAGACCACTGCGCCACCGGGGCGGCCATACTCTCATGCTCATTATCTGTTTGTTTTGGGATTTCAAGACCATCCTGAGCAACTCAATGGAGTATAAGCAGTCGCCCGTTACTAATTCAGGGTCACTGGTTCCAGGGAAGAGAGAGAGCCAGTGCCGTAAGACAAACACAACATCCATGCCTCACCGGGATTTGAACCCAGACCCCTCTAGTACGAATGATCATAGGCCATCGCCTTAGACCACTGCGCCACCGGGGCGGCCATACTCTCATGCTCATTATCTGTTTGTTTTGGGGTTTCAAGACCATCCTGAGCAACTCAATGGAGTATAAGCAGTCGCCCGTTACTAATTTAGGGTCACTGGTTCCAGGGAAGAGAGAGAGAGCCAGTGTCGTAAGACAAACACAACATCCATGCCTCACTGGGATTCGAACCCGGACCGCTCTCGGACGAATGATCGTTGGCCATCACCTTAGACCACTGCGCCACAGGGGCGGCCATACTCTCATGCTCATTATCTGTTTGTTTTGGGGTTTCAAGACCATCCTGAGCAATACGATGGAGTATAAGCAGTCTCCCGTCCCTAATTTAGGGTCACTAATTCCAGGGAAGAGAGAGAGCCAGTGCCGTAAGACAAACACAACATCCATGCCTCACCGGGATTTGAACCCGGACCCCTCTCGGACGAATGATCATAGGCCATCGCCTTAAACCACTGCGCCACCGGGGCGGCCATACTCTCATGCTCATTATCTGTTTGTTTTGGGGTTTCAAGACCATCCTGAGCAACTCAATGGAGTATAAGTAGTCGCCCGTTACTAATTTAGGGTCACTGGTTCCAGGGAAGAGAGAGAGCCAGTGTCGTAAGACAAACACAACATCCATGCCTCACCGGGATTCGAACCCGGACCGCTCTCGAACGAATGATCGTTGGCCATCACCTTTGAACACTGCGCCACAGGGGCGGCCATACTCTCATGCTCATTATCTGTTTGTTTTGGGGTTTCAAGACCATCCTGAGCAACACGATGGAGTATAAGCAGTCTCCCGTCCCTAATTTAGGGTCACTGGTTCCAGGGAAGGGAGAGAGCCAGTGCCGTATGACAAACACAACATTAATGTCACCGGGATTCGAACCCGGACCCATCTCGGACGAATGATCAGAGGCCATCGCTCAGACCACTGCGCCACCTGGGCGGCAATTAGAACATGGCGAGAAGAGCATTCCGCAGAAGTTCCCACCCCGCAATGGCTCGTCCGTTTATCAGGCATTAACCGTGTGGAAGATCTTTAACGTGTTGTGGGCCGCGCCGGTGGCGCAGTGGTATAAGCGCCGGCTTATGACCCTTCGTCCGGGTTCAAATCCCGGTGAGACATGGATGTTGTGTTTGTCTTACGGCACTCTCTCCCTTCCCTGGATTCACTGCCCCTAAATTAGGGACGGGCGAAAAAAATAACGTGTTGTTATGTCTGCTGAGTTTTGGATCCCCTACGCAGGAATGCGAGTGCGTTGCGGACAACGGTGCAGCAAGCATGTGGATGGTGAATTAGGGTGGAGCGAAAAACATTTTTTTTTTAATTTGAAACGTCACCGTGTGCAATAGTTGCGATTTTATTACTGAAATGATCCCTCGAAATATGGATGACATTATTCGATATCTTAGGCTTCCCCACGAACCTCGAAGTTTGGAAGTTACAGGGGAAAAATGCTTTAAAAATGCCTGCTTTCTCCATTTTGTAAATATAAACAAATACTGTGTCATCATGTTATTTAATATCATCTTTGAGTGTATAAACACGGGTAAAAATTCAGCAGACGTGAGTTAATTTCTTAGGCTTCCCGAAAGAGCTTAAAGTTTGTCGTATTTCTCTGAAAATGGCATGATAAGTTTTGTAAATATGATAGACACCAGCCTGACCTAGTATCATATCTTGAAGAATGAGTTTGTTTCACTTGGAAATCAGACTGTTTTTCAAAACTTGGCATAAGCTTCTTATCCAAAATGTTTGCTCTGACGAATCCATCTCTTGCAAGAAGGCCGCACACATGAGCAGAAGCATCTGTTACATCCTTAACCATCCTCTCTACTGCTTGAGAGTGGCAGGGTATTTTTGTAAATTCGTGGCAAGAACTTGGATATTTTTTTGACTGTAGTAATTCCAGAAGTTCACCGTATTTCCATTTCCGTGTGATGAGAGACTCAGTCCCAATACACTCTTGCCAGTCGATTAGGTTGATGTAATCATTGTTCTGGAAATTCAGCTTAGGAATCCGAAGCTTCCTAATGTTAGTTGTTTGTTCGAAAGATTTCCTAGCCTTCATAATGCGTCGAACAGCAAGCTCACGGACATACCTTCTGTCGTAAAACAACATTGTATCGAGCAAATTTTCTGCATGGGCAAAATACGCGTTGTCTTAGACGACTCTTTTTACAATATCCTTTAAAGTATCTGGAAGATACTGAAACCGAGATATAAAAAGCTGAAAATTTCTTGGGCCATCTTTACTGGTACCGTTACATTTGATCGTGAACCACGATGGTGCATATACTTTCATTACGAAGGTGGCTTATGAAACAAGTTGCGGTGTTGGATCACTAGTTCAACATACAAACGTAGAATGCGATTTGCGAGGGTCAGCCAACGGAAATGTGTAAGTGTTCCAGATCCCCGATTTGCTATATCGTGCGGGCAATCACTTGCAGAGACTGCCTTACAAATTTTCCACAAATAAAGTTGATCCGAACTAAGATCTCCAAAGTTAATGTCTGACTGAAACGAAAATTTAACTTTCTGGAAATTAACGATAGAAAGGTATGCTCGCGTCTTTAGGCACTTTCCAATCAATCCACTAAATTCTCTTGGACCTGATGTTTTCCCGTCGAGTGCTTCAGTGAAGTGGCGTAAAGGCGGTTCATTAAAATGATGTTGACATATACTCCCGTGCACGGGAGAATTGACCTTCTCTTCAAGGCGCCTAATTACACCTGTATTTGTGTCGGTATTAGTCACTTTCAACAAAGACTAACTCCGACAAATCAGAGGCCTTCTGGTCCAATAAGCTGAAGATACCGTCGAAAATGTCCTTCATTGTAAAATGTCCCAAATATACCGAATCCGGTTCTTCTACAAATACAATATGTTCCTCCCATTCTTTTCGCTTGTGCCACTTGCCATCATCTGTCTGTGTGTTCGTAACAGTTTCATCCCTTCTTCCATCCAAAAATAGAACTACAATCTGGCGACCATCGAGCTTACGTCATCTTGAATTGTTTGACGGTTCTTTTTCTTTTCTCGTCGTATTTTATGCCGGTCAATAACAGGTGCATTATATTCTTTCGACTGAACCTGTTCGCTTACATCACGAAGCAACGCAAACGCAAGATCAGCTGCTGCTGGATCGCTGATGCCTCGCCTACCGCTCTTTCTAGAAAATACAGACAGTGTCATTTGACGCCTAGCTTTTGAACAGCGACATGGAGTGAAATCTTAATCTTTCTCCGAGGCCAACAAATGACTGGGACCCGGTTTCTTTGTTTTTTCCGCAGAATTTGTAATTGTATAATCTTCTGAAGTATCATCCTTGATTTTCAGGGCCGATTTCAGTGATGCAGTTTTCTGTAATTTCCTAATCACATGCTCTTCTGTATCACTCTTTCCAGCTGATCTTTTCTTCAGCACACTGGTGGTTTTTCCGTCAAGCCCCCGACTATCATTCTTCTGTTTGTTCTCTGGTCCATTAGAAAGTCTCGCTCTTTGACGGGTGCCATTTTTGCAGAGCTTCATTTGCAGGTGCTAAAACATTTGCACTTGCACGAGCATATGTCAAAGATACGTTGCGAATCTGCACGAAATTGTTCAACCTTCTTCCGGTAGGTTTCATCCATTCTTGGATCGTGCTTTTCCAGCTTCTGGATTTCAGTGTTGTATGCTGTAATGCGTTTTACAACTGATTTGTGGACCGATGTCAGAAAACATGCTTTCTTCTATATGCTCAACACTTTGTCAGTGACAATACTTGCTATTTCTCATGCCAGTAGGCTCAAAATTTGCACCCACCTGCCTAAGAGTATTCCTCACAAGGTAGTAATGGCGCATTACATCTTCGTACGCAGGTAACACATTTTTACGCATCTTCTTATGACTCCTGAGGATAGAACAATCAGCTTTATTTCTTGTTTCAGCCATCGTAAACACACTGACGGAAAAAAAATCCCAACACCACGAAAAAATAGTTGTAGAGGAATGAAATGGCGACAATACATTTGTATAGGTAACATAATTAATCGATTAAGGTTTCAAGATCACAGCTTAATGTAAGCGCGAGAAGAGCCATTTTAAATATGAAATGCTGGTACATTAATAACCGGTGTAACCGCCAGAATGTTGAATGCAAGCACGCAAGCGTTCATGCATTGTGTCGTACAGGTACTGGATGTCAGTTTGTGGGATGCAGTTCCATGCCTGTTACACTTGGTCGGTCAATACAGGGACGGTTAATGCTGGTTGGGAGTGACGCTGGAGTTGTCGTCCAATGATGTCCCATACGTGCTATTTTGGTGAAAGATCTGGTGATATAGCAGGCCACAGCAACATGTCAACACTCTGTAGAGCATGTTGGGTTACAACAGCGGTATGCGTGCGAGCGTTATCCTGTTGGAAAACACCCCTGAAATGCTGTTCATGAATGGCAGCACAACAGGTTGAATCACCAGACCCACGTACAACTATGTGTGGGATAACCACGAGAGTGCTCCTGCTGCCATAGGAAATTGCTCCCCAGACCATAACTCCAGGTGTAGGTCCAGTGTGTCTCGGCCTCAGACAGGTTGGTTGCAGGCGCTCACCTGGCCTCCTTCTAACCAACACACGGCCATCACTGGCACCCAGGCAGAACCGGCTTTCATCAGAAAATACAACAGATCTCCACTCAGTCCTATAATGAGCTGTAGCTTGACACCACTGACGTCGCAAACGGCAGTGGTTTGGAGTGAGTGGAATGCACGCTACAGGGCGTCTAGCTCGGAGCTGTCCTTCAAGTAACCGATTTGTAACAGTTCGTTGGGTTACTGTGTTGGCAACTGCAGCTCGAATTGCTGCCGCAGACGCAGTACGATGCGCCACGGCCATACGCCGTACACGGCGGTCTTCCCTCTCAGTAATGCCACATGGCCGCCCGGAACCCGGTCTTCTTGAGGCAGTACCTTCCCTTGACCACCGCTGCCAACAATCATGCACAGTGGCTACATTCCTACCAAGTCGTTCTGCAATATTGCGGAAAGAAAATCCACCTTCTCGTAGCCCTATTACACGACCTCGTTCAAACTCCGTGAGCTGTTGATAATGGCTTCTTCGTCTTCTTAAAGGCATTCTTGACTAACATCAACACACTACGTCGAATCTCAACGATAAGTAACGCTCACGAATGTTACAGCGCGTATTTACAGCAAACCTGCTTTG
Organism: Macrothele yani; assembly: GCA_039090855.1. Taxonomy (NCBI): domain Eukaryota; kingdom Metazoa; phylum Arthropoda; class Arachnida; order Araneae; family Macrothelidae; genus Macrothele; species Macrothele yani. The sequence goes on from CM077000.1 coordinate 26,566,917, forward strand.
CATGTTCCGAGGGGCGCTACTAGCGCTACACGTATGCGCCGAGTGCGAAATTTGCATAGACGTCATCTTACAGATGTACTCTCACCGCCTACCAACTGTCGTTTATCTAACACAACCCCTTCTTGGTGTTGGGATTTTTTTCCGTCAGACTCATCAATCCAGGCAACATTTTCCCACATATTTAGGGTCCAGTGGTGATGTTCCCGCGTCCATGCTAATCCTTGCACCCTGTTATGTGCGGTCAGCAGCGGTACCCTCGTGGAACTATTGCTTCTGTACCCCATAGCGAGGAGATGGTTCCAGATGGTGTGGCTGCTTACACGTTTTTGGGCACTAGCGTTAAATTGCCGAGTGATTTCTTGCACTGTGGACCGTCTGTCCGTTGTTACAATGCGAGCTAGCCGACGATGACTCCGCTCATCCACACGCTGTTTTCCACGGCAGTTGGCCCTTGCAGGGATGGTTTTACCGGATTCGATGTACTCACGGTGCACCCGTGACACAGTGGCTCGTAAAAATCCCAGTGCCAGAACGACTTCCGAAGTTGAGTGACCCATTCGTCTGGTCCCGACAATTTGCCTACGATCAAATGCGCTTAGATCCTTCGTCTTACCCATACTGCGTCCGACTCTTACTGATTCCCGTCGCATCACTCCTTATATTGCCGGATCGCTGCATACGTCATGTCGTTTCTGTTTACAGAGCCGCCCACAGCGCCACATTTGCATAACGCCAGCTGTCTCTAATTCAATCGCTCTTCAGTGTATTACCAAACACTTATACAATCAATTGCAGTGCGACATAGCATGGAGCCAAGGAAAAAGGCTAGTGCAGGCCTGATGAGCCCCTGATTCAGTAATAAGAAACAAAAGGGTCAAATCAAGAAATTATCCTCCTATAGAACTGCAATTTACATAATTACAATTGTAGATATTCAAACCAGAAAGATATGAACTGCATATCAAGTATTACCTTAACTCTCTTTTAAATAAAGCATAGTTAACAATTGATCTCATATGAATCGGCAACTCGTTCCATAGTCGAGGGCAAGTGGCATTGATCTATACATAGTTTAAAATAAATTTCCCGGTAGGCGTCTGTCTGTTTATTCGGTCTAGTTTCGAGAATTGCTGGACGCATTTTGATGCGGTTTTTACTATTCCGTAAAGCATTTGTCGAGGAAGGTTTAGGTGTATGAAACATTAATCTATGACAAAAGGGAGCCGAGCAGTAACTATTTTAGTGACAAGTGAAAGAAAAAACCGCCGTTCGCATTCTTTCGTGGCTTCCACTGCCTAAACAACGATGCCCAGCGACCGGTTTACGAAACTTTTGCCCATTGGGAAAAAGACGCGAGGCGCATGCTCGGCGGCCGTTGGGAAAAAGACGTATGGCGCATGCGCGGCAGCCGGTCTGATCAGACGCTGAAGAAATAAGGCCACAGACTAAATGCGTAGTTACATGGGACGCTGAAAGTAAATTGGTTTATCAGCTCTCGCGCAGGGTAAATGCGTAGTTGTTTTGGTCCACATGCATGTATCTCTTTGAGTAGCGCTTTAATTAAAATTTAGATATCCTATTAACATTGTGGCGAGACGAAAATCGAATATAGGTTGTAGTACATCGGAAGCTAAAATAATTTGTTTTTCCCGTCATAATGAAGATTTCCAAGAAACAGAATCTTGATTGGCAAATGACAGACAAAGAAAGACAGTCGCCTGCTGAACGTAATAATCGTCTCTCTTAGTATTCGCCGTAAATTCTAAATTGCTACCGTGCAAAGCCGGTAGCAATTAAAGATTTACGGCGAATCGTGGATATACCGATTTGGTGATACCCAAAGCTGTTTGCCCGAGCTTTGAGGATCACCAAATCGGTGTGATATCCACGAGTGTGAAAAGCATGCGCAGGACGACACACAGTAATTAGATTTAAATGTTTATTAGCATAGACACGCTCATGCATTAACAATATAAGCTCATGCACAAAAACCGATTGAAGTAGCTTTTACACTCAATGGACAAAACATTAGAGATACCTATGTAATAGCCTGATGGTCCTCCTCTAACGCAAATAACAGCTAGTATACGACAAGATAGAACATATCCACGTACTTAGAGAACTAATTGAAAGAGCGAGGGAATATGAACTTCCATTGTGCATGGCTTTTATCGATTGTGAAAAGGCTTTTGATTCGGTGAAACCATCAGCAGTTACAATGGCTGTGAAATCTTGCGGTATTGAAGATGCATACATTAATGTTATTAATAACATCTATGAAAATGCAAGTGCAAAGATTCGTCTGTTTGAAAATACAGCACACATAAAAGTTGGAAAGGGAGTGAGACAAGGTGACACCATATCTCCTAAGCCCTTTAATGCCCATGGGAAAATGTCATTCAATCACTGAACTGGGAAAACAAAGGGATAAAGATTAATGGAGATTATCTAACTCACCTTCGTTTTGCTGATGATGTAGTTATTTTTGCAACTACCACATCAGAGCTGCAGAGTGTGATCCAGAATCTTGCTGACAAGAGTAAAGAAGTGGGATTAAAAATGAACTTTCAGAAGACAAAAGTGATGTTCAATGCTTTTACAAGAAATGAAGATTTATCGATTGATGGAGAAAAGCTGGAAATAACAGATGCGTACGTTCATCTTGGACAGTAGATATCAAGTGAAGGTCAAATTGATGAAGAAATTAATTGGCGTATAAAACTTGCCTGGAGAGCTTTTGGAAGAAACAGCATTATTTTCAAGAGCAATATGCCATTATGTCTTAAAAGAAAAGTGTTTGATCAATGCATCCTTCCAGTGCTTACGTATGGTACAGAGACGTGGACCTTAACTAAAAGAGACATACAAAGGCTGCAGACAACTCAAAGCAGCATGGAGAGGTGCATGCTTGGTTTAACCTGGAGAGATAAGAAGAGGAACTCGTGGATCAGAAAAATGACAAGAGTGGAAGACATCATGACCAGAGAAAAATCCTTGAAATGGCAATGGGCTGGACATACTGCCAGAAGGACAGACCATCGATGGACAGTCGAAATTTTAGATTGGATTCCAAGGGACAGGAAAAGACCCAGAAGAAGACCACATGGCAGGAAGAAATTCGAAAGTATGAGGGAGTAACATGGAGGAGACTGGCACAAGACAGGCCTTTGTGGAAGAGGCTTGGAGAGACCTTCGTCCAGTAGTGGATTGATAATGGTTGACAATGATGATGATGATACGACGAGACACCGCCTACACCAGATGTCGGAGATCCTTCGAAGGTTCTGCCAGCCATTCCTTTTGCAGCATAGTCCACAACTCCACATAAGACATCAGTTCACTATCCATGGATCTGACGTTCCGTTCCACGAAATCAGAAAGAGCTTCCACAAGGTTTATATCAGGAGACCTTTGGGAGCCACTGGATGTTCCAAACTCAGAAGAATGTTCTTCGAGACATACCGGGGTAGTTGCAGCCCGGTGGGGTGGCGCATTGTCCTGAAACAGACCATCGGCCTCAGGATGCTCGGAGGCCACGGAAGAGGGTAGGTATTCAGCCAGAACATGGTGTTTGCTCGCAGCAGTTAAGGACCGCTCCAAACACACACTGATCAGGACCTTTCCAGTCGCACACTGAAAGAGCTAATGTGTCCAGTGTAAAGGCTCTCCAAATCATCACAGACACACTACCGTGTGAAACAGAGTCGACATGGCACGACGAGTCCATGGCCTCATGCTTTCGACGCCAAACCCTCATGCTGTCGATGCCACACCCTCATGCTGTCGATGCCACACCATCAAGCTGTCGATGCCACACCCTCATGCTTTCGACGCCACAACCTCATGCTGTCGATGCCACACCCTCATGCTGTCATCGCCACACCCTCATGCTGTCATCGCCACACCCTCATGCTGTCGATGCCACACCCTCGTGCTGTCGACGCCACACCCTCATGCTGTCGATGCCACACCCTCATGCTGCGACGCCACACCCTCATGCCGTCGATGCCACACCCTCATGCTGTCGATGCCACACCCTCATGCTGCGACGCCACACCCTCATAATGTCGACGCCACACCCTCATGCTGTCGATGCACACCTTCATGCACCCAGCATGCTGTCGATGACACACCCTCATGCTGTCGACGCCACACCCTCATGCTGTCGACGCCACATCCTCATGCTTTCGACGCCACACCCTCATGCTATCGACGCTACACCCTCATGCTGTCGACGCCACACCCTCATGCTGTCGATCCACACCCTCATGCTGTCGACGCCACACCCTCATGCTGTCGACGGCACACCCTCATGCTATCAATGCCACACCCTCATGCTGTCGACGCCACACCCTCATGCTGTCGATGCCACACCCTCATGCTGTCGATGCCACACCCTCATGCTGTCATCGCCACACCCTCATGCTGTCGATGCCACACCCTCATGCTGTCGATGCCACACCCTCATGCTGCGACGCCACACCCTCATGCTGTCGACGCCACACCCTCATGCTGTCGACGCCACACCCTCATGCTGTCATCGCCACACCCTCATGCTGTCGATGCCACACCCTCATGCTGTCGACGCCACACCCTCATGCTGTCGACGCCACACCCTCATGCTGTCAATGCCACACCCTCATGCTGTCATCGCCACACCCTCATGCTGTCGACGCCACACCCTCATGCTGTCGATGCCACACCCTCATGCTGTCGACGCCACACCCTCATGCTGTCGACGCCACACCCTCATGCTGTCAATGCCACACCCTCATGCTGTCGACGCCACACCCTCATGCTGTCGATGCCACACCCTCATGCTGTCGACGCCACACCCTAATGCTGTCGATGCCACACCCTCATGCTGTCGATGCCACACCCTCATGCTTTCGACGCCACACCCTCATGCTGTCGACGCTACACCCTCATGCTGTCGACGCCACACCCTCATGCTGTCGATGCCACACCCTCATGCTGTCGACGCCACACCCTCAAGCTGTCGACGCCACACCCTCATGCTGTCGATGCCACACCCTCATGCTGTCGACGCCACACCCTCATGCTGTCGATGCCACACCCTCATGTTGCGACGCCACACCCTCATGCTGTCGATGCCACACCCTCATGCTGTCATCGCCACACCCTCATGCTGTCGACGCCACATCCTCATGCTGTCGACGCCACACCCTCATGCTGTCGACGCCACACCCTCATGCTGTCATCTCCACACCCTCATGCTGTCATCGCCACACCCTCATGCTGTCGATGCCATACCCTCCTGCAGTCGACGCCACACCGTCATGCTTTCGACGCCACACCGTCATGCTGTCGATGCCACACCCTCATGCTTTCCACGCCACACCGTCATGCTGTCGATGCCACACCCTCATGCTGTCGACGCCACATCCTCATGCTGTCGACGCCACACCCTCATGCTGTCGACGCCACACCCTCATGCTGTCATCGCCACACCCTCATGCTGTCGACGCCACACCCTCACGCTGTCGATGCCACACCCTCCTGCTGTCATCGCCACACCCTCCTGCTGTCGACGCCACACCCTCATGCTGTCGACGCCACACCCTCATGCTGTCGACGCCACACCCTCATGTTGCCGACGTCACACACGCACCCACCCGCCATTTCGGTACAGCAAGAAACAGGATTCATAGGACCTTACGGTGCGGATCCACTCTCCAGACGTCCAGTTTTGATGTTCCCTGCACCAGGCGGGGAGTAATGTTCGAGCAGTGAACAGTGCCACACGAGTCGGGTGTTCGTTCCCAAAGTCCAGGGTATGTAGCTTGCGCCATACCGTTCGCTCGATGACGCTGTTACGCCTCCGACATTCAGCCGGATGTGATTTGCGCCGCCGTTGCCAAGATGCTAGTCTGTACGAGTCTGGTGAGCCTACGTCTATTCCAGACATCATTGGTATGTGGTCGGCACATGCTTGCGCTCTGGGCGTTGGTACGTCCGTCGATGGTAGGTTAATACCATTTGAGCTGTAGAATGAGCCATCTGTCTGGTGCCGACGATACGTCCCCAACCAAAGCCAATCAGATCACCAGTTTTACCCATGTTCGTGGATTGTGACAGACTTTTATAAAGATCAGATCATATGTAGAGGATTTTAGGAAGGGAGTGTCTGACCCCAGGTCTTAAACAACCCTCAGAAATAGGAAGCTAGGAGATTTCGGGTAGAGTGCCCGATAGGAAAGTGACATAGAAGCGAGGTAGAAATAGGGAGGAAAACGCTATTAATTATTACCAGGGGGCCAGTACCCGGGGCCCGACAGCTTAACGTGCCCATCCAAAGCACGACGGATATTTAGTGGATCGAGCGTTCGTACCGTACTGGGATCGAACTTGAGGTCTTCTCCGTAGCAGTCACGACCGTTGACCACTAGGACACCGCGGCCGACTCTTGGGAAGCCCTGCTGTCCACCTATTTATCGCCTGAGTTCGGTTTCCACTCTGTGCAGGGGTTGCCATGTCAACTGCCCATCACCCTTATCTCTAATGTTTTGTCTGTTGAATGTACTTTCTATTAAAAGCGTTTTACATGATACATCAACTTTGTTAATTATTGCCTTGCATGTTTTTTTCCCAGGATTCAACTAATCAGGATAAATATTTTCTTCAAGCGGTTCAGAGTTACGAAGTTCAAACATCAACCCAAATTTGCTGTAAGTATGATGCAGTCGATTTTTCACGTTCTTTAAGAAAATAAATCATAAAGTAAGCTATTAAACAGTTGTGGCAAGAAAAAAAGATGTCCTCATGTTTCCGTTTATAAACGACATTTATTTATTTTTCAGTTATCTGACGTTAAAGAACTGTTAATTAGCATAAAAGAACGAAGACAAAAACATTAAAACTATATTAATAATTCGATTTATTGGGGTAGAAAACAGGAATTAACTTCCCAAGCTTAGGCGCAGCAACCAAAAGGCTACTTCAAGGAAGGTAGACAGCAGATAAATTTCACTAATAGAGAGCTTCAACAATTTGAACGCTGTGACTAGAGAGACACATATCATCGTTTGTAGTGGAAGGAAAACGTGAGTTATTTGAAGAACTGATTTAATACTCGTGGAAACTCTGTGACTGCCAATACCGATGGCAACTCTGTGACTGCCAATAGATCCTCGCTCTTTCCACGTTTATAAGTGAGTCACGGAAAAATTCTCATTGAACGCAACCGGGCCTCGAACCCAGGGTCTTCCAGTTACGCACCGGATATGCTTCCGCTACACCACAGCAGCCTCTAATTCCTCCAGACTCACACACGCTAACTGCCAAGCCAATTTGGCAGGTTGCTTCTTGGAGCCCCGCACAATGCTGGGAATTCACCAAAGATGGTAAGCAGCAACTGAAGAAATAATTAGAGCCACCCCGGTGGCGCAGTGGTCTAAGCGATGGCCTCTGATCATTCGTTTGAACGGGGTCCGGGTTCGAATCCCAGTGAGGCATGGATGTTGTACTTGTCTTATGGCACTGGTTCACTCACTTCCCTGGAACCAGTGACCCTAAATTAGGGACGAGCGACTGCTTATAGCCCATTGAGTTGCTCACGGTGGTCGTTAAACCTCCAATCAAAAAAAAAAAAAAAAAGAAAGAATTAGAAGCCGAATGAATAATTAATACAGACATTTAACGTAGACCAGGAACATCAAACATAGATCCTCACTCTTTCCACGTTTATAAGTGAATCACGGAAAAATTCTCAATTGCCGCAACCGGGAGTCGAACCCAGGGTCTTCCAGTTACGCGCCGGATATGCTTCCGCTACATCACAGCGGCCTCGAATTCCTCCAGACTCAAACACGGAAGCATATCCGGCGCGTAACTGGGAGACCCTGGGTTCGACTCCCGGTGGCGGCCAATGAGAATTTTTCCATGACTCATTTATAAACGTGGAAAGAGCGAGGATCTTTGTTAGATGTTCCTGGTCTACGTTAAATGCCTGTATGAATTATCCATTCGCCTTCTAATTATTTCTTCAGTTGCTGCTTACCATCTTTGGTGAATTCCTAGCATTGAGCGGGGCTCCTGGAAGCAGCCTGCCATATTGGCTTAGCAGTTAGTGTGTTTGAGTCTGGAGGAATACGAGGCCGCTGTGGTGTAGAAGAAGCATATCCGGCGAGTAACTAAAAGACCCGGGGTTCGACTCCCGGTAGCGGCCAATGAGAATTTTTCCGTAACTCACTTATAAATGTGGAAAGAGCGAGCATCTTTGTTTGATGTTCCTGGTCTACGTTAAATGCCTGTATTAGTTATCCATTCGCCTTCTAATTATTTCTTCAGTTGCTGCTTACCATCTTTGGTGAATTCCTAGCATTGTGCGGGGCTCCAAGCAGTAGCCTGCCATATTGGCTTCGCAGTTAGTGTGTTTGAGTCTGGAGGAATACGAGGCCGCTGTGGTGCAGAGGAAGCATATCCGGCGAGTAACTGAAAGACCCGGGGTTCGACTCCCGGTAGCGGCTAATGAGAATTTTTCCGTAACTCACTTATAAATGTTGAAAGAGCGAGGATCTTTGTTTGATGTTCCTGGTCTACGTTTAAATGCCTGTATGAATTATCCATTCGCCTTCTAATTATTTCTTCAGTTGCTGCTTACCATCTTTGGTGAATTCCTAGCATTGTGCGGGGCTCCATGAAGCAGCCTGCCATATTGGCTTAGCAGTTAGTGTGTTTGAGTCTGGAGGAATACGAGGCCGCTGTGGTGTAGAAGAAGCATATCCGGCGAGTAACTGAAAGACCCGGGGTTCGACTCCCGGTAGCGGCCAATGAGAATTTTTCCGTGACTCACTTATAAACGTGGAAAGAGCGAGGATCTTTGTTTGATGTTCCTGGTCTACGTTAAATGCCTGTATGAATTATCCATTCGCCTTCTAATTATTTCTTCAGTTGCTGCTTACCATCTTTGGTGAATCCCCAGCATTGTGCAGGGCTCCAAGAAGCAACCTGCCAAATTGGCTTGGCAGTTAGTGTGTTTGAGTCTGGAGGAATACGAGGTCGCTGTGGTGTAGAGGAAGCATATCCGGCGAGTAACTGAAAGACCCAGCGTTCGACTCCCGGTAGCGGCCAGTGAGAATTTTTCCGTAACTCACTTCATCATCATCATCATTGTCAACCATTATCAATCCACTGCTGGACGAAGGTCTCCCCAAGTTTCCTCCACAACGGTCTGTCTTGTGCCAGTCTCCTCCATGTCACTCCCGCATATTTACGAATTTCATCCACCCATCTCCCATGTGGTCTTTTTCTGGGTCTTTTCCTGTCCATTGGAATCCAATCTAAAATTTCGGCTGTCCATCTATGGTCTGTCCTTCTGGCAGTATGTCCAGCCCATTGCCATTTCAGGGATTTAACTCTGATCATGATGTCTTCCACTCTCGTCATTTTTCGGATCCACGAGTTCCTCTTCTTATCTCTCCTGGTTATACCAAGCATGCACCTCTCCATGCTTCTTTGAGTTGTCTGCAGCTTTTGTATGTCTCTTTTAGTTAAGGTCCACGTCTCTGCACCATACGTAAGCACTGGAAGGATGCATTGATCAAACACTTTTCTTTTAAGACATAATGGCATATTGCTCTTGAAAATTATGCTGTTTCTTCCAAAAGCTCTCCAGGCAAGTTTTGTACGCCGATTAATTTCTTCATCAATGTGACCCTCACTTGATATCTGCTGTCCAAGATAAACATACGTATCTGTTATCTCCAGTTTTTCTCCATCAATCGATAAATCTTCATTTCTTGTAAAAGCATTGAACATCACTTTTGTCTTCTGAAAGTTCATTTTAATCCCACTTCTTTACTCTTGTCAGCAAGTTCCTGGATCATACTCTGCAGCTCTGATGGGGTAGTTGCAAAAATGACTACGTCATCAGCAAAACGAAGGTGGGTTAGATAATCTCCATTAATCTTTATCCCTTTGTTTTCCCAGTTCAGTGATTGAAAGACATTTTCCAATGTGGCATTAAAGAGCTTCGGAGATATGGTGTCACCTTGTCTCACTCCCTTTCCAATTTTTATGTGTGTTGTATTTTCAAACAGCCGAATCTTTGCACTTGCATTTTCATAGATGTTATTAATAATATTAATGTATGCATCTTCAACACCGCAGGATTTCAGAGCCGTGGTAACTGCTGATGGTTTCACCGAATCAAAGGCTTTTTCATAATCGATAAAAGCCATGCACAATGGAAGTTCATATTCCCTCGCTCTTTCAATCAGTTCTCTCAGTACGTGGATATGATCTATTGTGCTGTAGCCACTCCTGAATCCAGCTTGTTCTCTCGGTTGAGCCATGTCCAGTGTTACCTTCAAGCGGTGTGAAAGAACTTTAGTGAAGATTTTATAAACCACTGATAGGAGGCTGATAGGTCTGTAGTTCCTAAGATCCTCAATGTCACCTTTTTTATGTAGCAGGATCATTGTAGCATTGTTCCAATCCTCAGGAATCTTCCCTTCATTAAGGCATCAGAGTGAAAATTTGGGCAGTACTGTTTCAATTTCTCCACTTGCTTCTTGTATGATGTCTATAGTAATTCCATCTTCTCCTGGAGCTTTCCCTCGCTTCATGTTCTTGATTGCATGAGCAACTTCTGCTGGGAGGACTGGAAGAACTCTGGTACCTTTCATGATGTCTGGAGTACATGTATCATCCCTTTCATATAATTTGGAGTAGAAATCTTTCACTCTTGTCAAAATTTCGCCTCTATTTCTTGTTATAGAACCATCTTCTTTTCTCAGAGTCATAATCTGTTTTCTTCCCTTACTGAGATGTCCCTTTGCTATCTTAAGGCTTTGGTTGTTTTCAATTGCTTTCCTCACTAGCTCACAGTTGAATTTCCTTACGTCTTCAGTGATACTTTTTCGTGTTGTCTTGCATAGCTCTATATATTCCACTTTGGAAGTCACATCTTCTTTAGTTGTCCTCATCTCTCTTCTTTTTGCATCAACATTTTGGTTTTTCCTGATAATTTGTTCACATGCAACTTGTTCTTAGACCCAGCTAATTTTGTTGCTGTTTCCATTAGAGCTTTGGTTACTTTTCTGTTAACTTCCGAAATATCCACTTCTTCCGATGTTAGGCCTTCTAAAGCAGAGAATCTGTTCTTCAGTTCCAACTTGAAAGTATTATGGTGTTTTTTAAGGTTGGTTATGTCAATACATTTTGTTTGTCTTATGAGCTTGCCACGTTCCAGTTTAGTGTTGAGGTGCATCTTACATCTCACCAATCTATGGTCACTACCTGTGTTGAACTTGTTCAGCACACTGGATCTTTGTTTGATGTTCCTGGTCTACGTTAAATGCCTGTATTAGTTATCCATTCGCCTTCTAATTATTTCTTCAGTTGCTGCTTACCATCTTTGGTGAATTCCTAGCATTGTGCGGGGCTCCATGAAGCAGCCTGCCATATTGGCTTAGCAGTTAGTGTGTTTGAGTCTGGAGGAATACGAGGCCGCTGTGGTGTAGAGGAAGCATATCCGGCGAGTAACTGAAAGACCCGGGGTTCGACTCCCGGTAGCGGCCAATGAGAATTTTTCCGTAACTCACTTATAAATGTGGAAAGAGCGAGGATCTTTGTTTGATGTTCCTGGTCTACGTTAAATGCCTGTATGAATTATCCATTCGCCTTCTAATTATTTCTTCAGTTGCTGCTTACCATCTTTGGTGAATTCCTAGCATTGTGAGGGGCTCCAAGGAAGCAGCCTGCCATATTGGCTTAGCAGTTAGTGTGTTTGAGTCTGGAGGAATTCGAGGCTGCTGTGGTTTAGCGGAAGGTTATCCGGCGCGTAACTGGAAAGACCCTGGGTTCGACTCCCGGTTGCGGCCAATGAGAATTTTTCCGTAACTCACTTATAAATGTGGAAAGAGTGAGGATCTTTGTTTGATGTTCCTGGTCTACGTTAAATGCCTGTATTAGTTATTCATTCGCCTTCTAATTATTTCTTCAGTTGCTGCTTACCATCTTTGGTGAATTCCTAGCATTGTCCGGGGCTCCAAGAAGCAGCCTGCCATATTGGCTTAGCAGTTAGTGTGTTTGAGTCTGGAGGAATTCGAGGCTGCTGTGGTGTAGCGGAAGCTTATCCGGCGCGTAACTGGAAGACCCTGGGTTCGACTCCCGGTTGCGGCCAATGAGAATTTTTCCGTAACTCACTAATAAACGTGGAAAGAGCGAGGATCTTTGTTTGATGTTCCTGGTCCACGTTAAATGCCTGTATTAGTTATTCATTCGCCTTCTAATTATTTCTTCAGTTGCTGCTTACCATCTTTGGTGAATTCCCAGCATTGTGCGGGGCTCCTAGAAGCAGCCTGCCATATTGGCTTAGCAGTTAGTGTGTTTGAGTCTGGAGGAATTCGAGGCCGCTGTGGTGCAGAGAAGCATATCCGGCGAGTAACTGAAAGACCAGGGGTTCGACTCCTGGTAGCGGCCAATGAGAATTTTTCCGTAACTCACTTATAAATGTGGAAAGAGCGAGGATCTTTGTTTGATGTTCCTGGTCCACGTTAAATGCCTGTATGAATTATTCATTCGCCTTCTAATTATTTCTTCAGTTGCTGCTTGCCATTTTTGGTGAATTCCTAGCATTGTGCGGGGCTCCAAGAAGCAGCCTGCCATATTGGCTTAGCAGTTAGTGTGTTTGAGTCTGAAGGAATTCGAGGCCGCTGTTGTGTAGCGGAAGCATATCCGGCGCGTAACTGAAGGACCCTGGGTTCGACTCCCGGTTGCTGCCAATGAGAATTTTTCCGTGACTTACTTATAAACGTGGAAATAGCGAAGATCTTTGTTTGATGTTCCTGGTCCACGTCAAATGTCTGTATTAAATTTCTTTGAACCCATTGGTAAAATCCATTTTGGAAAAGTTCTTGAGGCTGCCGTTTCATCCATGGACTCACAGCCAGTTTAACGTCTGTCACATCGTCGAAATATTCCCCACGAAGGGTGTTCTTCAAAGGGGCAAACAGGAAAAAGTCTGACGGAGCCAAATCAGGACTGTAGGGGTTGGGGCATCACGATCCACCCCATTTTGCCAATAACCTGTGAAGTATCCATTGAAATGTGGAGACGTGCGTTATCATGGTGTAAAACAACACTATGAAGTGGAATGCCACGTCTTTTCTTTCTAATATTTCCTGTTGCTGTGACGAGGTCTTTCAGTCGTTGCCTGTTGGAATATGTCACTGCAGTTGAGAGTCTTCCACTCCGTTGTTTCACTGACGCTGAACTGTTCCCTTCTCTAAATCTCTTCATCCATCTTCGGCCATTACTGATATCGATTGTGGCAGCTCCATACACAGGAGTCTTCTGTGGATTTCTGGAACCTCACATCCCTCTTTCTCCAAAAATTTAATTACGGCTCGCTGCTCTTTTCTGTGATTAACGATCTTTGCTTCCGTTTCTGAAATAAAATTGTTCCCACATTGGTAACATATCATAGTACATGTCAGTGCAGTTTCTTTGAAAACACTTCAAAATTTCGAAAGTTATTAGGGAGGAGGCATTAATTTCAGGAGATGTCCCTTGTATATTTATATAAAATATATAAATCATATTACTCTGGCGTAATGTTAAGCAATTACTTTGCTAGAATGGCCAGGTAATAACCCTGGTCTGAATCCAATAGGAAATCTGTGAACCCGATCAAAGAAATTCGTTAGTCGGAAGCAACCAAAGAATAAAGCGCAATTAATAGAAGCAATGACACAAACTTGCTTTCTCATTAATAAATAATCCTGTTGGTTCGATTCCACAGCGGCGGCTGAAAAACAATTTTTCGGTTGCTGTGTGTTTCTGGAACGTGGAAAGAGCGATGTATTTATTTATTAACTGTCGCCACGTATTTGGAATAATTTCACCTTGGATCTCGCCCTTTGGATTTAACTGCTATAATATATATATAGCTAGTGCCGTTAATGCCCACCAGATGGAGACGTCTCAGTAGCTGAGCCCATCTTACGGATTTATGATGTCAGTAGCTGACTTTAAAAATACACATAGCACCGTGGATTGTTGACCCCCGTGGCGTAAAGGTAACGCACTCGGCGCGATACCGAGAGTTCTGTTGGTTCGATTCCACAGCGGCGGCTGAAAAACAATTTTTCGGTTGCTGTGTGTTTCTGGAACGTGGAAAGAGCGATGTATTTATTTATTAACTGTCGCGACGTATTTGGAATATTTTCACCTTGCTTTCTCATTATAACACCTCACGAGCTAAAACGTTTGGTTCACTCCATGGCACGTCATTGTACGACTGTTTTTGAGTACTAACAGAAATGATAAATAGTTATGAAATACGCTTTATCATGTTTTTCTGCACATAACTTCTTTTAAAATGCAATTTTAATAAAGTGTGCTGCATTACATTCTGCATTACATTATTTTTCCAAAGATATTTAATTTTATTTTATTACTCTGAAAAAGACTGATGTTATAAGACATCAAATCTCAGAAATATAAAATTTTCCAAAAGGTTTGCATTTTAATGTATTCTTAATTCTTACTGAACAAACTCTTTCTTTCTCTCTTCAGGAGGTGGAAATATTCAGTTACATCGGCGGCTACATGGGAATGTGGCTCGGATTATCTTTGGTGTCTCTGTTCGATCTGTTTGAGACCTTGACTGCTCTTGTGCACTTCTCTGCATCGAGAGCCTGGAAGAAAAGAAAGCCGAACAAGGATAAAATATATCGAATTCAACGTTACTAAATCTCGATATGTCATATTTTCTTTATTGCAAAGCTATTTCCTTAATCACTTCTAAGTAATTAACACATCAGATTACCACAACCACTTTTTCTATTTTCTAAAAGCAAACTGATTTACTAAGACAACTTTTGGGCAAATCCGAACACTGAATAATTACAAAGGGAAATTTTCTCTTAAGAAGAGGATAATCTTTATTTTCATCAACTGTATATAAGCTATCTCACAGAGCATTTTTTCAGTTGAAAATATGAGCGTTATATAGAACATGTAAATAGCTTCAGAGAGTATTTTCCTGTTAAGAACACAATTTCTATAGAATAAAAACATTTAAGTGATATCGAAAAGAATTTCACATTTGAGAAGAAAATGATTAGGCTGTAAATGTATTTAAATAATCAAAAAAAGACTTATATATTCGTAAGATATATGTGAATAAAGCATCAAAATGATATCGGAAAAACGTTTTCTGTTGAGAAAGAAATGTCTGTGCTGTAAATGTATTTATATAATCTCAAAACGATTTTTTGTTACGTTTTAACCAATGACGTTACGTTTTAACCAATGGCGTTATTTGGCGGGTGAGCTCAGTGAGTAGGCGGAGTTTCTATAGCTCAAATTCAGGGGTTCCCTGCTAATGTATACATTTTCGCTTAGAAAAATGAACGTACAGCAGAATTTAAGATGAGCTATAGAAGACAGGATTTCAATCTCACTTTTGCCCCTATTCACTGATTTCTATTTGGCTCAGATTATTAGAAAAATCAAGCAGAAATAAGAGATTTCGCTATTTTTACACAGAATCACTGCTATACTAACTTATCGGGCCATTAGCGCCAAATTTTAATGCTTTCTGGTCAGATAAATTGAATTTTGGAAAGAAATTGTACCAAATTTTCCGGAATAATAAGTGTGGCATACATTAGCTATGGGTCGTTTTCATTTGTGCTCAAAATTTCAAAAGGTACAAAATAATCGTCTTCGAGAAAATGTGTACAAAACAATTTACATTGCAGATATAGGGCGGAAGATGAATCCAAACACTCATTAAGAGACAGCCTTAAATTACGAATCATTACCATAGGGCTTCTCTTCACACATCGTAAAATTCTAAATCTTTCGCAATGAGCTGTTTACAAAGCCACCTGAACGTCAACGTTACGTACCTAAGTGAGGATGGCAAGTTTCTGATAGCTATTGGGTGTTCTTCATAACTGACCACTTCAGTGTAGGTACGTATTAAACAATGAAAGCTATGACTTTCATTGACATTTTCTAATAATACAAGGGTTGTCCCAAAACAACTGAGACTGTTTTTATAAAAAAATATGCGTACCTTAATTATCAAGGAAGAAGTAATCTTTTTCGAAATACTGTCCATTGCATCGAATACAGTCCCAACGTTCTCCCCACTTTTTGAAAATGCTCACCTTAATTATTAAGGAAGTGGTCATCTTTTCTGAAATGCTGTCCATTGTATCGAATACAGCTGTTCCAACGTTCCTCCCACTTTTTGAAAATACTCACCTTAATTATTAAGGAAGTGGTCATCTTTTCTGAAATGCTGTCCATTGTATCGAATACAGCTGTTCCAACGTTCCTCCCACTTTTTGAAAATACTCACCTTAATTATTAAGGAAGTGGTCATCTTTTCTGAAATGCTGTCCATTGTATCGAATACAGCTGTTCCAACGTTCCTCCCACTTTTTGAAAATACTCACCTTAATTATTAAGGAAGTGGTCATTTTTCTGAAATGCTGTCCATTGTATCGAATACAGCTGTTCCAACGTTCCTCCCACTTTTTGAAAATACTCACCTTAATTATTAAGGAAGTGGTCATCTTTTCTGAAATGCTGTCCATTGTATCGAGTACAGCTGTTCCAACGTTCCTCCCACTTTTTGAAAATACTCACCTTAATTATTAAGGAAGTGGTCATCTTTTCTGAAATGCTGTCCATTGTATCGAATACAGCTGTTCCAACGTTCCTCCCACTTTTTGAAAATACTCACCCTAATTATTAAGGAAGTGGTCATCTTTTCTGAAATGCTGTCCATTGTATCGAATACAGCTGTTCCAACGTTCCTCCCACTTTTTGAAAATACTCACCTTAATTATTAAGGAAGTGGTCATCTTTTCTGAAATGCTGTCCATTGTATCGAATACAGATGTCCCAACGTCCCTCCCACTTTTTGAATGACCTCTGGAATTCTTCCTAAATGCTAATCAAGCACCCCGCCGCAGCTCTAATAAGTTGTTCATCAGTCTCAAATTGTAGTCTCCGTCATGTCTTTAAAAAAGACATTACGGAGACTACAATTTGAGGAAAAACTAGAAAGTAAGGAAAAACCAGAAGTCCCATGGTGACAAACCTATACTATATGTATTATGATATGCAGGTTGGGGCATCAACTTAATATTCATTTTCTCCAAATGAGAAACGACAAAACTGGTCATGTGTAGACTTCCATTAGGCCGCACATGAACAGAAATGCGGAACCCAAGCTGAACAAACCCGTTTCATGCCCAAATGCTGCGTTAAAATTCTGTGAATTGACGATTTTGAAATGCGAACCATATCTTCGATATCCCTAATTGATAGCTGTCTGCCGTCCTGTATAATAACACCTATTGTATTGATGTTTAGCTCTGTAACACTCGTTGAAGATCCTCCTCCATGCGCGATTACAGCCGCCGGCTCACAGCCATCCATAGAGTCTTTATGCCATCAGTAAATCGTTGACCTTCCTAGACTATCACCTTTATAGGTCTCTTGCATAAGACGGAAAGTGTCGCCGACAAACTTCTTAAGTCGAGAGCAAAATTTAATGGCGCATCTTGTTTCCTCTTTCAGATCCATTTTTTTTCAAAAACTTAGAACGCAAAAGCACTTGTTAGGGGTTCACAAAACGCTTGTAAAACTGCGCGCTACTGACGACGCATGCACGATAAACAGGTGTGGTCATTTTCTGTGGTTACTTCAACGACTGTCGTTTTTTCGATACTCATGTCCAGGTCGAACGCAGTACTGCGCATTTTTTTTGGAAAACATTCTCAGTTGATTTGGGATAAGCTATGTAAAAATAATGGAATTGTTTCAGGTATTTGGAAGAATAATCGAATGTGGGGGAGAATTCCGGGTCACATAAATTGATAAAATTTCTTAAATGGAAACCTAAGCCCTAAATCCATATATTATGTAAAACTCAAAGATACATGTGGTAATACTCTCGTAGAGTTTTTTTATAAACCCTGACATTTTCTGTGATTATCTGATTTAATCGCTCCATATGTCCATCTGTAACGTATACTCTAGATTCAGTTTCTTTTTGATTTTACTATTTCTTGTTATTTTATTTTCCTCTGCTAATTATCTTCTCACTTAACGAGATATTGTTTCTCCCGCTGAATTATATGTGGCAACGAGTGTAAGTCATGACGTGGTGGTATGCAGTATATATAGGCGCGCTCAAGCATACCAGAGAGGGTTCGTTGTATATATGATAGGTTCTTCCTAATTATTGTTATGCGATTCTACGAAAGTTCGGTCTAACAGTAGTTGTGTTATATTGGAGTGTGTATTGAGTAATACCAGGAGCTCCCAATAAAAGGTTAAAAGTGAGTACGTTTTCTTAGTTCATTTTATTGTCAGACCTCTGTCTGGCCGTTAAGTCTATTTCATTGAGTGTTTACGTTAAGTTCAGGGGATATTGTGTTCACCGCTCTAATAAGGAGCCTTCAAGGTACTAATGTACTAAAGCCGAAGTTATATTACTGATATTCGAGATGAGGAACGCTGAGTAAGAATAATTCCATATTCTTGGTATTTATTGCACGTGAGTGTCTTACCTAAACAAACTCTAGCACTTTAATGATTAAGCACACTTTAGCTACGTCAAGTAACCTTTCAATAACCCTAACGTAACTTAGCGTAAGCTTTCCTGCACTACACGTCCAGCAGGAGAACGCTCTTCATTACACATCTTTTCTTATGGTTCCTCAAGATCACTGAAGTTGATCATTCTGAAAGTCGTTTCTCACAATGTTCAAACAAGAATTATCCCATGTGAAAATAATTCCTCCTTAATTGGGAATGCAGTTTCAAAATTTCTCAAAAATGTATACAACTTGAAATGCCTTGGTAATATGTTAATAATTTGAAATATGCAAAATTTTCGTTTGTTTTCTCCATTATTTCCCATGCGAGTGTAAAACTATTTTAGAGAATTCCATTAATCGGCGGTAGTATTTCTAGAAAGGAGATTTTCTTTCTCGAACCAAGCGAATTAAAGAAATAACAAATTCAGTCCATGTATTCAGAAATTTCCTGATGTACTTTTACATGTAATCGCAAAAATTAAAAAGATTGTTAAACACTTGCATTATAAGTTTGTGTTTATATTCTTTAATCTCACATATAAAACACAAAACGTCCGTTTGTCTGAAGCAGCAAAAACTCTCGAACGCCGAACTGTGGCATTGTCAAATTTTCACAGTTTATTAATACTGGAATTTCTAGGTCAACGCAGCTATTTTAAGATCTCCAAGTTGTTCCGTTCGCGAGTTATGGATTAATTAATAAGCTAATCCATAAAGTCAGCATCGCTTGCTACGTCATCGTTATCTGTTCCAAATAAGAAAGCACGTGACTGCATTCATCCACAGGTGTTTCTATTCTTTGAGAACTGTGCATAAAAAATGCAAAAACGAACTTTGCGAAATCTTAACGAAACGGGCTGAAATTTTGGTCAACACCATGAATTGGTAATAAAAGGAGTCCCTCAAAATTTCACCGGAATCCGGTCAAAACTTTTTTAAATAGGCATGAAATTTTTAATTCATCGGTAAACAGCAATATAGCGCAGAAACGGCTAATAAAATTTTGACGGCTAATTAAAAAAATTATTGACCGATTCAGGAGAACTTTGAAGGTCATGTTCCTATTAACGATTTATGGTGTTCATTAAAATTTCAGCCAGTTTCTTAAAATACTCGCAAAGATACGTTTTTAACTTTTTTTATCTCAGAGATTCGCCCCTCAAAGACGTTTGAAACGAAAGCATGTGATGCATTTGATCGTCAATAACAAATTGTTAACGAATTTTGTTCAGTCAGTTTTCCAATGCTGTGTCTCCTGGACGCGTGTTAAATAATTCGTAACGCTTTTAGTTCACTTGATTCTACAGCTGTATGTTGTAACGTCAAGAACAAAGGATCCAACAAAATTATATATTGTCGACGATGAAGGAGAATCCAAAAATGTTGTGTGCGGCCAAGTGCTGAAATAATCATACCATAAATAAATATAACACCACTATTTTTAAGAAATCATCTGACAAAAAATTTATTTTTGGTCAGATGATTTCTTAAAAATAGCTGTTCCTGAATCAATTTTTGACGCCAATTCTAGAAATTACTTCCATTTTTCTCCATCACGTCAGGTTTTTAATTAAAATAAGAAGTTATGTTTTCAAGATTTTAATTAATGTAAAAGCACAAAAATGCAAACACAATGTCCCACAAAGACTTTTTTTCTTTACAAAAACACTTTAAACTTACTGTAAAGAACTGACCTGTGACTAGTCTTTAACAAAACGACAAGCAAACAGTGTTCAATTAATTTTCAAACTTTTTTTTTTACTTTCTTGCAGATCCTCCTTTATATTTATTGTCCCTCTTCAACATCCAACAATAGTCGGCCATCATGGTTTCATTCCATCTCCCCTGGTACCTCTTCTCCATCTCCTTAATAACCTGATGAAAGCGGTCACCATGCTCTTCACTATAATGTCCCAGATGTTCCGGAAAGTAGTCGATATGGGAGTGTAGAAAGTGAACTTTTACACTCATGTTACAACCCAACTGCTTGAAGTTTTCCAACATTGTTTCAACAATTTTTCTGTAATTAGGATCTTTGTGATTCCCTAGAAAGTTTTCGGTTACAGATCGGAATGCTGTGCATGCGTCTTTTTCTCTCTCATTCATCGTTTTCTCAAAATTTTGTCCTTCATCAGCTTTTTTATTTGAGGGACGACAAAAATTCCAGCTTTCAATTTTTCTATTGTGATTAAGGGAAATTTCATAGAAAGGTACTTGAAGCATGGTCCATCTTGTGGTAGAACCCTTACAAACTGCTTCATCAACCCCAAATTGATGTGTAGTGGTGGAAGCAATACTTTTTGTGGTCTACAGGTGGGTCATGCAGGATGTTTGTAATCCCAGGAACAAACTTTCTCCACTCTGGCCAAACTCTCATTGTCCAATGCCTTTGCTTTTCCCTACTGTCCCATTCATATAGAAAGCAAGGCATTTTCGTGTACCCAGTTTGTTGTCCTAATAGCATTGCTATTACTCTGAAGTCACCACAGATAAGCCATTTGTGTTCCTCATACTGTATATTTGTTAATAGTACCTTCATGTTCTCGAATGTCTCTTTCATTTTAATTGAGTGGGCCACAGAAATGGGCCCATACACATTCCCATTATGCAGTAACACATTTTTGAGGCTTGTCTTGGACGAGTCAATAAAATGTCTCCCCTGAGTAGGATCATGTTCAATGTCATACAAGTGCATTAACCCGTTGATGTTATTGCAGTAAACCAAGAAATCGTTCTGTGAGAAAAAAGGAAGTACTTCTTTTTGTGTGTCGGTACCATGAAAAATGTGCTCCTGGAGCCAGAAGATTCTTACTTTTCAACCGGGAGCCAAGTAGTTCTGCAGATTCCTTAGGCAAGTTCAGATCACGTACTAGATCATTAAGTTCATTATGGGAGAACAGTTGTGGATTAGAGTCGTTTTCCGGCTTTTTTTTTTTTTTTGATTGGAGGTTTAACGACCACCGTGAGCAACTCAAATGGGCTATAAGCAGTCGCCCGTCCCTAATTTAGGGTCACTGGTTCCAGGGAAGGGAGAGAGCCAGTGCCGGAAGACAAACACAACATCCATGCCTCACCGGGATTCGAACCCGGACCCCTACGGACGAATGATCAGAGGCCAACGCCTTAGACCACTGCGCCACCGGGGCGGCCCGGCTTTTAGACATCATCACTATCGTCTTCGGAGATTGCATAACGTTCATATGCGTCTTCTTCCGCCACGTTCTCTAACACAGCTGGAGGAAGAGAGGCCCGCAGATATTTTCCACGTGGATTTGGCCTAATACCTGTAGGAATGCTTGGATGCACAATGTTGTTCTAATCTTTCGAATTGCAGCCCTTAACCTTAATTAAGCAGAAGTAACAGTCGTTCAGGTGGTTTTTAGGCTCCCTCCACACATAGGTATTGCAAACGGCATGCACGCTTGCTTCCCTTTTGTCCATTACCTTAACCTCTCAACGCAATAGCGGCACACTTTATGTGGTGCCTATGCCTTATCCTGATCACCAAGATGCGCTTTAAAATAAGCATAGTAAGCTTTCTTCACAAAGTCTGGGATATCCTTTCTTTGCTTAAGCACTACATAATTTCCACAAATGCCACAGAACACATTAGGACAATTTGCACACTTGGGTTTCGACATTGTAAGACTACGCACTCCCTATAGAGATAGCAACTTAGAACAGCTGTGTAAATCCGAACAGAAAGAGCAATGAACTGGAAATGTGAGCACCTGACTGGCGGGAATGCTATTTTTCGATTCTTGCCAATTATCTTTTCAGTCTTTCTTCTACAGTTGGCTAGTTCGCAATACTCCAAAAGTAACCTTACGTTGCTTTGACGACGATTGGCAAAAGAGATTGCTGAAATGAATTCCGCTAAAACGCCCCTGACTGCACATGTAATGCCATCAGCGATAAATCTTCGAAGTCAACTTGGGTCGATTGAGCAAATAATGTACGTGATAGAAGATAAGTTAGTAAAATCATGCAATGCATTGATTATGATACGCTTTCCAACATACTAGGAATCATTACTAAAGTTATGAGGAAAATTGCTGTGGAATAAATCTCACTCATGTGCCCTGACCTTTGATCCCATTTCGATGATATTCAACATAACGGGTTCAGTATACCTCCGAAATAATATGATAACGTTTTGTCGCAATCGAATAAATTTTACGTAAGTTACTCGTATGATGCAAAAGGGCTATGGAACAGATCCCGCTTCTGTATACTAACCTTTTATCCCATTTTGCCCATTTTCAATAGGATTCGCCCCCAGGCAGGTCCCTACAACATACTAACATTTCATCCAAATCAAAGAATTTTTTCGTACACTATCACGCATAATGGCGATGGAAGTGATTCCGCTCCTATGTCCTGACCTTTGATCTCCATTTCGCCAATTTTCAACAGGGTTTGTCCCCAGGTGGTGCCCTACCACATACTAAAATTAATCGAAATCGAACCTTTTTTACGTTAGTATGCCGCATAAGAGCAGTGGAATGGATCCGCCCCTATGTTCTCACGTTTGACCCCATTTCGTTCACTTTCAACAGGGTTCCTTCCCAGATGTTCCCCTACCAAATACTAAAATTTCATTGATACGAACGATTTCTACGCAAGTTATCGTGCCGACGAACATACGCACACAACGCGTGACGTAATGAGGCAGATGGGAATCGCGACCATCTGCTCGCAAGAGTGTGACGTCATAAAACTTTAATAGGATCAACACACAACGCGTGACGTAATGATACAAATGGCGTGTCCGCGCGCCAACATCTAATGGGACGACGCCATGACACTACACTAAAAACGTGGTAATTCGGGGTAGTTATTTAACCCACTAAACAAATTTTCCTGAAGTCGAGATCAAGCTAAATCGATTTCTAGTACCAGAAAACGGTCGGTTAACGACTTTCATCAAAATCCTTAGAGCCATTTTCAAAATAAAATTTACTTACATACAAGAATTGCTCCTTTAAGGTGAATGTCAAGTAATTTTGCTTCCTGTACTTCGAATGGAAACATTTCTGTACACATTTCCTTTCCAATTAATGCGTTCCCAAGGATGAAAATTTGAATATCGATTAAAATATCTTCATTTTATAACTTGCAATACTTAATATTTTCTAAAACATAACCATAATTATGCAATCCAACATTTGTTTGTCTACTGACGTCACGAAAATACAGGTCACGCCATCTTTTTTCTGGACAATTAATGCGTTCACAAGGATGAAAATTTGAACATCGATTAAAATAGCTTCATTTTATAACTCGGAATACTTAATATTTTCTAAAACATAACCATAATTATGCAATCCAACATTTGTTTGTCTACTGACGTCATCAAAGTACAGGTCGCGCCATCCTTTTTCTGGTTTCAACACCACCAAAGGAAAAAGTATTGATTTTTAATATAATTATGGTTATGTCTTAGAAAATATTAAGTATTCCAAGTTATAATATGAAGTTATTTTAATTGATGTTCAAATTTTCATGCTTGGGAACACATTAATTGTGAAGAAAATGTGTACAAAAGGGTTTTCATTGGAAGTATAGGAAGTAAAATTACTTGACGTCCACTTTAATAATATGGGATAAGGGCGATGGAAAGGATCGCAATACTATGTTCTGACCTTTGACCCCATTTCGTCCAATTTCAACAGGGTTCGTTCCCAGGTGGTACCCTACCACATACTGAAATTTCATCGAAATCGAACCATTTTTAAGCACGTTATGACGCATAAGGGCAATGGAATGCATCCCGCTCTTATGCCCTGACCTTCGACTCCAATTCACCCATTTTGAATAGGATTCGTCCCCAGGCAGTAACCTACCACACAGTAAAATTTCATTGAAATCGATTCATATTTACGCAAGTTACGGCGAATAAGTGCAATGGAATGGATCCCACTCCTACGTCGTGCCCTTTGAACCCATTTGTCCCATTTTCAATAGGGTTCGTCCCCAGGTGGTCCTCTACCACATACTAAAATTTCATCCAAATTGATCCCTTTTTGCGCCAGTTAACGTGCGGACAGACGGACGGACAAAGCTGGAGCACATACGCTTCTGCAACCTACGGTTGGAAAGCGTGAAAAACTAAGACCAGTGCTGGAATCAGCATGAAAAATTGAGCTAAGCACACATATTAGTTTTCAATCATCTGATCTCATGCAGACTAGTGTAATTTGTAATGACCGAATTTGTCAAATCAGCTTTTTTATGCTTTCCAACCGTAGGTTGAAGAAGCGTATATTCTCCAGCTTTTTCCGTCCGTCCGTCTCTCCGCACGATAACTGGCGTAAAAATGGTTCGATTTCGATGAAATTTTAGTACGTGGTAGGGGACCATCCGGGAAATAACTCTATTGAAAATAGGACAAATGGGGTCAAAGTTCACGACGTAGCAGCGGGATCCATTCCATTTCCCTTATGCGTCATAACTTGCGTAAATATGGTTCAATTTCAATAAAATTGTACTATATGGTAGGGGACCACCTGGGGACGAACCCTATTGAAAATGGACGAAATGGGGTCAAAGGTCAGGACATAGGATTGGGATCCATTACATCGCTTTAATCCTGTGTTATTAAGGCGGACGTTAAGTAATTTTGCTTCCTATGCTTTTAATGGAAAAACTGTTGTACACATTTCCTTCACAATTAATGTGTTCCCAAGCATGAAATTTTGAACATCGATTAAAAAACTTAATATTATAACTTGGAATACCTAACATTTTCCAAAGGATAACCTAAATTATATTAAAAAACAACAACGTTTCCTTTGATTGTGTTGAAATCAGAAAAAAGATGGCGCGACCTGTACTTTGATGACGTCAGTAGACAAATAAATGTTGGATTGCATAATTATGGGTATGTTTTAGAAAATATTAAATATTCCAAGTTATAAAATGAAGCTATTTTAATCGATGTTCAAATTTTTCTCCTTGGGAACGCATTAATTGTGAAGAAAATGTGTACAGAAGTTTTTCCATTGGAAGTATCGGAAGCACAGTTACTTGACGTCCACCTTAAAGAAGCAATTCTTGTATCTATGTAAATTTTATTTTGAAAACGGCTCTAAGGATTTTGATGAAAATCGCTAACCAACCGTTTTCTGGTACTAGAAATCGATTTAGCTTGATCTCGATTTTAGAAAAATTTGTTTAGTGCGTTAAGTAACCACCCGAATTACCACGTGTTTAGTGTCATGGCGTCGTTCCATTAATGTTACACATGCTTAGAAATCTTATGACGTCACAATCTCGCGGCTGAGATGTTGGATTGCGGTCACGCCATCTGTCTCATTACGTCACGCTTTGTGTGTGGATCCTATTAAAGTTTTATGACGTTACACTCTTTCGAGCAGATGGTCGCGATTCCCATCTGTCTCATTACGTCCCGCGTTGTGTGCGTATGATAACTCGCGTAAAACTCGTTCGATTTCTTTGACATTTTAGTATGTGGTAGGGGAACACCTGGAAGGGAACCCTATTGAAAGTGAACGAAATGGGGTCAAAGGTCAGAACAAAGAAATGGGATCCATTCCGCTGCTGTTATGCGACCTAACTAACGTAAAAACCGTTTGATTTTGATGAAATGTTAGTATGTGATAGGGGACAACCTGGAGAGAAACCTTTTTGAAAATGGGCGAAATGGGGGCAAAGGTCAGGACATAGGAGCGAAATCACTTCCGTCGCCATTATGCGTCATTACTTACGTAAAAATGTTTCGATTTGGATGAAATGTTAGTATGTTGTAGGGGCCTTTCTGGGGACAACTCCTGTGAAAAATGGGCGAAATGAGGTCAAAGGTTAGGACACAGGAGCGGGATCTATTCTATAGACCTTATGCATCATAACTTACGTAAAATTGCTTCGATTGCGACAAAACTTTATCATGTTATTTCCGAGGAATATACTGAACCAGTTCTGTTGAATATCATCTAAATGGAATCAAAGGTCAGGGCAGAGGAGCAAGATTTGTTTCACAGCCATTGTCCTCATAACTTCAGTAATGATTTCTGGTATGTTGGAAAGCGTATCTTAATCAATGCATTGCATGATTTTACTAACTTGTTTCTTTCTTGCAAGCATCAATTTTTTCCCCGATTTTTTCAGTGACATGTAAGTGAATATGAAATTAATAAGCCTAATTCCCGGGCGAAGCCGCGTGGTAAAGCTAGTAGTGTATATTTGGTAACAAAAGTGAACAGTGTAAATGAACAGACAGTAGACTGCTGCATATGGTACAACCAATGAAGATATTTACATCTACCTTGGACAGCAGATACCAATCGAGGGCGGCATAGAAGAAGAAATTGACAACAGTATAAAACTTGCTTAGAAAAAGTGGGTTACGCGAAGGCTTTCTAAAATGTACAAGGTCATGACATTAGAGAGATGAATTCCCTCTGTTTATGACGTCAATATCATGTAACACGTCCTGATACGTCGTATCCTGTTTGAAGTCACACACGACAGCGTTGGAAAACAACCGGAAGCCTTGATTTCTGCGTAAGGTAACTAAAAGAGGGAACTCATCCCCCCAATTTCATGGCCTTGTGTTTTCTAGACGGCATTGGTTACACCCTACCTCCGTTAACGATGAGGAGAATGTGTCCTGTAGGATAAAGGGCTGTATAGAAGAATCTGGTGCTTTACTGAAGACCAACGGACTTGATTGGTGGTTCAGTTGAGATTAGGGTTATGGACGTGATTGGTGGTTCCGTTGAGAGTTGTGGACAGGATTGGTGGTTCAATTGGGAGTTGTGGACTTGACTGATAGTTCATTTGAGAATTAAGGACGTGGGTGGTAGTTCAGTTCCTAGTAACTAACATGTTTCGCCGATAAGTTGAGAGTTACGGACGTGATTGGTGGTTCCGTTGAGAGTTACGGACGGGATTGGTGGTTCAGTTAGGAGTCACGAACGTGATTGGTGGTTGATTGGAGAGTTCTGAGCGTGATTGGTGGTTCAATTGAAAGTAAGCGGCATCTGTTGTGGTAGTGTTGAGGGTTAGGACGAGTTTGGTGGTTCTATGGAACATGATATGAACTTCATGCTGCCAATGGGTGTGTCCGTACTTGGTATCAGCAGCATGAGGATATGGATTCCATGGCATCGACTATCTACGGACATAGGTGCGGTTTCATGATATGAACTACATTTATCTGGCAGGAACTCGAACACCTTGTTTGCGTGTATGGACCAACATATGATTGCGAATCATCTACACCACACAATATTAATACCTCCACCGAGAGGGGAATGTGTTTTTCCATGATGTTAATGTTCCATGTCGTTCGTCTCGGCCCTTGCATGAATGGTTTAATGAACACAATGCTAATATGAGACATCTCGAATATCCCACCAAATTGACCTGATCTCAAGAAAACTGAATACATGTGGGATTTCGTGGAATGGCAGGTGAGGTAAGTGAACACCACACCGCTTCATATCGCAGCTATAGACCTCAATACAAAAAGCCTTGGTGAAGATCCCCACAGAACGGTATAGATTTGGTTTTGATACAAGCAGGGTGGTGCCGTTTTATGGGAGAAATGACGGCTCCTGAATTATTACTAGGCAGATAGTCGCAATTCATTAAGCACTCAGTGTACATACCTTAAACAGCAAACAGCAAATGTGACATATCCTTGTAAAACATGTTCATTTTATATTTTCAGCAGCAAATTCATTTAATTTAATATGAGATAAGAAAGTTACATAAACGCTTCGAAATAATATTGGACTACTGAGATCCAATAAGTTTGAAAGATAATCCAATACTTAGTGGGGTCCAATAAATTTGGAAGATGTGTCTATTGTAAAATAGCGTAATCTCGTATTTCATTCAGTAGTGAGATCCTTTCTTAAATTAGGAGAACACTTTCATTGTATTAATGTAAAATAGTTTGGCAGATGCTGACATGCAGGTTACAACATAGTTTTTTTAACACTAGATGCAGAACTTGTGTGTGGAGATTGTGATAGTCAGCTTTTACCAGAAAACAATGAAACTGGCTCTCTTTTGTTTTGCTCCGCAGCGATGGATAATTATTGAACCACATTTTACTTTCCTTTGATTCCGTTTCTTTTCACGAGGGACGTTTCAAATCGCAACGTGCTGCCAATGGTTGTGTCCGTACTTGGTATATTGGTGATTTAAAGACCTGATATGCTGTACTTTCGATGCCGAGATGCACCCCAAGAATTAATCCTTAATGATCATCAATAATCGTTCTCATTTTCCTTTTTGAGAAAAAGTAAACGAAACATTTACTAGGGCATTGAAAATTTGCAACCGAACTCAATTTCACTGCAAGAAGGAGCAGTTTCTCAGTTTTATTGTACGCGCTTTCTGCAATTGCCTTAACAGAAAAATTCCAAATTGAAGAACAGAGCGGGGTCAAATTATCGTTTGGGTATCAAATTCCCTAGATATCACTCTTCTGGAATTTATCTGTGCTGAGTGGGATAGATTGTTTTTATTTCTATAGTGTTTTCAGGTTTAACTGTCGGCATGAACAACCAATGACACCTAACCCTTCGGGGAATATGCTCCCAAAGGTCAAAGGCGTTGTGGCCATTATCTCCATGGATTTCATAAGCAACAGAATCTATTCCTCTCATCTATTTAATAAAGTGTTGGCTTACCTTAGTCTTCAAAACAGCATCGATTCAATGTGGCATGATTGAACGAGGTGCTGATACCGTTCTGCAGGTACGTTCAGCCAAACGGATGTTTTCATCACTTCCCGAATGTTCTCTGAAGTAAGATCTCTCTTGCGAATGCGGCTCTGAACCTCATCTAGCAGAAGCTAAAGTGGGTAAAAATCTCAGAAATATAGGAGCCAGGTAGCCCTCTAAAGTCGCTGTTGTACACCTGAAACCTTCGTGTGACGATGCGCCACCCTAGTGAGATGGCGCATTATCCTGCCAGAAGTAATGCCCCTACCCGGAAATATTATGCAAATGCACAGGTGTTCCTGGTCGCCAATAATGTTAGTATAAAGTGTGAGTCGAAAGTTTTGCAATATTTGGATCACTTTATGTCTTCATACGTGCCTTTGCGAAGAAATGACAGCTTATACTTTTGACGACTAGCATTCAAAGTACAAGCAATCGTGTTGTACCTTCTTTAGCCATCTGTCCTCCAGTTCTTCGATTAC
This sequence comes from Macrothele yani, assembly GCA_039090855.1. Lineage (NCBI taxonomy): Eukaryota > Metazoa > Arthropoda > Arachnida > Araneae > Macrothelidae > Macrothele > Macrothele yani. Next base: position 26,596,695 of record CM077000.1, read on the forward strand.
GCGGCTGTGTCAGTTATTGTCCTTCGAGGCGAACAACTCCTTCACTCCAGCAGCCATCTCCCCTTGGTTGTTGAAGTGCCACCCGCGAAGTAAGTGGACCATGGACCCGAAGATGTAATAATCACACGTGGCAAAGTATGGACTACACTATCTTCCAACAAGTAATTGGACACCTGTGATAGCAAAAGAAAACGAAGTTTATTCACCTTCAATAGTTGGTGGAGCCTCCACGTGCGGCAATTACAGCTGCGACCCTCCGGGGCATACTCTCAACCAGGCGTTGTACGACGGCTAGCGATATTTTCTTCCACTCGGCTTGGAGAAGACAGGTCAGTTCGTTCACCGATTTCGGACGGTGGTCGATGCTCCAACTCGTCCCAGAGGTACTCGATAGGGTTAAGGTCCGGGCTCTGCGCAGGCCAGTTCATTCGATTAAACACATTGTCACCATACCAAGCCATGGTGGACCTCGCAACATGACAGGTGGCATTGTCATCCTGAAAGTAACATGGGTCCACCCCGTAAAACTGCCACAACGTAGGAAGCGCATGGTCATCCAAAATAGTGCAGTAGGTCTCGGCGTTGAGTCTACCAGGAATTGCGACCAAGAGTCCCGTGCCATAACAGGAGAAACACCCCATAGCATAACTCCACAGCCGCCGAACTTCACAGTTGGCATAATACATTCCGGCAGGAGGCGTTCTCTAAGCAGACGCCAAACCCAGACCGTGCTATCCGAACGGTAGAGGGTGAACCTTGATTCTTTGCTCCACAGAACCTGTTTCCACTGTTCAGTGGTGCACTGTCGACGTTCTTTGCCGAGCAGCGCTGTTGGACTTGGTGATCAAAGGCTTGTTGGCGGCAGCACGTCCATGATAACCAAGCAGATGGGCTTCCTTACGGATGGTATTCATCAAGAGAACACTCCCGGATGCCTGTTGAAACTCCTCGTGGTTCTGGCCCATTGATTTGGTGCGGTTCTTCCGAATTTCTGTAGCCAGCACCCGTCGGTCTCTAACTCCCAGTTTTGTGAGTCTGCCGGGTAGGGGCACATTCCGGCAGTCACCTGTCATCTTCCACTTGCCAATCACGTAGGCCACTGTCGATTTTGGGTACTTCAACTCGCTGGATATGTCACGTATGGATCGGCCATTTCTGTGATACCCAACGATTACACGCTTTCTCGAAATCAGAGAGCTCCAAACTGCGTGACATCTTGCACGCGACTGGTTGCGTTGTTGTTTCCCACATGATATTTAACGGCGGTGGCAGTGACGTGTATCAGGACCGCAGATATCGTCGATTGCAGGGGAGTCCAATTATTTGTTGGTAGATAGTGTATATGATGAGTGTGACATCAGTTCGATGACCCCAAGTTCTTGCAATTTTGCCCGGGTCGTTCGCGAGGTATGGCGCCGAGCGCTGTCCTGCTATTGGAGAGCGCGTTTTCTGTTCACCTCTGCAGGGCGCTTCTCCTCCAAAGCGACATACATTCGCTAAAGCTGTTCAGAGTAGAGTTTGACGTTGATGGTTCCACCGTCTGGAACAAATTCGTAAGGGGTTATCCCCTCGAAATTCCTCCAGACGCAGAGCATCCCCTTGTGCTCGAAGCGTCCACGTTTGGCAACAGGTTAAGAAAGCTGGCCCCGGGCTCAACCACTTCCGTTGTGTGTTGGAAATACGGACATAGACCCTCTTAACAGCGCACGTAACAATTCTCTTGATGAAACGTACATCGCGCGGGTTTTCTAGGAATGTCGTGCACACTTCCACTCGGTGGTTTGCTTCAGCTGGCGTCAGTTTGTCAGTTACAACGCGGCAGCACCTGCTGACCTTGCCGAGTTCCTGGAGGTGACGAACCACGGTGTTCTGTGATATGCCCAGCTCTCCTGATAATCTTCGAGTGCTGGTTGTCGGATTTGCCTCTACGGCTTGGAGCACGGCCTCCGAATCCACGGTTCGCGGCCAACCTGAACTTGGCTGATTGTCGAGATTTCTGTCCCTTGAGGAAATCTCTTGAACCATCTGGATGCGATACTGTGGTCCACGGACCCATCCCTTTACGCATGACAAATGTTTCTTGTTGCTTGAACATCGTTATGGCCAAGTTCATACTCGTAAAGCAAAAGTTCCCTAATTTGCCAGTTGTGGCTGTTCATATTTTAGGCTTCCCAACCACAGACAGAACGACGACATGCAATGCTGTTCACAGCAACGACCACCACTTTATATCCCTTTCGACTGACTGCAGTGCGCGAGTTGAACTGGTTTAAACACGTGACATACACGCCGCAGCCCATGCGTTTATGCAAATATTGGAAAACTTTCGACTCACCTTCCGTAAAGTGATTCCTCGATCATACGATTTTACAGGGGATGACCTTAAAAAAAGGTACACACGAAATTTCGAAGTGTTAAATACTATTGTAAAATTAAGGCTTTATAGACATTACATACGTACATATCGCTAAGCTGTTCTCTGAGATTCAGAGGTTAGCTCCTACCAGATATTTTTACTAACTGTTGCCGTATCAAACTTCTCCATTTTCAGCGATCTTGACATACAACTCGGGCTTCACTGATATCCATTACAAACCGTACACAAGATCTTTTATACTTCATACTCATTATCTTTTTCTTATGTATACACTCCTGAATCTGATCCACCCATGTCTTCCTTGGCCTTCTTCTGCCTTTCCTTCCTGCCACTTGGGCTAAAAAGATTTTCTTAGTAAGCATCTCATTCACTCATTCTTTCAACATGGCCAAACCACTGAAGCATATTGGTCTTAACCTTGGTAACAACATTTTGCTTCACATCACACAACTGCAACTTCATTCCTCACACAATTCTCCAGCACACAAACTTTCAAAATGTTTTATTCTGAGCGAAAGTTACAAGGAATGAAGGCGGTAGGCGTCATGTGCCTTTGCAATGCCTGAAATCATAATAACAGGAGTCAGATATATACAAAGTGTGCGCAATTTACATTATGCAAGGGGTATCTACAATGCAAGTGAAATAGATGATCGGACGACAAGACATTACAGTAGTATGTATACAAGAAGTGCGCTATTTACAGTATGAGAGGTTATAACGAAGTAAATTTCTCCGTCATTTTTGGTCTACGCCGGGATTCGAACCCGAGGCAGCTTATTCCGGAACAAGTCGCTCTACCAACTGAGCTACGCAGACGTTTTATTCTGATTCCTATCTGCCTTTATGTCGTGTGCGTCCTTCTGGCAGGTACGTCACATCTCCCCCCCCACCCGAAAGAGGGCCGGGGGCATGTCCCACGGGTCAGCCGTGACCATGAATCGTTGCAGGCAGCCATCCAATGTAGAACGTGCACTTGAGAACTCCCAGTCAATCTGCTGTGTGGAATGCAACATCACACATTTTTATTTTTCGAAGCGCTGGAGAAGGAATTCTCTGATTTTTCCTGTCTCGCGGTGTGGAAATAACATCACAACAATGCGAGATTTTGAACGGTCGGGTCATCCGGATAGTTCGGGCGCCATTATAACGAAGTAAATTTCTCCGTCATTTTTGGTCTACGCCGGGATTCGAACCCGAGGCCGCTTATTCCGGAACAAGTCGCTCTATCAAATGAGCTACGCAGACGATTATTCTGGAACAATATCTGCCTTTATGTCGTGTGCGTCCTGCTGGCAGGTACGTCACAAGGTGTATACATAATACAGTGCTAGTGAGATAGATGAGCGAAGATACAACATAAGTGCAACAGTGCAGGTTGTGATAATGGAAAATATATAGGTGAGACTGAATAAATGTACAATTTAGGCGATATATATCATACAGATGTGCGTGAAGCCATATAGGAACAGGGAACGAACTGTGTGCAGCAAGTGAGATAAACAAACAATGCAATGAAAATATAAATGCAGATTGTGCAGAACTTAATGATGCAATTGAAAATGTGTACTATATACAAGATATGCACAAAAAGTGTGTGACTGAGATACGCATGATGTAGACAGTAAAGAATGAACTTGTAGGACGGCTCCGAAAAGGAGCATACACAGTACCAAAGAATATGTATATGTACATAATGCATAGCGAATTATATACAGGATGTGTATGTACAATTTATATGAGCAATATTACGAACGAATCAGCAGAAGATATATGACGAAATAAAAACATTGAATGTACAGGTACAATGTGAGGCACACAGAAGAAATTATTAAAAAGATCACTGATTCAGAAGAGGGCACCACAAAGTAAGTGCACGTGAATACACTACAAACACTAACAGTAAAAAGATAAACTGGAGATGGGAATATGAAGAATGTACAGAAGATCAAAGGCTGACAAGCTTAGGAAGACACTCTCCGGATCCGGTGAGCCTGTCCAGGGTTCATCACCAAGATCAAAGCGGGGAAGGTCCCGACGTACAGAGTGGAAGTGAAAGCAGAAGATGTAGGTCTGCAGAAGGCCCGGAATACCAGCGGTGTAAAAGTGACCATACGCTCAGGAACTGCTGCTCTGGTCAGTGGCCCGGGCTGCGGTAAACGCCAATCGGAGCCGTGAGCTCGGACGGTTGCCGAATTGCGCACAGAGGGTATCTCCTGCTTAAAAGCGCGTAGGCGCATTAAAGGTATGACGGAGTTGCGGATAGAAGCAGTAAATCACATGCTTTGCGAGTACAAAGATGTACACGCTTGGCTCAGATAAAGGCACCGGTGGAGCACAAGTAACCAGCAACGTACTGTACGAAGAAAAAGGCAGCTCTTTGGCACAGAGACACTTGGCAACGGTAAAGGCTATGTGTGGTAGCCTTCACAGTGGTCAGAAGAGGCGGCGGGCGGCACTCCTGAAATAAGCTGGGGTGCGGGTGGCGATGGATCTTGAAGGAGAAAGCGATAGAGAGTACGGACAGCGAAACTGGAGATCGGAAGAAATGAGCCACGAACAGGAAGATAAAAAGGAATGGGAAGAGAAGCAGATGAAACGAGAAAGAGGCCAGTCGATGAAGCGAGAGCAGGAAAAAGAGTATTGATCGAGGAGCGGAGAGAATCGTTGAGTGCAAGAGAGGCAGAGGTGCGTGGAAGGAAAGAAGAGAGGTCGGAAAAGGGTTTCCATGTTAGGTCGGAGGAAAGTAAATATCGGACGGATATGATCCCAGCAGGCAGCCAGGAAAGGTCAGTGAAATACGGTGCGTTAGAAGGATGGAGGATGGAGGAGTAGAAGAGGGGTTCAGTTAGAAGTTCTGAGGTGGAAACGGATGAGGCACGGAGTTGGGGCAGAGAGCGAAAGAAAGGAAAGCGCCTCCGAATAAACGGGGGATAGACGAGATCGGAGGAGGGAAAAGCGATCCATCAGCAGAAAAGTTGTGAATTTGAAGCTGAGGTTCCGGGGAGAAGTCATCACGTCTCGGAGAAGAGAGGCTATGGATCTTGGTTCGCACACGAGATGCAGAAGTGATACTATCCGGTGTGCTTTGTAGAACTGGCGAATATCCAGGAGCGCAATACCACCAGTGGATATCGGACGACTTAGAGTTGAGACTTGTATCCAAATAATGAGCTGACCAGATCATAGTAGAAATGATCCGTGTGACTTCAGCAAGATAGTAAGCTGGCATGCGAGCAGCTGCCCACACATGAAGACAAGAAGATAGAAGATATGTACGAGCAAGGCATGCCCGAGTGACGTAAGAGGCGTTGAACTGAGCTTTCCGCCAGAAGGCAGCCGATCGAGCAAGGCGATTACGAAGAGCAGGCCACGTGTTGTTTCGGGCAGCTATGGGAGCTCCCAGGTGTACACCAAGAAATTTCTGAGAAGAGGCAGCCCAGGAGTCTCCCCAAGGGGAGTCCGTCCTGGACTCCCAGGCACCGCACCACAGGCCGGCACTCTTGGTAGTGTTGAGCATCGCTGAGGAGCATGAAGAGTAGAGTGCATATACATGAGCGAGGGCATCAAATTGCGACTCCATCCGGACGCAGAAAGTCGCGACGTCGGCGTAGGCGGAGTAGGTTATAGAGACGTGCCTGGTGCTTGCCGTGGGATTAGGAAGAGCCGCAAGAAATGCACGATGTACTGTGCATAGGAAAGGCTCGAACGCCAGGGCGAATAGTTGCCCAGAAAGTGGATACCCTTGTCGTATTCCAAGACGGAAAGAAATGGGTGCTGTCAGAAAGGCGGCTGTCTTGACCTGAAAGACGACGTCGCGATAGAGAGCAAGAATAGTTGTAACTAAGACAGAGGGAAAGCCGAAAGCGTGTAAAGTAGTTGAGAGAAATGAATGGAAGATATTAACAAAAACTGTACGTTGGTCTAAATTTAGTAGGGCAAGAAATCAGAATTAGTCTGAGCAAGATACAGAAGATCACGAAGGAGGTGAAGGTTAGTAGCGATAGAACGACCAGGTACCGTGTAAGACTGGTCAGAAGAGAGAAGATACGGAAGAACTTGATTTAGGAGGCGAGAGAGAATTTTAGTCAACAGTTTGTAATCAAGATTTATTAGTGAAATCGGACGCCAGTTCCCCAGGTCAAGGAGGTCACCCTTCTTAGGGAAAAGTACCATGTGAGCAACAGTGAAGCCCCTCGGAAGGGAGATAGATGCAAAGGCAGAAGAATAAGCAGCGAGATGGAAAGGAAGGAGACAAGGTAAAAAGATAAGATAAAATGATAAAGGGAGGCCGTCAGAACCAGGGAAGGCTCGGCGATTGAGAGAGGAAAGTGCAGTCCTGAGTTCAGATGTAGAGATAAGCTGTAGAAGAGAATCGGAGAGGTGAGAGGGGACTTGAGGGAGAGAAGAAAGTAAAGTATTTGACACAGAAGCAGAAGGTGGAGGGGTATCACTGTACTTATCGGAGAAGTGTTGACGAACATGGGAGCAAAGCACATCTGGGTCCGAAGCCACATGACCGTCAGGCAGACGCAGCACACGGAGTCGATGAGAAGAACGGCGCTGATCCTCCAACGAAGACAAGAACTCAAAAGAGCAGTCTTCGGGAGACAAGTGATGGAGACGAAGTCGTAAAATAGCCTGCCGGACTCGAGGTTCCAGAAGAGCACGGAGGTCTACCAAATATGCTGGATATAGGGGGTGAGAGGCTCCAAGCTGGGCGAGAACTTGTCGGAGATTGCGTTCTTCCATAGTGCGCAGATTGGCGATTGTGAACGAGTGGCTCTTGAGAAAGTGGAACAGGTGTTACTTGACATCCAGCCAGTAACTTAGTGCACAGGATGCAGTGGACAGTCCAGGGTGATAAGAGTGAAGGAGATTCCGGTCGTTAGAACACAAGGCCTGGTCTTCCAGGAGAGAGGTATCTAATGTCCAGGAGTGAAACCCGGAGCTTTGACGGAAAGAAGAGGTGAAGGTAGCCACAACGGCACAGTGGTCAGAAGAGGCGGTGGGTAGATGCTGACAGTCCGTTACCACGGAAAGAAGAGGAGCGGTTGCGTAGAAATGGTGAAGTCTAGCGGAAGATGACGAAGTGGCAGCTGAGGACCTCCACATATGGGAGATCGTTGTAGGATAAATTTGAAGAAAGACGTCCCAAAGATCAAATTCCGTGATGAGGGAGTGTAATTGCTCCACAAAATGCAAGCGAGTTTCTTTATGAATTGGAGCACGATCAAAATCAGGGTCAAGGGTGCAATTAAAATTTCCGCCGATCAACACGTGATCCGACGGCAACGTTGATTGAAGAGCCGAACGGAGCGCCATGAAAAGGAGGGTGCGGTGTTGAAGTGTGCACGGGACGTAGGTGTTGAAAACGACATAACGACGCTCGTCCAGAACAAAGGTGAGGCGTTATAGCAAGTCATGGCTGAGATGCTGCACCGTCACTGAAGATAGAACTTGACGTAACTGAGTGCAGATGCCTATGGACAGACCGCCGATTGTAAAGTGTCGGAAAGCGTGGTGGCTGCCCCGGTGGCGCAGTGGTCTAAGCGATGGCCTCTGATCATTCGTCCGAACATGGTCCGGGTTCGAATCCCGGTGAGGCATGGATGTAATGTTTGTCTTACGGCACTGGCTCTCTCCCTTCCCTGGAGCCAGTGACCCTAAATTAGGGACGGGCGACTGCTTATAGACCACTGAGTTGCTCACGGTAGTCGTTAAACCTCCAACCAAAAAAAAAGCGTGGTGGAACTTATAGTTCCACGTACGCCAACGATTGAAGCTTGTTGTAGACAGGCAATTCGTCTCTTAGAGCAGAAGAATGTCTGCTGTGAGGTGATGGAGATCCTCACGAGCAAGCGAGTTCGCCAGAGAGGACCCAAACCTCCTACAGTTCAGTGTCGTTATCTTGAATGGAAATGTCTGGCGGCGGTTAAAGGAGCTTGTCAGCGGCTCGTTGGAGCCGAGAGAGACGATCGCAGACTTTCTTGAGACATCCGCTTTCGTCGAACGAAGTGGATGGTAAGGTTTGGAGGTGAGATCGAACAACCTCCACTTGCGTCATAGTTGATACAAACTCCGTGAGATAGGATTGGAGAAAATCATGAGACATGGTTTTACTACGAGGACCGATGACATAGGAGTATAACTCCGCACTAGAAGTTGGTGTCTGTGGTAGTGAGGAATCTTCCAGTTGCTGTATGAACTCCTCTAGAGTAAGTGGGACCAGTGTGCTGTCGTCAGAGTCGGAGATGGAAATGCTAGTAGCGTCAGATGGGAGTGAACGACTTTCCGAGCGATCACATCCTTCTCGAAAGGTGGGAGATGTGCGCGTCTTCTTATTGCAATGTCGAGTAGTCCGACGACGCTTCGAGCGTACCCTCTGTTGCTCGGGACCAAAGGCAGGAGGGTCTGGCAGCGACCCGATTATCAGGCTCTGAAGTGTGCTGTGGAGTAATTGTAGAAAGCAGAGGAGAGTTCAACGGGTCTCCGGTCGAAGAATTCTCCTGCTGTGGGCATGTCTGGAGTGTAGAAGCTGAGTTGGAAGTGGAAGGTTGCGACGAGATCACCAGTTCACAACGGCTTTATGGATGCTTTCGGAATAACTCGACTGCCGCTGGTGAGAGGCGCCAGATGAAGATGCCAGGGGTCCAGTTATCCTTTGAGTAGGCTGTCCTGAAGATTTGGTGGCAGTAGCTGCACGATGAGGGCATAGCGCACTGGGGTCACCAGTGCTCTTACATACCGAACAAATGGTGCCCATAGTGATGTCAATGCGTCTAATATGAGTGTCACAGAGCACATTAAGTACCGATGGAACACGTAACATGGCTTCCTTTGAGGGAAATATCACACGTACGTTACGGCCAAATCCTAAGAGATAACGGTCCTCAGTGACTCCCGGAAAGGAGGAGTACGTGATGACCGATCCGACAGTACGTCCATAATTCTGATTGACGGAGAGCAATAGGTCGTCGGATACTTCCGGAGGAACAGGAGCGAAACTGACTGTAGTAAGTGCTTGTGTGAGTGGGGTTGCAAGGAGATGGCAATCGCCGATGGAAATGCTTTCGGTCAGAACTCGAAGAGCGAAGGCAAGAGTCACAAGATACGAAATTACTTGGCTGGTTCTTCTGCCCACGTGAGTAATAGCCTCTTTGGGAACAATTTGTTGAAGGGCATCTGCGCGAAACAGTTGGTACTGCAATTCGTTGGACGAGGCTACACGTTTACAGTCCAATTGCGGTGTTCCCGAGCCGAGGTGAGGTGTACCGCCTTGTTTCGTCAGGTGAGCAATGGCACCCGGGTTGGGCGTTGTCTTCTAAACTCCATAGAACACAGGGAACGTTGGACTTCCGAACGCTGATGTTGCTACTAGCCGCAGCAGTAAATTGTGCTGTGATTTTCGGAAATGTTGCACACCAGGCGGATGTTTCGATGCGTGCCAGACGCAACCATCCACGTATTTTCTACATCGCCGGAGTATTTCCGCCGGTTTGTGGTGAAGGACGTTGCCCACATGTTTATCAAATGTGCTTCTCTTTCAGGTAGAAGCAAAGTCGTCGCTCACGTCACCCACATGGTTATCAAATGTCTTTGGCCAAATTGATGAGACTCAGTCCGCAGACGTCGTCCACGTGGTTATCAAATGTGTTTCTCTTTCAAGTAGAAGCAAAGTCCTCGCTCCAGAATTAGAAAAGACGAGGGACCTCTCGAACACCTAAGAGTAAGACGGAGTCTCATCGAATTGGCCAAAGACCTCGTCACAAAGCAAGACGCGTTGCTGATAGAAGATTTAAGAAGGACGTAAATAAGAGATTGATAACTACGGCCCAGATACATCACCGTAGCACCTGCCTAAGTACTACTGACGTCGTAAAATAGGAATGTATTAGGGGTATGCAAAAGTTTCCGCTGTTTTATGGAGAGTGGAGACAGGAACAGTCAGGAAACTAGTGCACATTTATTCAACGAAATATTGGCAGTTAGCATCGATGACCTTTTGCTAATTTTCAGGCAACAAATGAATGCACCTGTGATAGAAGTACTCGGGTTTTGAGGTGAAGAACGCCGTAACAAAATTTCCATATCTGGGACTGTGGTGAACCGCTGTTGGGCTAGAGAATGCTGCATAGAGTGAAACAGGTGAACGTCCGAAGGTGCAATGTCTGGGGAGTAAGGCGGGTGCGGTAAAACCTCTCAGTGTTACTGTTCAAGGGTTAATTTCGTGGTTGCATCGGCACGTGGTCTGGCATTATCGTTTACCAAGATGACTGGGCGGCGTCCTTTACTTGTCTATGTGAGTTTTTGCTCGATTGCGGCGTTCAGTTTCATCAACTGATCGCTATATCGTTGTGCAGTGATTGTTTCGCCCGGTTTCAACAGTTCGAAGTATAACACTCCATGCATATCCCACCACACACACACAACAGCACCTTTTTCCCGTGGAAATCCTGTTTTGCAGTGGATGTCGATGGCTGGTCTGGATCGACCCATGATCGCTTGCGTACGAGGTTGTCGCCATAGACCCATTTTCATCCCTAGTGACAACTTTCCACAAGAAAGTCTTCCCTTGAAACCTCTTCAGCAACGACATGCAGATGCCCAATAGTTGACAAATATTACGCTCCGTTAAAATATGTGGAACCCAGCTACCAATCTTTTGGATCTTCCTCAAGACCTGTAGACGCCGTACTACCATCGATTGGGACACTTTCAAACGTTTCGCCATTTGCGTGGTCGATTGTGTGGCATCCTCTTGTAACATTGATTCCAGATCCTCTTCTTCGAGTTCCTGCGGTCTACCTGCACGTGGCTTGTCTTCAAAGCTTAGATCACTTTTCTTAAACCTGGCAAACCATTCTCGACACGTCCGCTCACCCATAACAGTTTCGTCATACGCCTGACATATTGAACCGTACGCTTCACTCGCACTTTTTCCTAAATTAAACATGAATAACAAACAATGCCGCAAATGAAGTGATTTGAACTAAAGTACGAATGCGATGTTTATTTCGGTTAAAGATACTCATTATTTCGTCCATCTTCTGTACAGTATTCTCGTCCATTACACAAGCTTCACAGTTCAAACTAATTCCCCCACTATAGCAACATGCACATATTAGCACTACACTCACATTTGAGCAACCCAGAGTGCACTGCCGAGTATTACAGAAATTTGCGAACTCTTGACATTTGTGCTGTACCTCTCAAGTTTTGTTGTTCATTAGTTGTCCGATGCGAACACTGGACTAGCGAGCGCCTGACTCCTTTATATTTACTTCAAGACAGGACATATTCTTGATTTACATAAACATTTCCACCTTCCCACTGCGCGATCATTCTGGAACATTCTACAAACGCCTAACCCATTCTTGCCGCTTCACGAACATTCTACACGAAACTTCGGTCTCTTTCTGCTATGTTACACGGCCGACATTTCCAGACATAGCTTTTGGCACACGTATATTTTTATAAACTATTACACTGCTGGCCACCCAAAATGCAACACCAAGAAGGAAGTATCCGATTGGCCTGAAATTCGCAGCATGCGTCGCCCACGAGAGGACATGCAAACGATTAGCATTGCAGGGCATATGCAAATCATGTACGCCCGGCACGCCACCAAGAAGCACTATAAGAAGGGTGCACAGAAGGCTGGGTGTAAGAAGTGGAAATGTGTTGTGCTGCCGGACTTGTGCGTGGGAAGCTTCCTGATGCTTCGTGACAGAATACGGCAGTCATTCCAGCACGTTTCGGAGTTCGACAGAGGACGAATAGTGGCTTATCGCGACAGCGGTTTATCGTACCGAGACATCAGCGCCCGTGTGGGACTACATCCAGCCACAGTGAGGCGAGTATGGATTCGGTGGGTGCAGGAGGGACAGAAGGACCGACGTGAGCGATTGCCGCAGCCGCGGCACACCACCGAACAAGAGGACCTCCATCTTGTGCGGCGGGCATTGACGGCTCGCACTGCCACATCACGTACGTTAGCGCAGGAATTAGGGTGTGTTGCGCAACAACCTGTGTCAGCACGTACCGTTCGACGTTGTCTGCAGGAGCGGGAACTTGTTGCACGGTGCGCATTGCTCTGATTACCATTGACGTTACACCACTGGTGAGTGCGGCGGCAGTGGGCCATTGAACGCTGCACCTGGACTACGGAATGGCACGACATTGTCTTCTCCGACGAATCCCGCTTCTGCCTGCAACACCACGATGGACGGATCCGCGTGTGGAGGCACCTCGGCGAGTGACTGTATGACGCCTGCATCATGCATCGCCATACCGGTCCGTCGCCTGGCGTAATGGTTTGGGCCGCAATTGGATATGACACCCGCACCCCTCTGGTACGCATCACCGGTACACTCAACACCCACCGCTACATCTCCGACGTTTTGCAGCCTGTAGTCCTCCCTTACCTGCAGTACCTGCCAGCGGCCACGTTTCAACAGGACAATGCGCGCCCGCACGTGGCACGCATCGTGCAACAATTCTTCACGGCCCACCAGGTGTCACTGCTGCCGTGGCCCGCCTGTTCTCCCGATATGTCGCCCATCGAACACGTCTGGTCGCTGATCGGCAACCAAGTGGCCCGGCAAGCACCACCCGCGGCTACGCCTGATGAACTGTGGCAACGTGTGGAAGCAGCCTGGACCGACATACCCTAAGCCCACATCCAAAGCCTCTTTCGTTCGATGCCGCGGCGTGCAGCGGCCGTTATTGCCAGCCATGGGGGCCACACGAACTATTGATGTCTGCGTGTTCCACAAGTCGCACGGGCCTGTAAGCTCAATCGTTTCATCTTTGTATATGTTGTTATGTGTCCAGTAAATCTGGCTTTGCTATCTCGTGTCCTTCTTGGTGTTGCATTTTGGGTGGCCAGCACTGTAGTATGTAATTATTATTTGCAAATTGTGTAATTTCATTACCAAATAATTAAATTGCGTTTGAATGGCATTATTAAGTAATTGAATTATATCCTTTTCATTGTAATGCATTACAAATTAATTACATGACCTTGTGGAAATCATACTTGGGATTACCTTGTAATGCATTATACGCTAATTGATTGAAAACTGTAGAATTGAAAACTGTAGATTGTGCTCCGTGAGTTTTGTTTGTATTTCAAGTATTTAGGCTACTAGGATTACTAGGTTTGTGCTTACCTCCACTATAAAGGTTTGGTGATTCGTTTCGGACATCTCCCGAAGTGGTGAGTGCCTTTTTTCATTTCTTATCGTCGTGTTTAAAATTCCTACCGAGCTGGTAGAAGCCTAGTTATCTCGGCGCCATTAAATGGCGTCATCCGGTGGTGTTGTCAACCCTGACATCACTTCCGGTGATCACGGCACTTTGCCCAGCGGTGGCGTTGTCACGTTGCCCACCGGGTCGACGTCAGCCGTTGGCGGCGTATCGTTTTCCTCCCCTGACGTCACTATTACAGCTCTTGCCCCAGCTGCTTCTCATATAGTGACAGATGACGTCATGGACACTATGGATGACGGTGCTCCTCTGCCTTCAATGGATGGCGATGCTCCTCTGCCTTCAATGGATGGCGGTGCTCCTCTGCCTTCAACCTCCACTTCTACTGCTCCTCGTTCCTATTCTTCAGCGGTAACTTCCCAAAGGCTTCAGCCCAAGTCTAATTCCATGCGAGCGGAAGCCGCAGCTTTAAAACCTCATGTCCGTCGCTCTGGTAATGAGGTTGTGCTCGAAATTCCAGTGGATTCTCCAGCAGGTACTTCTTTCACCACGGCTACTGAGTTGGGTGTGTGCTTTGAGGCGCTGCCAGACACACCACTCAAAATGTACTCAACTGCTCTAAAACAGAAGTTCTCTCCGTCAGCGATACGTCATATGTCGCGCAGAGGGCCGAGTGTCATTGTTTATTTTTTTCATGCGGCAGATGCTACCTCTGTCTTACAGACTGGGCTGGTTGTTGGTGATCACCAATTATTTCCTGAGCCTGTCGCCCAGAGACCAGTAACGGTCTCGATGTACCCAGTACATCCTGAAGTCACAGATGCTATGCTTTGTGCTTTTCTATGCAATCCGGTCGTGTTGTGGGTAACATTACCACACACTCCGCTGCTCCAAAGGACGAGGATGATCGTTCGATTGAAAGTGCCCGACGAGTTGCGCGAGTAGTATTCTCTTCGGATGAACATATCAAGTCTTTTCCTACTCTCTTCACTGTAAAATGCGGAGATCAAGTCCGACGCATCGACGTTTTTAACCTCCTTTCATTGTCAGACTTGTAAGGCGTATGGCCATCAACGTAGTGAGTGCTTCCGCCGCCCTGCTGTACCTCAGTCTTCGGGACCAAAAGTCACTCGTGACAGCCCTGTGTCGTCCACCCCTACCGTTTCTAAGGAGGTGTCTTCAGAACTTCATCAACCTGCTCTGCCATCGGGCCTTCCTCCACATGGTCCTGCCCCACAATTGTTGACAGAGGACTTTCCTCATCTGGTACCGACAGCTCCGCCCACGTTCCTTGCAGCTCCAGCTGACCTGACTGCTGACCTTCATCCTCCATCGGATGAAGACACTCCAAGTACAGTTACTGACATGGACTGCCCTACTGCTAGTGACTCTTCTGGCAATCACTCTGACCCTACAACTACCAGCAAGCCTGCTCTACGGGAGTCCTGGAGTGCTCCGCAGACTCCGCTCCCTCCTCGCACCGGTGCTGCAAGAGGTCGTTCTGTTGACTCATCTTCCCGCTCCTCCTCTCAACGTCGTACTTCGCCACGAACAAGTCGACACCCTGCTGTGATTCCAGGTTCTAAGACTCCACCCCCAGTGCTTTCCCTAGATTCTTTTCTCCGATACCTAGCTGAAGCGAAGGCGGATATACCGGTAGGTCCGCTTTCTCTTCATAAAATATATGAAGTATTATGCTCTCATAAACATCCTAGATTCTTTAATCAGTTTGTTGCACGTCATTTGCTTGATCTTCCTACTGTTCTAACCCAAGTTTCTAGTGTGATATCTGTGTATCGAAATCTTGTGCTTTCCTATCCCGATCTCAAATTTAGTGTTGACAGAATGAAGAAGCAAGCGAAGAAAATAACAGATTCCAGCGCACGTGCGTGTCGACCTGGGAAGGACCTACCGATTCAAGGTGATCACACTTAACTGCAGAGGGTTCTCTGCTTCTCCTAGAAATGCTCTAGTGTATGAGGACTTGGCGCCTCTACACGCAGATCTTCTCTTGCTCCAAGAGACCAATTGCTCTGCTACCACTTTGTTCTCTCGTTGGCGGGCTTGGCCCTACGATTTTCACCATGCTTATCGAGTTGGACGGAATGGTGGCCTTGCACTTGGGATCCATCACCGCCTACTCCCTCTGATTTCGACGCCAGTGATTCGTGCCTTACATGTGGACAACCTCCAGGTCGTTGTCTTTTGCATTGAAAACGTGACCTATCATGTTTTTAACATATATGTCCCCTGTGATGAACGTCTGTTACCTGATCTTCTCTCCACACTCCGTACAGAGCTGTCATGCGCATCCCACCGTCTGAATATATTCTCATCGGCGGAGATTTCAATTGTACGTTGTTGCCGGCCCTTGACCGCAATTCAACCGTTGGAGAATACCGCAGACAACGTGTATTACAGATTTCCCAGCTAGTTGATGATTTTCA
Source organism: Macrothele yani (assembly GCA_039090855.1). Taxonomy (NCBI): domain Eukaryota; kingdom Metazoa; phylum Arthropoda; class Arachnida; order Araneae; family Macrothelidae; genus Macrothele; species Macrothele yani. Next base: position 26,612,730 of record CM077000.1, read on the forward strand.
ATTGGTTGATGCGTTCCGGCATCTACACCCGTCGGAAATCTCTTTTACCTGGCGCTCTTCCATCCATGGCAGCACTACGGCAGCACGGTTGGATAAATTTTATGTTTCGACTGCTCTTCTCCCGTCGATCGCAGCTGCTGCCCATCATCCTTCCGCCGCTTCAGACCACAGTATTGTCAGTCTGTCGGTGTGTGTTTCGCCTTCACCTTCAAGGACTCAACGAGTATGGACTTTTCCGGACTCGCTCCTGGATGATCAACAATTTTGTGTTGCTGTGCGTGAGTTCCTCCGAAGTCGTCAGCTCCTTCTTGATACTACGTCCGACGCGATGCAACTGTGGCTCAGTGTCAAACATGACTTGGTCCTTTTTGTACGGCGCTACTCCCATGCCTCTCGGAATGAGAGCGATATGAAAATTGCGAATCTACGTGCTCTATTGTCGATGCTCTCTCTTGATGATCCGCAATACCCCGGCTATCTGGCAGATCTCCACGCTTTGCTTCTTCCTCGCGCATCCGATGCAGCCTGCAGGATGCATTTCTTGCATCTCTCCCCTACAGCTGATTCTCACGATTACTTAACCGCCTTGGAATCTCAACATCGTTCTGCTACATCTTTGCGTCATCTTCGCCTCCAGGATGGTTCCATCACTTCGAACCCATCGAAGCTATGCACTTTCACCAGACAGTATTTCATCGCCAAGTACAGTGCGGTAACGCAGTCTTCATCCTCATTAGCTTCTCCTCTTCTCTCTCTCTTCCTCAGGTCCCCTCTACTTTATCCACTTCTTTACTCTCTCCTTTTTCTCTTCGCGAACTCCGCGAGGCGTTCGCTACTCTCAATCCTCATGCCGCTCCTGGACCTGACGGCCTTCCTCTGTCCTTTTATCGTGCTTTTCTACCGTGCCTTCTGCCTTTTCTGTCTGCGTGTTTCTCGTCTGCTTTTTCCTCTCCTGCGTTACCGCCCGACTTTACTTTGGCAAACATCATCCTCCTTCCTAAGAAGGGTGACCTCTTGGATCTTGAAACTGGCGCCCTATCTCCATCCTAAACACTGACTATAAGTTCTATACAAAACTCTTATCCCGTCGTCTTAATTCTGTTCTCTCTTTCGTTATTTCTCCTGACCAGACATACACTGTGCCTGGTCGGACTATTTCCACTAACGTTTCTCTTCTCCTTCATCTTCACTTCCTCGCTCGCTCTTTTTCTGAACCTCTTGCCTTTCTCAATCTGGATCAAAAGTCCGCTTTTGATAACGTTTCTCATTTTTATCTCTCTGCTGTCCTTTCACAATTTGGCTTTCCTCCTACCTTTTCTTCCGCACTCTTGGCCCTTTTTCAGGGCGCCAGTTTCCATGTTCGAGCGGCCACATTTCTAACCGCTCCAATTCCGTTTAAGCGAGGCATCCGGCAAGGATGTCCGCTCTCCGGCCAGCTATTCGCTCTCGCTTTTGAGCCTTTCCTGTTAGCAGCCCGAAGATCACTCCTGGATGTCCTACCGCCGACAGTGGCTAGTACTCGTCATCATCGAATAATTTTCACCGCCTATGCTGATGATGTGACCTTTTGCGTCCGGGATGAATCTCAATTTGATCGCCTGTATTCTGTATATCAACAGTATGTTGCATTATCTGGAGCAGCGCTGAATGCCACTAAAAGTACTGGCTTATGGTGCGGGGCGGGCTGCCCGCACCGATGCTCCTTGGAGTGCGCAGTGGACAGCCACTACACAGAAGATCCTCGGTGCGTATGTCGGATTGCCCTTGGCTTCTGCATCTGCCACCTGGACTGCTCTTCTTCCCCGGATACAACGGACTGCTGCCTACTGGAGTAAGGCCCGCCCTTTCACATCGTTCCGTCAACGAGCAGCCGTTGTTCGTCGTCAACTTATCTCTCTATGCGAATACTCTTGGATGTCGACGGTTGTGCCCGTGTCACAAATGATGACCATCACTCGCCTCTCAACTTCCGTCATCTGGTCTTCACATCACTGGGTTAAACCTGCCACGCTTCATCTGCCAGCCTCTTTGGATGGCATCCAGCTTCCTGATCCAGCTTTCCTTTATAAAACACATCGCATTATTCATTTCATTCGCCTTGCCACTTCAACTGTTCCGTCCCTTACCACTACCTTGAATGTTCTAGCTTCTTCCCGTGACCCATCTTTCACCTTCCTACTGTTTCTGAAGATGGATGCATACTCTCTTCTCCCGTCCCACCTCCCTCCTGTCCTGCGAGAGGGCTCTTCTCTCTTTCGTTCGCTTCCTCTTCTCCGTTCATTTCCTTTCTTCAACTCTTGATCTCCTAGATGAACCTCTCTTCTTCTCTTCTCTTATTCACCCTCCTAACCTCCCTTACTTTTACTTTCCTCATTGGATCCGCTCTGGTGTGATAACTGTCCGTTCTCTCGTAACTTCTGATCTAACCTGGAGACCTCTTTCTTCCCTGTTTCTATCTCCAACCATTACTCTTGCTAACGAATATCTTCTTCTTCGCACAGCGCTTTGGAGCCTCTTTCCACTCCTCGCTTCACCTGATGGTCTCTTCTCGGTCCCCTCTGCTCCTCTTTCCCTACCGTTCTTTCTCCTCATTCGTAGCTCCCCGGTTCTAGTTACTTCTCTCCTCCTCTCTCTCTTTATTGGCTGGCTTCTTTCCCCTCCCGCACTTCCACTTTCTGTTCATTCTGCTCCTCCTTCTCTTCTCCCCGCCATCTGGACAGCATCTACCTCTGCCCTTTCCTCCCCTCTTGAACTCAATGTCCATTGGCAATTTCTTCACCTTCGTCTCCCCGCCCCATCAGTACTGTTTCGCATGACCCTTCTCACCTCTCCGCAGTGCTCCTTTTGCCCTGAAGTCAGCGACGTCCAACATCAATACCTATTCTGCCCCGTTCTCCTGCCAGTCCTAAACACAGCATTTCGTCTTGCTGATCGAATTTGTGCTCGATCGTTACCATTTCTTGCATATGCTTGGCTACTCCAAACAAAGCATCCACCTACTCCTTGCCTCCTGTGTGCCGTTACATTTTTCTTCTTGTGAAGTTCACTGTCTATGCTTTCCATCTTCAACAACGCTTCCTGCTCTTATTCCACCTCCTCAGGAGGCAAGTGCTATCATTCGGAGACGCTTCCTAGCACGGTTAACCACTCGCCTCCAAATGGAGCACTCTCGTGCTGCCTCAACAAACACCGATAGCGTTTTTCAATCCACTTGGGCCCAATCGGCTGGGTGGTTCCATATAAACAATTTGCAGTTACATCTCAACCTATAAGTGGGATTTTTGTTGTCGCCCACGTTCACTGTAACAAATCATGTTTTTACGTATTAATTTTGGTGCTTCGCTATTTGTGATTTTTCTGTTTTAATGTGCCATTGAAGATAGCTCACCATGTTTCCCATGTTCTCTTCGATAATGTTGGGTTTTATGTTGTTGTATATAATTCATCCTTCTGCACAGTTTACTGCCCACGCAATGTCCCCTTCATTTTGTTGAATATTTTTTTAAAATTTTAGTCACTGTGTGTATAATTTAATGTAACAAGATGCCCTTCTGAGTACATTTAGCGTTATTTCCCCTTGTCACTGAATACTTCTGTACATATGTTGTAAATTTTGAATGTAGCATCACTGTTGCATTTCTGTGAATTAGTACCTAATGTTTAATCTTTAGTATGGTAGTAATGCTTAATTGGAATTTGTGCATAGTATAGAATCATGTCTTGCCCTGTCTACAATACTGTAGGTAAACATTTTCGTTTGTATCGCTCGTGCTTTATTGTGTCTGTTTCTCCTTCGCCCTACGTGGCGAAATAAGTTTTTTTTTATGATTTTAACAATATTTTGTTTTACGTTTCACTGGAACTTTCCAGCTGATGTATATACCGCTGTATTTATTGGCAGAATTCCATTGTCATGTACATAGAAATGTTATTTTACAGAAGAATAAAGGCAATTTTGAAATGTACTTCCATTGCTTTATAATGCATTCCTGCCCAACTCTGCTCTCTGGTACCTACTATCGTACCACGCTCGAAATCTCCTAAATCCTGATAAGTTGCCATCTGACCTGCGAATGCTACTACCTGAGCTAGCGGAGGTGTCTGCCTCTCTATATATACTCGTACGTCGTTTGCGGACGATGCCATTTCCCTCATTGGTGTTATGGCATATAATGAAAATGATAGCACCCTTGCCACTTTTGTTTGGCGCTTCAGTGTATATGCAATAAATAATATCCACAATTTTAAAATTGTAAGTGTTTAGTTCAACAGTTTGATGCATCCCTGCATTTGGGAAACCCATTGTGTTATTGCATGTCTTGACACACATGTAAACTGGACGCAGGTGAAGTAAAACAAAGTAATTGATAATCTTTACACACCATTTTAATTATATACATATCACAAAGTAAAAAAAAATACGAATTGTTGTGCTAATATAAAAATATTCTGTACAATACAAGACATAACATGAAACATGTAGATGTTTCTTTGGAAATGTTGTGGAGATAATGACTTTTCAATGATTCGTTGTTAGTTGAATGAAAACTGGATGACCGTGTTATTGCATTCGTGTCTTGCAATTCGAAAGATCCTGTATGGAAGAAGATAAAACACATATCATAAATATACGTTTTCTTAATATTATTTATTTTACATATCATTTGCATTAAATTGCATGTATATGTAACTGTGACAAGTGATACCAGTCTAGTAACGTGTAGCACCACCTTTCGTCCTTATGACGGCGGCAATTGGACTCGAAAAGACACCTGAAGTATTGGGAAGCCATATGGATCCACGACCCTTGAACAAGCTCCCACAGTTCACGAACATTTGATGGAGGGGGGTTACAGCCTCGAACATCTCTCTCGATGGCATCCCAGATATGCTCAATGGGATTGAGGTCAGGTGACCTAGCTGGCCAAGAAAGCGAGGTCACGCCGGTGGAGTGTTCACCCAACCAGTCGGATACAATTCAGGAGCGATGGCACGGTGCATTGTCTGTTGCAGGATGAGGTCCCCAGTGGGATATTGAAGACGCCCAAACGGGAGCAAATGGTCGTCCAGGATATCCCGGTAACGTTGACGTGTGAGGGACTATGTCGCACGTACCAAGGGTCCCATTTCAGTCCACGTAAACAGTCCAAAGACGAAAATGCCACCCCTACCAGCTTGAAGAGTACCATGCTGGCAAGAAGGATCCATCGCTTCATGTGGTTTGCGCAATACTCGCATTCTGCCATCCGCATGTACCAACGTGAAACTCAAATCATCAGTACAGGCAACATTTTTCCACATGTCTAGGGTCCAGTGGCGATGTTCCCACGCCCATGCTAATCTTTGCACCCTGTGATGTGAGCTCAGCAGCGGCACCCTCCTGGGACGATGGCTTCTGTATCCCATAGCGAGAAGATGGTTCTGGATGGTGTAGCTGCTTACACGGTTTTGTGCACCAGCGTAAAAATGCCGAGTGATTTCTTGCACTGTGGCCCGTCTATGTTACAATGCGAGTTAGCTGACGATGACCCCGCTCATCCACACGCTGTTGTCCACGGCAGTTGGCCCTTGCAGGGATGGTTTTACCGGATTCGATGTACTCACGCTGCACCCTTTACACAGTGGCTCGTGAAAATCTCAGTGCCTGCACGACTTCCGAGATGGAGTGACCCATTCGCCGGGCTCCGACAATTTTCCCACGATCAAATGCGCTTAGATCCTTCGTCTTACCCATACTGCGCCCGACTCTTACAGATTCCCGTTGCACCACTCCTTATATTGTTGGATCGCTGCATACGTCACGTCGTTTACGTTTACAGGGCAACTCACAGCGCCACATTTAGATAACGCCAGCTGTTGCTAATTCAATTGCTCTTCAGTGTGTACGTACACCGATGCACCATTATATTATGACCACCCTCAGCTTGGAGAAATGAGCCCGCAAGGAGACCGAATGGTGCGCAGGTGAAGTTTACAGAGTAGTATATATACAACCTGAGGACCGGCTTTCGGTTTGTACGGTGTTCGGGGTAAGAATGGGGAAAGCTGTCGATTTATCGCACTTTGATAAAGCACAAATTGTGAGGTCACGGCGCCTCGGAACTACGATCTCGGAAACGACGTTGCTTGTGGGTTGTTCACGTGCCGCTGTAGTGAGTACGTATCAAAAGTGGTGCACAGAGGGCGAAACGACGAACCGTCGTCCAGCTGTGTGTCTTCCGCAGCTCACTGATGCCAGAGAGGAGCCGAGACTGTCGCGCACTGTTCACAGCGACTGCAGGGCCACAGTACGACTAATCACCCACAGCTATAACAGTGGTGATCAGGGCAATGTGTCACAGCACACAGTTCACCGTAGCATTCTGCGCATGGCCCTCTGTTGCCGAAGATCCAGATGGGTTCCCATGCTCACGGCACTTTATCTGCAACAATGCATGAAATGGGCCCAAGATAATCGAGATTCGACCGTGGATGATTGGAAGAAAGTGGCCTGGTCTGACGAATCTAGATTCCTGGTGCGTTACGTAGACGGAAGAGATTAGTAACGACGGTTATGGCACCTGGATGCACTGTTGAGGGAAACCGGCCAGCAGCGGTGGTATTATGCTGTGCCCTCGCCAGCTATGCATGAAATGGATTCAAGATCATCGCGATTGTACCGTGGATGATTGGAAGAAACTCGACTTTCCTGACGAATCAAGATTCCTGGTGCATCACGTAGACGCCCGAGCGCCGATACGCCAATACGCCGATTACCAGCGAAGGCTATGGCACCTGGATGCACTTTTGGGTTGAAACAGGCTGGCGGCGGTGGTGCCATCCTGTGGGCGGTGTTTTCTTTGGATTCTTTAGCCCCCATTATTCCAATTGCACAATCCCTGACAGCAGTCAGGTATCTGAACATCGCTGTGAACCAAGTTCATCCATTCATGGCAACTGCATGTGCCCCTGTTGGTGATGGCCATTACCAACACGTTAATGCGCCATGCCACACTGCCAGAATCGTCAAGGAGTGGTTCGATCGAACATTTATGGTTCTATTCGGAAAAGCGGGTTCACGCTAAATCACTACCACTCCGAAATGTACGGGAACTGGAACACCTGCTGTTGACATTAGGGCACCAGATACTCCAGGATGCCTATCGCTATCTTATCGAATCGGTTGCCTCGCCGAGTGGCCGCTATTTTGTGGGCTAAAATTCCCACAGCGAGATGTAATAATCTCCAAAGGCAAAATACACATATTACACTTTCATTCATCATCATCATCATCATTGTCAACCATTATCAATCCACTGCTGGACGAAGGTCTCCCCAAGTTTCGTCCACAACGGTCTGTCTTGTGCCAGTCTCCTCCATGTCACTCCCGCATACTTTCGAATTTCACCCACCCATCTTCCATGTGGTCTTCTTCTGGGTCTTTTCCTGTCCCTTGGAATCCAATCTAAAATTTCGGCTGTCCATCGATGGTCTGTTCTTCTGGCAGTATGTCCAGCCCATTGCCATTTCAGGGATTTAACTCTGAGCATAATGAAAGTGTGGAGTCCCCCCAAAATGACTCCACACTTTCATTATGCTTCGTTAAATACGTTAAATACAATTTTGAAAATGGAGGTTAAAAATCCTGTGACATTTCAGGTCCACTCTTGAGCCATCTGCAGATGAATTTGTTTGCACGAAAATCTGGATATTGAAATTCTCTTGACCAAATTACGGTATGGATTTTTACTTAGGTTTCATTCATCTGAAGATGGATCCAGGGTGGACCTGAAAGGTCACACGATTTTTAACCTTCATTTTTAAAATTGTATTTAAAGTATTTAACGAAGTATAGTAAAAGTGCAGAATGTGTCTTTTGCCTATGGATATTATTACTTCATGCTGTGGGAATTGGCTAAGGTGGGGCTGTTGTCTAACCGTTGGCTTATGTCCATTCGACCGTGAAGGGTCCGGGTTGGAATCTCGGTGAGGCATGGATGTTGTGTTTGACCTCTCCTCCTTCCCTGGAATCAGTGGCCTTAAATTAGAGGCGGGAGACTGCTTGTAACCCATCGAATTGCCTACGGTGGTCATTAAACCTTCAAATAAAAAAAAATGGCTACTCTACTACACTGCCGGACAATTGCTTAAAACGGATGACAATAGCAACCATAAAATGGAAGGCAGGAAAATGTGGAAATTAGCATAAGTGCGGGATACAGTAAGACGTGTTGTGCGTATGCAAACTTTGGATCGCCGAACTTGTTCGTGACGTCATAGCGCTGATAAGAGATATAAAGGATTTGACGCGTATTGACCGTTGTTGTTCAAACGCAAAGTTGAAAGGGAAAGAATCAATTGACGAACTTGAAATTTTCAGTATGTCTTCCCGACATCACCTAGATGATTTTACGCGTGGCCGTATTATTGGCAAGATTGAAGAAGGGCGGAAAATAACAGATGTTGCCAGGGAGTTCGACGTCAGCCACAGTGTTGTTTCAAGGCTTTGGAAATCATTTCAAACAAATGGAGAGTGTAGCAAACGTCACGGGGGAGGTCGTGTTCGCAGTACGACACCTGCAGAAGATCGGTACATAGTGCTATCAACAAAAAGACACCGGCGCAGCACAGCTAGTGAGGTAGCAAATCAGTTTATGGCTGCTACTGGCAAGCGGATCTCCCTAAAAACTGTCGCCAGACGTTTGCATGAAGGAGGACTATACGCCCGCCGTCCTGATGTATGCATCCCATTGTCCAGACGTCCCCGTACCGCCCGTTTGCAATGGTGCCATCAACATCGCAATTGGACTGATAACGACTGGTCTGCTGTCCTCTTCTCAGATGAGAGTAGATACAGTCTATCGTCTGATTGTCGACGACAACTGATCTGGCGTGATAGTGGTACTGCATATTGTCCAGCAAACATACAGGAAAGGGACCGATATCCGCAATGTAGTGTCATGGTATGGGTTGGCATCATGATCAATGGCCGGACGTCCCTTTATGTGCTTCCAACTGGGACTATGACTGGCCAACGATACATTAGTGATGTTCTGCTACCTCATGTTCACATGTTCCGTGGTGCTGTCGGTGATAGATTCATTTTCATGAACGACAACGCAACATGTCATCGAACAGTCGCTGTCCAGGAGTGTCTTGAGAGCGAGGATATTCAACGCCTCGTATGGCCAGCACGTTCTCCAGATCTGAATCCCATTGAAAATGTGTGGGATGCTTTGGGGAGGAGTCTTGCTGGTCGCCAATGCCCTCCAATAAACAAGGACACCCTCATCCGTGTACTGACAGAGGAATGGGATAAATTACCCCATTAGCTGCTTAATAATGTTGTGCAAAGCATGACACGACGTGTGGAATCTTGCATCGCCCTCCATGGTGGCCATATCCCGTATTGACATCTTACGCCGGGACGCCTGCGGGCGGTAATTGCATTTTTTTCACGTTTACGTATTCTGCACAAAATGGCCTGTTTGTCCCTTGAACACGTTCCAAAGCCTTCTGGATTTCAGAGCACAATAAAATGTCTTTCTTGCAATGTCCTGGTATTCTGACATTATTTTATTTCACTTGACATCCAACCACACTTACTTTTTTATGCGCTATCTAGCCGTTTATGATCCGTCCTTAGACTATTGGTTTGCACGAAAATTTGATATTGACATTATCTTTGCCAAACAATGGTATATATTTTTACTTAGTCTCATTTATCGGAAGATGGATCCAGGGTGGACCTGAAAGGTCTCACGACTTTTAATCTTCATTTTTAAAATTGTATTTAAAGTATTCAACGAAGCATAATAAAGTTTAATATGTGTGTCTCTTACGCATGGATATTATTACATCGTGCTGTGGGAATTGGCTATCCTACTCTATTACCTACGATTATTTGTTTGCACGAAAGTTTGGATATGGACATAAAAGTCTTCGCGCACACAATCGAACAGACACTCTTACCTATAGACCCAAGTGTTAGTGGCCAGTTCGTGTGCCAATTCGACCAACGGTTATCGACGACTGTGCCTACCATGGGAACGGGAGCACCGTGAATACTCACCTGACAATTAGAACAACGTAGCCTGATTGTATGCGTACAGCGTCATTTGAAGGGCCGTATTTTAGGATTATTTCGCAATTGATAAAGTGAAGTGGCTTCCCTCTTATCTGCCACATTTTTTGTCATAGAATTCACAACACCCAGAATTGAGACAAAACGCACACTTTGGAGTAATATAGTGGTAGGCAACCGCTACACCTCCTGGAATAGACGATTTTGACTGGGGGCCATCTTGATCAAATATTTGATACGGCCCTGGTCCGTATTCAATACCGCGAGGCTAAAGTTCTGCAACCAGGCTTCAATATTTGACGGGAACACGACGGCAGCTACGGTATCATTATATTCGCTACTGTTCTCATGGACTCATTCTTACTTAACGCACTCACAACGTCAGATCTTACCTAAGCACTGCTTCAGACCTACTGTTGACAATCCCCACAAACCTCCTTCACACAATATCACCTAGGCATTGTTTCGGGCGTAACGTTGCCTTACATAGTGGTGATTACCTCACCCCCGTAAACACCTTCACACCCAGGTATTGATTCGAACTTAGTGTTGCCTTGCATGGTAACGATACCCTTATTCCTGCTGATCACACCCTCCTTACATCCTGGCGATACCTTCATTCCGGCTAAACACACCCACACCTAGGCATCGTTTGGTACATAGTACGAATTACCGTCCATACGGCCTATCACCACATTCCGACAGACCAGTCTCACACCAAGGTATTGTTTCGCATCTAGTGTTGCCCTACATGTTGACGATGTACCCAGATGTCACAGGGCTCTTTCAGCAAGACAACGGCCCAAGTACCAAATACCTTATGATGCAAATATACACTGAAGAGCAATTGAATTAGAGATACCTGTCTAGTAACTTGTAGCACCACCTTTCGCCGTGATGACGGCTGCGATTCGTCTCGGCATGGACTCGACAAGACACCGGAAGCGTTGGGAAGCCATACGGATCCATGACCCCTGAACAAGCTCCCACAGTTCACGAAGATTTGATGGAAGGGGATCCGAGCCTCGAACATCTCTCTCGATGGCACCCCAGATGTGCTCGATGGGATTGAGGTCAGGTAACCTAGCTGGCCAAGGAAGCGAAGTCACGTCGGTGAAGTGTTAATCCAACCATTCGGATACAATTCGGGAGCTGCATTGTCTCGTTGCAGGATGAGGTCCCCAGTGGGATGTTGAAGACGCACAAACGGGAGCAAATGGTCGTCCAGGATATCCCAGTAACGTTGACCCGTGAGGGACGATGTAATACGTACCAGAGGTCCCATTTTAGCCCATATAAACAGTCCCCAGACGAGAATGCCACCCCTACCAGCTTGAAGAGTACCCTGCTGGCAAGAAGGATCCATCGCTTCATGTGGTTTGCGCCGTACTCCTATCCTACCATCCGCATGTACCAACGTGAAATCTCGACTCATCAGTCCAGGCAACATTTTTCCACATGTCTAGAGTCCAGTGGTGATGTTCCCATGCCCATTCTAATCTTTGCACCCTGTGATGTGCGGTGAGCAGCGGTTCCCTCGCTGGACGTTGGCTTCTGTACCCCATAGCGAGGAGATGGTTCTGGATGGTGTGGCTGCTTACACGTTTTTGTGCACCAGCATTAAATTGCCGAGTTATTTCTTGCACTGTGGCCCGTCTATCTGCTGTTACAATGCGAGCTAGCCGACGATGATTCCGCTCATCCACACGCTGTTTAACACGGCAGTTGGCGCTTGCAGGGATGGTTTAACTGGATTCAATGTACCCACGGTGCACCCGTGATACAGTGGCTCGTGAAAATCCCAGTGCCTGAACGACTTCCGAGATGGAGTGACCCATTCGTCGGGCCCCGACAATTTGCCCACGATCAAATGCGCTTAGATCCTTCGTCTTACCCGTACTGCGTCCGACTCTTACTGATTCCCGTCGTATCACTCCTTATATTGTCTGATCACTGCTTGCGTCATGTCGTTTCCATTTACAGGGCCGCCCACAGCGCCACATTTACATAACGCCAGCTGTCTCTAATTCAATTGCCCTTCAGTGTAGTTCTAGAATCACATCTGCGTATTAAGTGCGATTCAGTGGCAAATTTATCGGATTCGAATCCCATCAAACGTTTCTCAGATGCCCAGGAGGGCGTCATCCAGAGGTACATGACACTGTTTGTCTCCATTGACGAAGTTCGTACGTTCTGCTGGTTCAGAATACCTGGAAGCCCCTTCCTTGCCCAGCAGAACATTATTTTAGGTTCCAGCAATTGTTGCTATAAAAGTCTACCGAAGACGTTATTAAGCAAGCAGGTAAAATGGTATGGAAACTGCAAGTACATAAGGATGATCAATTTTCCATGTAGATTTGCATTTATTTTCTGGAAGATAGAAACATCACATTTGCTGCTACGGCATTCGAATGTGACTCTTCTCGTGATAGTACTGACGTCAGAGAAGTAGTTACGTATCATTTACACTTGTGCTTTTTAAATCAAAAACTGAGCATGATATTTAAAAAGCAATGCCTGACAATTCGGCACTTTGCTAACGAGCCTTATTTCCCTTTTAAAGAATGTCTGTTGGCTGGGAACTGATAAATAAAACGGATTCTTCCTGGAGGATTTCCACTTGGGAAAAAAGCTTCATCGTCGACTTCTTGCTGAAACACTGAGAGTAAGTGAAAATTTCATGGAAACAGTTTCAGGGAATACAGTGGATTTATTCTCAGCCATACCTTATTGTTTGGGTGGAAATTTCAGATACGAGAGATCTGTGTCGTGATGAAGTGCTAGTCCTCTTAGTTGATTAACCGATGGGAGGATAACTTTCTAAAACGTCCTTTACACAATCACGTTGATGATATTTTATCTCAACACTGATAGATCCCTTGGGTAGTAAAAACTCAAGCAATTCCTTGGATATCCTATTAAACATTCAACATGAACTTTCGTGGGTGCAGGCAGCGACTGGCTTATGTGGCCTCGGAATTTCTTTGGCCACTGTGCTGCCGTCCATGCAAGGCATTGGCTTACAAAACCCACTTCTTTGTCGTCGGAAACACAGCGGGATACACAGATGGATCATTAACCTGACATCTTTGCAACAAAAGGCAGATGCATAGTCGAACAGTGCGTATTGGAGACAAGAGTCTGTGTTGGAGACACCTATTATACTTGAACACCTTTGCAGTTGCAAAAAGATGACGAAGCAGGGATGAATTAAAATGTTGATCACAGTTGTACAGATTTCCATCGGTGATGCCTTGGACTTTGCTTTCACCATGTCCTTCTGCATTTCCTCATAGAGTTCTGATGACCACTCAGAACGTTCGTTCTTTACCGGCGAATTTGCAATCATGAGATGCGAATTCTACAAAGAAGTTATGCGAAGTTTCTTCAGAGAAATAGGTTCCTCCGTTACACAGTTGAGACGTTTCTCTAAGCCTTAAGACAGCTTCTTTTATACGCTACTACTTGTACCACACAGTGTCCGTTACACAATTGAGACGGTTCTCTAAGCCTTAAGACAGCTTCTTTTATACGCTACTACTTGTACCACACAGTGTCCGTTACACAATTGAGGCGGTTCTCTAAGCCTTAAGACGGCTTCTTTTAAACGCTACTACTTGTACCACACAGTGTCCGTTACACAATTGAGACGGCTTCTTTTAAACGCTACTACTTGTACCACACAGTGTCCATTACACAATTGAGACGGTTCTCTAAGATTTAAGACGGCTTCTTTTAAACGCTACTACTTGTACCACACAGTGTCCACTACTGGATCTGTTCAAAATCACATCTGAACTGGCTCGGTGTGAAGTTTCATCAGTGCGCATGAAGCGGTTCTACTGTAAATGGTGCAGTAATATTATTTCTTTACAGATTCAAGTACTGAGCAAAGGGTAGCAATCAAATTTTTTTAAAGATACCGCTGGTGCCATCCATAGGGCATTGTTGAAATTATTCACTATGAAATCTGAACTGGGCTCTATGCCAAATTTCATCAGTGTGAACAAAGCGGTCCTACTGGAAAGTCACATTTAAGATGGTGCAGTAAAAAACCTCGCCATGGATTCAAGTACTGAGCAAAGGGTGGCAATCAGATTTTATTATAAAGTCGAAAAAAACTACAACTTGCAACGATGCATTGAGTTTATAGAGATGATTTACAATCATGATCCAATGCTTTTCGAAAGTAGATTTTTTAAAAAGCAGAATTACCTTCTTGACGATGAACGGAGTAGCCAGCCCTCCCTATCTGGTATGGACCGCAACCACGACGAAACCATGCAGTTGTTAATCGAAATTCATCGCCTGTCCTTTCAAATGATAGTAAACTAGCTTTACATAAGAAAAGATAATGTACGTTGGATTTCTGTCGAAGATTTAGAAATAAGAAGAGTATACTTGCGCTTTGTGCTGCAGGCATTGACGGTGGGACGGAAGGACAAGAGAGTTGCTGCTTACTGGAATTTGACTAAGAGAGCAAACAGTGATCCACATTTTAGGGAAAGTTACAACTGAATCCTGGTTCTTTTAGGAGGAAACCGAAACAGAAAGACAATCAACCACATGAGTTGAAGAAAATTGTTCCACTCAAGTTTACAAAACCCTAAAACAGAAACGATGTCTGTGACTTTGATTAACACGAAGTTTTTCATAAGAACTTCGACCAGCGAGAAACACTCTTTTGGAGGAGCTATAGATTCTTTGGAGGAGCTATAGACTCTTTGGAGGAGCTATAGGCAGACTATGGAAGAATTTGGTGTGTTACACCTAAAGCGGATGAATTAGGTGACTCGTTCTTTCCTCGTGACAATGCGCTTGCACTCAACGAGATCATTGTCAAGCCGCATTTTTTACACGGAAGGCCGGTACTATGCTGTCGTAAATAGTGAAGACACATAACGCATGTTTAGATGGTAGGCAATAATGCTGTTAGTGTGATTCAAAAACATTAAAAAAAATAGGAAAAAAAATAATTATTCATGTGTAGCTAAAAAAATTGAAAAACTGTGTTACGTCAAACCCAAAAGTTGTACTGTACCCCATGCACTATCTACTGGAGAAAGATACACAACTGTGTGGTTCACAAAATTTGTAAGATGGTGAAATTAGTGCAACAGGTTAAATACCATGACAGGCAGCATAATTGCAACATGTTGTGTGTGCGTGTGTGTGTGCTGCATGCACTGCATAATCATCGGTACTAGAGTAGTTTGAGGCCCTGTACTGTAACAATCAGACTGAGCTGATAACAAGGAACAGTACACCAATTAAGTAGTAAATAGTAACACTGTACTAGTGGTCCGATTTATGAAAAAGCCATCTGGTTGATGTGCTAAAGCTTGGAAACGGTAATGTGTCTATTTTCTACGCCAATAAATCGGACCACTAGTACAGTGTTACTATTTACTAATCAGACTGAGATGTGTATCGGTTTGAGCCTTTTATTAGGACACGCCCATCTCAGTTTAATGGTCTGACGGCACTGGTTGTGTTCCTTTCCTGCAACCAGTGTCCCTAATTCAAGGAAGGTGACTTTTTATAGCCTTCCGAGGTGCAGATATTGGTCATTTCACTCCGGAACAAACAAAGCGCCCCACAGTGGTGCGCTTTTCCCTCCAAAGGTTAGGCAGATGGTATAGTAAGAATTTTCTGAGCAATGAAGCGCTACTTTATAACAGTGTAAGTCTGCTTAGTATCAAGAAAATATGCAAAACGTGTAGTCTTTTTACGGAACCTGTTTTCTCTCATGAACAAACTTCATTCAAAGTCAATGGAAGGCGAAGAACTCACAATATGTGCACTGCCTTACAAAACCATACAGAAGTGAAAAGGAGGAAAGTACGGAATCCTACTGACGAAACAGCAAGGACTGCATTTCCAATGATCACTCCGATTGATGCAGACGGATTTTTAAGGGGTTGATTATTGTATTTATTTCCTGCTTTGGAGAAATAATAAAATTGATTTTACGTTGTAGTGTGAACATCATTATCGTTAGTGGCCCCAACGATATTCTACAAGCTCTTCCGGTTTATGTTGCCAACCATAGAAAAAGATATTTCACTTTTGGAATTTTGTTTATACTCTCCCAAATAGTACTGTTTGGATTTCGTCAGGTTTAACCAACCCCTGTTTCACCTGAACGCTGATTGATGTCCTTAATATTATGCTGGTGAAGAGTGCTACCAAGAGAAACATGGTCAGTTCCCCTTTTACGGGAATGATGTGAATTGAGGAAAAATCACTCATTGTCTTGGTAGTTTATTATTTTCTAAAGAGAATACACTGAAGCGCCATTACATTATGACCACCTACTTAGTAAGCTGTAGGACCACAGTTAGCCCACAATACAGCGACCATTCGACGAGGTATCGATTCAGTGTGATGGCGATAGGTATCAAGAGGTATCTGGCACCATAATGTCAAAAGCAACTTCTCCAGCTCCCGCACATTTCGGGGTGGTGGTGATTTAGCGCGAACCCGTTTTTCCAAGTCGAACCACAAATGTTCTATTGGGTCCATGCCAGGTAACTTTGGAGGCCAGGGCATCAACAGAAATTCACCATCATGTTCCTCGAACCACCTCTTGACGATTCTGGCAGTGTTGCATAACGCATTATCCTGTTAGTAATAGAACCAGCAGGGAACAGAGTTTCATGAATGGGTGAACTTAGTCCGTAACGACGTTCAGATACCTGACAGCTGTCAGACGTTTTACTATTGGGATAATGGGGCCTAAAGTGTCCAAAGAAAACATCGCTCTCAGCATTAAACCTACGCCGCCGGCCTGTTTTGGCCCAACAGTGCATCCAGGTGCCATAGCCTCCACTGGTAATCAGTGTATCCAGGTGATATAGCCTCCATTGGTAATCAGTGTATCCAGGTGCCATAGATTCCATTGGTAATCAGTGTATCCAGGTGCCATAGCCTCCATTGGTAATCAGTGTATCCAGGTGTCATAGCCTCCATTGGTGATCAGTGTACCCAGGTGCCATAGCCTCCATTGGTAATCAGTGTATCTAGGTGCCATAGCCTCCATTGGTAATCAGTGTATCCAGGTGCCATAGCCTCCATTGGTAATCAGTGTATCCAGGTGTCATAGCCTCCATTGGTAATCAGTGTACCCAGGTGCCATAGCCTCCATTGGTAATCAGTGTATCCAGGTGCCATAGCCTCCATTGGTAATCAGTGTATCCAGGTGCCATAGCCTCCATTGGTATTCAGTGTATCCAGGTGCCATAGACTCCATTGGTAATCAGTGTATCCAGGTGCCATAGCCTCCATTGGTAATCAGTGTATCCAGGTGTCATAGCCTCCATTGGTGATCAGTGTACCCAGGTGCCATAGCCTCCATTGGTAATCAGTGTATCCAGGTGCCATAGCCTCCATTGGTAATCAGTGTATCCAGGTGCCATAGCCTCCATTGGTAATCAGTGTATCCAGGTGTCATAGCCTCCATTGGTAATCAGTGTACCCAGGTGCCATAGCCTCCATTGGTAATCAGTGTATCCAGGTGCCATAGCCTCCATTGGTAATCAGTGTATCCAGATGCCATTACCTCCGTGGTTATTCGGCGTATCCGCGCTCTCCCGTCTACGTGATGCACCAGGAATCTTGATTGGTCAAACCAAGCTACTTTCTCCCGACCATCCACGGTCCAGTCTCGATGATCTTGGACCCATTGCATGCGTTGTTGGCGATGACGTGCAGTGAGCATGGGGACCCGGCTGGGTCTTTGGCTACGCAGGCCCATGTGCAGAAGGCTGCGATGAATTGTGTGCTGTGACTCATTGCCCTGATCACCACTGTTGTAGCTGAGGGTGATTTGCCACACTGTGGCCCTGTGGTCGCTGGGGACAACGCGTGACAGTCACCGCTCCCTTCTGGCATCAAAAGGCTGCGGACAACACACGCCTGGACGACGGTTCGTCATTTGACCATCTGTGCGCCACTTTTGATACCGACTCACTACAGCGGCACGTGAACAACCCACAAGCCGCGCCGTTTTCGAGATCGTACTTCCGAGGCTTCGTGCCATCACAATTTGTCTTTTATCAAACTCGGATAAATCGTCAGCTTTTCCAATGCTAACTCCGAACACTCTATTAACCGAAAGGCGGGCCTCAGGTTTTATATATACTGCTCAGTAAATTTCACCTGCGCCACCGTTCGGTCTCCAGGCTGGCTCATTTCTCTAAACTGGGGGCGGTCATAATGGAATGACTCATCGATGGATTTCCTATCAGTTTGAGAGTACATTCTCATTGGGTAGCTACGAATGAAATATTAATGCTGTCAACGAGAGAGAACTTTATGTTGGAATTACTAAGAAAACAGAAAAAGAATTGTTATGTGTATATACAGCATGTGTCACTCGTTTTAAAAGAAAATATATTTTCACCATTTTCCTCTCTTTAAGGTATTCCAGGGTCCGGGATTCGTACTGCTTTTGCCTTCAGTGGTAATCTCCAACGTGTTGAACTGCAGTTGATCTGAACTGGACATGTGCTGGATCCTGATTGGCTGTTCCTGGCTCATTAGTCCTGACCTTTGCTCGGAATCCGTGTTCATCAGCTATGTAGTCAACGATCCTGTGAAGTCCGTGAGAATCTGTGAAACCGTAACTTCCAACGACTTTCTTGCCATCACTTGATTCTTTACGGTATTGTTGATTACCATAATGGTCCTTAATGTCATATCCGAATCCATACGGTTGAGGAGGATGCTGAAACATAGATAAACACAACCATCAATGAAAATTTTGACGAATAAATAACAAAAGGAATTCTTTGCACGTTTTGTTTACAATATCACGGCGGCAGACGCACTATCTTTTCCATGAGGGACATTTAGGAATCTATAATCGACTTTGAAAATACGAGGAACATCGAGAGGTCTAAGGCGTTGGTTTCTAATAATTCGTCTGAGATGGCTCCGGGTTCGAATCTCAGGTGATCTGTGGGTTATTTTACGGCACTGGGTTTCTCCCTTCACTGGAACCAGTGGCTCAAAATGAGATATGGGCGATTGATTACAGTTGATTGAGTTGTTGTTAAACAATGAAATAGACGAAAAAGATACATTGATTATAGTTCACGGTGGTCGTTAGTAACTGAAACAAACAAAAGCAAATTTATTATAGTTCACGAAAAAAAATTATCATAGTTCACGGCGGTCGCTAAACCCTGAAACCAATGGAAAAAAAATTGATTATAGTTCACGGTAGTCGTTAAACCCTAAAACCACCGGAAAAAGAATTATTATAGTTCACGGTAGTCGTTAAACCCTAAAACCAACGGAAAAAAATTGATCATAGTTCACGGTAGTCGTTAAACCCTAAAACCAACGGAAAAAAAATATTATAGTTCACGGTAGTCGTTAAACCCTAAAACCAACGGGAAAAAAATATTATAGTTCACGGTAGTCGTTAAACCCTAAAACCAACGGAAAAAAATTTATTATAGTTCACGGTAGTCGTTAAACCCTAAAACCAACGGAAAAAAATATTATAGTTCACGGTAGTCGTTAAACCCTAAAACCAACGGAAAAAAATTTATTATAGTTCACGGTAGTCGTTGAACCCTGAAACAAATGAAAACAAAAATACAATTGATAATAGTTCACAAAAAAATGATTATACAAGGTTTGTCCGGAAAGTAATGAAACCCCTTTTCCTGGGCCAATCAGAAGGGCCGGAAGCCGGAGTCTCCGAGCGTGACGGGTGGCAGGGTATGTTAGGTAAACGATCGATGTCTCGTCAGTTGGCTCTGAGCTTCTACAGAGTGAGGATCGCTTGCGAAGTGGACAGCTGTGTGAGCGTCGCGTAACGGTCAAAATGCGGAAGAGTGTTGAATAGCGATACGCGGTAAGGTTTTGTGTTCAACTTGAAAAATCCGCAACCGAGACACTTGCAATGATAGAGAAAGCCTACGGGAAGGAAGCTTTATCGAAAGCATAAGTGTTTTGGTGGCACAAAACGTTCAATGAGGGAAGAGAGAGCGTCGTGGATGAGCCACGTCCAGGGCACCCTTCAACGTCTGACATTTCGGAAAATGTGGAAAAGATGAAATCGGTTTTGGACTCTGACCGACGTCTGAGTGTTAGATTGGTAGCAGAGCACGTGGGACTCGCGAAATCCACTGTGCATGAAATCATCACGCAAGAATTGCAGATGCGGAAAGTTTGTGCCAAATTCGTTCCTGAGGTTTTGACCGATGAACATAGGAACAACCGTGTGTCGATTTCTCGTGAGCTTGTGGACCGCGTGAGGAGTGAACCTAGTTTTTTGGAAAAAGTGAGAACAGGTGATGAAACGTGGGTCTTTGAGTACGATCCAGAGACGAAAAGACAGAGCTCAAAGTGGCACACTCCGGAGTCTCCTCGACCAAAGAAAGTTCGAATGTACAAATCGAAGATGAAATCGATCCGCATTGTCTTCTTTGACTGTAAAGGTGTTGTCCATAAGGAGTTCGTACCACCCGGACAAAGAGTCAACCCTGTATTTTACGTGGAAGTACTTCAACGGCTGAAGAACAGAGTTACGCGCGTCCACCCGGAGATCACCAACACTTGGGTGCTTCACCACGATAATGCGCCGAGCCATGCGTCGCTGAGAGTGGGAGAGTTTCTGACGAAACACAACGTGGAAACGCTGCCCCCACCTCTGTACGGCCCGGACTTGTTCCCAGCTGACTTCTTTTTGTTTCCCCAGCTCAAATCCAGCCTGAAAGGACACCATTTGGGTACTGTTAAAAACGTGCAAACTGCCGCGACGAGTGCTTTGAAAGCGATCCCTGTTCCTGACTTCCAGGCAAGCTACGCGGCGTGGCAGATACGCTGGCAGCGGTATATCGATGTTCAAAGATGTTATTATGCGGAATTTTAATGTTATGTAAGTATAACTTTAATTAAACGTCTGTTATTGAATGAGTCCTATTCCTCTCCGGACAGACCTTGTAGTTCACGGTGGTCGATAAACCCTGAAACAAAAAAAAAAATGTTTTATTATAGTTAGTTCACGGTGGTCGTTAAACCCTGAAACAAAGAAAATTGGCTATAGTTAACGAAAAAAGAATTGATTATAGTTCGTGGTGGTCGTTAAACTCTAAAACAAACGAAAAATAAAGTAAAATTGATCATAGTTCACGGTGGTCGTTAAACCCTGAAACAAACGGGAAAAAAAAGAAAAAATTGATAATAGTGCACAGCGGTCGTTAAACCCCGAAACAAACGAAAAAAGTAAAATTGATAATAGTTCATGAAAAAATTTTATTATAGTCCACAATGGTTGTTAGACCTTGAAAAAAAAAAAAAAAAAAGAGATGAAATCGACTATAGTTCACGAAAAAAGTTGGTTATACACTGCTGGACAATTGCTAAGGACGGATCATAAACGGCTATATAGCGCATAAAAAAGTAAGTGTGGTTGGATGCCAAGTGAAATAAAATAATGTCAGAATGCCAGGATTTTATAAGAAAGACTGTGCTTTGAAATCCAGAAGGTTTTGGAACGTGTTCAAGGGACAAACAGGCCATTTTGTGCAGAATACGTAAACGTGAAAAAAATGCAATTACCGTCCGCAGGCGTTCCGGCGTAAGATGTCAATACCGGATATGGCCACCATGGAGGGCAATGCAAGATTCCACACGTCGTGTCATGCTTTGCACAACATTATCAAGCAGTTGTTGGGGTAATTTATCCCATTCCTCTGTCAGTGCACGGATGAGGGTGTCCTCATTTATTGGAGGGCATTGGCGACCAGCAAGACTCCTCCCCAAAAGCATCCCACACATTTTCAATGGGATTCAGATCTGGAGAACGTGCTGGCCATACGAGGCGTTGAATATCCTCGCTCTCAAGACACTCCTGGACAGCGACTGTTCGATGACATGTTGCGTTGTCGTCCATGAAAATGAATCTAGCACCGACAGCACCACGGAACATGCGAACATGAGGTAGCAGAACATCATTAATGTATCGTTGGCCAGTCATAGTCCCAGTTGGAAGCACATAGAGGAAATTACGGCCATTGATCATGATGCCAGCCCATATCATGACACTACATGTCGGATATCGGTCCCTTTCCTGCATGTTTGCTGGACAATATGCAGTACCACTGTCACGCCAGATCAAGATCAGTTGTCGTCGACAATCAGACGATAGACTGTATCTACTCTCATCTGAGAAGAGGACAGCAGACCAGTCGTTATCAGTCCAATTGCGATGTTGGTGTCACCATTGCAAACGGGCGGTACGGTGACGTCTGGACAATGGGATGCACACAACAGGACGGCGGGCGTATAGTCCTCCTTCATGCAAACGTCTGGCGACAGTTTTTCGGGAGATCCGCTTGCCAGTAGCAGCCATAAACTGATTTGCTACCTCACTAGCTGTGCTGCGCCGGTGTCTTTTTGTTGATAGCACTATGTACCGATCTTCTGCAGGTGTCGTACTGCGAACACGACCTACCCCGTGACGTTTGCTATACTCTCCATTTGTTTGAAATGATTTCCAAAGCCTTGAAACAACACTGTGGCTGACGTCGAACTCCCAGGCAACATCTGTTATTTTTCGCCCATCTTCAATCTTGCCAATAATACGGCCTCGCGTAAAATCATCTAGGTGATGTCGGGAAGACATACTGAAAATTGCAAGTTCGTCAATTGATTCTTTCGCTTTCAACTTTGCGTTTGAACAACAACGGTCACTACGCGTCAAATCCTTTATATCTCTTATCAGCGCTATGACGTCACGAACAAGTTCGGCAATCCACAATTTGCATACGCACATCACGTCTTACTGTATCCCGCACTTATGCTAATTTCCACATTTTTCTGCCTTCCATTTTATGGTTGCTATCGTTGCTATTGTCATCCGTCCCTAGCAATTGTCCGGCAGTGTAGTTCATGGTGGTCGTTAAACCCCGAAACAAAAAAAAGTGATTATCGTTCACGAAAAATAAAATAAAGTTGATTATAGTTCAAGGTGGTTGTTAAACCCTGAGACAAAGGAAAAAAGGAATAAATTTGATAATAGTTCACGAAAAAATGTGATTATAGTTCCCGGTTTTCGTTAAATCCTGACACAAACGAAAATAAGAATAAAATTGATAATGGTTCACGAAAAAAAAAAAAAAATTATAGTTCACGGTGATCGTTAAACCCTGGAACAAAAGAAAAAAATAACAGAAGGGTTAAAAAATTTTTCCCTCTGACAGGAAGAATGCTGGAATGTTCTAAAACCCCGTTTATTCACCAACTAAGTCCTAGCTTAAACCATGTGTTCACAGCATCCATTTAAAGCCTTGTGCCTGTCGAATTTCTGCTGTTTCAAGTCCTTTTTAAGAAAATTTGAAGAAACACTAGTTCGTTCGGAAAGCACGCGAAACCCTTATTGGCGTACATCTTGGAAACCTGATGTGGCAACACATGCCATGTCCGATCGTTGCGTAGTACGTACCTCGGGCTACGAACAAGCTATTGACAATTGCAATAATGATGAAGCAGCTTAGGGGAACAGTAACAGTGTAAGGACAGCGTGTTTTATTGAAGTTTTCTGCCTTACTGCAGTTTTCAGAAGACGTGACGCCAAATTTGCTGCAGACAGCAGTCGGCCAAAATATCCATAAGGAAACGGCGGTGCAGAATTGGATGAAAGGATACAAAGAAGGCCGGACATCAACCAAAGTTTCCAGACCAGAAGCCAAAGGACGCATCCAAGAGGCCTCACCGCTGTCTTTTAGGGTGAGTGCAACTGACCTCCCCACACAACTGGGTGTCCCACACATAACGGCTCATACCATAGTGTGCTGATATAAGATGTAGTCCTAATGCGCCGAGTAGCGATCTCGGTATCTCGCACACTAAAGACGACACAGGAGAAATTCCTCAAAGAAATTGCATGGAATAATGTTTTGTGGTATCGTCGCAACAGTTGGGTGTGTACAAGGTTCTTCACCTTAGACGAAAGTTGGATGAAAATTTATCACATCAGTCACGATCCTGGTATTCCTGAGGCGTCTTTATCTCATGTAGAGCTGCGAGAGAGTGAAAACTTACTGGTTCTTGGCATGGATGATCGTGGTGTGGCGTTTTGGAAGACATATATCAGAATATCACCATAAAATAGAAATGTAAACTTAATTTCCTGAGGGCCGCCCCGGTGGCGCAGTGGTCTAAGGCGTTGGCATCTGATCATTCGTCCGTAAGGGGTCCGGGTTCGAATCCCGGTCAGGCATGGATGTTGTGTTTGTCTTACGGCACTGGCTCTCCCCCTTCCCTGGAACCAGTGACCCAAAATTAGGGACGGGCGACTGCTTATAGCCCATTGAGTTGCTCACGGTGGTCGTTAAACCTCCAATCAAAAAAAAAAAAAAATTTCCTGAGGAGCATATGCCTGCATAGGCGCTGCGGTATCATGTGTACAGCAATCTGTCCTCGTACTCGACAAACGCACAGCAGTACAAAGCCCAGATTGTTCGTCTGTACTTTGAACGGAACGGTCGAGTGGAGCTGTCTCACTCACTGTGTACTCCGAATAGGAAGCCCCTTGGTTTCAACTACACTGGTCACATAAAGTTAGGGATGAAAGCGTGCAAATTGAGCGACTACTGGAGATCGTTTATCTACGTCATATGGAAATTAGCATTATTGCAGCACAGCACGTCACATGCGAGCTCCGTTACAAGCGAGCTCCTTGGGATTTCATACCTGGGTCCAGAAGTTTGCTCAATGTATTTTCTTCATGCAGTATTAACCTGAAATCAAGTCCTGAACAAGGAGGTTATATTACTGGAGACACCACTCCTATCCACGCAGCATTGGCCGCCATAAGTCACCGTCCGTGCTGCAAATGACGTCATGAGCAGGCACGACGCAGCCGCAGAAAAGAAGCTGCTTTGAAACCAATGGAACAAAAGCTTCTAAGCGTATAAACAGATAAAATGAGTAATTCAATAATCTTTCTCAATGATACACAAGCTTACTGTTTTATCAACGGTATAATTTAGTTCGTTTTTGCCTGCTTGTGACGTCACACTACAGATTAGCTGTGACCTAGCGCGGCAGAGCCAGTGGTGTCTCCTGTAATATAACCTCCTTGGCCCTGAAGATGTTTAAGCATTGATAACAGAAATAGGATGCTTGCATGTTATAGCTATATGTTTAGCAGATCGATGTGGCTGCTGATTTAGGAGTTTTGCTAAGTGTAGTAAATCTGATGAACACAAAATTTCTACGGCATGTAAATTCTGCAGATCGACGCACAAGTGGTCGCCCGAGGAGAATGACTTGGAGGAAAGATCGCTACCGGTCAATAAGTACTCAGAGAAAGCCCAGTATCGCTAAAAGCCAACTCCGGGAATCGCTGCAAGCTGCTTCTGGTGTCACAGTATGCACTCAGACGGTAGGAAACGATCTGTACGAGTACTGACTCAGAGCAAGGAGGTCGCTAAGGTGTATAGCACTGAACATCAGCGCACCGTCGTCAAAGATTACCTGGATCCGACAGTGCATGTCATGGAATACAGAGTGGCACAATGTACTCTTCACAGCCGAATCTCGTTTGGACAAACACAACATCCATGTCTCACCGGGATTTGAACAGGGATCTATCGCAGACAAATGGTCAGAAGACAGTGCTTGGTCCACTGCACCACTGGGGGCAGAATAAGTTGACACTGAACCTAACCATAAAGGCTATTACCGTGCTTACTACCTACTACAAAACCATTTAAAAGCTGTTATTTCATAAGTGCATAAATTACTTGTTTCTATTTTCTTATCAAATGCGATTTTAAAACGTACTATTGTTCCAGTAAAGGTAACGTTAAAATCAGAAAAACTGTAAGATGCTATATCTTACGAAAGAATGCAGCTGATAAAAGAAGTGGTATTAAGGTGTAAGGATAAATCAATGTCCGAGACAATTACTTTTAACGCGTCTGATTTCAGATAGCAACCCCGGTGGCACATTGTTCTTAGTGCTGGTTTATGACCATTTGTCTTAGAAGGGTCCGGGTTCGAATCCCGGTGAGGCATGGATGTTGTGTTTGTCTTACGGCACTGGCTCTCGCCCTTCCCTGGGAACAGTGACCCTACGTTAGTGAGGGGAGACTGCTTATAGCCCATTGAGTTGCTCACGGTGGTCGTTAAACCTTCAAAAAATTCAGAAAAGCTCTAAAAGCACGATACAATTTCTAAATGGACAATTTTTTTTTGTGTCGTAACAAAAATAGTCAAATTCTTCCTTTCTTTTTGCGATTTCAAGTTTTTATTTCTCTTCAAAGTGATTAAAAATTATGTACCGTATTTTCGGCTTATAAATCGATAAGGAATAGGTTAAATTTTTCAATTTCCTTGTATTTGTTCGTAGATAAGTCGATCCTGAGTATAAGAAATAGCTAGAATAATTGCAGTTAGTGGTCAATTATGTAGCTATATTCTTAATGCTTCAGTAAATATTAAAAGGAAGAGAAAATGATACAACAGGTACAATCTGAGCAAAACAACTTCCGTTTTTGCACGATATTCAAATGAAACACTATTTAAAAACCACTAACTTACTAAAATCTTTAATTCACAATTAAAAGACATAATAATGTCGTATTTCAAAACCATAAAACCTTTCGAGCTCATTTTCAGATGTGAGTCTACAAATTATGGAAGAGGTGTTTAAATATCAAGTTCTCGGTCACGTGATTGAGAGATGCGCGACAAATATGCGTGTAAACAATCACCGAAAAACTGCAAAAATGTCCTAGTGTGAGATGTCACTTGAATTCGAATGGACGCTCAGGAGAGCTGGGATCCACGAGTTTGGGATGCAGCAAAGGGTTTCTTCATTACAACAGGACGGGCCATCATCATCATCATCATTGCCAACCATTATCAATCCACTGCTGGACGAAGGTCTCCCCAAGTTTCCTCCACAACGGTCTGTCTTGTGCCAGTCTCCTCCATGTCACCCCTGCATACTTTCGAATTTCATCCACCCATCTCCCATGTGGTCTTCTTCTGGGTCTTTTCCTGTCCCTTGGAATCCAATCTAAAATTTCGGCTGTCCATCGATGATCTGTCCTTCTGGCAGTATGTCCAGCCCATTGCCATTTCAGGGATTTAACTCTGATCATGATGTCTTCCACTCTTGTCATTTTTCGGATCCACGAGTTCCTCTTCTTATCTCTCCTGGTTACACCAAGCATGCACCTCTCCATGCTGCTTTGAGTTGTCTGCAGCCTTTGTATGTCTCTTTTAGTTAAGGTCCACGTCTCCGCACCATACGTAAGCACTGGAAGGATGCATTGATCAAACACTTTTTCTTTTAAGACATAATGGCATATTGCTCTTGAAAATTATGCTGTTTCTTCCAAAAGCTCTCCAGGCAAGTTTTGTACGCCGATTAATTTCTTCATCAATGTGACCCTCACTTGATATCTGCTGTCCAAGATAAACGTACGTGTCTGTTATCTCCAGCTTTTCTCCATCAATCGATAAATCTTCATTTCTTGTAAAAGCATTGAACATCACTTTTGTCTTCTGAAAGTTCATTTTTAATCCCACTTCTTTACTCTTGTCAGCAAGTTCCTGGATCATACTCTGCAGCTCTGATGGGGTAGTTGCAAAAATGACTACGTCATCAGCAAAACGAAGGTGGGTTAGATAATCTCCATTAATCTTTATCCCCTTGTTTTCCCAGCTCAGTGACTGAAAAACACCCTCCAATGTGGCATTAAAGAGCTTCGGAGATATGGTGTCACCTTGTCTCACTCCCTTTCCAATTTTTACGTGTGTTGTATTTTCAAACAGCCTAATCTTTGCACTTGCATTTTCATAGATGTTATTAATAATATTAATGTATGCATCTTCAATACCGCAGGTTTTCAGAGCCATTGTAACTGCTGATGGTTTCACCGAATCAAAGGCTTTTTCATAATCGATAAAAGCCATGCACAATGGAAGTTCATATTCCCTCGCTCTTTCAATTAGTTCTCTCAGCACGTGGATATGATCTATTGTGCTGTAGCCACTCCTGAATCCAGCTTGTTCTCTCGGTTGAGCCATGTCCAGTGTTACCTTCAAGCGGTGTGAAATAACTTTAGTGAAGATTTTATAAACTACTGATAGGAGGCTGATAGGTCTGTAGTTTCCGAGATCCTCAATGTCACCTTTCTTATGTAGCAGGATCATTGTAGCGGTGTTCCAATCCTCAGGAATCTTTCCTTCATTAAGGCATCGAGTGAAAATTTGGGCGAGTACCGTTTCGATTTCTCCACTTGCTTCTTGTATGATGTCTACAGTAATTCCATCTTCTCCTGGAGCTTTTCCTCGCTTCATGTTCTTGATTGCATGTGCAACTTCTGCTGGAAGGACTGGAGGAACTCTGGTACTGGTATCTTGCATGATGTCTGGAGTGCATGTATCATCCCTTTCATATAATTTGGAGTAGAAATCTTTCACTCTTGTCAAAATTTCGCCTCTATTTCTTGTTACAGAACCATCTTCTTTTCTCAGTGCCATAATCTGTTTTCTTCCCTTACTGAGATGTCCCTTTGCTATCTTTAGGCTTTGGTTGTTTTCAATTGCTTTCCTCACTAGTTCACAGTTGAATTTCCTTACGTCTTCAGTGATACTTTTTCTTACTGTCTTGCATAGCTCTATATATTCCACTTTGGAAGTCACATCTTTTTTAGTTGTCCTCATCTCTCTTCTTTTTTGCATCAACATTTTGGTTTTTCCTGATAATTTGTTCACATGCAACTTGTTCTTGGACCCAGCTAATTTTGTTGCTGTTTCCATAAGAGCTTTGGTTACTTTTCTGTTAACTTCAGAGATGTTCACTTCTTCCGATGTTAGGCCTTCTAAAGCAGAGAACCTGTTCTTCAGTTCTAACTTGAAGGTATTATGGTGTTTTTTAAGGTTGGTTATGTCAATAGATTTTGTTTGTCCTATGAGCTTGCCACGTTCAAGTTTAGTGTTGAGGTGCATCTTACATCTCACCAATCTATGGTCACTACCTGTGTTGAACTTGTTTAGCACACTGCAGTCTTCTATGACGAATTTTTTGTTACACATAATAAAATCAATTTCACTTGTCGTCCCATTTGGATGTCTCCATGTCCATTTCCTGTGTGGCTTTTTCTTGAAGAAGGAGTTCAAGATGAAAAACCCTTCTGCCTCTGCAAACTCAACGAGAGTATTTCCACGCTGGTTTCTGTTGCCATGACCGAATTTACCTACTGAAGTTTCATTCTGTTGCCGTTGCCCTATTTTTGCATTGAAATCTCCCATAATTATTTTCAAGTGCTGCTTACCTTTATTATTTAGATGACAAATTTCCTCATAAAATTCTTCAATTTCTTCTTCAGGATGACTTGTGGTGGGTGCATAAATTTGAATAATCTGAGCCTGGTATCTTTTCGAGAGTTGGACAATTTTTTTTGTGTCGTAACAAAAATAGTCAAATTCTTCCTTTCTTTTTGCGATTTCAAGTTTTTATTTCTCTTCAAAGTGATTAAAAATTATGTACCGTATTTTCGGCTTATAAATCGATAAGGAATAGGTTAAATTTTTCAATTTCCTTGTATTTGTTCGTAGATAAGTCGATCCTGAGTATAAGAAATAGCTAGAATAATTGCAGTTAGTGGTCAATTATGTAGCTATATTCTTAATGCTTCAGTAAATATTAAAAGGAAGAGAAAATGATACAACAGGTACAATCTGAGCAAAACAACTTCCGTTTTTGCACGATATTCAAATGAAACACTATTTAAAAACCACTAACTTACTAAAATCTTTAATTCACAATTAAAAGACATAATAATGTCGTATTTCAAAACCATAAAACCTTTCGAGCTCATTTTCAGATGTGAGTCTACAAATTATGGAAGAGGTGTTTAAATATCAAGTTCTCGGTCACGTGATTGAGAGATGCGCGACAAATATGCGTGTAAACAATCACCGAAAAACTGCAAAAATGTCCTAGTGTGAGATGTCACTTGAATTCGAATGGACGCTCAGGATAGCTGGGATCCACGAGTTTGGGATGCAGCAAAGGGTTTCTTCATTACAACAGGACGGGCCATATTCACGGATAAATAAACTTTCCGCAAAAAGTGTAGTGAATTTTCTCTTTGCAGCGGTGAAGCCACAGGACTCCTCCCAAATTGGTACAAATTGGTATATAAGTTCCTTTCGAAGTCAGTCTGGATGATGCCATTGGTTGTGCACCCATTTCGACATTCTACCTATGTTCCTTAATCCTAGTTCCCAAAGTGCGTAAGGTCGATCGTATGTAGACTTCGTCTTCTAGGGACGAATCTGTAGCCCTTAGAGGTATACGGTGTATCCCAAATTTATGGTTGTTACACGCATATTGGTCGCACATCATCCAATCATGTGATGGAGAGCTTGATATTTAAACACCTCTTCCATAATTTGTAGACTCACATCTAAAAATGAGCTCGTAGCGAGCTCGAAAGGGCTTATGGGTTTAAAATACGACATTATTATGCCTTTTAATTGTAAATTAAAGGCTTTAGTAAGTTAGTGGGTTTTAAATAGTGTTTTATTTGAATATCGTGCAAAAACGGAAATTGTTTTGTTCAGATTCTACAAATCAAGACGAACGCCACAGATTTCCTTAAGATAACTAGTACTTTTCTTTTCGACAAAAAGTTGAATTTTGGGAGCCTATTTTTTCTTAGGAAATGACCGTACCTGCACTCCTTCTCTCCGATAGACCAATCAAGGAATTCGCCTCGCAAAGGTAGGAAACAAAAATTACAGAAGTGTGTTAAATCAGCGTGATGTTTTGCAGCGTGTGTTATCGCTCGCTGCTTTTTCTCACAGAATTCGATTGAAATTAGAAACCAAAGCAGGCCGCCCCAGTGGCGCAGTGGTCTAAGCGATGGCCTCTGATCATTCGTCCGAACGGGGTCCGGGTTCGAATCCCGGTGAGGCATGGACGTTGTGTTTGTCTTACGGCACTGGCTCTCTGCCTTCCCTGGAATCAGTGACCCTAAATTAGGGACGGGCGACTGCTTATAGCCCATTGAGTTGCTCACGGTGGTCGTTAAACCTAAAAAAAAAAAAAAAAAAACCAAAGCAGCTGCTGACTTCAATCGGAAATATGAAGTAAATCAAGATAAGCATAATAATTGGAACCAAAAGTTGATTTTAATTCAGTTGAGTTATACAACTGAGATATTAAAAGCACGAAAACAAAATGCCTGCGCTAGCCGCCGGTCATTGCTGTTCTTAAAGCACAGGTGCCGTCGGTTGTCAACACGATTGTCACTAGCCAATCAACTGCATGGCAGCGGCGTATTTCAGAGGTTTAATCATTGCGAGATAAATGAGGTGCACCCATTGTAGTTCTGGCGGCTTTGCAAAACCGGCAGTGAATGTCACTCACGGATGTCTTATAGGGGTCGCGAAGGCGATGCTATTAACTTAGAACAGTTGCCACTCTAAATCTGTTACCTCGATTTTAATGTTTCTCTCGGACGGAAATACCTGATTTAATAGCTTTCAAACAGGTTCTTAGTGACGAAATATTACATTTCGTACGCTTTCGAAATAAACTTGATATTGCATTTTGAGTGTTCGAATCACGACCGAATTTCAGGCATAATATGCGCATATAAAATACAAAGAACAAGTTCGAATGACAGAAAATGGGCGCCATCGTAAAGAGCAGCTGTGGAATTTATAAACCAGGAAAATGTGGTCGCACAGCTCATGCGGAGAATTCAGTCGCCATGTAAACTCCACAGCTGAAGGTGTTTTGTGTGCTATCGCTTGAGGAATGTATTCCGTGACGCTTGTACAGCGCCGTTTTCACTGCTAATACAACCTCGGAACTACGACAGACGACCCGACTGATGTGTCTTTTATGAAATGGAACAAAGCAACTCAGAGAAACTGAAAGTTTGTTAGAGATGACTGGTAAACAGGCTAAACGTACCCGGTCTGAGGAAAGCGTTGAACGGATGCGAAAGTCACTAAAGAGAAGCCCGAGGAAATCCACTCGACATCACACCAACAACAGTGCATCGGATACTCAGGTGCACCTCGACATCACACCAACAACAGTGCATCATTTACTCAGGTGCACCTCGACATCACACCAACAACAGTGCATCGGGCACTCCATAAAATGTTGCATTTACATGCAAACAAGATTCAACTGCATCAATTACACAGCAAAAACAGTCTTGCTGGGCCAGCACTCGGCCACTGCTGGCTGCCAGCAATGCCAGCGGCCACCCAGAACTATGTTTGCGCCTCCCAACCGTCAATAAAATGTTCGGGCGGCCACCACATGGGCTAGCAGTTCGGGCCAAAAGTGGCACAATATCAGTTGTTATATGCTCGAACAGGGCCATTAGTTATCCATCCCAGGCAGTAGCTTCCACAAGTGGCATTTCAGCGGCCCTGCAAGCACGTGCCATAAATAATGGCTAACCTAATGTTGTCCGCTAGTTTCCCCGGCAGTGGCAGCCATGATTCACGTGACGTAACTGATGGCTTGCTGAGTCTTGTCCGCCAATTTCCCAGTAGTAGCCACACACACACACACACACACACAAAAGAAAAAAAAAAAAAAAGAAAGAAAAAAAGAGGATAACCGCAGTTTCCCAAAGCTACAACTACTTTTTTTCGCCTTACGAAACTTCTACATTGCAGTACTGCGCTGGAGAAATTTTCACGACAAGTCTTGAAAAACGACCGTTCGGGTCTGGGTGGAAACGGATCAAGGACTGCCTGCGGGGGAAGCGGGTGCTCTACCAACGGGACTGACTTGCCACGCGCGGGTATCTGCTTGAACGGGCGACCCGCTTATAGCCCATTGAGTTGCTCACGGTAATCGTTAAACCTCTAATCAAAAAAAAAAAAAAAATCCAAGCATTTTAGGTAAGTTATGATGCACAAGGGCAATGGAATGGATCCCACTCCAGTGTCCTGACCTTTGACCCCATTTCGCCCATTTTCAATAAGGTTCGTGCCCAGGTGGTTCCCTGCCACATACTAAAATTTCATCGAAATCAAACCATATTTACGCATGTTATGAGGCATAAAGGCAATGGAATGGATCCCGCTTTTATGTCCTGACCTTTGACCCAATTTCACTCATTTTCAATAGGGATTGACCCCAGGTAGGTCCTTACCACTTACTAAAATTTCATCGAAATCGAACAATTTTTACGCAAGTTATGACGCATAAGAGCAATGGAATGGATCCCGCTCCTATGTCCTGACCTCTAATCCTGCTTCGCCCATTTTCAATAGGGTTCGTCCCCAAGTGGTCCCCTACCACATACTAAAATTTCGCCGAAATCGAACCATTTTCACGTGAGTTATCGTGCGGACGGACGGACGGACGGACAGACGGACAAAGCTGGAGCATATACGCTTCTTCAAAGTACGGTTGGAAAGCGTAAAAAAGCTGGTAAAAGCTAATATTTTGGTAATAGAAAATACCATCGCTGTCAGGAGACTTAGTGTTCGGTCAAAGATTAAGTGGTTTGATGTGTATGTGATGCTTCCCATTTCATAAAGGTTCGTTAGATGCATTTACTTTTCAACTTTTGCAACAAGTGAGTTGGGAAATATGGACTTCAAAGAGAAAAATGGAAATAAAACTCCTACAGTTGTTCTGCTTGAAAGATCCTGCAGTTGTTCCATGTACACTATGTAAGAATCACCTAAAAGGAGGGGAAGAATATCCTCTTCATCATTTTCATCCGAGGAAGATGAACTGAATGCTGCCCTACAGAACTTGAACAAGATTTTCCGCAAAAGTAAGCGCAGACGTTAGTCTCGCTAATTTTTCTGACAGCACGTATGGTTAGTATTTTTTCTCACAGCACGTATGATTACTCTATTTTTTTCACAGCACGTATGGTTTTACTTCCTGCATCTTGACCAGCTTTCCTTGGTGCTTTGTGGGAGACAAGGGAGCCATGACAGCTTTTGGCGATTTTTTTCTTTTTTTTTTTGCTAAATTAGGTAGGATAAAATTGTTAGGAGAGATAGGTTTCAAGTAATTTTGTTTGCTTTTTTTAGGCAATCCTACTTTTACTATTTTGAGACTTCAAAGCTCACATTCTAATTTTTCTGTTCTGGCGCAGAGAGAGAATTCTCCATAACCAACCTCTTGAGCCCGCTTGTATAGATTTATTTATTTAATTTTCCATTTTGGGATTGTTTTTAGGATTTATTTTGGGAGGGTGCGGTCAGAATATTGTAAGTTGCTCTTTTTTTTATAAAGGCCGACATCATTAACATTAAATGTACAGAGTGCGGCAATAAAATAATGAGACTGATTTTTTTTTAAATCCCGATGAAACACACTAATGGAGAAGGCATGTTTTTTCGATAAGTCTTGAAGTGGGAACAGCTGTTGCATGAGAATTGCAGGGAAGATTATTTTACGCTGTGCATGACGTCATTCGGTGGAAGAATGACGTCACAGCTCTGTCATTGAGCAGAGAGCAAATATCCAATTCTGTTTGAAAATCGGTAAAATTTCATCTGAGACAGTTGAAATGTTGGGTGATGTGTATGGGGCTCATTGCCCATTCTCATGCAAGTTTCAGGGATGGACGGAAAGATTTCGAAAATGACGAAAGACCCGAAAGCCTGATTTCAGTGCGCACGTCTGAACTCATTGTGAAAGCTCACGAAAATATAATAAGTTATCACTAAGTGGCCTTCAAGGTGCTGGAATGTGAGCTCAATATTAATAAGACGATTTCTCAAATCTGAGTGCGAGATTGTTTTGGGGAAAAGAAGCTTGTGCTCGTTTTGTTTCCCATGCTTCGGCTGACGACCAGAAACATGCACGAGTTGAATACTCAAAAGACATCCTACAGACTGCAGAAACAATGCAAAATTTTCTCCAAAGCATTGAGGGATGTGCTGAGATATCGTGCTTTCGTTCTGATCCGACACTAAGCGTTATAGTACTCAGTGGAAGTAGCCACAGTCACCAAAGGAAAAGAAAATTCCAGAAGTCGAAATTCAAAAAACTCCTGGTATTTATTAGAAGTACAGGTTACAAGTTCCAGAAGTCAAAACTCAAAAACTCCTGGTGTGCTTTTGCGACAGCAAGGGAAACTTGCATCTCGAGTTCATTTTGAAAGTACAACTGTCACTGGCAATGCTTACACATCCATTTTGGAATGACTGTGCTAAAGGTGTGTCCGTCTCAAGCCTGAACACAAAAAGGAGCAATGATTCTAGCTCCACAATATCGCACCTGCACGCAGACCAGTCAATTTACAGCAATTTCTCACACGAAAACAAGAGTGTGTACTCAACCATCCCCGTATTATCCAAATTGGTCACCGTGTGACCACTTTGTATTCTCTAAATTAAAATCATCTTTAAAACGAAAAGTTTTCAAGACATTGAAGACACACATCAGTTCTTTACTTCATACCAAAAGATAACCTCGAAGACCTTCCTTTCGTTAGCTGATCATTTCACTTCTTGTGTTGACCCAGGAGGAATGTACTTCGAATAAATATGAAGACATACAAAGAACTGTGACATCAGCTCTTTACTCCATACCAAAAGATGACCTCTGCAAGTCCTTCCTTTCGTTGGCTGATCGTGCCACTTCTTGTATTAACACAGGAGGAATGTACTTCGAACAAATATGAATACATACAAAGAACTGTAACATCAGCTCTTTACTCCATACCAAAAGATGACCTCTGCAAGTCATTAATTTCGTTGGCTGATCGTGCCACTTCTTGTATTAACACAAGGGGAATTTATTTCGAATAAATATGAAGACATACAATGAACTGTGACATCATCTCTTCACTCCGTACCAAAAGACGACCTCTGCAAGTCCTTCCTTTCTTTGGATGACCGTGCCACTTCTTGTATTAACACAGAAGGAATGTACGTCTAATAAATATGAAGACATACAAAGAACTGTGACATCATCTCTCCACTCCATACCAAAAGATGACCTCTGCAAGTCATTCCTTTTGTTGTCTGATGGTGCCACTTCTTGTATTAACACAGTGGAATGTGCTTCGAATAAATATGAAGACACACAAAGAACTTTGTCATCAACTCTTCACTCCATACTAGAATATGATCCCTGCAAGTCCTTCTTTTCGTTGGCTGATCGTGCTACTTCTTGTATTAACACAGGAGGAACATACTTGGAAAAAAAATATATTCACGTAGGTTTTCCTGCTTTTCCGTTTTTTAAAAAAGTTCAGACCATTACTTAGTTGCCACATTGTTTATTTCGAAAAAATATTTCTTTCAGAATTCCCACAAAATTGGAAATGTTTTGCTATAGTACCCACTCCATGTTTTCTTCCAGAATTAATAACTTTACTTATTTTTGATGAAATTAAGCTAGGTTAATTAAATCTGATTTTTATATGGAACATAATTTAATCTCATATGATGAAACGATCATATGTAGAGGATTTTAGGAAAGGAGTGTCTGACCACAGGCCTTAAACAACCTTTAGAAATAGGAAGCTAGGAGATTTGGGCTAGAGTGCCCGATAGGAAAGTGACACGGAAGCGAAGTAGAAAGGGGGAGGAAGACGCCCTTATTTATTACCGGGGGCCAGTACCCGGGGTCCGACGGCTTAACGTGCCCATCCGACGCACATTTAGTGGATCGAGCGTTCGTACCTGCCTGGGATCGAACCTGAGGTCTTTTCCGTGGCAGTCAGGAACGTTTCCCACTAGGCCACAAGCGGCCCTTAATCTCATGTGATTTAGCATTAACGTATTTCTCAAAATTCCATCAAATACTGCTAATGCGGTTACACTATCTTGCTGAATTTGTTTCCTTGGAGCAAGTCCTTCGTTTCGTTGGCTGATCGTGTTTTTTTCCCTCAGGTTTTACATTATTTCCCCGCAGAGATCAATTTCTTTCTACAGAAATTTGTCGTAATATAAAAATAGTAGTACTTACAATCTCGTGTTTACCGTAGCCTCCTCCGATTTCTCCACCATAACCACTGTCTATTGCATATGCGTTAATATCTCGGGCAACAACAATAGTTGCTACGATGCAAAAAGCCGCAATCTGAAATAGAGAAATAATTTATGCATTAGAAACAGTAACTATCACATTCTTCCATTCTTCATTTGTATCTAACACTCAATTCGCGTAATTGCCTTGTAAAAAAGAAATTCAAAATGGCGAGTAGGATTAGCTACTCAGTATCGGGCATATGAACTTTTCTAATAGCAGCAGATTCCTTTCCCGCCGAGAATTTGTAAGTTTAACTTAAAAAAACGTTTTATGTGTACGACGATGCTTAAACGTTTCAATATCGTTAGCACTTTATAGTTTCAACTTTTTATGAATAATTTGATAAACTGTCAGTCGTTGTCAAAGCAAAATGGAGAAACTAGGTGATTCCAATGCGCAGTTCAGAACGACCATACAACTAAGAGGCAACGTAATTTTCTTAAGAGAAAAGGTGGCTAAATTAGACTTATGCGTTATAAATGACAAGAAACATTTTTTTGTTTTGTTTTGCGGCCTGACACACATCTTGAGTAAATTGTTGGGTTACATATAAGCAGTCGTCAGTCTCCAGGGAATGGAGAGAGCCAGTGTTGTAAGACAAACACAACACTCATGCCTCGCCGGGATTTGAACCGCGACCCGTCACGGACAAACGGTCAGGATCCAGCGCTTAGACCAGTACGCCTCCTGGGTGGTAAGGGACATTTCCACAGCAGGCTTTAGATTTTTATCGACAATTGTATTAATTTAAGTGGAGAATCCACCGGCATCCTTTTTGTTATGGTGGTTTTTATCGATACAACAGTTAAGGGTCATATCTATGACGTGGTTTGTGACAAAAACCATACTCTTTGTGCTTATCCGAACGACTTGTTTTGAATGAAATTTTTCGCATATAGGCAGGAAATTTAAACGTGTGTAAGCTAAATACTGTGAAATTTGGGTCTATAAACTCGTATCATTAAACGGACAATACTTTGGCACTTACCTGGACGCTTTTGATGGGCTACCAGCTTTCCATATATGTGCTTATTTATTTATATGCATTCATGTGTATTTCATTTAATAAAATTATGTGCATCATTTGAGGGAAACACATTGATAGTGTGTTAGCAGCAATTACTGTAGGACCGAGAGAATAACTAAGGTAAATATCCCAACAAATGTATTTGTTACCGGCGATGTATGAAAACCAGACATTCTATACAATGCCTAGGCAATACATACATTCCTGGCGACCCAAAATGCAACACCAAGAAGGACACGAGATAGCAAAGCCAGATTTACTGAACACATAACAACAGATACAAAGATGAAACGATTGAGCTTAGAGGTCCGTGCGACTTGCGGAACACGCAGACATCAAGAGTTCGTGTGGCCCCCATAGCTAGAAATAACGGCCGCTACACGCCGCGACATCGAACGAAAGATACTTTGGATGTGGGATTGGTGTATGTCGGTCCAGACTGGTTCCACACGTTGCCACAGTTCATCAGGCGTAGCCGCGGCTGGTGCTTGCTGGGCCAGGTTGCCGATAAGCGACCAGACGTGTTCGATGGGCTACATATCGGGAGAAAAGGTGGGCTACGGCAGCAGTGACACCTGGTGGGCCGTGAAGAATTATTGCACGATGCGTGCCACTTGAGGCCGCGCATTGTCCTGTTGAAACGTGGCCGCTGGCAGGTCCTGCAGGTAAGGGAGGACTACAGGCTCCAAAACGTCGGAGATGCAGTGGTGGCTGTTTAGTGTACCGGCGATGTGTACCAGAGGGATGCGGGTGTCATATCCAATTGCGCCCCAAACCATAACGCCAGTCGACGGACCGGTATGGCGATGCATAATGCAGGCATCCTACAGTCTTTCGCCGTGGTACCGCCACACGCGGATCTGACCATCGTGGTGTTGCAGGCAGAAGCGGGATTCGTCGGAGAAGACAATGACGTGCCATTCCGTAGTCCAGGTGTGGCGTTCAACGGCCGCACTGGCCGGTGGTGTAATGTCAATGGTAATCGGAGCAATGGGCGCCGTGCGACACGTACCCGCTCCTGCAGACGACGTCGAACGGTACGTGCTGACACAAGTTGTGGCGCAACACACCCTAATTCCTGCGCTAACGTTCGTGATGTGGCGGTGCGAGCCATCAATGCCCGCCGCACAACATGCCGGTCCTCTCTTTCGCTCACGTCGGTTCGTCCGTCCCTCCGGCACGCAAGGAGTCCATACTTGCCTCACTGTGGCTAGATGTAGTCCCACACGGGCGCCGATATCTCGGTACAATAAACCGCTGTCGCGATAAGCCTCTATTCGTCCTCTGTCAAACTCCGAAACGTGCTGGATTGACTTCCGTATTCTGCTACGAGGCATCAGGAAGCTTCCCACGCGCAGTTCCAGCAGCACAACACACTTCTACTACTTACACCCGGCCTTCTGTGCACCCTTCTTACAGTGCTTCTCCGTGGCATGCCGGGAGCACATGATTTCCATATGCCCTGCAATGCTAATCGTTTGCATGTCCTCTCGCAGGCGACGCATGCTGCGAACTTCAGGCCAATCGGATGCTTCCTTCTTTGTGTTGCATTTTGGGTGGCCAGCAGTGTAGAATGCCTGTCGTTTTTAGGCAAAGTATGAAATTTTCAAATATAATATATACTTTACCTAGGCATTCTGTAGAATGACTAATGCTATTTGGCAAAGTATTAAAATAGTTTCATGAAAAGGCTTTTATTGAAAAGACGTATATGAAAAAGAATGAAAACAGAAAATATGATATAAAATACAGAACTTTCTAACCTACTTGTTGCAACATGGAAGGCTTGTATGACATTGAACTTCATTCCTTTTTTTACACAAAAGCACTTCGTGTTTTGGCACTTTGTCTTACACATACACTTGACAAATCTTTGGCCGCTTCCTGTGGACCGAGCAATAGCAGCTGACCGGAGAGGTATTTCTTGATGAGGAATGTCTTTAATTGTCAGTAAATCCTTTGGGCATAAAATGATTTGTGATCTCGCATATAGTTGTTTTAAAATTCCTTCAGAAGTTCCAATTCGGTACTTCTGTCACACTCATAACAACTCCCAACAAATTGCGCGAATCACCTCGTCCCTTGTCGACGTTAGGAATAGGAACTAGCACAATAGCTCCCAAAGAAGGAGAAGGAAATGTTTTGCTAGAATTCATTTTCATTTTTTTGGCCTGTATATCTAGATTGAATTTAGAATAAATTTTACCTTCGACAGCATTCTTATTTTTAAAGCAACGGCTGCACAAAATATCTATTTCCTCACATCCATAATCTTTACTGGCATGGCCACAGAATCTATGAATTTTTCGACGACACTTTCTGCATGCATGTGCATCACAAATTCTCCGTCTTACACGAACATTGAAAGTCACGTGCCTTGCGACGTCACATTAGAAACATCCATCATTAGCGGGAGTATTTTTTACTTCACTTCCGAACAAAGACTGAAATGCAAATGGCGAATTCTCCGTCTTAGGCGAGCGTTGAAAGTCACGTGCCATACAACGTCACGTTAGAAACATCATTGGCGGGTGTATTTTTGTATTTTATACTTCACTTCCGAACAAAGATTGAGATACAAATGGCGAATTCTCCGTCTTAGGCGAGCGTTGAAAGTCACGTGCCATACAACGTCACGTTAGAAACATCATTGGCGGGTGTATTTTATACTTCACTTCCGAACAAAGATTGAGATACAAATGGCGAATTCTCCGTCTTAGGCGAGCGTTGAAAGTCACGTGCCATACAACGTCACGTTAGAAACATCATTGGCGGGTGTATTTTATACTTCACTTCCGAACAAAGATTGAGATACAAATGGCGAATTCTCCGTCTTAGGCGAGCGTTGAAAGTCACGTGCCATACGACGTCACGTTAGAAACATCATTGGCGGGAGTATTTTACAGAGCTTACGTATATCGTGAGCTTACGCCCTCTGGTTTCAGACTTGTGCGTTAAGAAAAGCATGAATTTATTTGAGAAACATTTCGCACCGGAAGCGCTCTCAAACACTGAAAGCATTTTTCAAATCGGACTCTTAGAAACAGAGATATCGACAAAAATAAGATGTGACTTTTCGTCCCCTGGTGGGAAAACCATGCATTATTTTAGGAAGAAAGTATTCTCAAAAGGTTTATCAATATGAGCCGTATCGGTCCTTGAAAAAAACATTTAGTCGAGTTTTCGGGAGAACAGATTTTGCTACAAATACATCAGAAGCAGAAATTAACACTTATGCTCCCTGGTGGCCAAATCATTCTTTACCAAACATTAGAAATTATGTGAAAAATATTTTCCATCAGGTCTTGTGTGTGATACAGGAATAATTTTTCAAATCGGAGTTTTAGGAGCAGGCATAACGCAGAAAACGCAATTTACTTTTGTGCCCCTAGCGGAAAGTCTATGATTTATTTGAAAATTTTTAATTTATAGAAAAACCATTTAGCATCGGAAACAGTATCCAACAAAGAAGGAATTTTTTAAATCGGACTCCTAGAAGTAGAGATATTGACAAAAATAAGATATACATCCACACCCCCGGGCGTAGAAACCATGCATTATTTCAAGAAGAAAATGTTCTTATAAGGTTTGTCGACATGAGTAGTATCGGTCACAAACGACTATTTTTGCAATCGAGATTTTAGAAGCTCATATTTTGCTGCAAATACATCAGAAGCGGAAATTAAGACTTACGCCACCTGGTGGCCAAATCATTTTTTACAGAAATTCGAAATTACGTGTAAAGGATTTCCCATCAGGAGCTGTATTCGGTGCAGAAAGAATTTTTCAAATCGGAGATTTAGGAGCAGAGATATAAGGGAAAAAGCAATTTGCCTTTACGCCCCCTAGCGGAAAGTCTACGAATTACTTGAAAATTTTAAAATTAAATGAAAAACATGTCACACTGGAAACACTATCCAGCAAGAAGGAATTTTTCGTATCGGACTCCTGGAAGTAGAGATACCGGCAAAAATAAGATATACATCTATGCCCCCTGGCATAAAAACCATGCATTATTTTAAGAAGAAAATGTTTCTAAAAGGTTTGTCGACATGAGTAGCATCGGTCTACAAACGACGTTTTTTTTCAATCGAGAATTTAGAAGCTCATATTTTGCTGCAAATACATTAGAAACGGAAATTAAGATTTACACCCCCTGGTGGCCAAAGTATTCTTTACCCAAAATTTGAAATCATATGCAAAAGATTTTCCATCAGGAGGTGTATCCGTAGAAGAAAAGATTTTTCAAATCGGAGTTTTAGAAGAAGAGTCATCGGGAAAAATGTAAATTTACTTTTTCGCCCCCTAGCGAAAAATCTGTGCGTAATTTGAAAACGCAACTATATCTAAAATACTCTTCGACATAAATGGAATTGAAAGATAATTTTTTTTTTCAATTGGATGTTTAGAAGCAAATATGTGGAATAAAACGTATTTTTGAATTCGACATCATCTGCATTTACGCCCTCTAGCGGCGAAATTGTACATCGTAAAAAAAAAAACTAAATAAAGGATCGTCATTCTCATATTTCAAGCTTCCCAACGCAAAAATAATTTTTCAAATCGGACTAATAGTTGCAGAGATATCGTGGGTGCAGAGGGACGGACGGACAAACCGGTAGCGTAAGCACGATCTTATTTTACAAAAGACGTGCTTAAAAAAAAGGTCATGCTTATGTTAACTCTTTGTCCGTCTGTCCACCTGTGGACACATTATCTCTGCAACTATTAGTCCGATTTGAAGAATAATTTTTGCATTAGGAAGCCTGAAATGTGAGAATGGTGATCTTTGCATTACTGTCCCCCCCCCGACGCTTAACTTCGTCATTAGAGGGTGTAAATGCAGATGATATCGAATTCAGAAATACACTTTTTCCCATATATTTGCTTCTAGATATCCGATTGAAGAAATTCTTTTACATTTCGACGCCATTTACATCGAAAGCTATTTTAAGTACAGTATCATTTTCAAGTCATGCATAGATTTTCTTCTAGGAGGGCGTATAAGTAAATTGCGTTTTCGCCTATATCTCTGCTTCTAAACCTCCGATTTGAAATTTTTTTTCCTGCATCAAATACAGCTCCTGGTGGGAAATGCTTTGCGCATATAATTTTTTTTTTTTTTTTTTTTTTTGGCAAAAATAACGGTATGACCACCATGGGGAGTAAGTATTTATTTCTATTTCTGATGAATTCTCAGCGAAATGTGAGCTTCTGAAAATATTCTTTCGTGAACC
This sequence comes from Macrothele yani, assembly GCA_039090855.1. Taxonomy (NCBI): domain Eukaryota; kingdom Metazoa; phylum Arthropoda; class Arachnida; order Araneae; family Macrothelidae; genus Macrothele; species Macrothele yani. The sequence goes on from CM077000.1 coordinate 26,656,082, forward strand.
CATACCACTCACCTCGGAAAAGCTTTTAAGAATACTTTCTCTTTAAAGTAATGCATGCTTTTTCTTCCAGGGATCGTAGACATATATCTTATTTGTGTCGATATCTCTGTTTGGGTTTCGAAGACTCCGATTTGAAAAAAAATCTTTTTTTGTAAGAGAGCGTTTCGGGTGCAAAATGTTTCTCATATAATTAAAAAACAATTTAACGCACAAGTCTGCCAGTAGAGGGGTACAATCACGTCTCCGTTTACAGAAACATCTGCGGGTCTAAAATCCGATTGAAAAAATTATTTTTTGGTCATATCCTACTAACTATGAAAAAGCTTTCTACGCATATTCATTCAAAAACAATGTACAATTTCGCCACTAGGGCTCCCAAATATTTAATCTATTTTTTTTAATATATCTGCTTCCACATGTGAGATTTAAAAAAAAAATCTACACCGGATGCCATTTACCTTGTGAAACACTTTCAGGTAGTATTTGAGAGCTTTATAGTTCGCAGTTTTGTTGCTAGGGGATGTTTCTGTGCTTCTGTTTGCAGCTGTATCTCCGGTTCTAGAAACCTTACTGATAATAATAGTTTTTAACTGTATGCCATTCGCTACAATAGAGATGTGGATCATTATCCCCTTAAGCATGGGCGCCGACACGGGGTGGGGGTCACTTCACTCCCTATGGAATTATTTTTCCCTTTATTTTATTTTATTTATTACTTGTTATTTTTTTTGTTGTTGTCGTTTGTTTGATTGTAGGTTTAACGACCACCGTGAGCAACTCAATGGGCTATAAGCAGTCGCCCGTCCCTAATTTAGGGTCACTGGTTCCAGGGAAGGAAGAGAGCCAGTGCCGTAAGACAAACACAACATCCATGCCTCACCGGGATTCAAACCCGGACCCCGTTCGGACGAATGATCAGAGGCCATCGCTTAGACCACTGCGCCACCGGGGCGGCAGCTACTTGTTTTGTACACTCACGCAGAACTGGACCACAAGGAAAGATCGAGTTTGGTGCGCTTAATTTAATATCCCAATTTTATTGGAAATTTGGAATTGGAAAACGATAACGTGAAAGCGGAAAACCTAGCAAACCGTGAGGTAATACGCCCAAACAATTCCCGCTCTGAGTGGTGTGTGCTGAACTTAAAAGGCTTAGCGTGGCCCTGTTAGACACTGTTCATTATTTTGAAAACAGTTACCAATGTACATGATAATACATGTCTATTACTAATATACACTTTCTTCAAGAGCAGCATCAATTAATAATAATAATAATAGTAGTAGTTGTAGTAGAGTTCTAGTGTAGTAAGTAAGTAGTAGTAATAGCATTAATCGTTCATTTTCACGAATTACTGTTTTCTACATATTAGCCAAACCATAATTAATTACACTTGACCCCTTGAAAAATTTCCTGCAGGCGCCCAGTGCCCTTAAGTAATGCACAGATTTTCCGCTGGGGAGCGTGAAGGTCAAAACCTTTTTCTCGCTATCTTTGCTTCCGCGATACGTATTTGAAAAGTTATTTTTCCTTAGCATAGCTTTTTCCATGGAGTATTTTTCACTTATTTTCAACTTTTCCATTAATTTTTTCACTAGAAGGCGTAGAATTTTACCATGTTTTCTTCTACATTCCTGCTTTTAATTGTTCGATTTGAAAATTTCTTTGTCTCTGATATGAAAAAATGTTTGTGAGCGATTTGTTAATTTTCGTAACATACTTTTTTATCCGCTATTGTACGTAAATACCTGTTTCTATTTTTGAATGTTTCATCGATTATAGAAACCCGATTGATTTTTTTCTAACAAGTTCCGTTAACTTTGAATCACTTTGATAAATTTAATTCGCGTGAGAAAAGATTCAAAAGACATGCTCATTACAACCGAAAATTCGGTGTCATCTTTCTTGTTTTCTTTAGTCATGTATTTTTTATTTGATTAGTCAAGTCATACTCATATATAAATTGTAACGCTTAAGAGAAATACTCGGTTGTGTAGACTGTTAATTTTTTATAAGCTTTGGCAAAGCCGTCTGTCGATGTGTGAATTGTTGGAAATAAACAGATGTTGCTATAATTTATTTTTATACACCTAGATACTAACAGTCATATTATTTCTAAATCACATCCATTGGGCGTGGTCAAGACGGCTAATAACGTAGGATCGAGATATTTTTAGTGTCGTAAATTTTGTTAGGCACCTCAGTATGGAGATAGAACTTCTCAGTATAATACAGGGGTGATTCATTAAGATGTATACAGTTTCAACGCACTATAAAACAAGAAAAATGTAAGATATTTTATGTTACGTGTAACAGAATTGTAGGGGAATGTTTCAAGTTTTTTTTGGAGATAGTCAGAGATGTTCTATGTGTGCACCCTTAGTCACACGACACTTATCGAGCCGGTAATCCATTTCCGCCCAAACGCGAGGTAAGATATCTGAATCAAGTGCAGTGATAGTTTCTGTGATACGCTGTTTCAGCTCCGCTAGATCAGCAGGAAGAGGAAGGGCGAATACCTTGTCCTTTACGTACCCACACAGGAAAAAAGTCACAAGGTCAGTCTGGGTGGCCATTGGGTCAGTGGCATGTTGTAGTCGGCGGCTCGTCCAATCCATCGGTGAGGAAGATGTTCATCGAGATAATATCGCATGTCGTCTAACCAGTGCGGTGGTGCACCATCCAATTGGAGAATAAAGTTGTCACTGTCGTCCTGCAACTGTGGCGTCAACCAAAGGCTAAACATATCCGGAAACGAGCCTCACGTGACAGTTTTCTCATGAAAAAAGAAGGGGCCGTACACTTTCTTTTTGGACACAGCACAGAACACATTTACTTTAGGGGAATCTTGCATGCGTTGCACTGTAAATCTGGGATTCTTCGCTCCCCAAAAGCGAACATTGTGCTTGTTTACCAGACCACTTACGTGAAAAGTAGCTTCATCGGTGAAAACTAAGTGTTCGGCACAATCGTCATTTTCAAAACGGTCCTGCATTTCGGCACAAAATTCAAAGCGCTTTGTCTTGTCAAGGTCAGTGAGATTTTGCAACATCTGCACTTTGTATGGAATCATTTTCAGCTTCTTTCTCAAAATTCTCCAGACAGTGGGCTGTGAAATCTGCACTTCAGGACTCAATCCTCCGCGTTGATTTTCCCGGGCTTCGTTGAATGGCGGTGCAAACACTATCGACGACTTCTTCCGATACACGCGGTGGTGCAGGACTTTTAAGTTCGCACAAAGAGCCGGTGGTTTCAAATTATTTTTTATGCCAATCGTAGATAGATTTTCTGGTTGGAGGTTTTTTTCCGAATCGGGATCGAAAATGCCGTTGCACAACAGTTACAGATTCCGTTTTGCTCAATTCAAGAACACAAAACGCCTTCTCCACTGCAGACGCTGCCATTTTGACTGACTAGTCACGTGACAGGCGCGCTACGTCACATCCCTCAGTAGCGGGGCACAAACTTTATGAGTACATCCACCTAACGGTTTGCAGTTGTGGTCCGTGTCTTCAACTGTTACTGTTTTACAGCATCTGGAAACTGTATACTTCTTTATGAATCACCCCGTATTTCTGTAAATTACTTTTTTTTGGCAGTTCTTTGGCGACAGCAATAAGTTTTCAGTTTAGCGTCTCTTACTCCAAACTTTCTTTTAAGTGAAACTGAAATAGTGGTTTGTTTTCGTTTTTCGCCATGGCTCGAACAAAATGTTAGTGAAAGGTTAAAGATGTTTCCTCGTTTCTCCAAACCCTCATAGTTCTTCAGACGATCGGACGTCTAGATAAACAAACGCCTGCCACTCAGGGCAATCAACGGAGAAAAAAGGCTCGATGAGTTATATCATCGCCAGAGCATAACAGTGCACATGCAATGGACATGTGATCATAGCAGCAGCGCTGCAACTATTGGTCAGTTATGTAAAAGTAATGAAAGTGAAAGGAAAACCTTGCTTCTTTATTTCAGTTCCGAAAGTGAAATTTAAATTAATTCGGCGAGTTACGGCGTGAACCGTGAATCTCCTCTAAGAAATTTTTAAGTACCATTTCATACATTTTTGTCATGTGGACTACTCAGGCATTTTTTTATTTTTTTACGTACAATCCGTTAGTAGTAGCAATCATCGATGTAAGATTCTGAGGTGTCAGTTCGTAGCTAAATATGTAAATACGTTTTAATTTCCACAGTATATCGGAAATTCCTTTGTTTGCGCCATTTTCAGCTGCGTCCGTGAGACCGGAAATGTCTACAAATAGGACAGGCACCAAGAAGCAAATGAATATAAGCTCTTATAAGCAAGTAAACAATACAGAAGCCCAGGAAAATAAGGCTCTGTTTCCCGATTGAATAGCGGTACAAGCTAATGTGTGTTTCCTAATGCGTTGTCTTAATGTTGTCGGCGCATGTTTATGCTTTTGTGTCAGTAGGAGAGTATTAGGACTTTAGAGTCAGCTAGGTTGAAAGAATAACTCCACCATGGGATTCGAGGAGAAATGCAAACATTGTTTGGCAGGAAGGGATGTTCGTTTTTTACGTTCAAGCGCCAATATAGCGAATGAGTCAATATCTGCCAGTGACACAATTTCAAACTCACATCTTCCTTCTCCGGAGTCGGGCATTCTATCAATTGAACTACGCCAGCAAAGGCTTATCTTTGGAATTTGCCGGTTTAAAAAGCGTGCCACTTCTGAGGAAGGTAGGTCACAAAACGAAACACCAAAATATCCGCAATCTTCCGAGTCTTATGTTTGCTTATCGTAACAAGCGTCTGTTATTAAAATCAAATCCAGAAAGAAAATGTTTAACTCATTCCGAAGCAAGCAAGGAGCTTTTTGATGAAGTGACAATACTTGGTAAAACTATTAGGTGTTTGAATTTTGCCACACGAACACCTGTGTGTTGCCCCAGAACGGTACAGGATAGTCTATTTAGAGTAGTGTCCGTTGGCAGCTACGACCCTTTCCCACCGTTGGGGTAACAAATGGATTCCGCGGTAGAAAAATGCAAGTTCTTTCGGGGCGAACCATTCATCGAGCCATTTTTGGATATACGCGACAGAAAGGAAGTGCTGCTCTGACAGGCCATGTTGTAGCGACCGGAACAAACGGAAGTGCGAGGGAGCAATATCCGGAGAATAAGCCGGGTAGGATAAAAAAATCCCATTCAAGTGCCTCCAATAGTTCCTTTACGGATTTGGCGGCATGAGATCTAGCGTTGTCGCGGAGAAGAATAACCTTATCATGTGGGATCCAGTTTCCGAACTTCTGGATCATTCCCATTGCCTTTAAACGTTTTCTAACCTTTGACTCCTCGACCCGTAGTGTTTCAGACAATTTGTGGAGCGTCTGACATGAATCCTCGTCCAATAAGGCCTCCAATGCGCCATCTTTGAACTTTTTCGGCTGCCCAGGACGCTTTTTGTCCTTCACGTCGTAATCGTTGCCTTTGAAGTATCGGAACCACTCTCTGCATGTTGTTCCCGATAGGGCATGTTCCCCTTAGGCCTGCACTAGCAAACGATGACTTTCCGCTGCAGATTTCTTGAGATGACAGCAGAAGAGTAATGCTTCCCGCAAATGCTCCTTTTTTGGTACGAAACTCGACATCGTGAATGCGATACAAACTCGTGTTCTGTGCACTCCGATCGCGTGTCACACACTGCTTCACCCAGACTACGGACGTTACGTGTGGGCGCAAGGGAGGTCACGTGGGACCCATGTCACAGCGCACCACTGCTGCGCTCTATTGGGCAACAGCGGGAATTAATTCAAGCACCTAATATAGATTTTAAACTTCTCAGCTGGACACTCTCATTAAGAATTTTTAAGACCGGTATAAATAATCTGGTGAACTCAAGCCAGGCATACATCGGTTCAGCAATCCATTCAACGTTGTTTTTGAAAACACAAACCCCATTTATCAGTTGGAATTAATAGAATTGTAGGCAGATGAATTTATTAGAGCTCGATCAATACTGGAGCATAATTGTTTAAGCTTTTTTTGGATGAGAAATGCCTGAACATAAGAAAATTTAGGTTGAAAGTACTTAGATATGCGAGAAGTAATTTTCTGACATGAAATATACAAATAAAAAGTTAAAACACAGGAACAGTAGGAATTACTGCAGTCTTGATCAATTACTTCGACTTTCAAAGACAAACATCCAAGTGGATGTTAAAACGTAAAGATTTACTACATTACTCGGGACACTTGCATATTTGCAGCATTTTTGTACAATAAAAAGTTGTGGCAAGCCAGCTAATTATTTTTTAAACATTTGGCCCGTGTCTCAGTTCGATAGTACTTGTATAGATCATAGAGCTAGCGCGCGTCAAAATACAACCGCCGCCCCGTTGGCGCAGTGGTCTAAGCGATGTCTTCTGATCATTCGTCCAAGATGGGTTCGGGCTCGAATCCCGGTGAGGCATGGATATTGTGTTTGTCTTATAGCCCTGGCGCTCTCCCTTCCTTTGGACCAGTGGCCCTAAATTAGGAACGGGTGACTGCTTATACCCCCACTGAGTAGCTCACGATGGTCGTTAAGGTGGACGTCAAGTAATTTTGCTTCCTATATATCCAATGGAAAAACTTCTGTACATCTTTTTCACAACTAATGCGTTCCCAAGGATGAAAATGAACATCGATTAAAATAGCTTCATTTTATAACTTGGAACACTTAATATTTTCTAAAACATAACCATAATTAAGCAATCCAACATTTGTTTGTCTACTGACGTCATCAAAGTACAGGTCGCGCCATCTTTTTTCTGGACAATTAATGTGTTCCCAAGGATGAAAATTTGAACATCGATTAAAACAGCTTAATTTTATAACTTGGAATACTTAATATTTTCTAAAACATAACCATAATCATGCAATCCAACATTTGTTTGTCTACTGACGTCATCAAAGTACAGGTCGCGCCATCTTTTTTCTGGACAATTAATGTGTTCCCAAGGATGAAAATTTGAACATCGATTAAAACAGCTTCATTTTATAATTTGGAATACTTAATATTTTCTAAAACATAACCATAATCATGCAATCCAACATTTGTTTGTCTACTGAAGTCATCAAAGTACAGGTCGCGCCATCTTTTTTCTGGACCATTAATGTGTTCCCAAGGATGAAAATTTGAACATCGATTAAAACAGCTTCATTTTATAATTTGGAATACTTAATATTTTCTAAAACATAACCATAATCATGCAATCCAACATTTGTTTGTCTACTGACGTCATCAAAGTACAGGTCGCGCCATCTTTTTTCTGGTTTCAACACCACCAAAGGAAAAGTTATTGATTTTTAATATAATTATGGTTATGTTTAAGAAAATATTAAGTATTCCAAGTTATAATATGAACTTATTTTAATCGATGTTCAAATATTCATCCTTGGGAACACACTAATTGTGAAGGAAATGTGTACAAAAGTTTTTTCATTGGAAGTATAGGAAGCAAAATTACTTAATGAATTTTTAATATAATCATGGTTATGTTTAAGAAAATATTAAGTATTCAAAGTTATAATATGAAATATTTTTAATCGATGTTCAAATTTTCATTTTTAGGAACACACTAATTGTGAAGGAAATGTGTACAAAAGTTTTTCCATTGGAAGTATAGGAAGCAAAATTACTTGATTGATTTTTAATGTAATTATGGTTATGTTTAAGAAAATATTAAGTATTCCAAGTTATGATATCAAGTATTTTTCATCGATGTTCAAATTTTCATCCTTGGGACCACACTAATTATGAAGTTAATGCGTACAAAAGGTTTTCCATTGGAAGTATAGGAAGCAAAATTACTTGAAGTCCACCTTAAACCTCCAACCAATAAAATAAAAATACAATCAGTAAATCGTTGCTGCATCAGTACACACACTATTTACCCTCGATTTAGCTTTTTCATTGACCTTCGACTCACTGCAAGTGTTCCCAAAAAGCAGGGGAAGTGGCGTGCCATTCAGAAGGAAAATCTAACAGGGAAGCAATAAACAGCCGAACTTACAATATTATATAACGAACTTGCATAATGCGAATTTGCGCAAAAACGGAAATATTTGTAGATCCCATGGACTGTGAAACACACTGGTCACAAAAAGTTAGGGATATTGCGTTTTCCAAGGGAAAACGTGGTGTTATGCAAATTTAGGGACTACAAGAGATCGGTTATCAGCGTGGGTAGTTACGTCATATGTAAATTAACATCATGATAACACAGCTCGTGGTATGCGAGCTCAGAAAAAAGTACCTTACGGGATGCGGAAAAATGGTCGTTCCACCTCTGGGTCTAGAAGTTTGCTGAAAGTATTGCCTTCAATGTAGGATTGATCTGCAATAATGACCAGATGACGTTTAAGCATTGACAACAGAAACGGGCTATTTTGAAGAGACAATATCTCTCGTGCAACTATAGAATTTTTCTTACATAAAGCTGTCTCAGCACGATCTAGAACACTTCCATCAAATACACACAATGTTCAAAAGTGTATGATATCTATTTACATCTAAAACCAGTATGTACAGATAAAAGCAACTTTAAAATCAGACAAGACCTTACAAATCTTCTCAAGACTCATTATCAAGCCAAAGTGCAGCCCATTGTGCAGTTCAGTCAAATATCAAAAATGTCTTTCCATAGTTGTGATACTGTATTTGAAACAACGATAATGATAAGCACAAAACAAGCAAGAGTTGGCTCATATATCCGACGTATCATGTATCAATTGAAATTTCAAATTTTTGCCTGTTATTGCAATTTGTACATTTAATATTTTGCTTAGTGCAGATCTCATTCATATTATTTTGTTATTATATTAATCAATAAAGACGTATTGTTTACCTTAGATTAATTGATAAATTGTTTGTGATTGAATAGTTTTAACCTGACAATGCAATATTCCAAAAATAGCCATTTTTTTTATAACGAGGTTCACATATATGGAATGTTTTTGACTTTCCCTTCAACTTTGGTACATGCGGGTTCATCGGCAATCTACAGCAGAAACCCAAAATGGAAGGGCTTTTTTTAATTTTAATTTCGGGATTTGACGATCACGGTGAGCAACTCTATGGACTATAAGCTGTCGCCGGTTCCTAATTTAGAGCCCCTGGTTCCAGGGGAGGGAGAAAGCCAGGGCCATAAGACAAACACAACACCCATGCCACACCGGAATTCGTACCCGAACCCATCTCGGACAAATGGTCAGACACCATCGCTTAGACCACTGCGCCAGGGGGCGGCATTTTTTTTAAATTCAATTTCTAAACACAGTGCATTTGTCACACAATAAAATAACAAAAAATGATCTCTGTTTAAAATAACTGACTGCTTCTTCATAGTGAGGCGTGGGTGTGTCGCATTAGCTAAAAGGTAACATAATCAGCCAAGAAGACTTACAATCTTCTCATTTCAAGAAAATAAAATTAGAAAGTCGGAATTACGTTACGACTTACAGATTTGTCATTCAGAAACTGGGATAAATAAAATTGATGGTTGCCAGGTTTTAACTACCCAGGAAAAACAGTTTTGTTGGGCCGGCACTGGACCATTGCTGGCAGCCAGCACTGCCAGCAATGGCCCAGCACTATGTTGTCGCTGCCGAACAGTCAATAAAATGTTCTGGCGGAGAACAGAAGGGCCAGGAGTTCAGGCCGACAACTGGCCAACAGTTGGCACCCCCATCAGTTGTCATGTAACACAACAGGGCCATCAGTTATCCATCACAGGCAGTAGCTGCAACAAGTGGGCCTTCAGTGACCCTGCAAGCACGTGCCATAAATGAGGGCTAGCCTAATGGGGTCCGCTAGTTTCCCGGAAGTGGCAGACGGCAATCACGTGACGTAACTGATGGCTTGCCAAATCTTGTCCGCCCGTTTCCCACTAGCAGCCATAAAAAAAATTAAGGATAACCGCAGTTTCTCAAAGCTACAACTTTTTTCCCCCTTACGAAACTTCTGAATCATGGTACTGCGCTGAGGAAAGTTTCTCAACAGACCAAAAAAACGCCCATGCGGACCTTGATGGAAACGAACCAGGGATGTCGGAGTGGGAGACGAGCTCTCTACCGACGGCTCTGATTTACCACGCATGAGCAAGTGCTTGAAGCTGAGTCTCGTTCCTGCGGAATGTGTAATCGAATGGTTGTCTTTAATTTTATAATATTGCGAGGTTTTTTTCATAAATGTTAGTTTCATATCATTCATAAATTTATTTTTTAACGTAACGATATTTTTTTACCTTAAGGGAACTTCACTCATTTTCAAGGAGTGTACCAACTTAAAGGCGCTTTTCAAAGTTTTGTGCTGTCCTTGTCGTCTTGAAAGGCGATTGTTGAATTAATATATTTACCCATTCATGTCACATTCTGTTAAATTTTTAACTTTGTATCTTTCCTTTCCGTTGTCCGAAGCTACATTTGTTTTAAAGAGGAAATATATTTTATTTTACTTCTCGTTATTTTTAGAAGCGGATTCCTCCAGTCTTGTGTATTCAACCCATGGATGTTCACACACCGCCCTTTGCCTAGGCACGTTGTCGAATGCAAAAGATGTGCTTTTGTTTATCAAAATCCCTTAACCGGGCAGATGGAAGTTTATTGTGACTATTAATGAAGCATGGATCTATCTAAACGACTATAACAAAAAAGGTTGATTTATTATCGCAAAAGAGCAGAAAAAGACTTACGAACTTGGTTCCAAGAATCCAAAACAAGTAAGGGATTCATGATTATTGCTGGTTTCTCTTATAATGGGAAATTGAAGTTAAGAAAAGTTGAAAAGAATTATGACGTAGAAGTCTTGTCTTACTTCTACGTTAATTTAAAACGTCAACATGCGAAGACATAGTTCCCAAATGAAAGAAACCTTAACGGCCAGACGAAACATGTAAACAACAGAAGTCCCACTTACGGGAAAGATGCTTTATTCAGGATGTAGCAAACACATCGTAGCATAGCATATTGCACTAAACTCTCCACACACCACACAACTCTTAACACAACGCTCTTTTCAAAACGCTCCTTTCAATAATCAGTTAACAACCCAATGTTCGTCAAGCAACAATTTAATCGTCGCTTTTATCTCTTGTTCTTATCAATATCAGGCATACGTCACGTGTATTCAACCTCAATTGTGCTGCCAAACGTTTTCGTTTGAGAGAAAAGATATGACGTTAAGAGTGAAGAATAACAGAATAAACTCAAGATTTAGATAGGGAAAGAAACTAAAAAGGAAAGTTAATTTGGAATATACGTCACAGAATGTTCAAATCAATTCTGCATATTACCAAACTAATGTTTTAACTCCTATATTTAAAGAGGAAATACCATTCCTTTATCCACAGAGCCTTCAAAGGACAGAACTCCATCAGGTTAAGGATACCAGTCTTACATCCAAATCTACCACTCCATTTCTTGAAAAAGTGAAGAATAAGACAGGTATCTAGTCTATACGTGTTGCTTATATTCCTTCAAAGTCACCTGATGTTCACCAATGGATCATTGTGCCTTAGGACTGCTAAAAAGGGCTCTTAGACTTAAAACAAGGATTGAATTATGGAAAGCAGTGGAATAAAATCCAATTTTAAGAAATGTCCTACTATCTCGGAGATCTAGATGTAGGTTCATCCAGAGAAAAGGCTATCAGATAGAACATTTAAGAAAGAAATAGTTTTATTTTAAACCTTAATTATATTGCTGGAAAATCGTTCATATTTCAGAGAATAGACAGAACATTTAAGATCAGATAGAACATTTAAGAAAGAAATAATTTCATTTTAAACATTAATTATATTGCTGGAAAATCGTTCATAGTCCAGAGAAAGGGCTATTAGATAGAACATTTAAGAAAGAAAGAATTTTATTTGAAGCAATAATTATATTACTGGAAAATCGTTCATAGTACAGAGAAAGGGCTATTAAAAAAATCATTCAAGAAAGAAATAATTTTATTTTAAACATTAATTATATTGCTGGAAAATCGTTCATATTTCAGAGAATAGATAGAACATTTAAGATCAGATAGAACATTTAAGAAAGAAATAATTTCATTTTAAACATTAATTATATTGCTGGAAAATCGTTCGTATTCCAGAGAAAGGGCTATTAGATAGAACATTTAAGAAATAAATAATTTTATTTAAAACATAAATTATATTACTGGAAAATCGTTCATAGTACAGAGAAAGGGCTATTAAAAAAATCATTCAAGAAAGAAATAATTTTATTTTAAACATTAATTATATTGCTGGAAAATCGTTCATATTTCAGAGAATAGATAGAACATTTAAGATCAGATAGAACATTTAAGAAAGAAATAATTTCATTTTAAACATTAATTATATTGCTGGAAAATCGTTCGTATTCCAGAGAAAGGGCTATCAGATAGAACATTTAAGAAATAAATAATTTTATTTAAAACATAAATTATATTGCTGGAAAATCGTTCATAGTACAGAGAAAGGGCTATTAAAAAAATCATTCAAGAAAGAAATAATTTTATTTTAAACATTAATTATATTGCTGGAAAATCGCTCTAAAAATGCGTAAACATCGTCTGTACAATCTTGCAACAGTTAATAGCAATTAAAATTTTAAAACTTGTCTGTAAAAGTTTTACGCTTAAGGAATTAGGAGAACAAAATCATTGGTTTAAGCATATTTACCTGTGCCATGCTCATCATTGTTGGTATGTGTAGCGCACTTAAGAATCCTAGAGGAAGACTGGGATGAATTTAGCCACAGTTGGCTTCTGTTCCTCTACCTGTAGTGTTAGAATTGGGATTGATGACTGCAAGGCAGGGTGTGTATTCCCTTTTATATGCACTGGAAATCTTCGTGCTCACTCAGCCAGGGAAAGTGAGGCGCTTTCTGGGTCACGTGATCGGGTTGGCGCGGTCGGATGTGCCGGACCAGAAACGGAACAGGCAAAAAAAAAATGGCTCGTCACCATTGCTGCTTCGAACAGATCGATCCCGCGTCTCATTTCTGCGGCACCAGCGGCAGCCTACCTGCTGACTTCTTGGCCTGCTTGCCCCCATATAGCTCCAGATAGGGATCTCCTTCCGCGCTTTCATAACTGGAGCCCCACTCTACAGGAAAATAAAAATGAAACTAATTGCTGATCTCCAAACGACATGAGCGCTTCATTTTTGAGGAATACAGTGCACAGAAAGAGAATTTATCTGCATAAATATCGTTATTTATTTTAATTTCTACAGAAAATAGCGCGAAATTTAGAGGAAAGATAGTCGATCCGATGAAGAAATATAGAATTGAAAACAGTAACATTGATATCTTAAGTACGCTTGCTTTGCGTAGATATCATTACTTATTTTATCGTTTTTAGAAGTAACACGAAATATAGAGGAAAGTTTTAGTGGGTCCGATGAAGAAATATAGAACTGAGTTCAATAGCGTTGGTATCTTAAGAATGCTTCCTTTACATAAATATGTAATATTTTCAGAAGATAGCACGGACGATAAAGGAAATTCAGTGGGTCCGATGAAGAAGTATAGATATGAATTCAGTAACATTGATATCTTAAGAATGCTTCCTTTACATAAATATGTAATTTTTCAGAAGATAGCACGGACGATAAAGGAAATTTAGTAGGTCCGATGAAGAAGTATAGATATGAATTCATTAACATTGATATCTTAAGTATGTTTCCTTTACGTAAATATGTAATTTTTTTTTTTTTTTTTTTTTTTTTTTTTTTAGAAGATCGCACGGACGATAAAGGAAATTTAGTAGGTCCGATGAAGAAGTATAGATATGAATTCAGTAACATTTGATATCTCCGTAAGAATGCTTCCTTTACATAAATATGTAATTTTTGTCAGAAGATAGCACGGACGACTGCTTAAAGGAAATTTAGTGGGTCCGATGAAGAAGTATAGATATGAATTCAGTAACATTGATATCTTAAGAACGCTTCCTTTACATAAATATGTAATTTTTTCAGAAGATAGCACGGACGATAAAGGAAATTTAGTGGGTCCGATGAAGAAGTATAGATATGAATTCAGTAACATTGATATCTTAAGAATGCTTCCTTTACATAAATATGTAATTTTTCAGAAGATAGCACGGACGATAAAGGAAATTTAGTGGGTCCGATGAAGAAGTATAGATATGAATTCAGTAACATTGATATCTTAAGAATGCTTCCTTTACATAAATATGTAATTTTTTCAGAAGATAGCACGGACGATAAAGGAAATTTAGTGGGTCCGATGAAGAAGTATAGATATGAATTCAGTAACATTGATATCTTAAGAATGCTTCCTTCACATAAATATGTAATTTTTTCAGAAGATAGCACGGACGATAAAGGAAATTTAGTGGGTCCGATGAAGAAGTATAGATATGAATTCAGTAACATTGATATCTTAAGAATGCTTCCTTTACATAAATATGTAATTTTTTTCAGAAGATAGCACGGACGATAAAGGAAATTTAGTGGGTCCGATGAAGAAGTATAGATATGAATTCAGTAACATTGATATCTTAAGAATGCTTCCTTTACATAAATATGTAATTTTTTCAGAAGATAGCACGGACGATAAAGGAAATTTAGTGGGTCCGATGAAGAAGTATAGATATGAATTCAGTAACATTGATATCTTAAGAATGCTTCCTTTACATAAATATGTAATTTTTTCAGAAGATAGCACGGACGATAAAGGAAATTTAGTGGGTCCGATGAAGAAGTATAGATATGAATTCAGTAACATTGATATCTTAAGTATGCTTCCTTTACATAAATAAGTATTTTTTTAGAAGATAGCACGGACGATAAAGGAAATTTAGTGGGTCCGATGAAGAAGTATAGATATGAATTCATTAACATTGATATCTTAAGTACGCTTCCTTTACATAAATATTATTACTTATTTAAATTATTTTCAGAAGATAGCACGGATGCTAAAGGAAATTTAGTGGGTCAAATTAAGAAGTATAAAATTTAATTCAGAACCGTGATATCTTAAATATATTACATCATTTTTTTCATGTGATAGTACGAAATCTGGAGGAAAGTTAGTGGGTTTGATGAAGAATTATAGAATTGAATCCAATAACATTGATATCTTAACTAATGCTTCCTTTGGATAAATACCTTTACTTACTTTCATTTTTTCAGAAAATAGCACGGATGCTAAAGGAAATTTAGTATGTCCGATGAAGAAATATAGAATTGAATTCAGTATCATTGATGTCTTCAGCACGATTCCTTTTCATAAATTTCATTACTCATTTTAATTTTTTCAGAAGATAGCACGAAATCTAGAGGAAAGTAAATGGGTCCGATGAAGAAGTATATAACTGAATTCAGTAAATTTGATATCTTAAGTAAGCTTCTTTTGCATAAATATCATTACTAATTTTTTTCAGGTGAAAATCTAGAGCAAAGTCAGTGGGTCCGATGAAGTATAGAATTTAATTCAGTAAAGTTGATATCTTCTGCTGATTCAGTAACGTTGATGCCTTCTTCTGAGCAAGTGACTCCAAATTAGGACAAAAGATCCCAGTAAGGATTCAAGGACCTTAGGGTAACTAATTAAGATATCAACGTTACTGAATAAATTCGAAGATATCAACGTTACTGAAGCTTTTAAAGCTTAGGCGCTGATAGAAGGGAGACTTCATGAGGTATAACGACTCCGCCTTGAGAATTCAATTAATTAAAATTAAATAATTACGTTTTATTTATTTATTTATTTTTTGGAGGGGGAGGGGGATTTACCGATCACTGCGGGCTTCATAAGTGGCAGCGTGATTAAAGGTTTCAGGTTATTGATCCGAGCCCCGAATAACACATGGGAGGTGTGCCACCTCCAAGATATCCCCCTCTTCAGGGGGGGGGGATATCTTCTGAGCAAGTGACTCCAAATTAGGACAAAAGATTCCACTAAGAATTCAAGGACCTTAGGGTAACTAAATAGACAAAATCTAAAAAATTATGGAGTCTATCATAATCTTTGATTTCTGGCCACTGACTCCACAGAAGCAATACAGCCAGCGCCGTACAACATGCGCAGTTGGGACTCGAACCCATGCTCATCTGAGACGAAAATTCAGAAACTTGTGATTCTTATCATTTGGTCACGATCTTTTCTCTGTTTGTTTTTTATACCACTCATCAGGGGTCTAAAATTATTCTTTGCACACTTTGTCCTGGACTAACAAGAATGAGAATTCACTTGTCCCAACTTACTTTGATCTGTTCCCAAGCAAATTGGGATAAAGTAAAACTCTAATTTGCAAAATTTCGATCATATGAACTATGGCATACAGAAAAGGCACTAATTATCGGCACTCTTGATAGAGCCCACCGATATCTAACCTCAGGAATTGTTTTCTTTTCACACACTCCAGTTCACTACTACCAGAAAGCAGGCAACTTTGATCACTATCTCTTTCTCCGGACTGCTCCCCGCCCCTCTTGAACACTCATACTTCACAACAGGAAATTTCGCGCCAATGTAATAGAATAGCAGTCGTAAGGAACTCACATTCGCCGTCTTCGCACGATTATTGAAGAAGCAATGAAATCAGATAATACAAGTGAAATAGAAAGATATCTACAATACTAAAATCAAGTTGAGATTGCATAAGAATTTTCGGATCCACTATGGATCCATTTTCAGATGCAAAAACCAAGTGAGAACAGAGATCAGATAAGATCATATGCAGAGGATATTAGGAAGGGAGTGTCTGAACACAGGTCTTAAACAACTCTTAGAAATAGGAAGCTAGGAGATTTGGGCTAAAGTGCCCGATAGGAAAGTGACACTGAAGCGAGGTAGAAAGGGGGAGGAAGGCGCCCTTATTTATTACGAAGGGGGCCAGTACCCGAGAACCAACACCTTAACGTGCCCATCCGACGCACGGCGAATATTTAATGGATCGAGCGTTCGTACTCGCCTGGGATCAAACCTGAAGTCTTCTCCATTGCAGTCCTGAACGTTGACCACTAGGCCACCAGTGGCCCAAGTGTGAACATAGTCACGAGAGTTTATATATATGTACAGACAACACTCGGTGACGTAAGACGCAAGATGTCGGCAGACGCACCGCTCCAACAGCCTTCGGTGTTATGGAACATCATAACTCAAATTCCATAATCACCGTGCTCTACCCGAGTCGGTTGCACTGCATTTCGCTCGTTTTGGGTGAACAACATTAACCTCCATGCTTGTGGTACGTTATCATTGCAGCATTATAGTCCATAGCTTAGAATTCATTAGGTATGCAACTTAATTCTCGGCCCGTAACCGCAAGCGATCATAGATCGTCGGCAAATGCAAATAGCTGGGTGCGATAATAGCTGATTGCAGCGCTATCCAACAGCTCTCCAGAAAACCGTTGTAGTGACAGAAAGGACGAAAGTTGACGGTGAAAGCAATGTCGTCCGAAAAGCAGCATTTGAAGCATCGCCTCCTGTTCGCGTTTCAGCTGAAAAGAAATGCTTCAGGAACCCAGCAAATGATCTGTGCTGCTTTGGGTGAGGCTGCTGTGTCCTACAGTACGTGTAAGAAGTGGTTCCAGCGGTTTAAGCGGGGAAACTATTTCGATCTCCGTGATACAGAACATCCGGGACAGCCACAGAAAGTTGACGATGAGGAACTGGAACAACTGTTGAACGCGGATCCCTGTCTCACACAGTCAGAGCTCGCCCAGGAACTCGGAGTAACACGGCAAACCATTGCAAAGCGCCTGCGCAAGCTTGGATGGATTCACAAGGAGGGCCGTTGGGTGCCCCACCAACTCACAGCTGCGAACAAGCCTAAGCGCTACGATGTTGCTGTGTCCTTACTCTCCAGATTCAAGATGAAGGATTTTCTCCACAAGATTTTGACCTGTGATGAGAAGTGGATCCTCTACGATAATCCTAAGCTGCGCAAATCGTGAGTTTATCCAGGTCAGCCAACCACCAGTACCGCCAAACCGAATATCCATTCCAGGAAGTTTTTGCTATGCATATGGTGCGATCAGCGCGGTGTCGTACACTATGAGTTGCTCAAGCCTGGTGAAACGATCAACGCTGAGCGTTATTGTCAGCAGCTCATTCGTGTGAGTGACGCAATGGATGCGAAAAGGCCATATACCACCCGCAAAGGCAGAATGTCGGTCCTGTTGCTTCAGGATAACGCGCGTCCTCACACCGCGAAAACGACTTTAAACACGATCACCGACCTGGAATGGCAGATTTTGTCCGACCCGGCGTATTCTCCAGACTTCGCCCCGTCGGATTATCACCCTCCCTGCAATATCACCTGAGCGTTACGCACTTCACTTCTGTCGAGGAGGTCCACACAAGTATTGATGACTTTATCAACTCGAAACAGCCCCCTTTTTTCCGCAGTGGCATTCGGCAGCTCCCGGACCGATGGCTCAAATGTATCCAACAAGACGGGGATTATTTCCCTGATTAGGTACGTATTCCATTTGCTAAATTTGCTGTCAACGTGTCGTGCCTGTGGCCGAGAATTAAGTTGCACACTTAATATAAACTTTCCGTTAACATTAGAGAAGACGGGCCGGAATCCCATAGGAATGAACAATAAATATGGAATTTATAAAATCCCTATGACACCTGAGGAATCTACGGAACTCGGCAAATTGTACATCGGATCAACTTCCCGCACATTACAAACTAGGATTAAAGAACATAGATATAATGTGCCTACAGGCTCAGATGCAGCCTCCCTGTTACGTTTAGTTAATAGAGGTTTATACAGTATTATCCCGCTTGGAATGAGGGATCAATTTTGACCACCCAAGTACAAGATCTTCTCTACTGTTAACGGAAAGTTCATATATACTAAGGTATGGCCAACAGTGGTAACGTACCAGAATATGCGCCACAAGCATGGAGGCTCATGCTGTTCACCCAAAACGATGGAAATGCAGTGGAAATGATCCGAGTCGAGCCCGATGATTATGGAATTTGAGTTATGATGCTCCATATCACCGAAGGCTATTGGAGCGCTGCGTTGGCCCACGTCTTGCGTCTTACGTCACCGAGTGTGTTGGCTGTACATATATATGAACTCTCGTGACTGTGTTCTCACTTGATTTCTGCATCTAAAGATGGATCCGAAAGTTCTTTTGCAATCTTAACTTGATTTTAGTATTGTAAATATCTTTTTTAACTTGTATCATCTAATTTTATTGCATCATAAATAATCGTGCGAAAACGGCGAATGTGAGTTTCTTGCCAATACAATAACAAGAAAGATGACACCGAATTTTCCTGTGTAATAAGCACGTCTTTTGAATC
The DNA here is from genome assembly GCA_039090855.1 of Macrothele yani. Classification (NCBI taxonomy): domain Eukaryota; kingdom Metazoa; phylum Arthropoda; class Arachnida; order Araneae; family Macrothelidae; genus Macrothele; species Macrothele yani. Next base: position 26,675,372 of record CM077000.1, read on the forward strand.
CGTTCTGACGCAAAATAAATCTATCAAAGCTATTCAAAGTCAATGGAACCGGTATGGAAAACAATAGTATCTGACGGAAGAAAGAAGTTTTTCAATCGGGTCTTTAATCCCTCAGATATTGCTGTTAACGGAATCGTGAGCTTACGAACTCTTAGAAACAGAGATATCGACAAAAATAAGATGTGACTTTACGCCCCCTGGTGGGGAATACCATGCATTATTTTAGGAAGAAAGTATTCTCAAAAGGTTTATCCATATAAGCGGTATCGGTAAAAGAAAAAAAAAATTAGTCGAGTTTTCAGGAGCCCAGATTTTGCAACAAGTACTTCAGTAGCAGAAATTAACACTTATGACCCCTGCTGGCTAAAACGTTCTTTACCAAACATTAGAAATTATGTGAAAAATATTTTCTATCAGGTCTTGTATGCGATACAGGAAGAATTTTTCAAACCGGAGCTTTAGGAGCAGAAAAAACACAGAAAACGCAATTTACCTTTGTGCCCCCAAGCGGAAAGTCTATGATTTACTTGAAAATTTGGAATTTATGGGAAAAACATTTCGCATCGGAAACACTATTCAACAAACAAAGAATTTTTCAAATCGTACTCTTAGAAGTCGAGATATTGACAAAAATAAGATATACATCTACGCCCTCTGGCGTATAAAACATGCACTATTTTAAGAAGAAAATATTTCTACAAGGTTTGTCGATATGAGTAGTATCGGTCAACAAACGACTTTTTTTTCAATCGAGAATTTAGAAGCTCATATTTTGCTGCAAATAGAATAGAAGAGGAAGTTAAGCTTTACGCCCCCTGGTGGCCAAACTATTTTTTTACAAAAATTAGAAATTTTGTGCAAACGATTTCCCACCATTAGCTGTATCCGGCGCAGAAAGAATTTTTCAAATCGGAGATTTAGAAGCAGAGATATAGGGGAAACGCAATTTACTGCTCCGCCTCCTATCAGAAAGTCTATGAATTACTTGAAAATTTTGAAATTACATGAAGAACATGTCACACGGAAAACACTCTCCAACAAAGAAGGAATTTTTCAAATCGGTGTCCTAGAAGTAGAGATATTGATAAAAATATGATGTACATCTACGCCCCCTGGCGGAGAAACTGTGGAAAATTTTGAGAAGAAAATATTCCGAAAAGGTTTATCGATGTGAGTGGCATTAGTCCACGAAAGAATTTTTCAATCGATATTTTAGAAGCTCCGATTTTATGGCAAATACATCTAAAGCAAAAATTAACACTTACGCCCTCTGCTGGTCAAAGTATTTTTTACCAAAAATTTGAATTTACATGCAAAAGATTTTCTATCAGGAGATGTATCCGCTGAAGAATTTTTTTTTTTTTAAATCGGAGTTTTAGAAGAAGAGTTATCGGAAAAAATGTAGTTTACTTTTACGCCCCCTAGCGGAAAATCTGTGCGTAATTTTAAAAAGTAACTAAATCTAAAATACTCTTCGACATAAATGGAATCGAAAGATAAAAAAAAAAATTTCAATCGGATGTTTAGAAGCAAATACGTGAAATAAAACGTATTTTTGAATTTTACATCACCTGCATTTACGCCCTCTACCGGCGAAATTGTACATCTTAAAAAAAAAACAGAAATAAATTGAAAGCATGTTTCAAGCTTCCCAATGCAAAAAGAATTTTTTCAAATCGGACTAATAGTTGCAGAGATAACGTGGGTACAGACGGACACCTGAGATTATTGAAAAAATGCGTGATTTCGTGGCAAACAATCGATGTGCGTCACTAACAATGATGGAAGTCTTTAAACATCAACAAACAAACGATTCGAACCATCCTGCATGAAGATTTGGGCAAAACAAAAGTCTGTTCTAAATTTGTCCCACACACGTTAACCAATGAACAAAAATCAAGGAGAAGTGCACATTGCAGAGACATCATTTCAGCCGCTGAAAATGATCCAAACTTCTTAAAATGGATTGTTACTGGTGATGAAACATGGTGTTTTCAATATGATCCTAAAACAAAGCGACAAAGTGCGGAATGGAAGTCAAAAAACTCGCCACAAGCCAAAAAAACAAGAAAAGTTCCATCGAAAATCAAAACAATGCTCATTACATTCTCCGATAGTAAGGGTATTATCCACAAAGAATTTGTTCCAAGTGGACAAACAATTACTCGTGAGTTTTATTTAAATGTTTTGAGGCGTTTGATGGGCGGAATTCGTCGCATTCGTCCAGAATATCGAGATGAAAACAGTTGGTGTTTGTTGCACGATAATGCACCCAGTCACACCTCACTTCTTGTTCTTAGATTTTTGGCGAAAAAGAACGTCTGTGTGTTGATACATCCACCGTATTTGCCTTATTTAGCACCCTGCGACTTTTATTTGTTCCCAAAACTTAAAATGACGTTAAAAGGGTGTTATTTTGATGATATTTCGACCATACAAACAGCTTCGACGCGTGCTTTGGAGGCAATTCCGCAAAGTGAACTGGAAGAGGCATTCGAATCATTATTAAATCGCTGTAACAAGTGTATTGAAGCCGGGGGGACTTATTTTGAATAACAAACCAAAACAAATTATAATTTCTTGTTTCTATTTCATTTTACAGACCCAGTCTTAAAAATTCTTTGACGCACTGTGTATAACACATCGCGAAGCTTTGGCTGCCAAAAAAAAAAAAAATGCACCAAGTTATACATAGTGTTCTCACAGACGCTGTTAAGATTGTTAATTACATGAAATCTCTGCCAATGCAGACTCATTGCTTTACTACATTTGTGAATAAATGAGATCTGATAATAAGCATCTGCTTTCTCGTAATGAAGTCAGGTGGCTGTCGCGTGGAAAAGTTCTGCAGCATCTTTTAGACTTGCGTGATGAAAAGAGAATTTTTCCGCTTGGGAAAACAAAATTAGCAGAATATTTGTTTAATGTCGAATTGCTAGCAACACTGGCCTATTTGGCAGACATTTTTGAAAAACTAAATACTTTAAATCTGTCATTGCAAGGAAAGAACTCAAATTTCTGGATACGCAGGACAAAATGGAAGGCTTCGTGAAGAAGATAGATTTTTGGAAACGTCGTATCGACTGTGGGGTTACTAAAATGTTTCCATCTTTACAAAATTTATAGCAAAGGAAGCTGGAGATAGCTATAACTTTCATTGTGGAAAGAGTAGCGGTGAACCTATCAGTGCTGTAAAACCAGTTTGAAGACCACTTTCCTCAAATCGACAGTCACACCTACAATTGGATTCGAGATCCATTCTCCGTAACAGTGAGTGATATGACAGAATTAAGCATAGTTAGTCAAAAGCAATTGAACTTTCGAGCGACAAGACACTAAAAAGGTGTTCCACTAATGTCCCAGTTCAAAAGTTTGGCTTTCAGCTCAAAGTGAGTATAAAAAATTTACAAAAAGTGCTCTGGAAGTGCTTCTTCAATTTCCAACACCCCTACCTGTGCGAATCTGGATTTTCGGCAATAGCTGCAGTTAAAGCGAAGTACAGAAATCAACTTAATGTGGAGAACGACCTGCGTGTGGTACTGACACAATTATTTATTTTTTATTTTATTTTGTAAAATTTCTGCTGCACAATATTACAGAAAAGTACTATAATACACAGTAACAACACAATATGTGCCACGATCATAAACTAATTGTACAAATAAAGTAAACAAATTCACCAATGAGACTCACAAAATACGACAAATCACCAATGAAACTCACGAAACACGACAAGTTAGAACCGAACATCGATCGTTTCTGCAATTAAAAACAAGCGCCGCCCCGGTGGCGCAGTGGTCTAAGGCGCAGGCCTCTGATCATTCGTCCGAAAGGGGTCCGGGTTCGAATCCCGGTCAGGCATGGATGTTGTGTTTGTCTTACGGCACTGGCTTTCTCCCTTCCCTGGAACCAGTGACCCTAAATTAGGGACGGGCGACTGCTTATAGCCCACTGAGTTGCTCACGGTGGTCGTTAAACCTCAACAAAAAAACAAGCCCAAGTTTCGCATTGATGTGCACAGTTTGTGAAAATATGGAAATTATTTTTTAAATTTACTTTATTATAACTTTATTCAGCAGGAAGAAACTCCTGGTTGAATACTATGTACAGATATTACCCACTTTATTTATGCAAAGTGTTTTAGGTAGGTATATTTGTATTTTGAATAGGGCAGTTTCATTTTTGCTTAATATTTTCAATCAAGCCTTATCGGTATCATTGAATCTGTAATAAAACAAAACAAATACTGATTATAGAGCAATTAACACCTGTGCGCAGGCTTGGTGGGGGGGGGGCGCCATTGCAAGCTAGCCCCGATGTGGGAGGAATACTGTAGAAAAGGTTGGGAACCGCTGTTTTAAACAATAGTCCTGGGCTAATGGAAAATATTTTGCTGTAGACTGAATGTAAAAGCCGAATGTCTTGGGCGACCCACTAACCTATTTTTACGACGCTGGCTCTTGCGTCCTTATTTTGTACTAATTTAAATTTCGATAATTTTATCTTCCGTTGTTACAACTTTGTGACTTTGATTAGGTAGTCTTGAAAAGAAGCTTGATGACAGATCATTATCTGATTCTGGTGTTTACTTCAGGTTCCTTATCTGAGATTTCACCTGTCTTGAAAGAAAATTCGATGACCTACCGTTGTTCTCTGGTTCTGGTGCTCAATTCATGTTTCACATGTGAAGTTCTTTACATGAAGACTTGAAAAGGAACACGGTGGCAGATTCTTTATCATACTCTGATACTTACTTCAGGCTCTAGAAGTTTCATCAGCTTCTGTATCTTGGAAACGAAACTCGGTGACAGATCGTTGTCTGATTCTGGTGCTTACATTAGGTTCCATATCTGAAGTTTCACCTGTCTTGAAAGAGAACTCGTTAACTTACCTTTATCTGGTTCTGGTGTTTACTTCAGGTTCCATATCTAAAGTTTTACTTTCTTGAAAGGGAACTCGTTGACCTACTTTATCTGGTTCTGGTGCTTACTTGAGGTTCCATATCTGAAGTTTCACCTGTCTTGAAAGGAAACTCGTTGACTTACCTTTATCTGGTTCTGGTGCTTATTTCAGGTTCCATATTGGAAGTTTCACCTGTCTTGAAAGCGAACTCGTTGACTTACCTTTATCTGATTCTGGTGCTCACTTCAGGTTCCATACCTGAAATTTCACAAGGCTCCAAGTCTTGGAAAGTAAATCGATGGCCGATTCTGAAAACAAAAGTCTTGAAAAGTAAATCAATGACCAATTTTTTTCTGATTCTGTTGTTTTCTTTAGGTTCCATGGTATTTGACGTACCATACATAAAGAGGTTTCATTCAGCATGTTTATAAAGATATACGGATAGAATATGTAGACCAAAATTTATGTTGATCTTATAATTATATTTGATGATGCATTACTTTTGACCGAACCTTTTACATAAATAAATTATAGTGAATAATTCCGTCTTAATAATACTTCGTTATATTCAAACTTTTACCCAACATGTTCTGACTTTCACTTGGCTCATGTATGAGTGAATTCAATTTACTTGGCTCATGTATGAGTGAATTCAATTCACTTGGCTCATGTATGAGTAAATTCAATTCACTTGGTTCATGTATGAGTGAATTCAGTCTCATGTATGAGTTAATTCAATTCACTTGGCTCATGTATGAGTGAATTCAATTCACTTGGTTCATGTATGAGTGAATTCAGTCTCATGTATGAGTTAATTCAATTCATTTGGCTCATGTATGAGTGAATTCAATTCACTTGGCTCATGTATGAGTGAATTCAATTCACTTGGCTCATGTATGAGTGAATTCAATTCACTTGGCTCATGTATGAGTGAATTCAATTCACTTGGCTCATGTATGAGTGAATTCAGTTCATGTATGAGTAAATTCTAAACTATGATGTGTTTCCAGAAAATCTCGTTATGTGGAACAGAATGGAAGCATCAGCATAGTTACTTCTGTTTTTTAGTTTTGTTTTCTTTCATTCTTGAGCCGAATTACGAAAAAATATATAAATAAAAAACAGACCAGTAATACACACCATAAAGTGTTATGCTGAATTCATCACCTTAATATCCCTAATACAGCTTGTTTTCCGATAAAAGACTTCGCGTGTAAAAGTTGAAATATTTTGTGAGGTGTTATCAAATAAAAATTATTTTTAACTTCGGCCATCAATCGGATTTTAAACAAGATAAAAAGTCACGTGGATTAGTAGAGATTCCAGAGAAGCAAGGTTAAATCCTGACCTTTCCTACTCATACGTACAAAGGAGTATAAAACAAATAAGAATCGAAAGTTTAGAAGCGGTTTGTAGTCCAGAACAAGACATGATCTTTCACGCTTTTTGATTTCATCGCTTCAGCAAAAACGCCATCGAAAGCTCTATTCTTCATTCACAGATGCGAAGTCTTATTACAGCAATCTTGAGTTCTGGCCTATTTCTTAACCTTAAGACTTCTTGTTGCTTTTAACTGTAAAAGGTATCCCAGGCAGCCTTCCGGAACGCTGATTCGCGCCCCACTCCTACTCACAGCACGGAACCTCGATGTATGTGCACACTACACGATAGGAATTATTAAAATTAGTATCGCATACATACGAGGTGAAAGTTATTTTCGAAAGTCTGCTAGAAATTAATCTGCGGCGGGCGACTCATTCATTATATGTATTTGGCGCACATAATGAGCAAATAAAAAGTTTCAGGAGCAGAATGGAAAACACGCATAGTAAAATATTGAGTGAAAGAGAGAGAGAGAGAATGAGAATGAGTGGAAAATGCAAGGGATGAAAGAGAAAAAGGGAATAAGAAAGAAATGAGAATAAGAAAATTAGGAAACTGAGACAATAAATGTAAGAAAAATAGAATGCTCAAAAGAATAAGAGGAGCAAAAGATATTGTAAGGAAAATCATGTGAAACTAACGTTGTTGAACGTAAAATATTATTTTTATGTAAGATACAGAACAGCATTCAGTAATATGGGTAAGAAAAAGCACATTAGTGAATGTTTATGCAATGTTATAATTTAATGCATATGATGCGATATTGTATACAACAATATGCATAGCAAGAAAAAATCGATATATTAATTCTCTAAGGTTTTTTACTGTGAGTTTTACTTTGAGAGAACGGCTGGACATAAAGATATGGTTGAGGAATGAAAATAAAGTGTTTACCATGTAGATGTGCCAGTCGAAGAGAAAACTGAGATTGGGGCAACAGTTAGGGCGTTGTGGGGCTGCACATTTCCCAGGTACAGCCTATAGGATAAGCATGTGGTTGACTCACGCTCTGTTAAAGGCGGTAGCATGTAGTGACTGAGATAGTCCTAGGTCCGAAGTCTTCTCTTTTCTGAGCGAACCGTTGCGCAAAGCAACGGTAGCAGGCATTCCTATTAAAGTTCTTCTTATCGGAACAGCGAACACTCTTGAAGACCTGATTGCGTTATGCCGTTGGGTTGTGTGATGTATATATACAATTTAATATTCATTAGATCCAATTTATTTACATAGGTAAGACGATTCCGATTATGTAAATATGTAAATAAATATTTCGTTGACCATTATTGGTGAAAATATTACGGGCGACTGCTTATAGCCCATTGAGTTGCTCACGGTGGTCGTTAAACTTTCAGTCAAAAAAAAATCACAAACATGGACTATTTTCTTCACTGAAGTGGTTGAATGAACTTGTCAATGAGATAAAGTTTACATTTGTTGTTTCATATGAGTTTATTCTTTTAAAAAAAAAACTAACCGTTGATTCTGACGGGTGAAGAGTACTCGCAACGCGAATCTCATGCCAACAATATTTACAAACACATGCAGTTGTGACTGAAGATGAGAGTGAAAGAGTGCGCCCATACAGTTGTTCGTGAAGGGTCTGGGTTCGAGTCCCGGTGAGGCATGGATGTTGTGTTTGTCTTACGGCACTGGCTCTCTTCCTTCCCTGGAACTACTAACCCTAAACTAGGAACGGGCGACTGCTTATAGCCCATTGAGTTGCCTACGGTGGTCGTCAATCCTTCAGTCACGAAAAGAAAAAAATCACCAAACTGAACTATTATAACCGTCGATTCCGACGGGTTTTGTCTAGTTATGTTTTGAAGTTGGTAACTGATCTCAAGTAGAATCTGTGCTCCCTCAAACAGCCAAAACCGCTGCACACCTGTCTGGCATGGAATTGATGAGGTTATCGAGGAAGACTTAGAAGTACGACGTATCTTCGCCGCTCTTCAGTGAGGGCAGTCTCCAGCTTACGTAGATTCAGCGGAGGCATCTGCCAAGAGATTCCCAGGCATGCTCAATTGGATTTACATTAGACGAACATGCTGGCCACTCCATACCCTCGATTCCCTCCACTTTAAACAAATTGTCTACCAGCCTGGTTCTGTGTTTCGAGCTTTATCGTTCATGAAATGGAACGAATCATCGAGAGCTGCAGAATATGGTATGAAAATAGGTCTGGAAATCTAGTCTCTACCCAGGTAGCACAGCCTAACAATTTAACGTAGGCCCAACACTGAGCCACCATCTTTTAGGAATTGAACATGGTGGTTCAATGTTGGGCCTAGGTTAAATTGCAAGGCTGTACTACCTGGGTATATCCCTGCACCGTCAGACTGCCTTTTGAAATAACGTATAGGTCCGTACGTCCACCAATAATTATGCCCGCCGAGACAATCAATCCATGTTCGCCGTACTGTGATGTTCCCTGCACAGAAGCTGAGTTATTTCGTGGGGGCGGGTTCCCTTCAGATAAGAACGCGTCGATTTTCAGGCTCCAGACTGAATCTAGACTCGTCAAAGAAGAGAGCGTGACTCCACTCGTCGTATTACCAGCCGCGATAATCCACTACTTACCGTACGATGTCATATGGTTAACGAGACACACACACCATTGGTCTACTGCGTAAACGCTGCTTTGGTGCCGGCGATTGCGGATTGTTTGAGTTGACAACCTGCGCCCTGTTGACACGAGAAGCTCTCGCTGCAGCTCAGTACTGTTTTGCTGCCTTTTCCGACGCGCAGTTAGCAATAGATAACGGTCGTCCCTTGCTGTTGTTGCTCGTAGACGGCTGTGACCTTGCCTTCTTGGAATATTTCTCATATCCTAGAATCGTGTCTACATTCTGAAAATGCCACTTCGTGACACTCTATTTGCATCTGCTACCACCCGCTTTGTCTGACCTGCTTCCAGCCTGCCAATAATTTCCCACGCAGTTGATTACCGTAAACATTGCTGTTGAGACTGTATTGTGTTCTTCAATATTTAATTCTCCATGCCGTTGATTACCGTAAACCATGCTGTTGAGACTGTATAGTGTTCTTCAATATTTAATTCTCCACTCCGTTGATTACCGTAAACCATGCTGTTGAGACTGTATAGTGTTCTTCAATATTTAATTCTGCATGCCGTTGATTACTGTAAACCATGCTGTTGAGACTGTATAGTGTTCTTTAGTGTTTAATTCTCCACGCCGTTGATTACCGTAAACCATGCTGTTGAGACTATATAGTGTTCTTCAATATTTAATTCTGCATGCCGTTGATTACTGTAAACCATGCTGTTGAGACTGTATTGTGTTCTTCAATATTTAATTCTCCACGCCGTTGATTACCGTAAACCATGCTGTTGAGACTGTATTGTGTTCTTCAATATTTAATTCTATACGCCGTTGATTACCGTAAACCATGCTGTTGAGACTGTATTGTGTTCTTCAATATTTAATTCTCCACGCCGTTGATTACCGTAAACCATGATGTTGAGACTGTATAGTGTTCTTCAATATTTAATTCTCCACGCCATTGATTACCGTAAACCATGCTGTTTAGACTGTATAGTGTTCTTCAATATTTAATTCTCCACGCCGTTGATTACCGTAAAGCATGCTGTTGAGATTGTATAGTGTTCTTCAATGTTTAAAACGTTTGTATATGTGGCTTAGGAAACAGTACGTAAAGTTAATTCTTCTTATCCGCTGAATTTAGGTGAAACAGAAGTCCCGGAAATCAAGTTCAAGAAAGAGTTACTTATGTCCTTCTTTTATTCCGTCAATATCTCATATGAACTTCACTCGGATACTCCAATATTCATGAAGAACTAATTCGTAACGACATTAAATATTAATAATTTACTCTGATTAACGTGAGTTAGTAAACACAATGGTAATTTAAAGGGACTAACACACAATCACCATCATCATTGTCCACCATTATCAATCCCCTGCTGGACGAAAGTTTCCTGAAGTTTCTTCCACAACTGTCTGCTTGTGCCAGTCTCCTCCATATTACTCCCGCATACTTTCGAATTTCATCCCCCATTTCCCATGTGGTCTTCTCCTGGGACTTTTCCTGTCCCTCGGAATCCAGTCTAAAATGTCAGCTGTCCATCGATGGTCTCTCCTTCTGGAAATATGTCCAGCCCATTGCGATATCAGGAATTTTACTCTGATCATGATGTCTTCCACTCTTGTCATTTTTCTGATCCACGAGTTCCTCTTCTTATCTCTCCTGGTTACACCAAGCATGCACCTCTCCACGCTCCTTTGAGTTGTCTGCAGCCTTTGTATGCCTTTTTTAGTTAAGGTCCATGTCTCTGCACCATACGTAAGCACTGGAAGGATGCATTGATCAAACACCTTTCTCTTAAGACGCAATGGCATATTACACTTAAAAATTGTACTGTTTCTTCCAAAAGCTCTCCAACAAATTTTATACGCCGATTAATTTCTTCATCAATGTGACCCTCACTTGATATCTGCTGTCGAAGATAAATGTAGGTATTGGTTATCTCCAGCTTTTCCCCATCAATTGACATATCTTCATTTCTTGTAAAAGCATTGAACATCACTTTTGTCTTCTGAAAGTTCATTTTTAATCCCACTTCTTTATCCTTGCCAGCTAGTTCCTAGATGATACTCTGCAGTTCTGACGTGGTGGTTGCAAAAATGACTATGTCATCAGCAAGTCGAAGGTGAGTCAGATAATCTCCATTAATCTTTATCCTTTTATTTTCCCAGTTCAGTTATTGAAAGACATTTTTCAATGTGGCATTAAAGAGCTTGGGAGATATAGTGTAACCTTGTCTCACTCCCGTTCCAATTTTTTTTTGTGTGTTGTATTTTCAGACAACCGAATCTTTGCACTTGCATTTTCATAGATGTTATGAATAATAATAATTTATGCATCTTCAATACCGCAGGATTTCAAAGCCATTGTAACTGCTGATGGTTTCACCGACTCAAGGGCCTTTTCAAAGCCATGCACAATGGAAGTTCATATTCCCTCGCTCTTTCAATTACGTGTCTTTCAATTACCTGGATATTCAGTACGTCTATATGATCCATTGTTCTGAAGCCAACTTGTTCTGTCTGTTGAGCCATGTCCATTGTCACCTTCAAGCGGTGTGAAAGAACTTTAGTGAAGATTCTATAAACCACTGATAGGAGGCTGATATGTCTGCTGTTCCTGAGATCCTCAATGTCACCTTTTCTTTGTAGCAGGATCACTGTAGTATTGTTCCAAGCCTCAGGAATCTTCCCTTCATTAAGGCATCGAGTGAAAACTTGGGCGAGTACTGTTTCAATTTCTCCACTAGCTCCTTGTATGATGTCTACGGTATTTCTATCTTCTCCTGGAGCTTTTCCCCATTTCATGTTCTTGATTGCATGTGCAACTCCTGCTGGGAGGACTGGAAGAACTCTAGTAGCTTTTGTAATGTCGGGAGTACATGTATCATCCCTTTCATACAGTTTTGAGTAGAAATCTTTCACTCTCGTTAAAATTGCACCTGTATGTTTTGTTACACAACCATTTCCTTTTCTCAGAGCCATTATCTGTTTTCTTCCTTACTGATGTCCCTTTGCTCTCCTCAAAGGGACATCTGAGTAAGGGATGTAAGGTCAGGTGATGCGCAATATACTACAGCCTCTCCTTGACATATGTCAACCCCGCCTTCTCATGTTGCATCCTGTTCCCACTAAAGGGGCTCTGACGACCGCCAAATAACGGTATAACTATACCATCGGGATTATAGGAAATGCTATCCCACACTCACCAACCCGCTTGTCCAGCGTGGTGAGTTATGGCCAAACCCCTCCAAAATGACTCCACAGCACACAATATATGTGTATATATATATATAAAAGATGTGGAAAACAAAGGGATAAAGATTAATGGAAATTAATAAACTCACCTTCGTTTTGTTGGGAAAACAAAGGGATACAGATTTATGGAGATTATTAAACTCGCTCTCGTTTTGCTGATGACGTAGTCATTTTACCCCTTCAGAGCTGAACAGTATGATCCAGGAACTTTCTGACAAGAGTAAAAAAAGTGGGACTAAAAATGAACTAAATGACAAAATTGATGTACAATGAAGACAAAAGAGATGTACAGTGCTTTTACAAGGAAGGAAGATTTATCAATTGTTGCGGAAAAGCTGGAGATAACCGATGCTTACATTTACCTTGGACAGCAGATATCAAGTGAGGGTCACATTGATGAGGAAATTAATCGACGTATAAAGCTTGGTTGGAGAGCTTTTGGAAGAAACAGCACAATTTTTAAGAGCAATATGCCATTATATCTTAAAAGAAAAGTGTTTGATCAGTGCATCCTTCCAGTGCCCACGTATGGTGCAGAGACATAGACCTTAACTAAAAAAGACATGCAAAGACTGCAGACAAATGAGAGAAGCATGGAGAGGTGTATGCTTGGTGTATTTAGGAGAGATAAGAAGAGGAAATTGTGGATCAGGAGAATGACAAGAGTGGAAGACATCATGATCAGAATAAAATCCTTGAAATAGCAAAGGGCTGGACATATTGCCAAAAGAACGGATCATTGATGGACATCCGAGATTTTATACTGGATTCCAAGGGACAGGAAAGGACCCAGATAAGACCGCATGGGAGATGGGCGAATGGAATTCGAAAGCATACGGGAGTATAGACATATATATATGTACATTATATATATATACAGCATATATGTGTATGTATGTATGTATGTATTATGTATGTATATATGTATGTATTATGTATGTATATATGTATGTATGCATGCATGCATGTATGTATACATCACAGATTAATAGACACTAATCAGCAAAAACACAAGTTTTTGAAAACTGCTGGCCACCAGCTGGCAGTGATGGGTCACTGCTGGATGAAATCTGCCGCTCACGGCCCGGTAGCAGACCGTTGGGGCCAGCGCCATCAGTTGACAGCCATTGATGGCCCCTGCAGCATTGCGGTGAATTGTGGGCCTCCAAGCAAATGCCACTAGAAGTGGCTCGTAGTTGACAACCGATGAAACCCCAACACCAGGTGGAAGCAACAGAACTGCGCATGCGCAAAAGCAGCACGTGCTGTTTCTCTCGTGGTACCAGTTAGTTGAAGACGACGCTATCGCCATCGTGTTATTTTAGTGGATGTTAAGAAAAGAAAAAAAGCATATGTAGAGAAGCGAACTAATTTCCTAATAAAATGCCATGTAGACAAATATATCAGATTAAACCCTGAAATACTAGATTACAGCCATAAAATACACCCATTCCGTTCCCATGAATAACAAGAAATAATTTCTGTATAATCTTTCGTTTTAACATTCACTAAACCGCTTGAAACAAAAGTCCTGGGAAAACATTAAGAAATAGTCACGTTGAAAAAAAAAAAGAAGATTCACACGCGTGCAAAATTTATCAATTACTTGAAAAATAAATAAATAAAAGAAGCAACGCTGCTATGTTGATATAATGTACTCATCCATAGGTTGAATACACAAGACTGGAGGAATTCACTTCTAAAAATAACGAGAAGTAAAATAAAATATATTTCCTCTTTAAAACAAATGTAGCTTCTGACAGCGGAAAGGAAAGATACAACGTTTAAAATGTAACACAATGTGACATGAACGGGTAAATATATTAATTCAACAATCTCCTTTCAAGACGACAAGAACAGCTCGAAACTTTGGAAAGCGCCTTTAAGTTGTTACACTCGCTGAAAAAGTGAAGTTCCATTAAGGTAAAAAACAAAAACAAAAAAACAATCGTACGTTGAAAAAATAAATTTACGCACTATATGAAACTGACATTTATGAAAAATACCTCGCAACATTATAAAATTAAATAGAGAACCATTCGATACACATTCCGCAGAAAAGAGGGTCAGCTTAAAGCCATGCTCGTGCGTGCCAAATCAGTCCAATTGGTAAAGCGCAGGCAGATCCAAACGGGCGTTTTTCCGATCTGTCGAGAAAATCTTCCCAGTGCAGTGCTATAATTCAGAAGTTTCTTAAGGGGGGGGGGAGAGAAGTTGTAGCTTTTGGAAACTGCGGTTATCCTTGATTTCTTTTTTTATGGCTACTACTGGAAAATTAGCGGACAAGATTCGGCAAGCCAATAGTTACGTCACGTGATTGCCGACTGCCACTGCCGGGAAACTAGTAGACCACATTAGTCTAGCCATCATTTATGGCACGTGTTTGCAGGGCCGCTGAATTGCTACTTGTGGCAGCTACTGCCTGTGATGGATAACTGATGGGGGTGCCAACTGTTGACCAGCTGCTGGCCTGAACTGCTGGCTCTTCTGTTGGTCGCCCGGACATTTTATTGACGGTTGGGCAGCAGCAACATAGTGCTGTGCCTTTGCTGCCTGTGCTGACTGCCAGCAATGGCGCAGTGCTGGCCCAGCAAGACTGTTTTTGCTGAGTATCTGCATGGAAAATACCGCCTACAGATTAAGATAGCTTCCACGACTGCCATTAATGCACCACACCTGCTAGCTTCACACATTATATATCGTTCTTAGCAGTGTAAAACTAGTACACGTCATTCACTCTTGACCTAAGACTGCTGCGAACGTAACATTCAGTTAGTGAGAAAATATAACGTTGAAGTTGAAACACTAAAAGAGAACTAATTCAATGTTTACATAGAGAAAGACAACTAAAATGCAAGTTAAATTAGAATATACGTCATAGGACATCGTTCGAGCCGAATACTTCAAGAAACGAAATGTCACGATAAACGTATAAGAATACGGGAGCTCTCGGAAAAAACCATCCTTTTTTTATCCGAATCTGGTTTTTTTGCACTTCGATGAATTGACATCCCAGCAGGAGAATAATATGTCGCCGTCTGTCGCAGATCGCTGGCAAATCAACAGATTTTGGCCTCGTATTGTCACAGATGATGAGAAGTGGATATTCCTTCGTTATCTTACGTATTAAGAATAGTTTAGGAGGCCACATCAGGAAACACAGCAGTGGTGCAAAGAGTTCGGTTCAAGAGGAAAGTCATGCTGCGCATGGTGGAATTGGGCACTAAATACACTGGCAACTCGTGCTATACTATCAGGATGTGGAAGGGCACTTTTATATAGCAGGTTCACAATGCTCTTCGGCAACGCTACCCAGCGCTCATCAATTGGAATCGAGCGCTGCTGCAAGTGGATAATGCCCCAAGTCACACCTACAGAGTGGAGGGCCAAAAACCAAACTACATGAACAAAAGTGATTGGACACTGAAAGTAAATAGAAAAATAGTATTGTATTTATATCAGCAGCGGGTGGGTCCTCCATTTGCAGATATTACAGCAGCCACCTGTTGAGGTAAAATGTCCACAAGTCCGCGGAATTGGGAGAGCGGGATGTTTCTCCGTTTCGCCTTGAGAATCGACCAACTCAGTCAGCGAAAGAGGTCGTGTTGGCCTAGACCTCACCCGTTGCTCAAGTTCATCCCATAGGAGTTCAATGGGATTGAGGTCCGGGCTCTGAACAGGCCAGTCCATCCGCGAAACCTCATTTTCCTCATACCACACCATTGTAGCCATGGAAACATGAAAAGCGGCATTGTCGTCATAGAAGGAACAATCGTCGTGTTCGTAGAACTACCGCAACGTTGAGAGCATTGAGTTATCTAAGATATCTCTATGCAGCACTGAGTTCGTGTGTTGCCATGAATAACAACCAGTGGATCCACACCGTACCAACTGAAACAGTCCCACATCATAATTCCACCTCCTCCGTTCTTCATAGTCTGCACTGTGCACTCCGGATGCGGACGTTCGCTGGGATTCGCCAAACACAGACACTTCCATTTGATTGGGATAATATGAAGCAGGACTCGTCGCACGATAACATCTGCTGCCATTGCTCTAAAGTCCAATTTCGGCGCAGTTGAGACCATCGTAGGTGCGTGGCGTTATTGGTTTTTGTGATGAGAGGTGTATGGGCGGCTTCTCGGCCATGATACTAGTGTGCATGGGCCTCTCTTCGGAGTGTCTTAGTGGAGGCCCTAACGTCTGTGGCTATCTTGAACTCATGTGCTACGGCGTGCATTGATCGGGACATGGTTTTCCGGATCTCCCTCTGAAAGTAGATTTCGGCGACGCAGATATCAAATATTATTTATCGATAACACACTTTTCAGACTTAGTGGTAGTAAATAGTTATTTCCATTTGTGGATATTTTATCGACTGTAGGGTTCTGGCTTTTTTTGTTTTTTTTTGTTTTTTTGTAACTGATTTCATTTACTAAGGAATAGCCCCCAGCACATTGATCACTATAATTATTTCAGACCTAGTGGTAATAGGTAGTTATTTCTATTAGGGATGCTTTATTGATTATAGAGGCCCGGCTGATTATTGTTATTATTATTGAAGATGATTCCACCTCTTCCTGAGTTTTTTTCTTCCTTCCGGGTTAGGTACGATGTACCAAGTCTAGAAAGTGGTATTTCTTTCTCTGAATTGTCCAGTTATTATTATTATTATTATTATTGATGATTCCTCCTCTTCCTGAGGTTTTTCTCTTCCTTCCGGTACGGGTACGATGTACCAAGTCTAGAAAGTGGTATTTCTTTCTCTGAATTGTCCAGGAATTATTATTATTATTATTATATTTTATTTTCTCAACTACAGCAATGACATCTAAAGCATGGTCCATTTGCCACTACGGACATGAAGTCAAATAAAGACATAGTCACTCATTGTTTGAAAATCGTCGTACGATGTGGCACTATTATTGCAATTATTTCTCTTATCGTCGACTTTCTCGGCTAGAGCTGGCGAGCAAAAGACAGAGATATTCATCTCAAGCTTAAAAAATTCAGGAATTTCGTAGTGATGTGGCAGGTTTGTAGAATGACTGCCTTTCGGATTGAATGAAGCAGTCTCTGTGACAATCCTAATTCCACGAGATGTTTCAGAAAGTTATTTGGTACCATCGACAACTAGTTATTCAGGAAGTTATTTGGTGCCGAAATGACAAGTTGTACGATCTGTGTTATGCTCCGTATGTCTCATATTTCGATATTTTGTCAGACACTGTTCTTTTGATGATTTCCGTAAATGGGACAGCTACATCTGTCAGTTGTGTCTTCTACAGTTTTTTGTCTTCAATGACCATGCCAGATCGATTGTGGTTACTGGCTGTGTCTGTGATGATAGGTTTGTACCGGGTATCGTTCACTTCATCGAAAATCACTTGATCGAAAGGTACGTTTTACCGAAAGGTCACTTGAGAGAAAAGTTCATTTCACCTAAAAGTTCATTTCATCGAAAAGTTATTTGATCGAAAAGTTCATTTCACCGAAGGATTACTTCACCTAAAAGCCCATTATATCGAAAGATCATTTCACCGAGTGGTCAGTTTATCGAAAACTTAGAATTTTGTTGTTGGAGATCTGTTGGAGTTTTTGGAAAACTGGCCACCTAAACCTTATGGGATTGTATAAAAAATGCACTTTTAATTTATATGGAACACCTCTCCATAAGAAGGTTTTCGAACTATAACATTAATTATAAGGCCTAGATTTAGGCCTTTGCACCAAATTTCAATCCTCCGAGGTCATATTCATAAGGGTTACATAGCAAGTCAAGTAAATAATGTTCCCTCTTTTACTCAGCCACAAAACATTAATATTTTGACCGTAGGCCTTCATTCAGGCCATTTTAACAGCTTTTAACCTTACTCGTATTAATAAACGTTGCCTGATATTTAAAGCAAAATATGTTGCACTCTTGTTCAAATCTAAAATATTAATTTTAAGGCCTTAGGCCTAGATCTGGGAAAGTTTTAATGTTCATAAGGTTGTTATGTAAACCTTATGAACATGAACACGCGCGATTAAAATTTATTAAAAGGCCTAAGCCAAGGCCTATGGTCCTAAAATTGATTCTATTTGCCTGAATAAATGTGCAACGTTATTAAATTGACTTTTTATGTAAACCTTGTAAGCATGAGCACGCACGATTAAAATGTTTTAAAATTTTCTAAGCCGAGGAGTAAGGACTTAAAATTAATTATGTTTTGCCTTAAAACTAAATCTTTGCCCTCTTTGTGACATGGAGAAATCAAAAGTGCAATTTGAGTATGATCCCTTAAAATTTCGGTGGTCTGTCTTCCGAACTGGCACCATGCTTCAACAGATCCTGTAATGAAATCCAAAGTTTTCGATAAACTTACCCTACGATAAAATGACCTTACGGTGAAAGGAACTTTTAGGTAAAGAGACCTTACGGTGAAATGAATTTTTCGGTAAAGTGATTTTTGGTGAAGTGACCTTTCGGTGAAGTAAACGTTGGGCAAATGAACCAAACCCGTTTGTCCCAGTACATGACGTAATTCTGATTTTCGAGAATGGGTTCTGCTTGGTACTTGTAATAAGGTAGAGTGTGGCCTTGGATAAGGTCATATTTAACCCCAAGTTCTTGATGTAGGAGCTCGGCTACCGGGTCATGTCTTTTAAGGTATTGTTTTAAAGCAAGAAAAGATCAGCCTGCTAGAATGTGTTCTATGATTTCATTAGCGTTTAGACACATACTACGGGTGTCATCATCTGCAAATTTCATTACGTGTGTCTTGCAGTTCTGAGTTACGATAACTGAGTCTTGAATCCAATGAAGAATCTCCTGGTTTCTGCATAAAGCTGACTCTTCTTTTTTTCATTGTAGTGAGGAGTTTTCGTCAATGTTTTTCAGATCTAAGGACTTTACTGTGCAGAATTTGCTTTTCTAGCTTTGCGAGGACCTGAATTGTTTTCTGATTGAGGAAGGTACTAAAACGTATTGAGGTTAATGATGTAAAGCCTTCGGCAGCCACAGCCAAGACATGTTTCTTCCTTCAGTACTGTTTGAGTTCTTTCTCTGGTTTTCTGCAAAGATCTAATATATTTATGAGTCTCTCTCCCCCTTCTTTTGAGACTTTCAACTGAAGATTTTCGATGATGGCATCTGTATTCCGTTAAATGTCTTCTAGTGAGACTGTCAAGTTCCTGTAGATCAGTATTGCTCCATTTAAGAATCCATAAAAAGTAGGTCAATATAAGAATTGCCCTGGAGTTGAGAGCAATACTTTTAGTTTCGGGATATCATTTAATATTCAGGATTTATTATTATTGCTATAACACTGGCGTGCAAAAATTAAGGACGAGACGGTTTTTCGAATGTAAGGTCGTGCAGAAGTGCTTCACATCGACTCAAATCATACCATAAGATCCCCAAGATGTAAGAATATGGGACAAGTGAGCAAAACCGTCCAAACAAGGAATCCAAAGGATACAAAGGCACTTTATTGAAAAGGTAGAATCGAGTATAACTGGACAGAAGACAGAAACTTCCATGTGACAGGCGGATGCCAAGAAAAATCTAGTCTTTAGTAGGGGTATGATCACCCCTGACTGCGTTGCAGGATTTACAACGTCTGTCCATGCTGAGGACGAGGTTGTCAAGGAGCTGTTGAGGCATCGCGGCCCATTCCTCTTGTAGTGCCAATCGCAGCTGCGGAATCGTTGCTGGCGGCTGGTGACGTGCTGCCAAGCGTCTCCCGAGAAGGTCCCACACGTGTTCGATTGGATTTAGGTCCGGGGACTTTGCGGGCCAATCCATGCGCTGAATATCTTCCCTCTCCAACAGCTCTGCGACAGCTACTGCACGATGAGGTGTAGCGATATTGTCCATGAAGAGGAACTCAGGATCCACAGCACCTCTAAACAGACGCACGTGAGGCAAGAGAACCTCGGTAGAATAGCGGACACAAGTGACTGAACCTCCTTGGAAGATGTGGAGGTCTGTATGGCTACCAAGCATGCTACTGTCCCAAACGAGAACCTCACCACCTCCAAACCGGTCACTTTCGTTGATGTTGGAGGTGTGATTGCGTGTTCCCTGCTCTCTCCAAATGTGTATACGTCCAGAATCACTCGTCAGAATAAATCGGCTCTCATCCGTAAAAAGAGCTCGAGCCCATTGCTGATGTGTCCAGTTCTTGTATTCCTGGAACCTCAGAAACCGCCGTCTCCGATGAGCAGGCGTTAATGGCACACACCGTACTGGTCGTCGTGCAAATAGACCACATTTTGCTGCCTCCTGGCCACGGTGAAACGCGATAACGGACGTCCAGTTGTCTATTGCATGTGCCTTGCGATTTCTCCCGCTGTCTGACGTCTGTCTTTTCTCGCCTGTAGGACAATATATCGGTCGCCCGCCACCGTGGTTGCTTGTGGACGACCACTGCTAAACTCTCGGACAGCTGTTCCTGTCGTTTGAAATGCTCACCAAGCTCGTGAAACGATGCTGTGAGCGATCCCGGACTCTTCGGCGACACTAGTCACACTTCGACCTTCTTCCAACTTCCCAATGACGCGACCTCAGGTAAAGTCATCCAGATGTCGTCTACTGGATTGCCTGTTGGCTATATCACACGGTGGCAGCAACTCGACGTCGTTCAAACCGATGTAAACCGTACAATAGTTTCACCGAATTGCTGAGCATACACCGCCCGTGTGCCTTATACCTTTCCGACACTCCTCCCCCTTCCCCTCTACGTCATGCTGCATATATGCGCATGCCCTACCGTACCGGACCCTAGTCTATCTCCTGAGTGGTCTTTCGGTCCGTTCTGCCTGTTCGTTCCGCTGCTATGCTAATTTCTCCTCTTCGTCCTTAATATTTGCACACCAGTGTATTACTGCTATTATTATTATTACTGTTATTATTATATTTTATTTAATTTTTCATCTGCAGCAATGGCATCTGTAGCATCGTCTACTTGTCAGAACGGACATGTCAGTCAAGTAAAGACATACTCACTCATTGTTTAAAAAACGTCATACGATGTGGCACGCATCAAGAATTACTTATCCTGGATTTTAAGACTTAAGTGTTGTAGACCTAAAGCATCTTGCTCAGTTATAAGAATCTGAGGAATTATACCAGTTGAAGAGATAATCAATGGACGTATGTGAACTGTTTTCAGCTTCCACATCTGTTTAAACCTACACCCAGTTAAACATACTTGTTGATTTTTGTTGCATAGGTATTCTGAATGTTACAGTCCAACGGTACCGATATGTCGATAATTACTGCTGCCTTCTGCCTTTTGTCATATAGCACTATGTCTGGATGATTGGAAGAGATTATTACGTCTGTTTTAATCTTACGGTCTCTATATAACTGGTACTGTCTATTATCTAGCACCTCAGTGGGTTGATATTTATATTATGGTACTTCTGACACTGTTAGTTCTGTATCGTGTGCTGATTGTTGATGTATCATCTTAGCAAAATTTTGTTGCTGCAATATAATCAACGATTGCTAGCGTGGTGCATCTTATGTGTTCAATTGTCTCACTGCACATACCACATCTTCTATATTTGTCACTTTGCATATCTTCCTTTAAAATGTATTTTCGATAATTTTTGGTTGCAAAATTTGTGTTGAACAGCCATCATAAATCCAATTGTCTCTTCACATAATTTTCCTCGCTTCAACTACTGATTTGAGGCTTTCTTGTCAACTTCTGGCCTTTCTAAGTGGTTTTGATGAGCTCCATGAAGTTTCTTTGGTTTCCATTTTCGAATCTAGTCTTCGGCAGACGATTCTCCTATTATTATTATTTTTTTTTTTATCATCATCATCATTATTATTAATTTTAGAAATTCCACCTCTTCCTGAAGTTTTTTCTTCTTTTCCTTTCGGGAAGGGGATTATTATTATTATTATTATTATTATTATTATTATTATTATTATTATTATTATTATTATTATTATTATTATTATTATTATTATTTTCTTTATTCGAAATATACGAATCAGAGCCTATGACAAACAAATTAAACAGCAAATTATCATTGACTGGTGTTGCTGAACTAATACGAGTTTACACCGGAGACGAGTTTTCATCGGCGTAAAACAGAAGATTTCCCAAGTAAAGCTGTCTTCTGCAGTTCTGTAGGCGGCATATCAGAAAGCTGAAATTTTTCAAAATGATTTATAAAATTTTTTGACGTTGTTCCAAGTGCCCCGATGACAATGGGGACTACCGTTGTGTGTTTAGTCCATAACCGGGTAACTTCTATGGCCAGGTCTCTATATTTAGTAATTTTTTCCAATTCTTTTTCATTTACTCTGGCATCTCCAGGGATCGCTATATCAATTAGCCAGACTTTCCGATTTTCTATGACTGTTATGTCTGGTGTATTATGTTCTATGTGTCGATCTGTTTGAATTCTGAAATCCCACAAGATCTTGACTTCATTATTTTCTGACTTTCTCAGCCTTGTGTTCCCATGAGTTTTTCGATGCTGGCAGATTGTGCTTTCTGCATAATGACCAATGAATCAATTGTGCAACCCTGTCATGCTTAACTTTGTAATCTGTCTGTGCAATGTTGCTACATTCACATATTAGATGAGACAGAGTTTCATCTTTTTCTTGACAAAGTCGACACTTTGGATTATCACTGACTTTCTGGATTTTAGCCTTCATAACATTTATTTGTAATGCCTGTTCTTGTGCAGCAAAAATAATACCTTCTGTTTCTTTCTTGATGAAACCCGATTTCAGCCATGCCCAAGTCAAGTTGTTGTCACTTTTCCCAACAATATTCTTTAGAAATTGTCCATGCAGTGGCTTGTTCTTCCAGCCGTCTAATTTGCTTTCAAACTGCTTTCTCTTCTATTCAGCCTTGTTTTCTGTTGTTTTAAAGATATTTTCATTATTCATTTCCTGAAGTAGCTTTTCTCTGTTTCTGTTGACGTAATCATTCAGGCTTCTTTTTTCTTCCTCTACTGCCTGTTGTACTTGTAGTAGCCCTCTGCCTCCAATCTTCCGAGGTAAATACAATATGTCAAATCACTTTTTGGATGGAGTGCATGATGCAGGTTCAATAACTTTGGAGTTTTCCGATCCAGTATTTCTAATTCACTTTGGGTCCAATCAATTATTCCAGCTGGGTATCTAATTACTGGAATGGCCCATGTATTTATGGCTTTGATTGTATTTTCACCATTTAGTTTTGATTTCAATATTTTTCTTACTCTCTTGATATACTCACTTTCAGTCAGACCTTTGACTTTCGTATGTAAGATGTTATCTGAATCAAGAATTCCAAGGTATTTATAATTTTCATTATCTGACAATGATTTCATTATATTACCATTTTCTAGTTCTATTCCATCTATATTCTGGACTTTTCCCCGTCGCATGGATAGTACTGCACATTTTTCCAGTCCAAATTCCATTTGTATATCATCACTAAATATTTGCACTGTATGCAGCAATGTTTGAAGTTCGGCGGAACTTTTTACATACGATTATTATTATTTTTGTTATTATTATTATTATTATTATTATTATTATTATTATTATTATTATTATTATTATTATTATTATTATTATTATTATTATTATTATTATTATCATCATCATTATTATTATTTTTAGAAATTCCACCTCTTCCTGAAGTTTTTTCTTCTTTTCCTTCCGGGACGGTTATTTTTATTATTATTATTATTTTTATCATCATCATCATTATTATCTTTAGAAATTCCACCTGTTCCTGAAGTTTTTTCTTCTTTTCCTGCCGGGGCGGGTATTATTATTATTATTATTATTATTATTATTATTATTATTATTTTTTATTTTGTAGCAGCCATCATAAATCCAATTAATTTTCCTCGCTTCAACTACTGATTTAAGGCTTTCTTGTCAACTTCTGGCCTGTCTAAGTGGTTTTGATGAGCCCCATGAAGTTTCTTTGGTTTCCATTTTCGAATATGGTCTTCGGCAGACGATTCTGCTATTTTTATTATTATTATTATTATTATTTTTATCATCATCATCATTATTATTCTTAGAAATCCCACCTCTTCCTGAAATGTTTTCCTCTTTTCCTTCCAGGATGGGTATTATTATTATTATTATTATTATTATTATTATTATTATTATTATTATTATTATTATTATTATTATTATTATTATGACTTTGTGACTGATTCTATTTACTCTAAATAATTCCGCTCGCATAGCGTGATTCAGACCTAGTGGCAACAAATAGTTATTGATATTTGGGATGTTCTATGAATTGCAAAGATCCGGCTGTTTCTTTTTCCTTTTTTTTTTTTTTTCTTTTTATTGTAACTGATACCACTTACTATGAACTATGAACAACTTCGCTCACATAGCATATCTTAAATTATGCGCAGTTTATCACTAGGCAGTGTAAATGTATTATCTTTTTTTGCCAAGCTTTTAGAGTTTATAAAAATCCGCTCTGGGAATTTTTTTACTGACTTAGAGGATTTAAAAACGTACTCATTACAACCGAAGATTCGGTGTCATATTTCTTGTTTAATTTACTGACATGCATTTCATTGTTTGATTAAAAGTTGTGACGATGTAATAGAAATAAGCAGAAGAGTGTAAAACCGATTTTTGTAAGGGGAAGATTAATTTTCAGCGAGGCCTACAGTTTTGCGCTTCCCCAATGTTGTCACATTTAGTTACTGTGCAGTTGGCACACACACCCCTCTTCACTCTAAAATAATGAAAAAATAAAAAAAGGCTAACAGCACAGGAAAAAGCTGTAAGCATTCACCACATCCTAAGTCTACAATTCCATTCTCACGTTTTGATAGCACAAAGGAGATCTTCTGTTTGTTAGTGCGATGAACTTGGTCGGTCTGAATGGCGATGGGCGGTTTACCACCTTTGTGACCGACTTAGTCTTTCATTCTGTGCCGCGGATGAATTAAAAGTACCAATTCATAACACTTGTCTCGAACGTGAAGTTCATTACCTCAAGATGAGGAGATAAAGATGCCATTTATTACGCGCAGTCTGATTGCAATATAGAAAGGCTGCTGTTTTATCTCGGAGAAAATAGCTCTTCTTCTTTTCGAAACAATTCCCGTTTCTCAAACAAAGGGTCAAGAGCTTCTTTCGCTCGTAATGGTCGCATTCAAATACCCTTCGCTTTCTCAGCCGGCGATAATGAACCCATGTCGATACCACATATTTTCCCTATTCCCGTTTCAGTTACCGACGGATTATACGCACAATGTAATTTTAAACTGCTGACAAGGTTTCTGACATGCGCAATCTAACTCAATCGCTGTTAGTCGAAGAAGAAAGAGAACGCTTGGCTGCTTTTAATAATGACTTCACGTTACAACATGCAAGAAGGGATATCTGCATATTAATCGTAAGCAAGCATGCTATTTTAATTTTTCGGCGGCTCTTAATTAGCGAGTTCCATCTCATCGGCGTCCTTTGTTTCAGCTTTTGTAACATGAGATACTCTTTGAAACATATATATATATTCATGTTGAACTGTTTGGCATCGACCTCACAAATGGATGACAGCTGAAGGAAGGTGATGAGGGAATGTTTGAAAGCAGAGTGTAATACATGTGAAAAGATGTCAATCTGCGACGAGGAAGTGAAAACAAAAGTGAAATCAAATGTATATTGGCAATTCTGAAAGAACTTACTCTTGTATATGAACCAGAAACTTGGGCACCTAACAAAGAAGCAAAAAAATTTTTACCAAATTCTCAGGTGTAATGAGAACGCCTTTTTAATCCTTTCTTACCAAACAATTATACAGTCGTGGCCAAACGTCTTGCAGCAGTAGACCGAAAGTCGGCTTTTCATGTTTGAAACCAACTTATACACTGAGTGGCCACTTTATTATGACCACCCCTCAGTACTTCGTTAAGCCACCTTTTGCCTTTAATACTGCGTCGATTCTTCGTGGCATGGACTCCACGAGATGTTGATAGGTGGTTTGTGAGATCTCAGACCATGCTTCACGAATAGCACTTTCCAGGAGTGGGATATTGCAGGGATGTGGATCCAGCTGTCTGATAACTCGTTTAACTTCACCCCACACATTCTCAATGGGTTTGAGATCTGGAGATTCTGGGGGCCACCTAAGCAAAGTAAACTGACCGGCATGTTCCTGAAACCAATCCTGTACAATACGAGCACTATGGCAGGACGCATTTACTTGTTGAAAGCAGCCATCGTCATAGGGATAAACCATCCACATGGCAGGATGCACTTGGTCCGCAACGATATTTAGATATGATGTGCCAGTCAGACATGAATTAAATGGCCCAAAGCATGCCAGGAAAACATTCTCCAAACCATAACGTTGCCTCCACCAGCTTGAAGGGTTCTAGCAATGCATTTGGGGGTCCATGCTTTCGTGCTCTTTCCGCCAAATTCTCACTCGGCCATCAGCATGGTGCAACTGAAAACGTGATTCATCAGACCACATAATTTGTTTCCAATTATCGATTGTCCAATCCTTGTGCTCCTGTGCGAACTGCAGATGTTTTCTCTTGTTAACTGCAGACAGCAGATGTGTTCCAACAGGCCTTCGGCTGCCATATCCCATCCGATGCAGTGTACGGCGAACAGTGCGTGCAGAGATCATTTGAGTGGATCCTTGATTAAGATGGTCTGTAATTTGCTGCACTGTTGCCCTTCTGTTGTCTGTTTGTTACCAGTCTGGACACTCTCCGTTCCGTTCGAGTAGTCAGTAGTCGATGACGACCACACGTTGTACGTAGAGACCTAGTTTTTTGGCTGACAGTCCAGTCTATAAACACTGTAACAACAGCTGCTCTGGAACATTTCACGAATGCGGCGGTTTTGGTGATGCTCTCTCCATGGCTTCGAGCTCCTACAATCATCCCACGTAGAAAGTCCGTCGCATTTTTTACCCATCTCGTCACCCAAAAATCTCTTCTACTACTGTCACAAGCACTAAGCTTTCCCTTTTTATACTAGCCTCACCCTCTGGCGGCAACAGCGTGCAGCCATATCTCATTTGCTTAAAACTGTCTCGTGGTCATAATAAAGTGGCCACTTAGTGTATAGCGTAATGACAAAGTCAGGAATACGTATTATACATCATTTTAAAGGGTATTTTATGCTGAATTCAAATATTTTTACAGAATATTATTACCAGTAAGAGAAGTGAAGTTACAAGCAAAAGTACAGCGTCTAGTCATTAAAAGCAATAAATAGTGGAATTTGTGAAATTAGTGTACAATGCATTTAACGTAAAATTACTGTACAATACAATATTGAAACTTGCAGGACACTTGAAATAACTTACCAACAAGCGAAATACGGCTTAATATTTAATTGGACAACCAGGGTTTCTTAGTAACAAAGTGCAATTTCTTGGCATGGATCTAATGAGCTTCGCTAGTTGTCCATTGCAGATAACATGGTGCCGCCCTTACAGACTCAATTGATGATGTTTTAGATGTGGGCCTTTGTTTACGGATCTTTTGCTTCAATCTCACCCACTGATTCTCTATGGGATTAAGATCCGGTGACTGTGCCGTCCACTGAAGTTTTCTTGTAACTTTTCGATTAAACCACTCGTCAACCAACTTTGATTAATGACATGTCGCGTTTTCGTCCTCAAAGATAAAATTCCGCGAACCCATGTCTTGTGCAGATGGTCGCAGTTTGGATTCCAAAATATCCACATATTTCGATCCATTCAATGAGCCATCAACAATGTGTAAACGGCCAACACCTCTGGCTGATGGGTGCAGCGTGCCTTATATCTTTCACCAGCCCGACGACGTATATAATTATTTCCATTGGTAGCGGAAATAGTAACAGTTGTTTCATCACTGAAAGTAATATGTTTCCATTCATCAAAAGTCTAATTCTTGTGTGCCTTGGCCCAAGCGATTCTTTTGAGCCGTTGTTGTTCAGTAACACAGGAACACTTTATTGCTATTGCACTTCTCTCAACTCCACTTAATGGCACAGTTTATCTTTCGATTGCGAGCTCAACTCGCCAGTGAATTCCAATATCATCAAAGCTGCGGAACTTCAACGGCCTTCCATCAATTTTTGAATCCATGCGGCACATTATTTACTGTTATAAATCATATTCCGATCTTGGAACTCTTCAACGTTGTAATCCGTATTGTTACTTTCGGACTGACATAACTGTTTTGTTACTTCGTCGTATTCCGTATTTTTGCTTGTTTGGGGGCTTAATTACCACCGGGAGCAACTCGATGGGCTTATACGCAGTAGCCGATCCCTAATTTAGCGTCGCTGGTTCCAAAGAAGGGGAGAGCCAGTGTAGTGAAACAAACACAACATACATGCCTTGATGGGATTCGAACCGAGATCCTCCCAGCACGAATGGTCATAAGCCAGCTCTTAGACCACCATTGCGCCACAGGGGCGGCTCGAAGCTTTGGCAAACGAAGTATTTAAATACTGATTATTAGAAATTTATTAGCAACGGCGAATGTCGGCAAAAAGAAATATGCATTTACGCCTGCTTGCGTGCAAACTGCGCATTTTTTAATGCACGATACAACAGAATCCAGTGGTAAGCGAATCCCGGGACGAAAAAATTCTTCCTTTTTGTTGTTGTTGTTGTTGCATGGTTAGCTACCACGTGAGCAACTCGATAAGCAGTCGCCCGTCCTTAATTTAGGGTTACTGACTGCAGGGAATGGGTGAATACATACCTCACCGGGATTCAAACCAAGACCCAACTCGGACGAATGGTCAGAAGCCAACACTTAGATTACTACGCCACCTGCGCGGGGGGCGGGGGGGGGGAGCGCTGAAAATACCCTGGTGATCAAAATTACAGGGTAATCAACAAAATCATATATCGCTGCATGTACATTAATTGTCATAAACATCCAAGCACCAAGAAGGAGGCTTCGGATTGAAATGGGATTTTAGTACTGAGATTCTACATACCACGGACGAAAGTGATTCCAATATCACAGCAGCAGGACGATTTCCCACAGACATACGGTACACATTCCGGTCAGCGTTAGCACCGCGTCGCACCGCCTCGTGTTTGGATACATGCGGTGATACGGTCCGGCATGGAGTCAAAGTGAAGCCGTATGCTATCCGGGGACAGATTGGCGCACACTTCCTGCAACTGACGCTCTAAATCACGAACACTAGGACATGAAGAAAGCTGGCGTCCCATCTGGTACCACACGTGCTCGATGGGCGAGAGATCAGGCGATCTGGCAGGCCGTGGAAACCTCAAAGCATGACGTAGACAGTCCTGGGAAACCAGAGCTGTGTCCAGACGGGCGTTATCTTGTTGGAAAATGGCCCCGGGAAGTCCCTCCAGGAAAGGCAGCCCATGGGGCCACACGATCTCCTGTACGTAGCGCTGGGCTGTCAACGTCCCTCGGATAACTGCGAGGGAAGTACTACTGTCATACGTGATGACTCTCCAGACCATCACGCCTGGATTTCGGGACGTGTGCCGCTGTACCGTGAGGTTGAGATTGTAGCGCTCACGTGCGGTCCTCCACACTATGACACGGGGGTCGTCCGTTCCTATACAAAAGCCGGATTCGTCGCTGAACACTATGCGTCGCCAGTGCGTAGCTTTCAACGTTGTTCACTGCTGACACCACGGCAATCGACGCCCACGATGGTCAGGTGTTAATGGCAGAAAACGTAAGGGCCGTCGAGAGTGCATATTCGCCTTTCTCAGGTGTCTGGAAATGGTTCTGGCGGACACAGAAGTCTCTTGTACAGCCGCCAGATGTCTCTGGATATTGGACAAGGACGTCGTTGCATCTTCACGTGCCGCTCTCCCGAAGCCACGGTCCTCTCTGCTGGTGGTGTGTCTGGGTCGTCCAGAGCCAGACACACCAATACGATACAACCTATGTGTACCGTATGTCCACACCTTATGTATACCGTATGTCCACACCTTATGTATACCGTATGTCCACACCTTATGTGTTCCGTATGTCAGCGCCTTGTCTGGGTGCCTTCCCGTGTCCATTGTTTCCAACACGATCGCACCTTACTGTGCGACCGGCCACAATGACGGCCGATCCCACGCGCCAGCCACCCAGCCTTTCTCATCCGACGATACGGAATCGCTTAAACTCCGTCAGTTGCCCGTATGCATATCTACGGCGGTTTCTTGGCATGTGTATTGCTCAGGGATCTCACCAGACTCTTACCGTGCATTTCGGCACGAATGTGGAGTCCCCTGCGCGGCGCCTTATAAGCCCCAAGGATCTACTGTGGCTTCTCGGCATGTCTACCGCTCAGGGATCTTACCTGACTCTTACCGTGCACTTCGGCACGAATGTGGAGTCCCCTGCGCCCCACCTTATAGGTCCCAAGGATTGCAATTGCAGCACAGGTCTTGAACGCGCGGGCATGCGGAATCGCACGAAACTTTATTCATGTGTATGTCCGCCCTACCCGTAGTTATTCGCCGAGTTTCGCGTTAATCGTACTGTTTTTTCTTGGTGCGCTCATTTTTTCAAAGAGTAAAAACGTGAGCTTTCAATCCATAGGTCAAGCTGCCTTTCGAATAACAAGACGAACGGTGGTGGAAATCCTGTTGCCCAGGGGTCTAAGCGATGGCTTCTGCTCATTCGTCCGAGATGGGTCCGGGGTTGAAACCCGGTGAGTCATGGATGTTGTGTTTGTCTTACGGCAGGTAGGTCGCACCCTTCCCCGGAACTAGTGGTCCTAAATTAGGGAGAGGCGACTGCTTATAGATCATCGTTAAACCTCCAATCAAAAATAAAAAAATCCTGTTGCTTTAGCCCAGTGGGTCTACCATCAGGAACGTCGCCAATGATCTGCGAGGGTAGGCATGAGGCTACCCTGAAATGTTTCTTGCCCACCCTACCGGTCACCCTGTTCAAAACGTGCCATTTTTCAATATACTTAACTTTAAAATATAATCTGCACTTTGCCAAGTAATAAGCCTTGTGTTTTATTCCATGTAGCGACACGCATTTTCCCCTAGGAAGAGCGTTGTTGACGTCTCTAAAAACAAGTTAGTAAAATCATGGAATGCATTGATTATGATACGCTTTCCAACATACCAGAAATCATTACTCAAGTTATGAGGATAATGGCTGTAGAATAAATCTCGCTCCTATGACCTGACCTTTAACCCCATTTCGATGATATTCAACGGAACCGGTAAAGTATACTTCCGGAACAACATGATAAAGTTTTGTCTGAATCGAAGCATTTTAACGTAAGTTATAACGCTTAAGGGCATGGAATGGTTCTCGCTCCTACGTCCTGACCTTTGACCCCATTTCGCCCACTTTCAACAGGATTTGTTCCCAGATGGTCCCATACCACATACTAAAATTTCATCGAAATCGAACAATTTTTACGCAAGTTATGACGCATA
Organism: Macrothele yani; assembly: GCA_039090855.1. Classification (NCBI taxonomy): domain Eukaryota; kingdom Metazoa; phylum Arthropoda; class Arachnida; order Araneae; family Macrothelidae; genus Macrothele; species Macrothele yani. The sequence goes on from CM077000.1 coordinate 26,706,873, forward strand.
AGGGCAATGGAATGGATCCCGCTCCTATGCCGTGACCTTTGACCCCACTTCATCCATTTTCAACAGGGTTCGTCCCCAGGTGGTCCCCTACCACATAATAAAATGTCATCGAAATCCGAACCATTTTTACGCGAGTTATCGTGAGGACGGACGGACAGACGGGCAAAGCTGGAGCACATAACCTACGGTTGGAAAGCGTAAAAAAGGTTATCAAAACAGAGCCGAAGGGCCATGAAAATTCCATTATTGTTCTCCACTCTCACATTTCCTTAGTTTAAGCCTCCTTTTTACGCTTTCCAGCCGAAGGTTGAAGAAGCGTATATGCACCAGCTTTCTCCGTCCGTCTGTAGACACGATACCTCGCGTAAAAATGGTTCGATTTCGATGAAATTTTAGTATGTAGTAGGGGACCACCTGGGACGAACCCTATTTAAAAAAGGACGAAATGGGGTCAAAGGTCACGGCATAGGAGCGAGATCCATTCCATTGTCCTTATGCGTCATATCTTGCGTAAATATGGTTCGATGTCGATGAAATTTTAGTACATTGTAGGGGACCACCTCGGAATGACCCCTATGTAAAATGGTTGAAGTGGGGTCAAAGTTCAGGGCATAAGAGCGGGATGCATTACATTGTCTTTATGCGTCATAACGTGCGTAAAAATGGTTCGATTTCGATCAAATTTTATTATGTGGTAGGGGACTACCTGGGGATGATATTATGACGTCACAATCTCGCGCTTGATATGTTGGCGCGCTGTCACGCCATATGTCTCATTACGTCATGCGTTGTGTGTGGATCCTATTAAAGTTTTATGACGTCACACTTTTGCGAGCAGATGGTCCCGATTCCCATCTGCCTCATTACGTCACGCTTTGTGTGCGTATGTTCGTCCACACGATAACTCGCGTAACAATAATTCGATTTCGATGAACTTTTGTTATGTGGAAGGGGATCACCTGGGAAGGAACCCTATTGAACGTGAACGAAATGGGGTCAAAGGTTAGCACATAGGAGCGGGATCGATGTCACTGCTCTTATGCATCATAACAAACGTAAAAAAGGTTCGATTTCCATTAAATTTTAGTATATGGTAGGGGACCACCTGGTGACAAATCCTATTGGAAATAGGCGAAATGGGATCAAAGGTCAGCACATAGGAGCGGAATCACTTCCATCGCCATTATGCGTCATAACTTACGTAAACATTCTTCGATCTGGATGAAATGTTAGTATGTTGTAGGGGCCAGCCTATTAAATGGGCGAAATGGGGTCAACGAATCCTTTTGGATATGGGCAAAATGGGCGAAATGGGGTCAAAGGTTAGGACAGAGGAGCGGAATCTATTCTATAGCCCTTATGCATCATAACTTACGTAAAAAAGCTTCCATTCGGATAAAACTTTATCATGTTATTTCGGAGGTATACTGAACCGGTTCTGTAGAATATCATCGAAATGGGATCAAAGTTCAGGGCACAAGACCGAAATTTATTCCACATCCATTATCCTCATAACTTGAGTGATAAGTTGAGTAATGATTTCTGGTATGTTGGAAAACGTATCATAATCAATGCATTGCATGATTTTTCTAACTTGTTTATGTTTGTATGGCTAGGGTGCTAATGACGATAGTGGACAGGAATTCACTTAGGGTAGGTGTCACTACTAGTTGTTCTGTTTGTTTTCTTTACAAAATAAAGGATTCCAACTTGGAAAGTGGGGTCTAAACCTACTCTAGCGCTCTTAAGACTGCTGCGGCAGTTAAAGTTTAGCAAGTGGCTCACGACCCGTTTGCAGGAGAGGAGTGCAAGGCAAAGTTTCTGGCTGGAAGGAAGGAAGTTAAGAAGGGGAGGTGGTATTGTGTCTGCGTGACACGACGCTAACATTTGGTTTAGATAAACAAAAACGACATTTTCTTTTAAATAAATTGTTGAAGTACAGTACTATTTTCGTAAGCAAAATGGAAAAAAAAATAAGAACAATTTAAGACAATGAATTCAGAGCAAGCAAAAAATTGCAGGCCACATTCTACCAACACTTGTATCTTACACGCGTGGTGGAACTAGTTAGATCCGTGTATGTATGTGTGTTCCGGTGGAGGGGTCTGGATTGCACGAATTCCTTTGTAGCCGGTAGTAAAAAGCAGTAAACCCTCCTGAGTGGTCTAAGAGCTGGCTTATGACCATTCCTCCGAGAAGAGCCCGGGTTCAAATCCCGGTGGGACATGCATGATGTGTTTTCTTACGGCACGGGTTTTCTGCCTTCCCTTTAACCAGTGAGCTTAAATTAGGGACGGACGACTGCTTATAGCCCATTGAGCTGCTCACGGTGGAATTTAAAACTTCAAACAAAAGACAAAATCTTTCTTTCACCGTTTAGTAGGAAAAAAGTTGCTATGAATCTTGCCTCACCATAAAAAAATTATCGCCCACCCATCGCTCATCATGATTTCGAAGTCTAGTGACGTCCCATCTGTACCAATACTGCGCATGTGAAACTCTCTTCATCTGATCTAATTTGCAAAGCTTAATATATCTATTTTTTACACACGCACGCATGCACATCGACAAAAATTTGCATTAACGATCGTTTCGTAATTGGTGTTGGGTTTTGTTTGCAATGGTGGTAGAAAGCCGGTTTGGAAAGGTGAAGCGTGCCTTCCGGTTACAGGATGACTATTGAGGAATGGGGACCTGGATAACTATATACAATTATCTTCCCACAAGTGGCAACGCCAGCCACTCAGAACTGGGTGGGCTATTTGGGGTTGATCGGAGGTGGGGGGACATATATTTTGAAGTTTTTGGCAGAAATTTTGGTAAAAAATTCCTTTCATGAGCAATTTACAGAACGCGGATAATCTTAACCCTAGTATAAAAGATTTTCAAATGAATACCGTACGTAGTATTTTTTATTCAGTGTACGCTGTATGAGAAAAGCTGTATAAGAACCTCTACAATAAGTTACTATTTCTCTGTAATTTTAGCTTACTGGGTCGTTTTGTTTTGTTTTTGTATCTTCTTTTTTTGGCTTTCACATGGCTGTTAATTGATGAATTTTAGTTTGTAATCTGACAAGGAATCTCTCACTCTCTCTCATCTTTTAAAACTATTATTACAAAACTGGTGATCGGAGGGGGGGGGGGGCATGAATTTTGAAGTTTTTGGCAAAAAATTCCTTTCATGAGTAATTTATCCAACGCTGATAATCTTATCAACAGTATAAAAGAGTTTTCAAATGAATACTGTACGTAGTATTATTTATTCAAAGTATGCTGTATGGGAAACCATGCATAAGAACCTCTACAATAAGTTACTATTTCTCCGTAATTTTAGCTTACTTGGTCGTTTTTTCTGTTTCTTTTTTATTTTTTGGCTTTCATATGACTGTTGATTGATGAATTTTAGTTTGTAATCTGACAAGGAATCTCTGACTCCTTTTTTTTTTTTATTGGAGGTTTAACGACCACCGTGAGCAACTCAATGATGGGCTATAAGCAGTCGCCCGTCCCTAATTTAGGGTCACTGGTTCCAGAGAAGGGAGAGAGCCAGTGCCGTAAGACAAATACAACATCCGTGCCTGACCGGGATACGAATCCGGACCCCTTACGGACGAATGATCAGAGGCCAACGCCTTAGACCACTGCGCCACCGGGGCGGCTCTCTCATCTTTCATCTTTTAAAACTATTATTACAAATCTGGTGATCGGAGGGGGGAAGGGTCATGAATTTTGAAGTTTTTGGCAAAAAATTCCTTTCATGAGTAATTTATCCAACGCTGATACCCGTATCCGTAGTATAAGAGAGTTTTCAAATGAATTCTGTACGTAGTATTATTTATTCAAAGTATGCTGTATGGGAAACCATGCATAAGAACCTCTATAATAAGTTACTATTTCTCCATAATTTTAGCTTACTTGGCTTACTTGCTCGTTTTTTCTGTTTTTGTTTCTTTTTTATTTTTGGCTTTCATATGGCTGTTGATTGATGAATTTTAGTTTGTAACCTGACAAGGAATCTCTCTCTCTCATCTTTTAAACTGTAATTACAAAATTGGTGTGTTTCGACTGCTATCTTAGAAATTCGCTCAGAGGATTTTTTTTTTTTGATTGAAGGTTTAACGACCACCGTGATCAATTCAAAAGCAGTCTCCCGTCCCTAATTTCGGATCACTGGCTCCAGGGAAGGGAGAGAACCAGTGTCGTAAGACAAACACAACATCTATGCCTCACCGGGATTCGGACCCGGACCTATCTCGTACGAATGGTCAGCTCTTAGACCACTGCGCCACCGGTGTGGCCTCAGAGGATTCCTTCGATTTTTTAGAAGTACGAACATTAAATTTAACAAAAAAATCATTTTACATAATACAATTTCAGTGAGTTCGAGAAATTAATCATTCTTTATCCAAGTTTCCTAAAGTCTTCGACAGTTGCATCAGCCATACGTTCTGATAGCTTAAATATTTTCTTTTGGGGGGGGGGGAGGAGCTAAGGGTTGGGCTCCGTGACGTACTACAGAGGTGAATCACGTATCAAGACGATAAAGCTGCAGCAGTATATTTCGTCCGTGTAGTTTAGATGGGAGAGCAACTTACTCCGGACCGAGGGATCGACGGTTTGATCCCGTTCACGGACAAATTTCGGTTTTCACATTGGAGTCTGTACGCAAAAATAGATCTACTGGTCATTGGGTTCTTAGAAAAATGTGTGATGTTTGTTCCACACATCGTTTGGAATTAATGAAAAATTCCTACTTTGCTTCAAATAAAAACAATTTAGTAAAATCATGCAATGCATTGATTATGATACGCTTTCCAATATACCAGAAATCATTACTCAAGTTATTACTCAAGCTATGAGGATAATAGCTGTGGAATAATTATCACTCCTGGGCGATGACCTTTGACCCCATTTCGTTGATAAAAAACCGAACCAGTTCAGTTTACCTCCGGAACAACATACTAAAGTTTTGTCGCAATAAAAGCATTTCTAGTCAAGTTATGAGGGTAATGGCTGTGGAATAAATTTCGCACCTGTGAACTGACCTTTGACCTCATTTCGATGATATTCAACCGAACCGGTTCAGTGTATCTCCGGACATGATAAAATTTTGTCGCAAGCGAAGCATTTTTACGTTAATTATGACGCATAAAAGCGATGGAATGGATCCCACTCCTATGTCCTGACCTTTGACCCCATTTCGTCCATTTTCAATAGGGTTCGCCTCCAGGTGGTTCCCTACCACATATTGAAATTTCATCGAAATCGAACCACTTTTACGTAAGTTATGACGCATAAGGACAGCTCCTATGTCCTGACCTTTGATCCCATTTTTCCCATGTTCAATAGGATTCTTTTTTTTTCTTTTTTTTTTTTTTTTGAGTGCAGGTTTAACGACCACCGTGAGCAACTCAATAGGCTATAAGCAGTCGCCCGTCCCTAATTTAGGGTCACTGGTTCCAGGGAAGGGAGAGAGCCAGTGCCGTTAGACAAACACAACATCCATGCCTCTCCGGGATTCGGACCCGGACCCCTTTCGGACGAGTGACCATAAGATAGCGCTTAGACCACTGCGCTACCGGGGCAGCCAAATAGGGTTCGTTCCCAGGTGGTCCCCTACCACATACTAAATTTTCATCGATTTCGAACCATTTTTATCTAAATTATGACGCGTAAGGGCGATGGAATGGATTCCGCTCCTATGTCCTGACCTTTAAACCCCACTTCGTCCATTTCCAATAGGGATTATCCCCAGGCGATCCTCTATGATGTACTAAAATTTCATCGAAATCGAACCATTTTTAAGCGAGTTATCGTGCGGACGGGCGGACAGACAGACGGACAAAGCTGGAGCACATATCTTCAACCTACGGTTGGAAAGCGTAAAAAAATTAAGAGGGAGATGATGTGATGTGCTACAGAGGTGAATCACGTTTGAAGAGGACAAATATGCAGCAGTACATTCCGTCTGTGTGGCTTAGTTGGGAGAGCAACTTACTCCGGAGTGAGGGAGCGCGGAATTGATCTCCGTGACGGAGAAATCTGTGTTTTCACAGCTCAAAGAAAAGTTAGATGGGTTGAAGACACCCGCAACATCGCGCTTGTTTCCCACCCCTCGTGTTCATGGTAAGGTATAGCTTCGACAAGCCTCTCACTGCTAAGCAGCGTTTCATTATGTTATCTTCCCTGGGAAACAGGAATATTGAGTTTTCCGTCTAGTCAATCGTTATGCTGTATACTTATGTGGTGATGAAAATACCACCTCCCCCTCCCAAATCGCTGGCACCAGCATTTGGCTACTTTATCTATGGTAAACGATGGACCTACACATTTCTTCCGGTTATGGTTTAATCAGTTTCGCAGCCGGCAATAAATACGAACCGGTTGTTGTAGAGCGCGCGACATACCCCTGTGATTAATTCTTTGACAAACGAGATTTGTGTTAATAATTGGTTTGCGATGGTAGATCATACGAAATCCTAACGCTCTTTCCTAGCAGCATAAGTCGTGTTACACTTCGTTTCATGATTTTACTAAAATCAGAGATATACACTATCTACCAACAAGTAATTGGACACCCCTGCAATCGAAGATATCTGCAGTCCTGATACACGTCACGGACCCCACCGTTAAATATCGTGTGGTAAACAACAACGCAACCAGTCGCATGCAAGATGCCACGCAGTTCGGAGCTCTCTGATTTCGAGAAAGGTGTAATCGTCGGGTATCACAGAAATGGCCAATCCATACGTGATGAGAGGTGACTGTCGGAATGCGCCCCGATCCGGCAGATCCACAAAACTGGGAGTTATAGACCAACGGGTGCTGGATAGAGAAATTCGGAAGAACCGCAACAAATCGATCGGCCACATCCGCGAGGAGTTTCAACAGGCATCCAGGAGTGCTCTTTCGATGAATACCATCCGTAAGGAAGCCCATCTGCTCGGTTATCATGAAAGTGCTGCCGCCCACAAGCCTTTGATAACCAAGTCCAATAGCGCTGCTCGGCTAACGTGGTGCAAAGAACGTCGACAGTGGACCGTTGAATAGTGAAAACAGGTTCTCTGGAGCGACGAATCAAGGTTCACCCTCTACCGTGCGCATGTCAGGGTCTGCGTTTGGCGTCTGCCTGGAGAACGCCTCCTGCCGGAATGTATTGTGCCAACTGTGAAGTTCGGCGGCGGTGGAATTATGCTGTGAGGGTGTTTTTCCTGGTACGGCACGGGACCCTTGGTCGCAATTCCTGATAGACTCAACGCCGAGACCTACTGCACCATTTTGGAGGACCATGCGCTTCCTACGTTGTGGCAGTTTTACGGGGTGGACCCATGTTACTTTCAGGATGACAATGCCACCTGTCATTATGCGAGGTCTACCATAGCTTTGTATGGTGACAATGGGGTTAATCGAATGGACTGGCCCCGGACCTTAATCCTATCGAGCACCTCTGGGACGAGTTGGAGCGTCGACTTAAGGGGTGTTACCCCACCGTCCGAAATCGGTGAAGGAACTGACCTATCTCCTCCAAGCGGAGTGGAAGAAAATACCGCTAGCCGTCGTACAACGCCTGGTTGAGAGTATGCCCTGGAGGGTCGCAGCTGTAATCGCCACTCGTGGAGGCTCCACCAACTATTGAAGGTGAATAAACTTCGTTTTCCTTTGCTATCACAGTTGTCCAATTACTTGTTGGTAGATAGTGTATAAGCAAAATGAAGAAACCTCGAGAGTTCCGAAATGACGTTAAGTACCGAAACAGTATAAGAAAAAATAATTACGTCAGGTATAATACACAGAAGCAGGCTGCCTCGATGACCTAGTGGTCTACATGCTGGCTTCTGACTTTATTTAAATGAACACGTGTTCAAGACTACGTTGAGGCATGATTGGTGGGTTTGTCTCACGGCATTGGCTCTCTCTCTTCTTTGTGGAGTTAGTGGTCCTACATTACGGACGGACCACTGCTTATTGCAGATGGAGTTGCTCTCGCTGGTCGTAAACCACGAAATAAAAACAAAACAAGGAACTTCAACTGGTGATATACGTCACAACACAATGTGCGCATGGCCTTCATCTATTCCTTGAATTAATAAAGAAATATTTTGGAATAACTTTTTGCGCCCACTATAGGTAAAAATGGGCTTTGCGAAAGATCACAGGAGAAAATATTCGAAGCGAAAGGAATTTTTCAAATCAACCAATTAAAAGCAAAGACGAAGGAAATATCATTCGACCTTATGACCAGAGTGCGACAACTGAACGTTATTTAAATAACGAAATGGCAATAAGACTTTCTTAATGTTGAAGGGTGTCCTACCATGACAGAAGATTTTTTTTTAATTGGATTTCTAAAAATTGATGTGATACTCTTGTAAGCAGAAAACTACACTGAAGAGCAATGGAATTAGAGACAGCTGTCGTTATGCAAATGTGGTGCTGTGGGTGGCTTTGTAAACGGAAACGACATGACGTATGCAGGGATCCGACAATATAAGGAGTGATGCGACGGGAATCACAAAGAGTCGGACGCAGTATGGGTAAGACGAAGGATGTAAACGCATTTCATCGTGGGCAAATTGTCGGGGCCCGACGAATGGGTCACTCCATCTCGGAAGTCGTGCAGGCGTTATGATTTTCACGAACCACTGTGTCACGGGTGCACCGTGAGTACTTCGAATCCGGTAAAACCATCCCTCCAAGGGCCAACTGCCGTGGACAACAGCGTGTGGATGACGGGGGTCATCGTCGGCTAGTTCGCATTGCAACAGCGGATAAGCGGGCCACAGTGCAAGAAATCACTCGGCAATTTAACACTGGTACACAAAAACGTGTAAGCAGCCACACCATCCAGAACGATCTCCGCGCTATGGGGTACAGAAGCCATCGTCCACGAGGGTACCGCTGCTGACCGCACATCACAGGGTGCAAAGATTAGCATGGGCGCTGGGACATCGCCACTGCACCCTGGACAGGTGGAAAAATGTTGCCTGGACTGATGAGTCGAGATTCACGTTGGTACATGAGGATTGCAGGATACGAGTACGGCGCAAACCACATGAAGCGATGGATCCTTCTTGCCAGCAGGGTACTCTTCAAGCTGGTGGGCATGGCATTCTCGTCTGGGGACTGTTTACGTGGACTGAAATGGGACCCCTGGTACGTGTGACATCGTCCCTCACAGGTCAACGTTACCGGGATATCCTGGACGACCATTTGCTCCCGTTTGTGCGTCTTCAACATCCTACTGGGGACCTCAACCGGCAACAAGACAATGCACGATGCCATCGCTCCCGAATTGTATCCGAATGGTTGAATGAACACTCCACCGACGTGACCTCGCTTCCTTGGCCAGCTAGATCACCTGACCTCAATCCCATCGAGCACATCTGGGATGCCATCGAGAGAGATGACCTCCTCCATCAAATCTTCGTGAACTGTGGAAGCTTGTTCAGGGGTCGTGGATCCGTATGGCTTCCTAACGCTTCCGGTGTCTTGTCGAATCCATGACGAGACGAATCGCTGCCGTCATCAGAGCTTAAGGTGGTGCTACACTTTACTAGACAGGTATCTCTAATTCAATTGCTCTTCAGTGTATATAGTAAAGGATCTTTAAGAACGCATTCGAGTATGTAAAACCTCGCTTTAGTAGACAGTTTTGTGATCCCCAGTCTGGAAGTAGATTCGGTTCCGTACATTTAACTTCAAACAGCAGACACTCTAAATAACGGACAGTGACCTTGGTCATAGGACAGTGATGTTGGTCAAAGGACAGTTAAAGTCATGAACGTCAAGGGAAAAAATCGGTGAATTTTTGCCTGAATAATTTTGCTTAGCTTCTTTGGGCGGGAATAAGGCAGTCTTTGTCCTCCAGAACCTAATCACAAAAACTAGTAATCTTTGGTTTCAATACAATCAATCGTTTCTTAGAAATGGGCAAAATAGTTTCTGTTAAATTCTCCCTTGTGTGATAAATCCGCTAGTTATATATTTACATTCTTCCTAGTGTTATTATATCATTAATTGTCACGTGTGTATATTCCCTTTTTGTGTGACTATTCTACTACTTGACATATGTCTACATTATTCCTTGTATGATTATTCCGCTAGTTCTCACATGTCTATATTCCTTTTCCTGTGATTATTCTTCAAGTTCTCATACGTCTATATTCCATGTTCTGTGATTATTCCACTAGTTATTATAACTGTATATTCGTCCTAGTATGATTGTTCCTCTACTGATCATCAGAGTTGGAAACGGGTCAAAACTTTTGGGGCCCGGCGGTCACATAATTTGACCCGACCCAGACCTGACCGGGACAAATCTGCTTTGAGCAATAAACTCGAATATATCATCATAATCATCATTATAAATCATTATTATTCCACTGTAAGATGAAGATCTTCCCACGTTTCTTTCACAACGGACTCTCTTGGGTCAGTCTGCTCCATACACCCATCTCCCAAGTGGTGTTCTTCTGGGTCTTTTCCTGTCCCTTGGAATCCCGTGTAAAATTTCGGTTGTAATTGGTAGGCCGTTCTCCTGACAAAATGACTAGCCCATTGCCATTTTAAGGGATTTCACTCTAATCATTATGTCTTCCACTCTTGTCATTTTCCTTATTCACGAGTTCCTCATTTTATCTTTCTTGGTAACACCAAACATGAATCTCTCCAAGCTTCTTTCAGTTTTCTTCAGTCTTTCTATGTCTTTTTAGTTAAGGTCCACGTCTCTGCTGCGTATGTACCCAAACAGCACAGAATATTTCGTATATGTTACAAGTACATAGCACTGAAACATTGAGACTTTTCAGATGCGTTGCGCAATGTAACAGTAATGTTTCAGAAACCTTACTGTTACGTCAAAATGTCCTCAAACGTTACATAACTTTGAAACATAACCGATACGTTACAGTGAAATGTATTTGTAACTTCAACATACCAACTTCACGTTAGTGTTACGTATTTGAAAGATATTTGTAACTTCGTTACATTACTGTTACGTATTTGAAAGATATTTGTGACATCATCATACTACTGTTACGTATATACTACGTTGAACATTATAGTTTTAATAAAGTTTGTAAAATCACAATAAAACGTATTACACTCGACAGCTGTTTCGAAAGCGACAACAGCCGTATTACGAGTTGTTTACGTTTTCACAGGTTCAACGAAGTCCGCTGTAAATTGGGAAAAGTGGCGATCTTTATATATTGATAACAAAAGAAATAAAAATCGGTCCCAAATGAGGGTGTCGAATTTCTATTACATATTTGGAATAGACTGTATTTCAGCGAAAAAAAGAAAGGAAATCAAATTCGTCATTTCTCTAAATACCTATCAATATGAAATTTCTCAGCTTCAAGTAAAAAAACCATGCTGGTATAGTATACTAATACAACAGCACATCTATCTACTTAGATTTTATAAAATTCGTTTTAGAATTTGAAAATTATAATAATCAAAACAATTACTTACTTTCAGGTGATCTTGAATCACCCACACCCACACACACACAAAAGGATGAAATATTAAATCAGCAAACTAGCTAACTCGAGTACGACAGTATGACCAAAGACTATCCTAGTAGCACGTGAAAAACGACTACAATAGTGCTTTGGTGAAATGGCATAAATGCGCATGCGCGTCCACGCCGTTTGTAAAGAAAACTACGTAAATATCGCCGAAATGTAACATCAAAGTTACAATTATGTACAGTGGAAACTATAAAACAGTAGTATCGGTGAATGCTGTTTTTAACGTAACCGTAATGTACAAAGAGTTATGTACCAAAATAGATGTTGCTGAAACGTAATTATAAGATATCTCTGAAAGTGTGACGGAAATGAGGGATTCTAACATTACTGATAAATATCTGAAACGTTTAAACCTGTATGGGTAAGCACTGGAAGAATGCATATAGATTAAACACTTTTCTTTTAAAGCATTGTGGCATATTGCTCTTAAAAATTGTACTGTTTCTTCCAAAAGCTCTCCAACCCAAATGAAAGTGTGACGAAAATGATAGATTGTAACATTATTGATGAACATCTGAAACGTTTTATACGTCAATTAATTTCTTCATCATTGTGACCCCCGCTTCGCTTGATATATCTGCTGCCGAAGGTAAATGTAGGAATTGGTTATCTTCAGCTTTTCCCCATCAATGAATAAGTATTCATTCCTTGTAAAAGCATTGTACTTCAGTTTTGTCTTCTCAAAGTTCATTTTCAATCTCCATTTTTTACGCTTTCCAACCGTAGGTTGAAGAGGCGTATATGCTCCAGCTTTGTCCGTCCGTCTGTCTGTCGGCACGATAACTCACGTAAAAATGGTTCGTAGTTGGTTGGGGACCACCTGGGGATGAACCCTATTGAAAATGGACGAACTTGGGTCAAAAGTCACGACATAGGAGCGGGATCCATTCCATTGCCCTTATGCGTCATAACTTGCGTAAAATATGGTTCAATGTCGATGAAATTTTTATATGTGGTAGGGGACCACCTGGGAAGGAACCTATTCAAAATGGGTGAAGTGGGATCAAAGGTAAGGAAATAGGAGCGGGATGCATTCCATTGCTCTTATGCGCCATAACTTGCGTAAATATGGTTCGATTTCGATAAAATTGTAGTATGTCGTAGGGAACCACCTGGGAATGAACCCTATTGAAAATGGACGAAATGGGGTCAAAGGTCAGAACAAAGGATCGAGATCCATTCCATCGTCCTTATCCCATACTATTAAAGGAGCACTTCTTGTATGTATGTAAATTTTATTTTGAAAAGAAACGGCTCTAAGGATTTTGATGAAAGTCGTTAACCTACCGTTTTCTGGTACTAGACATCGATTTAGCTTGATTTCGACTTAAGGAAAATTCGTTTAGCGGGTTAAATAACTACTCCGAATTACCACGTTTTTAGCGTCATGGCGTCTTCCCATTAATTTAACCATGCTTAGAAATCTTATGACGTCACAATCTCGCGATTGAGATGTTGGCGCCCGGTCAGGCCATCTGTCTCATTACATTACGCGTTGTGTGTGGATCCTATTAAAGTTTCATGACGTCACACTCTGGCGCGCAGATAGTCGCGATTCCCATCTGCCTCATTACGTCACGCGTTGTGTGCGTATGTCTGTCCGCACGATAACTCGCGTTCCCCTACCACATACTAAAATTTCAATGCAATTTTAGTATGTGGTAGGGGAACACCTGGGAAGGAAGCCTAATGAAAGAGAACGAAATAGGGTCAAAGGTCAGGACATAGGAGCGGGATCCATTCCACTGCTTTTATGCATCATAACTTACGCAAAAATGCTTCGATTGCGACAAAATTCATCATGTTATTTCGGAGATATACTGAACCAGTTCTGTTGAATATAATCGAAATGGGATCAAAGGTCAGGCCACAGGACAGAGATTATTCCACAGTCATTATCCTCATAATTTGAGTGATAACTTGAGTAATGATTTCTGGTATATTGGAAAGCGTATTATAATCAATGCATTGCATGATTTTACTAACTTGTTTTACTCTTCTCAGCAAGTTCGTGGATCATACTCTGCAGCTCTGAAGTATTATTTCAAAGACTTCTGGAGGGTTCTTTGAATTATTTTTTTCTGTTCAAAAATAAAACATAAATAAAACCGGGTCGAAATCGGGTCAGGAACACCTTGACCCGACCCGTTTGACCCGCAAGAATTTGTCCACCCAGGTGACCCGTGACGCATTTCCATCTCTGCTTATCATATGTCCATATTCGCCTTTGTATGATTGTTCCTCTAGTTGTCATATGTGTATATTCCCTCTTGTGTGAATATTCCACTACATGTAACATGTGGGCATTCCCATTTGTGAAAGTAACCCTGTTTTGCCGCCCCGGTGGCGCAGTGGTCTAAGCGATGGCCACTGATCATTCGTCCGAACGGTGTCCGGGTTCGAATCCCGGTGAGGAATGGATGTTGTGTTTGTCTTACGGCACTGGCTCTCTCCCTTCCCTGGAACCAGTGACCCTAAATTAGGGACGGGCGACTGCTTATAGCCCTTGAGTTGCTCACGGCGGTATTTAAACCTTAAAAAAAAAAAAAAAAAAAAAAAGCCCTGTTTCAAAGAGATGCATTTTCTTTTGCTTTTTTTATACTCTGAAGTATTTCGTACATTTTTTAAGAAATATTTGGAACAACCTTTGAAGATATATTCTGAGGTATTTGGAAACTGATCTTAAGAAACCATACGAAATATTGGGCAAGTTATTTTGAGGAATTCTGCATTGCTTTTAAAAGGATTTGCGAAATATCTTATCTCACTGCACGTTGTATGAAAGATAACGAAAATAATACTCAGCCGGAATCATTTGTACAGAAATTAGACTTAGTTTTCTGCAGGTTACAGTGTGAGTAATTAGATTTTGGACTCAAAAAACATTTTAAAAATTCCGGATGATCTCTTTTTTTTTTATTCACATTGATACTTGTTAGAAAAGCAAATTTGTTTATTCATTTTTGTTAAAAAGAAATAGGAATTATACCTATTGACCCCCAATTATCTCGCTTGGTTGCTTGCTAGCTGTTAAGTCGTTACCTATAACAGGAAGTATTTTACTCAGTAATAGGAATTGCTCGAAATTGAAATGATCGATTTGTTCATATGATTTGAGCAAATTTGGCGACACTCACTTTTGTTCTTCTGGCCCGGAGGTAGTTGTAAACTACTAAAATTTGATTATGAATAAATGTTTTCGTCCTTGTTCTTTCTGAACGAGCCGACGAAATAGCAGTAAGCAGGCTATTACGCCAGCAAGGGTGAGGTTATGAAAGAGTCGCTCCAAAAACTGGAACCCAATTTCCTTAATCACCTGCATTCACGTCTCCCATTCATTTACCCACTCAAGCAAGGTGAAAGACCTTTCTTTGCTTTCATTTGAACAATCTTGATTTCCATGCAAGAGCAAATTCTATGCATAGCCTACTTTCTCCCTCATCACATCTACTCTCAATGCGGGAGCGAATTGTGGGAGAATCTTTAGAATCAGTAAATGAATTTCGAAATCGGCCAGACTTATCTCTCAAAAAAGTACTTAAAAAGTGGGTGCTGCGAAGGTAATTTATTAAAAGCTTCCGGATCAAATAATATTGAGGTGAATATTTGGCTGACACCAGAACTAATCGTGGAAGAAACATCGTCAAAGAAACCTGCTGTTCTGCGATAAAAATTACTGTTCTTTGAATGGTACAGCGCTTAAAGGTGTTAAGAACTCAGTGGTGCTGGCCCACGATCCCGACCCTCCCCATAAGGTGTCACTTGGCACTTCATTCTTTGTTAGTGGCTGCTTATATTATAACACATTTTTATATGTTTATAACTATACAAAGGCTGTTTTTAAGTTGGCAGCAGTGTGAAGGGAAAACATAAACACGCAGACGACTAACTGAATTAAGTAAGTATCTATGGCAACAGGTGTTAGCCGTGGCAGACGATTCTGGTTTAGTTATTGAGCAGTTGTTTAGGGTACGTCTGCATTTCGCCATACAGCTTGTAACGTGCCTGCCCCGCAGGACGCACGCGACATGAAAGCAGATAGCAGCAAGAACGAACGTCTGCGTAGCTCAGTTGGTAGAGCGACTTGTTGCGGAATAAGTGGACTCGGGTTCGATCTCCGGCGTGGACCAAAAATGGCGGAGAAATTTACTTCGTTATAATGGCGCCCGAACTTCCCGGATGACCCGGCAGTTCAAAATCTCGCAATGGTGTGATGTTCTTTCCACACCGCGAGACAAGAAAAATAAGAGAATCCCTTCTCCAGCGCTTCGAAAAATAAATGTGTGTGATGTTGCATTCTACACACCAGATTGACTGGGAGTTCTCGAGTGCTCGTTCTTCAGCGGATGACTGCCTCCACTCACACATGGTCCTGGCTGACCCGTGGACCATGCCCCCGGCACTCTTTCGGGGGGATGTGACGTGCCTGCCCCTCAGGACGCAAACGCCATAAAGGAAGATAGCAGCGAGAACGAAAGTCTGCGTAGCTCAGTTGGTAGAGCGACTTGTTGCGGAATAAGTGGACTCGGGTTCGATCCCCGGCGTGGACCAAAAATGACGAAGAAATTTATGTCGTTATTAGCTATGGAAACGAGTGATTCAGAGTTAAGAAGTGAGATGCGTTGTGCGATTAAAATTTTCTATCGTTTGGATAAAACGGCTCTAGAAACAGTTGATTTAATAATAATAAAAAGCTTACAAAGATTAATGTTTGGGTGAGTCAACGACTTTTAAATGACACCATGATTTGAAAAAAGGGCGTTTCTCGACAGAACTCGCTCCTAGGCCTGGTCGACCTGGAAGCGTTGTTACAGAGCATACTATTAATAATGTTTCGAGAATCCTGCAAGAAGATCGACAAATGACGTGTGACGACATAGCGGCGTCAACCGATATCTTAAAAACGTCGGAATTCCGCATTCTACGCGACAAATTACTACTGCATCGTGGGTGTTCCGATGGGTACCTCATCACCTGAGGACAGAACAATTGTCGCCGCCCTGGTGGCGCAGTGGTCTAAGGCGCTGGCCTCTGATCATTCGTCCGTAAGGGGTCCGGGTTTTTTTTTTTTTTTTTTTTGATTGGAGGTTTAACGACCACCGTGAGCAACTCAATGGGCTATAAGCAGTCGTCCGTCCCTAATTTAGGGTCACTGGTTCCAGGGAAGGGAGAGAGCCAGTGCCGTAAGACAAACACAACATCCATGCCTGACCGGGATTCGAACCCGGACCCCTTACGGACGAATGATCAGATGCCAACGCCTTAGACCACTGCGCCATCGGGGCGGCAGGGTCCGGGTTTGAATCCCGGTCAGGTATGGATGTTGTGTTGTGTTTTTCTTACAGCACTGGCTCTCTCCCTTCCCTGGAACCAGTGACCCTAAATTAGGGACGGGTGACTGCTTATAGCCCATTGAGTTGCTCACGGTGGTCGTTAAACCTCCAATCAAAAAAAAAAAAAAAAAAAATAAGAACAATTGTCACCCAGAGTTGAAGCGTGTCATGAGTAAAAACGAATGATTGGAAAGGATCTAAACTTCCTAAACACAGTAATATCTGCCGATGAAACATGGGTCCACTATTTCGACTCTCCTCCCGAAGCGAGCAACGTGTGTCTGGAAACACACAGGCCCTCCTCCTCCGTAGAACGTCCGCCAAACAAAATCACAGCGAGGGTGATGATGCAAATTTTCCTTCATCATAAAGGTGTAGTTTACTAGCATGCCGTTCCTCCACAAATTACGGTCAATGCTGAGTAATACATTTCAGTGTTGAAGCGTCTGCGACGACGCATATCGATTAAGCGACCGGAACTGGTAAGCCAGTAGACCCTGCACTATGATGACGCCCGCCCATATGTGGCTGTTTGTGTTCAACAGTTTCTTACAAAATGCAGTTTCGAAATCATGCCACAGCTTGCCTACAATCCTGATCTCTCCCCGTGCGATTTCTGTTTGTTTCCAACAATGAAGGAGAAGTTCCTTTTGCGCAACATTCAACACAGATGCTGACGTTATTCAAGCTGTACAAGGGTCACTAAAGCAGCTTCCACAAAATGCCTTCGCCACATGCTTTGAAAAGTGGACTGAACGATGGGACCGTTGCATATCATCCGAGGGAAGACACTTTGAGAAAGAATAACATATATTTTTGCTGTACTTCTTCATTTTGTGGGATTTTACTCTCAATTTTTATGGAACAGCCGTTGTGTATTTTACGATACATTGGAAACGCACTTTCACATGGCAGAGATATTTTTATCGCTTCCCAATACTTTATGAGATATTTTCTCAATATATTTTTTATTTGCATCTTCAGTGTTTTGGCAATCCCGATTAATAAATCCTGGATGAGCCACTGGGCACGATATTTAAATATCACGGAAGGAATTGATATTTTCTTAATCGAATTTCTCTTAATTTTGAAAATATATATCGACTTTCAAAGAGGTACCCCCTTATTTTGTTTTTTTTGTCGACATTCCCCACTTTAGAACCACTGATTCCTAGGAAGAAAGAGACACACTGCCTCCCCGGTGGCGCAGTGGACTAAGCGATGGCCTCTGATCATTCATCCAAAAGGGGTCTGGGTTCAAATCCCGGTGAGGCATGAATGTTGTGTTTTCCTTACGGCACTAGCTCTCTCCCTTCCCTGGAACCAGTTACCCTAAATGAGGGACGGGCGACTGTTTATAGCCCATTGAGCTGCTCACGGTGGTCGTTAAACCTCCAATCAAAAAAGAGAGAGAGAGAGAGAGAGAGACAGTGATGTAAGACAAAGACACCATCCACGACTCAGGCGGTATTCGAACCCAGACCTACCTCAGAAGAATGATTAACCAACGCTTCACCGCATTTGATACTCACTTGCTGCTTCAAAGGAGAAGACCCCCCCCCTCCCCAGAATGGTTAGCGTGAGATTCGTCTGTCCAGTGAGAGACTGGGGCATTGGGGGGGGCAGAAGGTTAAGACCACCACGAGCAACTCATAGAGCTATAATTCACTGGACAATAATTTTGAACGAAGTTCATGCTTCCGAGAAAAAAGTAGCATATTCTGAACGAATTCAATGCGCTGAACATGAATATGACCATAAAAAAGCTGAATTGGCTATGGTATATTTTTAATGGATATGTATTTCCTTGCATATTAGTGATATATGTATACATAAACATATTAAATTCATTGTATTATAATATTAAAATAAATATAATATAATATAATGAATTTAAAAATGAATTTAAAAATGAACTTTCAGAAGACAAAAGTGATGTTCAATGCTTTTACAAGAAATGAAGATTTATCGATTGATGGAGAAAAGCTGGAGATAACAGACACGTACGTTTATCTTGGACAGCAGATATCAAGTGAGGGTCACATTGATGAAGAAATTAATCGGCGTACAAAACTTGCCTGGAGAGCTTTTGGAAGAAACAGCATAATTTTCAAGAGCAATATGCCATTATGTCTTAAAAGAAAAGTGTTTGATCAATGCATCCTTCCAGTGCTTACGTATGGTGCAGAGACGTGGACCTTAACTAAAAGAGACATACAAAGGCTGCAGACAACTCAAAGCAGCATGGAGAGGTGCATACTTGTTGTAACCAGGAGAGATAAGAAGAGGAACTCGTGGATCCGAAAAATGACAAGAGTGGAAGACATCATGATCAGAGTTAAATCCCTGAAATGGCAATGGGCTGGACATACTGCCAGAAGGACAGATCATCGATGGACAGCCGAAATTTTAGATTGGATTCCAAGGGACAGGAAAAGACCCAGAAGAAGACCACATGGGAGATGGGTGGATGAAATTCGAAAGTATGCAGGGGTGACATGGAGGAGACTGGCACAAGACAGACCGTTGTGGAGGAAACTTGGGGAGACCTTCGTCCAGCAGTGGATTGATAATGGTTGACAATGATGATGATGATGATAATGAATTTATTTATTTTATTAATTTGAGATTGTATTGATTAATTTTATTGATTTTTTTTTATTAATTTATATATTTTATTAATTTATTTTATTTGAGTATATATGTAGAGGAATTTATTCATGTCCGTTAGTTACATGTTCATGACGTTAGAATTCGGCTTGGCTTTCGCTTGCATTCCACCTGAGGAGCATCTCTGAAGAGCTTCCAACAGTATAGTCCGCCATCATCGAGATCGACCACTTTCCCTGGTATCGTTGCTCAATCACTGTTACATTCTTCTGGAAACCCTCACCGAGCTCATCACTGACCTTTCCGCAGTTTTCCTGGAAAAATTCCAAATGGGAATCAGGAAAGTGGATCTTTAAGAACCATCGGCAGCCAAATGCATGAAAAAGAGCCAGCATGTCTTCAAGCAAATCCTTGTAATTTTTTGTCCTGACATTCCCCAGGAAGTTTATTGGCACTTGACAATATCCATCCCACACTTGTCTTTCGTAACGCTGAAGGAGTTTCTCAAACTTCGGGTCTCTGAAGAGCTGTCTGATCTTAGCACCCACAAAAACGTCCTCTTTAATTTTGGCTTTGCTGAGTCGAGGAAATTTTTCATGCAGGTACTTGAACGCTGGTTTATTGTCCATGGCTTTAAGCACGTTTTTAACAAGGCCGAGTTTGATGTATAGAGTAGGTAAGATGATTTTATGCAGTATAACGAAGTGAATTTCTCCGTCATTTTTATCCGCGCCAGGATTCGAACCTGGGTCCCCTCATTCCGGAATAAGTTGCTCTACCAATTAAGCTACGCGGACATGTATTCTGATTCCTATCTGCCTTTATGTCATGTGCGTGCTGCTGGCAGGTACGTCACATCTCCTGGTACGTTACATCATCTCCCTTATTTTTCTTTTTTTTTCTTTCGAAGTGCTGCTCATATTTTTCCTATCTCGTGGTGTGGAAATAACATCACACCAATCCGAGATTTTGAACGGTCGGGTCATCCGGATAGTTCGGGCGCCATTATAACGAAGTGAATTTCTTCGTCATTTTTATCAGCGCCGGGGTTCGAATACGGGTCCACTCATTCCGGAATAAGTTGCTCTACCAATTAAGCTACGCGGACATTTGTTCTGATTCCTATCTGCCTTTATGTCGTGTGCGTCCTTCTGGCAGGTACGTCACATCTCCTGGTACGTTACAGCAGGTCTATCAGTGGTGTGCTCTACGCATTCATTTCCCCAAGTTTCAAACACACCCTCGGAGGGTAGTCTCTCTGTATGTAGTGCGAATCTGTAGGTTGGTTGTCCCATTCACAAAGAAAGCAGCAATGCTTGGTATATCCCTTTTGAAGGCCCATCAACAGAGACACTACCTTTAGGTCAGCACAGAAATGCCAACCACACGATTTGTAAGGAATACTCTCCAACAGCTGCTTCATGTTGTCATAAGTCTCCTTCATGTGAACCGCATGGGCAAGAGGAATGGATGGAAGCTGATTCCTGTTATGCAGCAAAACCACCTCCAGACTCAATTTTGACGAGTCTATAAATAGCCGTCAGTCCCGTGTATAATGAATAAAATTCTCCGACTGGACGTGTAGTGCAGGAAAGCTTGCGTTAAGTCACGTTAGGGTTATTGAAAGGTTACTTGACGTAGCTAAAGTGTGCTTAATCTTCAAAGTGCTAGAGTTTGTTTAGGTAAGACACGCACGTGCAATAAATTCCAAGAATATGGAATTGATTTTTACTCAGCGTTCCTCATTATCTTGAATATCAGTAATATAACTTCGGTTTTAGTACATTAGTACCTTGAAGGCTTCTTATTAGAGCGGTAAACACAATATACCCTGAACTTAACGTACACACTCAATGAAATAAACTTAACGGCCAGACAGAGGTCTGACAATAAAATGAACTAACTTTTTAACCTTTTATTGGGGAGCTCCTGGTATTACTCAAATACACACTCCAAATTAGCACAACTACTGATAGCCCGAACTTTCGTACTATCGTAATATCGTAGAAACGTAGGTAAATCGCATATCAATAATCAGGAAGAACCTATCACATATAAAACGAAGCTCTTTGGTATACTTGAGCGCGCCTATATATACTGCATACCACCACGTCATGACTTACACTCGCTGCCACATATAATTCAGCGGGAGAAACAACATCTCGTTAAGTGAGAAGATAATTTGCATAGGAAAATAAAATAACAAGAGATGGTAAAATCAAAAAGAAACTGAATCTAGAGTATACGTTACTCGTGGATCATGTGCTATTCCGAGTTCTTGCAGCAAGACATCAACATTTCAGCAGAACACAAGGCTTTCTATTATTTCTTTCTTTCTTTTTTTTTTTTTGAAAAAAGTTCGAATTGCTGATGAGGAATACGAAACGGAATCACTAGAACATTTTGTTCCAGAAGGTTCCATTGTCGGAGTCTTGGCGCCAGTATCTCCGCTTTTGTTTTAGACAGATCTAAATCGCGAAAAAGGTCGTTAAGTTCCTCCGATGTGATTCTGTGTGGCGCAGATGTTTCACCATCACATGTATATTCGTCATCCTTACTTTCATGAACCTCTTAAGTAGACGGTGGAGAAGACACATCGCGTTCCTCGTCCTCGTCTGAATTGATGACAACATCTGTCGTAGGCTTGGGAATGGGAAGTTCTTCGCAATGCGGTACAGGTCGCACATCAGAAGCTACGTTAGGGTAGTCTATAGTCCACTTCTCTTTCTTCGTTACGCCTCCATAAACAGAGGGCACCATACAAAAATAACAGTCATTTACGTGACTGGTATTCTCCCTCCAAATCATGGGAACAGCAAAGGGCATCGCCTTTCTTTTGCCATTAAGCCACTGTGAAAGTCGTTGCACACGTGCGGCAACAAATGTGTGAAACCCAGTCCTTATCTTGGTCACCTACCTGCCTTGCACCCGAAATACAGATGATAAGTTCTTTTTTTGTTTTTTGTTTTTTTTAACTAACTTAGTGATGGACTTTTTCTGTGCAGCAAATGTAACAAAACTTATTTGCAGTATTAACACACGTACGTGGCATTGCTACTGCTGATTTTGCAGTGTAAGGATAACTTTTATAGGCTAGTTCTTCGAACTAGGCAGCAGAGCACGCTCATTAACGAAGTGAAAGTAACTGACTCAGGGCGCGCCGTCTCGCCTATAAAAACTAACGATTGCATCACCTGGCGCCATAAACAGAAAGTCACCGTCACTCTAGAAGTAGCACAGGATATTCTTGGTATAGGGCAGACCAAGGGATGCTGAAATATTGGGGGCGCGGGTGGCCTAGTGGTCAATATTCGTGACTGCCATGGAGATAACCTCAGGTTCAATCCTGGGTAGGTACGAACGTTCGAACCACTAAATACGCGCCGTGCGTCGAATAAGCACGTTAAGCCGTCGGACCACGGGTACTGGCCCCCGGTAATAAATAAGGGCGTCTTCCTCCCCCTTCCTACTTCGCTTCCGTGTCACTTTCATATCGGGCACTCTAGCCTAAATCTCCTAGTTTCCTATTTCTAAGGGTTGTTTAAGACCTGGGGCCAGACACTCCCTTCCTAAAATCCTCTACATATGATCTGATCTGATGAAATATGAGGCAAAAATTCGTAACCTTGTATTATAATAATAATAAGTTATAAGTAATATTAATAATTTATATTAATAATAACTAACTAACATAATTTTAATTAATATTTTAATAAATATAATAAATAAATAATAATAATAAATTATTTTATAACTTAATATTATAAAATATAATAAGATCCTTAATTTCATTATTCATTGCATTAGATTACTGGAGAGCTCCCCAATATCTCCGAAACGAGAGCCAATAAAAATTTTTCATGGCGATATTCGTGTTCAGCACGTAAATATGATAGAGGATTGCAACTTTCACTTCAGAAGCAATTCCATTGTTGTGCAGTGTAATCAATCGTCCGTGACTAATTTGCGACCAATGGTTTCAGGAAGGGGAAAGAGCTAATTTTGCATGGCAAAACCACCACACATACCTCATCCAGAACTCGAGCTCGTCTTTGACGAATGGTCAGAGGTCAGCACCCCAGTCAGCTTGACCATTGGGACGGCCCTAGGGCGTTTATACACTACTGTTGGTGAAACTTCCAACAACAAGAAAGAACTGCGCTATCAAATGAAATTTGTATCACAGATTCCTCATTTTACAGGACAAAACTGATTTCATTTGTAGATCTATATATGATTTTTCTCTTCAAAACTCAGTATCGTCTGAAGCTACCTCGGGCAACAATAACAGCATCTAGATGGCGTGGCTTTGAATGGAAGAGGTTTCTGATATCGTCCTGAGAATAGCCTGCCAGGCTGTTTCTATGTGAGGCCAGTGTTCATTCGAGGTACCTGGAGGAGGTAATTGATGAGACAGTCGCTTAGCTACCATGTCCATGTTCGATTGGGGTCATATGTAGCTAGCATGGAAGAGGTCTTGGACATTCCGGGCCATATGTGGCTGCCGAACATTGCCGTGCTGGAATATAGCGCCAGGACAAATCTGAAGGAAGGATATCACCTCTACCTCTAAAACATCCCTGATGTATCTCTGGCTGTTGAGGGTTCGTTTAAAACATTCCTCAGTTCGCATCAAGAGAGATCGCGAATTGAACATAATGGAGCCTTTCACAACTGTCTGAAACAACTTATCTCTATCGACAGCCGGGCAACTTTATCAGGAGCTCTCCTTTGCTGTGGGAACCGTGATATTAAGGCAAACAGTTAACAGAAGACTCCATGAGAGAGGTCTGTATACAAAAAGGTCAATAGTCTCTATCCCTGAATCGCACAGAAGGGCCCGTCTGAATTGGGCAAGACAGTACCACTCCTGTACCCTGGACCAAAGTGCCTGTGTACTATTATTTGACAAATCACGATTCAGTTTGGACACGGATTCTTGGGGTGTGTACAGTTGGAGAGAGGCGGGAAGCCGAAGTCGTCCCTAAACCATCAGAGAAGATGACCAGTACGATTATGGAAGACTCCTAATTTGGGCTGGCATCATGTTGGATGGACGCACGACGCTGTACGTTTTTCCAGGTGACACCATGATTGCTGCACGCTACAGGACTAACACCCTAGAGCCCTATCCATGACTTTTCAGGGGGCATTTTGGCCCCAGCTTCTTTTATGGATAATATCGCCCATTCCTAAAGGGGTCGGCTAGTCGACGATTACCTGGAGAGTGAGGTATTTCCAGGATGCCGTGGGTTGTAAAATCTCTGGAACTGAGACAAACAGAGCATGGCTGGAATACACGGAAAAGGGCGATTTCCTGTCAGCAGCCTTCTTCCAGAACCCTCCCGGGACCGTCGCGCCTTGATTGAGGAAGGCACTTATTTCCCCAAACTCTCACACCAAGCCTTGTAGATATCATGAGGGATCTTTGTGAATTCGGGGTAATCATAGCTCCTCAAAATCCGCACCATTTACTGCATCGATTTCGACTGTAGTGTTGTCATGCACGTGCTTCCTCTTCATGCAGTGATGGGTTTCCTTTTTTGTGTTGTGTATTACCACGTCATCGGCATATGTATATCTGTAACAAGTCATTAAACTTTGCCGTATGAAATTTTGTGTTTATTACGTTAATTGTGGGCACCAGTGTAACATCTGCAGTTCCTGAAAAGGTATTTTCCTTCTCCGCAGAAATCTGTTCATATATAATCTTTTCGTTCTCCTCAGAAATCTTCTCATACATAGTCTTTTCCTTCTTCGCAGAAATCTTCTCGTACATAGACTTTTCCTTCTCCTCAGAAATTTCTCGTACATAGTCCTTTCCATCTCCGCAGAAACGTCTCAAACACAGTCTATTCCTTCTCCGCAGAAATCTTCTCGAACATAGTCTATAACTCATATTTGCTCCCCAAGTCCAAAATAAATAGCCATTTCCGATCTCTACTTTTCACTCAAATTCATCTGTTAGCTAGTGTAGAATCCGCAGTTCCTAAAGAAGCTTTTCCTTCTCCGCAGAAACTTCTCATACATATAGTATTTTCCTTCTCCGCAGAAACTTCTCATACATATAGTATTTTCCCTCTCCGCAGAAATCTTCTCATACACAACATTTTCCTTCTCCGCCGAAATCTTGGCATGCAAAGTCTTTTCCTTCTCCGCACAAATCTTCTCACACATAATCTTTTCCTTCTCCGCAGAAATCTTCTTAGAGTCAATAGCTCGTATTTGATTCCCAAGTCCAAAGTAAATAGCCATTTCCGATCCCTATTCTGCACTCAAATTGAACTGTTAACCAGTTTAGAACTGCAGTACCTAAAGAAGCTTTTCCTTCTCCTCAGAAACCTTCTCAAACATAGTCTTCTCCTTTTCAGTAGAAATCTTCTCATAGACAGCATTTTCCTTCGCCGCAGAAATATTCTCATACATAGTCTGTAGCTCGTATTTGCTCCCCAAGTCCAGAAATAAATAGCCATTTCCGATCCCTACTCTTCATTCAAATTCAGCTGTTAACCAGTGTAGAACTGCAGTACCTAAAGAAGCTTTTCCTTCTCCTCAGAAAGCTTCTCATACATAGTCTTCTCCTTTTCAGCAGAAATCTTCTCATGGATAGCATTTTCCTTCTTCGCAGAATCTTCTCATACATAGTCTTTTTCTTCTCCGCAGAAATCTTGTCATACACAGTCTCTTCCTTCTGCTCAGCAGAAATCTTCTCATGGCCGCAGAATCTTCTCATACATAGTCTTTTTCTTCTCCGCAGAAATCTTGTCATACACAGTCTCTTCCTTCTGCTCAGCAATCTTCTCATACATAGTCTTTTCCTTCGCAGAAATCTTCTCATACATGGTCTTTTCCTTCTCCGCAGAAATCTTCTCATACATGGTCTTTTCCTTCTCCGCAGAAATCTTCTCATACATGGTCTTTTCTTTCTCCGCAGAAATCTTCTCATACATGGTCTTTTCTTTCTCAGCAGAAATCTTCTCATACATAGTCATTTCCTTCTCAGAAGAAATCTTCTCATACATAGTCTTTTCCTTTTCAGAAGAAATCTTCTCATAAATAGTCGTTTCCTTCTCGGCGGAAATTGTCTCATACATAGTTTTTTCCTTCGCATAAATCTTTCCATACACAGTCTCTTCTTTCTGCCCAGAAATCTTCTCATACACTATCTACCAACAAGTAATTGGACACCTCTGCAATCGACGATATCTGCGGTCCTGATACACGTCACGGCCGCAGCCGTTAAATATCGTGTGTGAAACAACAACGCAACCAGTCGCATGCAAGTTGCCACGCAGTTCGGAGCTCTCTGATTTCGAGAAAGGTGTAATCGGAAAATCAAAGAAATGGCCGATGCATACGGGACATATCCAGCTAGTTGAAGTACCCAAAATCGACAGTGGCCTACGTGATTGTCAAGTGGAAGATGAGAGGTGACTGTCGGAATGTACCGCGACCAGACAGACCCACAAAACTGGAAGTTAGAGACCGACGGGTGCTGGCCACAGAAATTCGGAAGAACTGCACCAAATCGATGGGCCACATCCGCGAGGAGTTTCAACAGGCATCCGCGAATGTTTTTTTGATGAATACCATTCGTAAGGAAGCCCATCTGCTCGGTTATCATGGACGTGCTGCCGACCACAAGCCTTTGATCACCAAGTCCAATAGCGCTGCTCGGCTAACGTGGTGCAAAGAACGTCGACAGTGGACCGTTGAACAGTGGAAACAGGTTCTCTGGAGCGACAAATCAAGGTTCACCTTCAACCGTTTGGACGGCAACGTCTGGGTTTGGCGTCTGCCTGGAGAACGCTCTCCTGCCGGAATGTATTGTTCAAACTGTGGTTCGGTGGCGGTGGAATTATGCCATTGTGTTTCTCCTGGTATGGCACCGGACCCTTGGTCGCAATTCCTGGTAGACTCAACGCCGAGACCTACTGCACCATTCTGGATGACCATGCGCTTCCTACGTTGGGGCAGTTTTACGGGGTAGACCCATGTTACTTTTAGGATGATAATGCCACCTGTCATGTTGCAAGGTCCACCATGGCTTGGTATGGTGACAATGGGGTTAATCGAATTGACTGGCATGCGCAGAACCCGGACCTTAACCCAATCGAGAACCTCTGGGACGAGTTGGAGCGTCGACTTAAGGGGTGCCCCCACCGTACGAAATCGGTGAAGGAACTGACCTATCTCCTCCAAGCGGAGTGGAAGACAATACCGCAAGCCGTCGTGCAACGCCTGGTTGAGAGTATGCCCCGGAGGGTCGCAGCTGTAATCGCCGCTCGTGGAGGCTCCACCAACTATTGAAGGTGAATAAACTTCGTTTTCCTTTGCTATCATAGGTGTCCAATGACTTGTTGGTAGAGAGTGTACATAGACTTGTCCTTCGCAGAAATCTTCTCACACATGGTCTTTTTCCTTATCCGCAGAAGTCTTCCCATACATGGTCTTTTCCTTCTCCGCAGAAATCTTCTCATACATAGTTATAGCTCCTATTTGCTCCCCAAGTCCAGAATAAATAGCCACTTCCAATCCCTACTGTTCACTCAAATCCAGCTGGCAAAAAATCATCTTTACTAATTAGAAAACGTAAAAAAAGTATCGTGCAATAAACCATATAAAATCACAGTTAAATTAAAAAAAAAGAAGAAAAATAAATTCAGATCCCGAGCGCGAACTTTAGTAAATATTATGCAGTTTGAGCCCTTTTCGGGCACGGTCTCGGATTTGGGCTTTCGGAATAGGGCTCGAGTTGTCTCAGCACTGGCACAAGAAAATAAATGACAAAGTGAAATTAGTCAGTACGCACTTTCTTTTTTTCAAAAGCATGCTGAAAAGAATGAAAAGTTTATTGCCGAGCAAAGTTTCACCCCCCCCCCCAAAAAAACTTTCGTTGAGAAACAAATAAAGATCTGTTTTTTTCCTGTTCGATTTAAAATGAAAAGCATCAGTAAAATAATTCATCATCACGACGCTTTAAGGTGATTTATCGTGGACTATGCCGCCTTGCAAACTAGTGCAAATACTTGTAAAGCGTTCAAGTATCAGGAAAGTTAACACTTTTTGGAATGAAAATGTGTCTCTTAAGGATATTGTGCACTGCTTAATAGATCTCCATTTCCCTATTAAACTAGTTTAACAGTCTTCCTACGTTCCTCTTTTGCTAACTTAAAATAATTGCGTGAAAACACAGTAGGTAGTAACCTGGAAATACCCGCATTTCCATCTATCGATAGAAATTTGGAAAGGTTAATGAGTTAAATGCCCTTGTTTGCTGTCCTGAATTATAGCGAAACTCAGTGAATTCACGATACAGCGTTTTTCTAGAAAGAATGAATATGTGCAGTCTTATAAAACTGTAGTATTCTGAAATTTACTGATTGTCTACAGTTAAAAAGCCATAAAAACTAATAGAGTGGTACTGTTTGTAGATGATTTATGCTATGTATATTTCGTGCGTCAAGATTTTTATGGGTATGAAATAAAGCGAGTGATTCGAGAGTGCACATTTTTTTTATTTATGATCATATGTAGAGGATTTTAGGAAGGGAGTGTTTGACCCCAAGTCTTAAACAACCCTTAAAAATAGTAAGCTAGGAGATTTGGGCTCGAGTGACCGATAGGAAAGTGACACGGAAGCGAAGTAGAAAGGGGGAGGAAGACACCCTTATTTATTACCGGGGGGGTCAGTACCCGGTGTCCGACGGCTTAACCATCCCATCCTACGCACGGCAGATATTTAGTGGATCGAGCGTTCGTACCCGCTGGGATCGAACCTGAGGTCCTTTCCGTGGCAGTCACGAACGTTGCCCACTAGGCCACCCGCGGCCCACACATTTTGTTTTTTTTTACGTACAACACAATGTATTTATACGCGTCATTCATGACCTTACCGAGCCACTGTGCGGTACATAAGTACAAAGCGGATAAATAAACAAAGACATTGCTTTTTCCACGTTTTTAGCAACACACAGCAACCGAAAAATTGCTATTCTGTCAACGCCAAGGAATTGAATCCCTGACCCATCGATATCTAGATGAGCGCATTAGCGTTACACCACAGTGGCCAACAATCCACCGCGCTATGTGTGTTTTTCTGTCAGCTTCTGACATCATAAATCCGTAAGATGGGCTCAGCTACTGAGATGTCTCCATCTGGTGGGCATTAACGGCACTGGCTATATACACTGCTGGACAATTGCTAAGGACGGATCATTAACGGTTATATAGCGCATAAAAAAGTAAGTGTGGTTGGATGCCAAGTGAAATAAAATAATGTCAGAATGCCAGGACATTACAAGAAAGACAATTTATTGTGCTCTGAAATCCAGAAGGCTTTGGAACGTGTTCAAGGGACAAACAGGCCATTTTGTGCAGAATACGTAAACGTGAAAAAAAATGCAATTACCGTCCGCAGGCGTTCCGGCGTAAGATGTCAATACGGGATATGGCCACCATGGAGGGCGATGCAAGATTCCACACGTCGTGTCATGCTTTGCACAACATTATCAAGCAGCTGTTGGGGTAATTTATCCCATTCCTCTGTCAGTGCACGGATGAGGGTGTCCTTGTTTATTGGAGGGCATTGGCGACCAGCAAGACTCCTTCCCAAAGCATCCCACACATTTTCAATGGGATTCAGATCTGGAGAACGTGCTGGCCATACGAGGCGTTAAATATCCTCGCTCTCAAGACACTCCTGGACAGCGACTGTTCGATGACATGTTGCGTTGTCGTCCATGAAAATGAATCTATCACCGACAGCACCATGGAACATGCGAACATGAGGTAGCAGAACATCATTAATGTATCGTTGGCCAGTCATAGTCCCAGTAGGAAGCACATAGAGGGACGTACGGCCATTGATCATGATGCCAGCCCATACCATGACACTACATGTCGGATATCGGTCCCTTTCCTGTATGTTTGCTGGACAATATGCAGTACCACTATCACGCCAGATCAGTTGTCGTCGACAATCAGACGATAAACTGTATCTACTCTCATCTGAGAAGAGGACAGCAGACCAGTCGTTATCAGTCCAATTGCGATGTTGATGGCACCATTGCAAACGGGTGGTACGGTGACGTCTGGACAATGGGATGCACACAACAGGACGGCGGGCGTATAGTCCTCCTTCATGCGAACGTCTAGCGACAGTTTTTCGGGAGATCCGCTTGCCAGTAGCAGCCATAAACTGATTTGCTACCTCACTAGCTGTGCTGCGCCGGTGTCGTTTTGTTGATAGCACTATGTACCGGTCTTCTGCAGGTGTCGTACTGTGAACACGACCTCCCCCGTGACGTTTGCTACACTCTCCATTTGTTTGGAATGATTTCCAAAGCCTTGAAACAACACTGTGTCTGACGTCGAACTCCCTGGCAACATCTGTTATTTTTCGCCCTTCTTTAATCTTGCCAATAATACGGCCACGCGTAATATCATCTAGGTGATGTCGGGAAGACATACTGAAAATTGCAAGTTCGTCAATTGATTCTTTCCTTTTCAACTTTGCGTTTGAACGACAATGGTCAATACGCGTCAAATCCTTTATATCCCTTATCAGCGCTATGACGTCACGAACAAGTTTGGCAATCCAAAATTTGCATACGCACAACACGTCTTACTGTATCCCGCACTTATATGCTAATTTCCACATTTTCCTGCCTTCCATTTTATGGTTGTTATCGTTGCTATTGTCATCCGTCCTTAGCAATTGTCCGGCAGTGTATTAATTATAGCAGTTAAATCCAAAGGGTGAGATCCAAAGTGAAAATCCTCCGAATACGTGGCGTCAGTAAATATACAAATACATCGCTCTTTCCACGTTTTTAGCAACACACAGCAACCGAAAAATTGCTATTCGGTCCCCGCCGGGGAATTGAATCCCGAATCACTCGATATCTAGCCGAGCGCGTTAGCCTTACAATTTTCCTTCATCCTTACAATTTTGCGTTAGCCTTTCATTTTTGTTAGCCTTACAGCAATTTTTCGGTTGCTGTGTGTTGCTAAAAGCGTGGAAAGAGCGATGTCTTTGTTTATTTACTAACGCTACATATTTGGAGGGTTTTCAATACAAAGTGGAATTAAATTATAACAACAGCAATAAGGTTTACTGATTCCTGACATGAGCAGTACTCAGGTAGGTGGATTAATTAATGTTATTAACATAAAACCGATGAAAGAAGATATGTGGGTCATAAAAGTAAGTATTTAAAATAATTCCTTAATAATAAGTACTTACTAATTCAAACTATCGGGGCGGCAATAGTTAGTATTTCGACTGTTTGGTTTTTCGAAATCGATATTTTTGTTTGTTAGTGGGTTTAATGGCCACCGTGAGCAACTCAATGGGCTATAAGCGGTTGCCCGTTACTAATTTTGGGTCACTGGTTCCAGGGAAGGGAGAAAACCACTGTCGTAACACAAACACAACATCTATACCTCTCCGAGACTCAAACCCGGACCCTTCACGAACAAATGGACATTATACAATATTTCTTCTTCTTCTTATTATTATTATACTAACGTATAGCCCAACCTAGTACGGTTGTCTTTAAGCTTTAAATAAATATTAATATATAGGGGATGTTGCCCGTCCTGTGGCGCAGTGAAATTTTTAATTGAAGTAGATTAAAAGCAAATAAAATTGACCCCTGATTTCTTTAAGGAAATATAGTAAAAACTAA
Organism: Macrothele yani; assembly: GCA_039090855.1. Taxonomy (NCBI): domain Eukaryota; kingdom Metazoa; phylum Arthropoda; class Arachnida; order Araneae; family Macrothelidae; genus Macrothele; species Macrothele yani. The sequence continues at coordinate 26,739,044 of CM077000.1, forward strand.
AATATAATAATAAAAGTAAGAACTCGTTCATGTTAGAACTAAAAATTATATGCTATTTATTTCCGTTTTTAAAAAGACCTCGCGATAAATGACATTCTCTGTAAAAGATTTGTTGTTTAACAATTATAGATTAGAGCGTTTATATCTATCGAAATTTTGCAAAATGTGTAATATAATCATCACTAAACTCGGAAAGTTGTTTTCGTGTAAACTTACCGTAATAACTTTTACTTTGATTTCTCGAGTTAAATGACTTTTTCTCCGTCACACTTGTTATTCCCTTTTCGGCTTGTTTTAGACTGTCCTTTTCCACGGTTAGTTTGAAACTTCATACCGAAGCTTTTTTCTACAAAATAATGCGACACTTGGTATTACAAATCAGAAGTATGTAAATTCTCGAAAATGTGTTATTGGGGTGACATCTGCTATTAGATGTAATCTTGCTCACTTTGACATCTCAAGATTTCAGTATTTACTGTAGGTTACAGCGTTTACATAGATCGATATTTTGCAAAATGTTTAGTAAAATCAGCACTAAGCTCGGAAAGTTAGTTGAATTAAAAAGGTAAAAAAATAATTAAAGCGTACAAACTAATATTCCAATTGTGCTACATTAAATTAATATTCAAACGCAACTTACCGTGTTAGTAATATTTTAATTCGAATTTTCTAGATCGGATAAATAGAACTCAAGTCATTGATAATCCAATGTTTTTAAATTAACACGCGATCCCCTTGATAGATCAATGTGATTGTGTGCAAACTCAACTTGCTGTGATATTAAGAATTTAATTCCAATTTTGTAGATAGGAAAAACAGAACTCGAGTCATTAATAATCCAATGTTTTTAAATTAGCACGCTATCACTTTGACATTTAAAAGTGATCGAGCAGGCAATCATTTATCTAAAAGTATAGAGATCGAGCTAGCAACCATGACATCTAAAAGTAAAAAGCAGGCAATCATTTTGACATCGCGTGAGCACACACGAATTGATAGATAAGTGATGACGCAACAATGCAGACGTTGGTAGGACGTCAAGCGTTCCAGAGAGACAGGCGGATGTGGGTGTTTATATTATTAATATTATTCAGATTTAGGTGAACATAAGACACGAGGTGGACACCGATGAAATGTAATGTAGCTACGAAAGTCCATTTGCACATGCGCAATGCGCAAGCTAAAAATCTGACTTTAAGATAGAAAGAAGAGCTAAATCGCAAGAGTGTTTAGTGAAGAGGATTGGTAAAGTTTTATCGAGGATATCTACAGGTTACATCCCATTGCGTTATACATCCTTTTAAAGCTTCTTTTTTAATGGAAGTTTAACGACCACAAGGAGCTAATCAGTGTGCTATAAGCAGTCGCTCGTCTCTAATTTAGGGCATTCGTTCCAGGGAAGGCACAGAGCCAGTACCGTAAAATAGAGACAGCATCCACCATAATTCACATCGATTCGAACCCAAACCCATCTGGGACGAATGGCCAAGAGCCAGACTACTGCGTCATTGGTACGGCCATTTTAAAGCTTTTGCCAATAGCAGATACACCCGCATGGTGGAGGTCGATTCCATTTATGTCGAAGAGTATTTTGGATATAGTTTCTTTTTCAAATTACTCATAGATTTTCCGCTAGGGGGCGTAAAAGTAAATTGTATTTTTTCTGATAACTCTTCTTCTGAAACTCCGATTGGAATTTTTTTTTCAGCGGATACATCTCCTGATGCACAATCTTTTGCATATAATTTAGAATTTTTGGTAAAGAATGCTTTGGCCACCAGGGGGCGTAAGTGTTAATTTTCGCTTCTGATGTATTTGCCATAAAATCTGAGCTTCTGAAATATCACATCGATAAACCTTTTCGGAATATTTTCTTCCTAATATATTCCACAGTTTCTCCGCCAGGGGGCGTTGATGTATATCTTATTATAGTCAATATCTCGGCTTCTAGGAGTCCGATTTGAAAAATTCCTTCTTTCTTGGATAGTGTTTTCCGTGTGACATGTTTTTCATATAATTTCAAAATTTTCAAGTAATTGATAGACTTTCCGTTAGGGGGCGTAAAGGTAAATTCCGTTTTCCCCTATATCTCTGCTTCTAAATCTCCCATCTGAAAAATTCTTACTGCACTGGATACAGCTCCTGATGGGAAATCGTTTGAACGTAATTTATAATTTTTGTAAAAATGGTTTGGCCACCAGGTGGCGTAATCCTTAATTTCCGCTTCTGGTATATTTGCAACAAAATATGAGCTTCAAAATTCTCGATTGAAAATAACGTCGTTTCTCGACCAATACTACTCATGTCGACAAACCTTTTAGAAACATTTACTTCTTATAATAGTGCACGGTTTCTACGCCAGGGGGCGTAGATGTATTTCTTATTTTTGTCAATATCTTGACTTCTAGGAGTTCGATTTGAAAAATTCTTTCTTTGTTGGATAGTGTTTTCCGTGTCGCATGTTTTTAATATAATTTCAAAATTTTCACGTAATTCATAGACTTTCCGCTAGGGGGCGTAAAGGTAAATTGCGTTTTCCCCTATATCTCTGCTTCTAAATCTCCGATCTGAAAAATTCTTTCTGCACCAGATACAGCTCCTGATGGGAAATCGTTTGCACGTAATTTCTAATTTTTGTAAAAAATTGTTTGGCCACCAGGTGGCGTAAGTTTTAATTTCCGCTTCTGATGTATTTGCAGCAAAATATGATCTTCTAAAATCTCGATTGAAAAAAAGCCTTTTGTGGACCAATACTACTCATGTCGACAAACATTTTAGGAACATTTTCTTCTTGAAATAATGCATGGTTTCTACGCCAGGGCCGTAGATGTATATTTGATTTTTGTCAATATCTGTACTTCTAAAAGTCCGATTTGAAAAATTCCTTCTCTGTTGGATAGTGTTTCCGATGCGAAATGTTTTCCCTATAAATTCAAAATTTTCCGGTAAATCATAGAATTTCCGCTATGGCGCACAATGGTAAATTGCGTTTTCTGCTCCTAAAACTCCGATTTGAAAAATTTCTTTCTGTATCGCATACAAGACCAGACGGAAAATATTTTTCACATAATTTCTAATGTTTGGTAAAGAATGGTTTGGCCACCAGGGGTCATAAGTGTTAATTTCTACTTCTGTTGTATTTGTAGCAAAATCTGGGCTCCTGAAAATTCGACTAAAATGTTTTTTTTCTTGGACCGATACCGCGTACATGGATAAACCTTTTGTGAATACTTTCTTCCTAAAATAATGCATGGTTTTCCCACCAAGGGACGTAAAGTCACATCTTATTTTTGTCGATAACTCTGTTTCTAAGAGTTCGTAAGCTCACGATTTCGTTTACAGCAATATCTGAGGGATTAAAGACCCGATTGAAAAACTTCTTTCTTCCGTCAGATACTATTGTTTTCTATACCGGTTCCATTGACTTTGAATAGCTTTGATAAATTTAATTTGCAACAGAACGGATTCAAAAGACGTGCTTATTACACCCGAAAATTCGGTGTCATCTTTCTTGTTATGCTTTCAAACCGTAAGTTGAAGAAGCGTATATGCTCAAGCTTTGTGCGTCTGTCTGCCTGTCCGCACGATAACTCTCGTAAAAGTGGTTTGATTTCGATGAAATTTTAATATGTGGTACGGGACCACCTGGGGTCGAACCCTGTTGAAAATGGGTGAAATGGGGTCAAAGGTCAGGACATAGGAGAGGTATCCATTCCATAGCCCTTATGCGTCCTAACTTACGTGAAAATGATTCGATTGCGACAAAACGTTATCATGTTGTTCCGGAGGTACGCTGAACCGGTTCTGTTGAATATAATCGAAATGGGGTCAAAGGTCAGGGCACAGGAGTAAGATTTATTCCACAGCCATTATCCTCATAACCTGACTAAAAAGCTTCTATTGCGACAAAACTTTAGTATGTTGTTCCGGAGGTATACTGAACCGATTCTGTTTAATATCATCGAAATGAGGTCAAAGGTCAGGACACAGGAGCGAGATTTATTCTACAGCCATTATCCTCATAACTTGACTAAAAATGCTTCTGTTGCGACAAAACTTTAGTATGTTATTCCGGAATTATACTGAACCAATTCTGTTTAATATAATCGAAATGGTGTCAAAGGTCAGGGCACAGGAGCGAGATTTATTCCACAGCCATTTTCCTCATAACTTGAGTAATGATTTCTGGCATGTTGGAAAGCTTATCATAATCAAAGCACTGCATGATTTTACTAACTTGTTTACGCTTTCCAATCGCAGGTTGATGATACGTATAACCTCCAGCTTTGTCCGTCTGTCTGCATGTCCGCACGATAACTCTCGTAAAAATTGTTCGATTTCGATGAAATTTTAGCATATGGTACGGGACAAGCTGGGGACGAACCCTATTGTAAATGTGTGAAATGGGATCAAAGGTATACATAGGAGCGGGATCCATTTCATCGCCCTTATGCGTCATAACTTACGTAAAAATGCTTCGCTTGCGACAAAACTTTAGCATGTTGTTCCGGAGGTATACTGAACCGGTTCTGCTGATTATCGTCAAAATGGGATCAAAGGTCAAGGAACAGAAGCGAGATTTATTCCACAGCTATTATCCTCATAACTTGACAAAACATGCTTCTATAGCGACAAAACTTAAGTATGTTGTTTCGGAGGTATACTGAACGAACCAATAATCAGGGTAGAGAGAAGGGTTTGTATGTGCACGATTTCTGGTATGAAGGAAAGCGTATCATAATCAATGCATTGCATGATTTTACTAACTTGTCTTTTCATAGCATCCAAAATGCATTTTTGAAATGGCTTTCATCACATTTAGCATCAAGTTCTCATAATTTACGCAAATCGCAGTTACATAGTGTTGCGTTTATGTAAAACGTGATGAAATAGCGTTCAGCGATAGTTTAATAAAATGTATTGTTGAGTAGCAATGAAATTAACAATTGTTGGCCCACTTCATGAGATAGCATGTGGCACGATCAGATTTCAACTATGGATTTGCCTACTCTTCCGTTATCCATTTCCGTTACATCGACATTTTTTGCATGAGATTTACTTTATTGCCGTGGGTAAAGATGCATAGCATCAAAAAAGAAAGAAGAGGAAGCAGAATTTATGAAAGTAATACTTTAGCAAAATTTCCGAAGACACTTTAAAATAGTTTTTTAGGGCTTCAAATATTCCTCTTCTATTTGAGTTTTTTTTTTAACGATCATTTACGGCACACTGTAAAAAAAGATACTGAAATTCACCACCAACTTTCCCTGATTTTTTACGTGAATAAAAGAAGCATAATTCTGATTCAACCTATTCCGTGAAATGCCGACAAAAACCTGAAATTTCACAATTTTTTCACACGTCAATTAAGAGAAATACTCTTGCTAATCTTTCTCCGGTTAATAACAGGAAATTACTGTTTTGAAAAGGTGTTAACGAAAAATCCTGAATTTTCTGGTAACCTTTCAGTGATTTCGTTCCTACATTAACGGAAAAGTCCTGGTCTCACTTTTTCCATATCCATATGAAGGAAAATTACGGGTAATAAGATTTGTTCTTCCTTTCCGTATCCATATGAAGAAAAATTTTAGATTGGATTCCAAGGGACAGGAAAAGACCCAGAAGAAGACCACATGGAAGATGAGTGGATGAAATTCGAAAGTATGCGGGAGTGACATGGAGGAGACTGGCACAAGACAGACCGTTGTGGAGGAAACTTGGGGAGACCTTCGTCCAGCAGTGGATTGATAATGGTTGACAATGATGATGATGATGATGAAGAAAAATCACCGGTAATAAGATTTGCTCTTACCTTCCTTATCCATATGAAGGAAAATCCTCGGTAATAAGATTTCTTCTTCCTTTCCGTGTCGATAAGAAGAAAAATCCCCGGTAATAAGATTTGTTCTGCCTTTCCATACCCGTATGAAGGAAAATGACTGGTAATAAGATTTCTTCCTCATTTCCGTATCCATATGAAGGAAAATTACCGGTAATAAGATTTGTTCTTCCTTAGCGTATTCATATGAAGGAAAATTTCCGGCAGAAACATTATTTATTCTTCCTTTCCGTACCCATATGACGGAAAATTACCGCTAATAAGAGTTGTTCGCTGGAATACTTGAGGTTTGATTAACTATTAAATTTCAATCATTTGTTGATGGATCTGATTTTGAGATTCTGCAGCGAAACTGGAATTAGCGCAAACGGATGTTACCCCCCTCCCCACTTTCCACTCGGTGCACTATTGTATATGACATTATCGTAAGAAACTAAGTACTTGAAATGTCGTACGGATGATTATGGAATGTCAATGTGTCATTCTGTGGACTTTTTAACACAAAAGCTGTTACATCTGCCAAGAGTAAACTTTATATTTAGGCGTTTTGTGAAATCATACTACAGTAAGACGTATCATAATTTACACCGTGAATAGCGGGCAACTTGAGACTTCAACATTTGTCTGCTATTGGAAGATGTCAGCTATGCGGAGGTTGACTTCTGAACCCAGCTAGGTTCACAATACAAAACACATCACATTGAATACGTACGTACAATATACGTATAACCTAAACGATGTTTTTTAATTAAATGTTTCATTTTTCTTGCTAATTTTTTACAAGGTGAAGCAACACAATGCACGTGGATACATACGCAATTGCTCTCTCTCTCTCTCTCTCTTCGTTGCTCGGTTCGAGCGTCGTGACCCAATTCACATCCTGTCAGTAGTCAAGGTTCGCCATTCCTGTCTATTCTCCACAGTTCTCATGATTAATGCAACTGATAGGTTTGTGAGAGTTTATATTTGATCGATGTATGTGTTTAGGGGACGTCCTCTCATTCTTCCGCCGTCGACTTTCCCCTGAATACAAAGTTTTCAAAATCGTCTCTCCGGATAATGTGACCGTAGAAGGTTAGTATATGTCGTTGCATTGTCGTAAGAAGTCGCTTGTGCTCGTCAACGCCGAGTTCCCTCAAGATTGACGCATTAGTTTTATTCACAGCACAGGATGTTCTCAGCATGCGTCTGTAGCAGATCATTTCAAACGCCTCAATTTTTCTTCGACATGCTGCATCTAAGGTCAATGTTTCAGAACCGTAGGTCGCGATGATGAACACGATGGCATTGACCAGCCTCAGCTTAGTGGTTTTTCTGATGTGGTGATCTTATACATAGGTACATGTACAGTAAATACAGTAAATACGTAAAATGTACGTATTGTGATGCATGTTTCGCCATACGTACCTAACAAAAAATGTTACACCGTGAATTTTAAATTGTACGTAATTAACGCTCATTGTTTATTTATACAAGAAGCAAGTGAAGAAATTAAAACAGTACTCGCCCAAGTTTTCACTCGATGCTTTAATAAAGGGAACATTCCTGAGGATTGGAACAATGCTACACTAATCCTGCTACATAAAAATGGTGACATTGAGGATCTCAGGAGCTACAGACCTATCAGCCTCCTATCAGTGGTTTATAAAATCCTCACTAAAGTTCCTTCACACCGCTTGAAGCTAACACTGGACGTGGATCAACCTAGAGAGCAAGCTGGATTAAGGAGTGGCTACAGCACAATAGATCATATCCACGTACTGAGAGAACTAATTGAAAGAGCGAGGGAATATGAACTTCCATTGTGCATGACTTTTATCGATTATGAAAAGGCAGTTTAACCATCAGCAGTTACGGTGTTGAAGATGCATACAATAATACTATTAATAACATCTATAGAAATGCAAGTCCAAAGATTCGTCTGTTTGAAAATACAACACACATAAAAATTGGAAAGGGAGTGAGACAAGGTGACACCATATCTCCCAAGCTCTTTAATGCCACATTGGAAAATGTCTTTCAATCACTGAACTGGGAAAACAAAGGGATAAAGGTAAATGGACATTATCTAACTCACCATCGTTTTGCTGATGATGTAGTCATTTTTGTAACTACCCCATCAGAACTGCAGAGTATGATCCAGGAATTTGCAGAGTATAATCCAGTGGGATTAAAAATGAACTTTCAGAAGACAAAAGTGATGTACAATGCTTTTACAAGAAATGAAGGTTTATAGATTGAAGGAGAAAAGCTGGAGATAACAGACACTTACTTATATCTTGGACAGCAGATATCAAGTGAGGGTCACATTGATAAAGAAATTAATCGGCGTACAAAACTTTCCTCGAGAGCTTTTGGAAGAAAGAGCAAAATTTTCAAGAGCAATATGCCATTATGTCTTAAACGAAAAGTGTTTGATCAATGCAAACTTCCAGTACTTACGTATGGTGCAGAGACGTGGAACTTAACTAAAAGAAACATACAAAGGCTGCACACAACTCAAAGCCGCATGGAGAGATGCATGCTTGGTGTAACCAGGAGAGATAAGAAGAGAAACTCATGGATCAGAAAAATGACAAGAGTGGAAGACATCATGATCAGAGTTAAATCCCTGAAATGGGATCGGACTGGACATACTGCCAGAAGGACAGACCATCGATGGACAGCCGAAATTTTAGATTAGATTTCAAGGGACAGGAAAAGACCCAGAAGAAGACCACATGAAGATGGGTGGATGAAATTCGAAAGTATGCGGGAGTAACATGGAGGAGACTGGCACAAGACCGACCGTTGTGGAAGAGGCTTGGGGAGACCTTCGTCCAGCAGTGGATTGATAATGGTTGACAATGATGATGGTGATGATTATTTAATTAAACCATTCGACAAATTTTGGCTGCGAAAGATTTGATAAAGGTGTGATTGTGTTAAGTGTTTTGGCAATTTGTAGCATGTTTTCAGAAAGCATTTTAAAATATCTTAATAATGTTAGCCCTCCCGTATCCCCTTTCTTTACAAAAAACGTGTGTAACTCTTCACTATCCCTCTCAGCGTTTTAAAAAAAAGCACATTTCTTCTACAACTGCGTCAGATGATGCTTGCTTCGTCAATCAAATCAATTTTCTGATTTTATCAAAGCAACGAAATCGCACACATTGCTAGCTGCTTCTTCGATACACAGATATTCATCGATCGTAATGCAACTTTCGCATATCCTTCTTCTCTAAATTAAACATAGTTCGAAAATTTGGTCTAAATCCTCCTCCTCTGGATTGACAAGAAATAACCTATTTTGTTTCAAAGAAAGTGTTTGGCACACTTTTGAAAAAAACAACAACCCATATTTAAACCACAGACCAACAGTTTCTGTAATGGGGAGGACAAAGAGTACTCTCATTCCGTCTAAAGAAGCTTATAATGAATATAGCTTCTACTACTAAATTGCTACCAAGCTAATTATAATGAATAACTTTTAACTACTAAGCTAATTGTAGTGAATATGGCTTTCACTAATATTATAATGAATTCAATGCTTGTACTAAGCTTCTAATAGTGAATTCAAATGGTTGTTGTTATTAGTTTCTTCTAGTAATGGTTGTTGTTTGTTAATTAAGATCATGAATAAACTTTCCTGCTAGTAGTGTAGTAATAATAATGAACAAACTTATAACTGGTAGTAATGTTGTAGTAGTAATTAAGATGAATAAAGTCTTATGCTGGTTGTTACTAATAACACTAAATGAAATAAACCTAACAGCCAGACAGAGGTCTGACAGTACTATGAACTGAGAAAAACGTACTTACTTAAAACCTTTTATTATGAACTTCTACTGGTATCATCACACACACTTCACACACAGCTACTCAAATAACACGTAGCTCCTTGCACATGAACGAAGCTCTACTCCATAAACAACAGCTCTCTGACACATAAACAACAGCTCTCCACATAAACAAACGCTCTCTCTATACAACAACAAACGCTCTCCCTATACAACAACAAACGCTCTCTGACACATAAACACACGCTCTCTCTGTACAACAACAAACGCTCTCCCTATACAACAACAAACGCTCTCCTTAGGTATCGTTGAACGCGCCTATTTATACTGGCTACCACCACGTCATGACTTACACTCATTGCCAGATCTCATTCAGCGGGAGAAATAACATCTCGTTCAGTAAGAAGATAATTTACATAGAAAAATAAAATAACCAGAGATAGTAAAATCAAAAGGAAAGTGAATCGAGAGTATACGTTACAAGCTGAACAAAATCTGTGCGGGAAAATTCGCAGATTTTTTCCGGGCACGTTCAGTATTTTTACTGTCTTGTGACCAAAGTCACTGCCCATTATCTGGAGGTAAATATACAGAACCATATATTCTTCGGGACTAAGGCCAACAAAACTATCCGCTAAATGAATGTGTCCACTATTGGGAAGTGTCCGTTCAGGAGATTTTATTGTACGAAAAAGTACATTTCACCCTTTTTTTTAAACATTATAGTCATTGTAAGTTTAATAATAATCACGAAATATTTTGTTCCTTTCACAAATCATGACGGAAAAAATATAATTGGCAATAAGTCCTCCCACAGAACGTATAAAATTATTAAAAACCTACACAGAAAAAAATAATAAGCTTCTACAGAGAACAAAATGACTAATTTACCGAATTCATAGCGAGAAACATTTAATTTTCGCGTGATTCTAGACCATTTCTATCTTAAACGGGACCTGGTAGTAACTGTCTTTCTAGCTCAGTCTGCAGCGAACCTTACTGGCGTGCGAACTATCGTGAGCTCAATCTCCACCTCGGAATAGGAGGATCCCTTCAGGTCGTACGTTAGGAGAAAGTCCTGCAATGGTGCATTTAAAAAAAGTAGCAAACGGAAATTTCTTCTGCATAGGGACTGAGAAATCAAAATCGCGTTTTTTTGGAAACTACAAATGTTTTTGTATAAACGAAAAAACTCGAAACTGACATTTTTGTAGAAAAAAGGAAATAGCGACAATGTAAACTTTAACAAAATACTGAAGTTCCCGTTATTAAAAACGAAAATGTGATTAAAAGTCAGTGATCTAACTTTGCTGCACGTTATTTTTCAGAAATTTTCCGTGAATTAACAGCACTTATATTTTTAAAGTGATATTTTTCTCTCTCTTCTGAAAATATAATTTATTTTTTTTGTTTGAGGGTCTAACGACCGCCATCAGGAATTCTAAGGGCTATAAAATTTAACAAAATACTGAAGTTCCCGTTATTAAAAACGAAAATGTGATTAAAAGTCAGTGATCTAACTTTGCTGCACGTTATTTTTCAGAAATTTTCCGTGAATTAACAGCACTTATATTTTTAAAGTGATATTTTTCTCTCTCTTCTGAAAATATAATTTATTTTTTTGTTTCAGGGTCTAACGACCACCATCAGGAATTCTAAGGGCCATAAAATTTAACAAAATACTGAAGTTCCCGTTATTAAAAACGAAAATGTGATTAAAAGTCAGTGATCTAACTTTGCTGCACGTTATTTTTCAGAAATTTTCCGTGAATTAACAGCACTTATATTTTTAAAGTGATATTTTTCTCTCTCTTCTGAAAATATAATTTATTTTTTTGTTTCAGGGTCTAACGACCGCCATCAGGAATTCTAAGGGCTATAAAATTTAACAAAATACTGAAGTTCCCGTTATTAAAAACGAAAATGTGATTAAAAGTCAGTGATCTAACTTTGCTGCACGTTATTTTTCAGAAATTTTCCGTGAATTAACAGCACTTATATTTTTAAAGTGATATTTTTCTCTCTCTTCTGAAAATATAATTTATTTTTTTTGTTTCAGGGTCTAACGACCGCCATCAGGAATTCTAAGGGCTATAAGCAGTCGCCTGTTCCTAATTTAGGGTCACTGGTTCCAGGGAAAGGAAAGAGCACTAAGACAAGCGCAACAGCCAAATTACATCTGGGACTTCAGTCCGGCCCCAGCCAGGGCCGCCGGGGTTCCTCCTCTCTATCTTTCGAAACTGACATTTTTGTAGAAAAAAGGAAATAGCGACAATGTAAAATTTAACAAAATACTGAAGTTCCCGTTATTAAAAACGAAAATGTGATTAAAAGTCAGTGATCTAACTTTGCTGTACGTTATTTTTCAGAAATTTTCCGTGAATTAACAGCACTTATATTTTTAAAGTGATATTTTTCTCTCTCTTCTGAAAAAATAATTTATTTTTTTTGTTTCAGGGTCTAACGACCACCATCAGGAATTCTAAGGGCTATAAGCAGTCGCCCGTTCCTAATTTAGGGTCACTGGTTCCAGGGAAAGGAAAGAGCACTAAGACAAGCGCAACAGCCAAATCACATCTGGGACTTCAGGCCGGCCCCAGCCAGGGCCGCCGGGGTTCCTCCTCTCTATATTTACGTGCCAGGCCACCGGATTAAGAACTTGTTTGTGACGTCACGCTAAGCGACGGGAATGTCCACGGGCATCAATGTGAAAATATTCTTTATTTGCTTCAAATTATTTAAATTCCTTTTGACTGATGATTGTGAGCAATTACTCCATGTACAAAATGTAAAATTTGTGTTAAAAAAAAATTAGTGGCAAAGAAGGTTCAAAAGTTGAATCTAGGAAACGAAAATGTTCAAAATATACTCAAACTAAATTTCAACTGGGACTAAAGTGCGTTTCTGTATTTTTAAATATGTTTTTAAATAATTACTCAAAGTTGAAAAATGACTGCTTAAATAGTCAGGGAAAAGAAAATATGTTATATTTGCAGCAGCTAGTTTGTGAAACTGGTCTTCCAGTGTGTCTCACTAACAATGGGAATATCTCCAAATTTTGGCAAAGACATTTGGTAATCATCATTCCAGGAAAACTAAATCCTAGTCCCAGTCTAACTGCAATAAACCCCATGCAAATAAATATATTTCAATCTTGATTTTCTATATTTTTAATCTTCGTTTCATGGATGGGAAAACATTATCAAGCATGCATATTCTAACACATGTTCATAACCATGGGGGCGAAATCAGTACAAGGTAAATTTATTTTTCATTTATTTATTTCTGTGTGCAGATTTTGCTGAGAATCACACATTTTCAGTATTAATTTAGTCTGGTTGGCAGCCTCAAAACTTTTTTATTTTAATAGGTATGTACTGCAACGTTATGCAAATAAATAGTGAGAAAAGATTTTCTCTAATTCCTAATTCCTTCAGTTTTTATTTATATCAAAATAGACTGGGAGAGGGAGGAAGCTAAGTTGTTAAAACCACACATAAAATACAGACTGCAGTAGTTTTATTATAATCCATTTTTTTTTGCCACTTTCTTTTCCAAATACGTTCTCATTATTAATTTAGTACATAGTCGGCCTCCCACTTTTTTTAGCATGTCTTTTGTAAAAAAGGATCGTGCTTATGTTATCGGTTTGTCCGTCTGTACCCGCGATATCTCTGCAACTATTAGTCCGATTTAAATTTTTGTTTTTGCATTGGGAAACTTGAAATATGCGAATGATGATCTTTTATTTCGTTTTTTTTTTTTTTTTACGATGTACAATTTCGCCGCTAGAGGACGTAAATGCAGATGATGTCGAATTCAAAAATACGTTTTATTCCACATATTTGCTTCTAAACATCCGATTGAAAAAATTCTTTTTATCTTTCGATTCCATTTATGTCGAAGAGTATTTTAGATATAGTTATTTTTTCAAATTACGCATTGATTTCCTGCTAGGGGGTGTAAATGTAAATTACATTTTTCCCGATAACTCTTCTTCTAAAACTCCGATTTGAAAAAAAATTTCTTCAGCGGATGCATCTCCTGATGGAAAATCGTTTGCATATAGTTTCGAATTTTTGGAAAAGAATACTTTGGCCACCAGGGGGCGTAAGGGTTAATTTTTGCTTCTGGTGTATTTGCCATGAAATCTGAGCTTCCAAAATATCGATTGAAAAAATTATTTTGTGGACTGATGCCACTCACATCGATAGACCTTTTCGGAATATTTCTTCCTAAAATATTCCACAGTTTCTCCGCCAGAGGGCGTAGATGTATATCTTATTTTTGTCAATTTCTCTACTTCTAGGAGTTCGATTTAAAAAATTCCTTCTTTGTTGGATAGTGTTTTCCGCGTGACATAGTTTTCATTTAATTTCAAAATTTTAAAGTAATTCATAGACTTTCCGCTATGGGACGTAGCGGTAAATTGCGTTTCCCCCCTATGTCTCTGCTTCTAAATCTCCGATTTGAAAATTACTTTCTGCGTCGGATACAGCTCCTGATGGGAAATCGTTTGCACATAATTTCTAAATTTGTAGACCGATACTGGACGATGAAAATTTTCAAGTTTTCGGTTATTATCTGACCATCCTTGTCACATTTGCGCCAAAAATCGGATTGTCATCTTCAAAATTTGTATTATATGGCCTAATCCCGTATTTCTTTCACGATACTACTCATGTCGACAAACCTTTTAGAAACATTTTCTCCTTAAAATAGGGCATGGTTTCTACGCCAGGGAGCTTAGATATATATCATAGTTTTGTCAATATCTCTACTTCTAAAAGTCAGATTTGAAAAATTCCTTCTTTGTTGGATAGTATTTCCAGTGTGACATGTGGTTCATATAATTTCACAATTTTCAAGTAATTCATAGACTTTCCGCTAGGGGCGTAAAGGTAAATTCGTTTCCTCTTATATCTCTGCTTCTAAATCTCCGATTTGCAAAAATTCTTTCTGCACCCAATACAGCTCCTGATGGGAAATCCTTTGCACATAATTTCCAATTTTAGTAAAAAATGATTTAGCCACCAGGTGGCGTAAGTCTTAATTTCCGCTTCTGATGTATTTGCAGCAAAATATGAGCTTCTAAAATCTCGATTGCAAAAAAAAGCTGTAACGACACTCCTTAGGCTTCGACGTCTTCTATCACTGATTTTCTTTGGTCTGCCTGTGCGTTTTGCTGCTTCAGGCACGCCATGTGTCTTCCTCTTATTAATACAGTACATCCCAAACAGTTGACTTGGGTATGTTTAAACACGTCTTGGTTTCTCTGATGGACAGCCCACTAATATAACACCGAACAATCTTTCCTTTCTCAAAGCCAGTTCTCTCCCGCCGCGAAAATTTCACTCAACGTTACAGTGCGATATGATCGCGGTCAGCTGCAGGCTTGTTTTTATAGAAATAACAAATAATAACAAGTTTGAGCGCCCTTAAAATTTGTAAATGCCCTCAATCAAAAAACTCTCTGAATGCAACTCTGGTGGTGTAACGGTAAAATACTCGATCGTAAATCGGGAGATGAGTGTTCGGTTCCCGTTGCGGATCGATGTAATTTTCAAGTTTTCTGAAGGATATCGACTTGTATGATTAATTTAGCATCCATCTGCCCGCAACATCTATTTGACATTACGTCATTCTCCTATGTATTAATAGATTTTGCTGACTGTTCAATTTCCTGCAGTGCATTTTTTTAAATGTAATATTTTTACATGAATTTATATGCATTGTCACCCAGTTTTCTTCTACTATAACAACCTTGCTGAGCTGAAACAAATTAAAAGTGTTCTTTTAATTATTAAAATTACTTTTATATGCTATATAAATAGTTATTTTTAAATATAAATTTCTATCTGCTTTCACCACAAATGTCCTCTATAATAGCAACTTCGTTGAGCTAACATAATTATATTTTTTTCTTTTTTAAATGACTTTAAAGTAATTAAAACGACGTTGGGCCGCGGGTGGCCTAGTGAGCAATGTTTGTGGCTGTCACTGAAAGGGCCTCAGGTTCGATCCCAGGCATGTACGAACGCTCGATCCGCAGCCCCGGTGGCGCAGTGGTCTAAGGCGCTGGCCTCTGATCATTCGTCCGTAAGGGGTCCGGGTTCGAATCCCGGTCAGGCATGGATGTTGTGTTTGTCTTACGGCACTGGCTCTCTCCCTTCCCTGGAACCAGTGACCCTAAATTAGGGACGGGCGACTGCTTATAGCCCATCGAGTTGCTCACGGTGGTCGTTAAACCTCCAATCAAAAAAAAAAAAAAAAAAACCGCTCGATCCACTAAATACCCTCCGTGCGTCGGATGGGCACGTTAAGCCGTTGGGCCCCGGGTACTGGCACCCTGGCAATAAATAAGGGCGTCTTCCTCCCCCTTTCTACTTCGCTTCCGTGTCACTTTCCTATCGGGCGCTCTAGCCCAAATTTCCTAGCTTCCTATTTCTAAGGGTTGTTTAAGACCTGGGGTCAGACACTCCCTAAAATCCTCTACATTTATTTGATCATAATCAAAACGAGGTTGCTATAATAGCAATCTGGTTTTAATAATTTAAATGGCCGGAATGAATTAACTCGAGGTTAGCAAAATGGAATGAACCAACTTTAACAATACACACTCAATGGACAAAACATTAGAGATACTTACCTAGTAGCGTGTTGATCCGCCTCTAGCGTGAATAACAGCCTTTACACGCCGAGGCATCGGCTCCACCAGTTGCCGGAGGGCTTCGGAGATAATGCCACCTTGTCGCAACATTGTCCACAATTCCGCCCGAGACGTCTGTCCAGGATCCACAATCCATAGATATTATGTTCCATTCCACGGCATCACAGAGAGCCTCCACAGCCCATACAACACAAAACGTTCAGATATGTATCAGTAATGTTACAATCTCTCCTTTTCGTTACACTTTCAGAGACATCTTACAATTACGTTTCAGCAACATCTATTTTAGAACATAACTCTTTGTACATTACGGTTACGTTAAAAATAGCATTCACCGATACTACTGTTTTATAGTTTCTATTGTACATAATTGCCACCTTGATGTTACATTCCGGCGATATTTAAGATTTTTTGGTTTGGCAACGGCGTGGATGCGCATGCGCATTTATGCCCTTTCACCGAAGCACTCTCGTAGTCGTATTTCCATGTGCTACTGGGATATTCTTTGGTGATGGGGCCGCGGGTGGCCTAGTGGGCAACGATCCTGACTGCCGCGGAAAAGACCTCAGGTTCAATATCAGGCAGGTACGAACGCTCGATCCACTAAATATCCGCCGTGCTTCGGATGGACACGTTAAGCCGTTCGGACCCCGGTTACTGTCCCCTCGGTAATAAATAAGGGCGTCTTCCTCCCCTTTCTACTTCACTTCCGTGTCACTTTCCTATCGGATACTCTGGCCCAAATGTCCTAGCTTCCCATTTCTAAGGGTTGTTTAAGACCGGGAGTCAGACACTCCCTTCCTAAAATCCTCTACATATGATCATTTGATCATTCTTTGGTGATACTGTCGTACTCGAGTTAGTTGATTTATAATTTTCTCCTTTTTTTGTTTTTGTTTTTTGTTTTTGTGATTCAAGATCATCTAAAAGTAAGTAATTGTTTTGATTATTATAATTTTTGAATTCTAAAAAGCATTTTATTTTTAATGCTTTTTTAACTTGAAGCTGAGAAATTTCATGTTGGTAGGTTTTTAGAGCAATGACGAATTTGATTTTCTTTCTTTTATTCGCTGAAATACAGTCTATTCCACATGTATTACAAAAATTCGGCACCCTCATTTGAGACGGATTTTTAGTTCTTTTGTTATCAATATATAAGCGCCGCCACTGTTCGCAATGAATAGCGGACTGCGTTGAACCTGTGAAAACGTAAACAACTCGTAATGCGGCTGTTGCTGCTTTTGAGACAGCTGTCGAGTGTAATACTTTTATAGCTGTCGAGTGTAATACTTTTTATTGTGGTTTTACAAAGTTTATTAAAACTATAATGTTTAACGTAGTAAATACGTAACAGTAATATGATAATGTCACAAATATCTTTCAAATACGTAACAGTAATGTAACGAAGTTACAAATATCTTTTAAATGCGTAACAGTAATGTAACCAAGTTACAAATGTCTTTCAAATACGTAACAGTAATGTAACGAAGTTACAAAAATCTTTCAAATACGTAATAGTATTGTAACGAAGTTACAAATATCTTTCAAATACGTAACAGTAATGTAACGAAGTTACAAATATCTTTCAAATACGTAACAGTAGTGTAACGAAGTTACAAATATCTTTCAAATACGTAACAGTGATGCAACGAAGTTACAAATATCTTTCAAATACGTAACAGTAATGTAACGAAGTTACAAATATCTTTCAAATACGTAACACTAATGTAACGAAGTTACAAATATCTTTCAAATACGTAACACTAATGTAACGAAGTTACAAATATCTTTCAAATACATAACAGTAACATGAAGTTGGTATGTTGAAGTTACAAAGGCTTTTCACTGTAATGTATTGGTTATGTTTCAAAGTTATGTAACGTTTGAGGACTGTAACCGTAAGGTTTCTGAAACATTACTGTTACATTGCGCAACGTATCTTAAAAGTCTCAACGTTTGAGTGCTACGTGCTTGTAATATATACGATATATTCTGTGCTGTGTGGGAGGGTTTAAGTCCGGGGACCTTGGGCGTCACTGCGTGGTTCCAAACTACGATTAGTAGTCCTTAATCCATGCCTGGGTGGTTGCAGCCCGGGGAGGCAGACCCGATATGTCCGGGATACCGAAGGGGAGTAATTGCGAGCCTGCAGTCTCTCCCGAGTGGCATTTATTGCTCCAAACTCTCATTCACGGCCTACTAAAGCGCATGAGGGCTCGGTGTGCGAGCTGCATGCGGTGACGGCAGTGGCGTATTTTAGGCTCGAAACCTGGGCTCTCTCACCACTCCACACACAATACTGTTTTTTTTTCTATCGCGAAGTTTAATATTTAATTGTTAAGTGACAGAAGTAACATATTTTAGGTGCATGCTATTGCTAGCATGATACCAAATAATTATGAGGATTAGGATTTGAATACTTTATTTGTACATGAACTCCATTCCTTTTTCCTCTTGTGTGAACTTGAGTGTTACGTTTTCATAAAACGTTTCTAGTAGTTTTCCATATTTAAAAAAATGTTTTTCTTTATTGACAAATCGGCCAAGTTGCTCGATTGTACAGGGTGTCCACAATGTCTTGTAACCCCCACCCCTGTAATAAGAAATGTAATTGAGCTATGTATGGTGTATATGTTGATTGGTGTATATGTTGATTTATGGTCTGTATTGTGTTTATTTACAGATTAGGTACCGGAACCATGTGTGATACCAGCGAATACACCCTAGAACAGCGGATTGTTGTCAGTGTCTGGGTACACGAACGTCCACACACATTGAAGACATCGCGTGACGTGCGTGCCGATTTCCAACAACGATTCGACAAAGAGGCCCCTCCAAAACAGACTCTACTGCGGTGGGAACATTAACTCTTCGAAGCAAGCAACATCAAGGATAAACCACAAACGGGATGACCATCAACCAGAGTGCAACACTGTCAAGCGGTCGAGGAATCAGTTATTAGGTCACCGACGAAGTCGCTCCGCAAACGATCAACGGAGCTTGGAATGCCACGATCGACACTGCATAAGCACATGAAGAATTACCTGAATTTGCACGCATATCGCCCAATTTTCGTTCAGGAATTATCAGACATCGATTTAAATCGCAGGCGGGATGCATGTGCAACGATGTTTCAGACATTTGCCACAATCCCAAAACGTGGAAGTGCGATATACCGCAGCTGTAGATCACGGAACGTTATGTTCTGGTCCAAGGAAAACCCACATTATGTCGAAGAATTAAAACAACATCCTCCGCATGTCATGATATGGGCTGCAATGAACAGTCGACATCTGTTTGGACCGTATTTCTTTGATGGTAAGTGAATTAGACAACTTATATGGACATGCTGCAAACCTGGTTTGTGCCACAACTTGGAAATCTTGGCATTCTGAATGACGTATGGTTCCAACTGGATGGGGCACCCGCCCATTACACAATCGCTGTTCGGGAATACCTTGGTGAGGTATTTCGGGATCGTTGGATCGGCCAAGGTTCGGCAGTACTTCCCGCTCCACTTGAATGGCCACCTCAAAGTACAGGTCTCTCAACGTGTGATAATGCCCTTTGGGGTTTCATAAAGGAGGTTGTTTCACAGCAGCGCTACCAAACCACTGATGAACTTAAACAAGCAGTGAGACGTGCTTTCTCTCGTATCTCCCCGCAACTGCTTCGGTAAATGTCCCACAGAACATGGCGTAAAATTATTCTCTGTCACGAGAAAGACGGAGCCCAAACGGATCCACTGGATGTTTAAGGATGGCTCAACATATAACCAAACATATACATCATACAAAAGATACATAGCTCACTTACATTTCTTATTACAGGCGAGGGGGGGGATTTAATAAGACATTGTGGACACTCTGTACGTGTCCTTGTGTTGCTCTAAGATATATCTCGATTCTTTTTAATGCAGAAAAACTTCTTTCGGGCAGTTGTAATGGATACTTTAATATTAGGTCTGCTAATTTGTACACGTCACTAAACAATACGTCCAATTTATTCAACTTTATGTAACAAGTAATGTCCCCCATTGATTTGTTTTTGTATTCATCAAGGGAATAAAACACCTTCAGTTCATTATTTAGTCTAGCTGTAACAAAATTTGAAGCGTAGAGTTCATTAAGTTCTGACAGAAGATGTTCAGGGAAGCTTTCACAGAATTAAAAAAAAAAAAAAAACAGTTTCGAATCGCCGCCCCGGTGGCGCATTGGTCTAAGCGATGGCCTCTGATCATTCGTCCGAACGGGGTCCGGGTTCGAATCCCGGTGAGGCATGGATGTTGTGTTTGTCTTACAGCACTGGCTCTCTCCCTTCCCTGGAACCAGTGACCCTAAATTAGGGACGGGCGACTGCTTATAGCCCATTGAGTTGCTCACGGTGGTCGTTAAATCTCCAATCAAAAAAAAAAAAAAAAAAAAGTTTCGAATCCAACAAAGCCACGAATTTAAGATATAACATCACTGATTTTAATTCATTGATACTTCACACAAACTGAAACAACTGTCGCGAAACACGTGCGATGAACCATGCGAGTGACTGAGGCAGTCGAAGTCTTTTCTTTTCTGAGCGAACCGTTGCTCAAAGCAATGTCCATTCCCCTCCATGCTCTCATTCATGTTGTCATGGAAACGCTAGCAGGCGATCGTATGGAAGGTCATCGAATCAGAACAGCGAAAATTCTGGAAGAGCTGTTTGTGTTATGCCAATTGGTCTCCGCTCGCCAGACTGAGTCAAAGAAGCGAATCCGCACGTGTTTTTTTCGCAGCCAACGCATCGACATATCTTAATACCGTTTATAATTCACTTTTATTTGTGCATACTCTGGGTTTTGCAGCTTGCCTCGAATATACGCCACTGGGTGATGGCATTCCTTTTCTGTTTTGTGTGGCTGCATTACTGATAGATGTATGTCCGTACCAACTGTGATTAAACTCTGACCTATTGATTTCGCATGATTCTTGATTTTGTATTTGTCACGTTAATTTTGGGCACCAGTGTACACATTTTTAAAGCCTCGTTCATTTTGCTAAAACTTTGATAACTTTACCTTACTTGGAAACTTACGAAACTGTAAAACCTGCCATCTTTCTGAGTAATTTACGAAGTGAAATAACTTCCACACGCGAAGAAAACATCCTTGAAAAATGTACAAGTTAGTAAAATCATGCAGTGCATTGATTATGATACGCTTTCCAACATACCAGAAATTATTACTCAAGTTATGAGGATAATGGCTGTGGAATAAATCTCGCTCCTGTGTCTTGAACTTTGAACCCATTTCGATGATATTCAACAGAACCGGTTCAGTATACCTCAAGAATAACATACTAAAGTTTTGTCCCAATAGAAGCAGTTTTACGCAAATTATGAGAATAATGGCTGTGGAATAAATCTTGCTTTTGTGCAATGACCTTTGACCCCATTTCGTTGATATTCAACAGAACCGGTTCACTATACCTCCGGAACAACGTGATAACGTTTTGTCGCCATCGAAACATTTTTACGTAAATTATGATGCATAAGGGCAATGAAATGGATCACGCTTTTATGTCCTGACCTTTGACCCCATTCCGCCCATTTTCAATAGGTTTCGTCCCCAGGTGGTTCCTTACCAAATACTAAAATTTCATCGAAATCGAACCATGTTTACGCAAGTTAGGACGCATAACGGCAACGGAACAAATCCCGCTCTTATGTCCTGCCTGACGTTTTACCCCATTTCGCCCATTTTCAATAGGGTTCGTACCCAGGTTGTTCTCTACCACATACTAAAATTTCATCGAAATCGAACCATATTTACGCATGTTATGACGTATAAAGGCAATGAAATGAATCCCACTTTTATGTCCTGACCTTTGACCCAATTCCACCCATTTTCAACAGGGTTTGTTCCCAGGTGGTTCCTTACCACATACTAAAATTTCATTTAAATCGAACCATTTTTACGCAAGTTATGATGCATAAAGGAAATGGAATAAATCCCGCTCCTATGTCCTGACCTTTGACCCCATTTCATTTGTTTTCAATAGGAATCGTCCCCTGGTGGTTCCCTACCACATACTAAAATTCCATCGAAATTGAACCATTTTTGCGCAAGTTATGACGCATAAGAGCAATGGAATGGATCCCGCTCCTATGTCCTGACCTTTGACCCTGTTTCGCCCATTTTCAACAGGGTTCGTCCCAAGGTGGTCCCCTACCACATACTAAAATTTCATGGAAATCGAACCATTTTCACGTGAGTTATTGTGCGGACAGACGGACGGATAAAGTTGGAGCATATACGCTTCTTCTCCCTACGGTTGGAAAGCGTAAAAAACGCTTTTCTTGAATTTATTTACTAACTATATATTAATTCTATAAGGCTTTTACTGTAAGACCAGTTGTGAGACAACGGCTGAACGTAAAGATATGGTTGAGGTATCAAAATACAGGTCTTACCATGTAGATGTGCCAGTCGAAAAGAAAAATGAGATTGGAGCAACTGTCCGGTCGTTGTGGGGCGGCAAAGTTCTCGTGTAAAGTCTATGGGAGTAGCGTGCGGTTGACTCACGTGCTGTTGAAGGCAATTGTATGGAGGTACTCAGGTAGTCCAAAGTCCGCAGTCTCTCTTCTCAGCGAAACGTTGTGCAAAACAACGCTAGCAGGAATTTGTTTAAAAGTTCTTATCGGAATAGCGAACACTCGAAGACCTGATTGCGTTGTGCCATTGGACTGTGTGATGTATACATATAATTTAACATTCATTCGACGCACTTTATTCACGTAGGTAAGACGTTTCCCATTATGTAAATATGCAAATAAACTTTTCATATAAGTTTATTCCTTAAAAAAAAAAGAAACTCTATTCGTCGATTCCGAATGGTTTTGTCTACCAGGTTCGAATCCCGGTGAAGCATGGATGTTGTGTTTATCTTACAGCACTGGCTTTCTCCCTTCCCTGGAACCAGTTACCCTAAATTAGGGATGGGCGATTGCTTACAGCCCATTGAGTTGCTCACGGTGGTCGTTAAATCTCCAGTCACGAAAAAAAAAAAAAAAAAAACACAACCTGGACTATTGTCTTTTTACTGAAGTAATTGAATGAATTTGTCAAATAAAGTTTACATTTAATACAGACATTTAACGTGGACTAGGAACATCAAACAAAGAACTTCGCTCTTTGCACGTTTACAAGTGAGTCACGAAAAAATTCTCATTGGCCGCCACCGGGAGTCGAACCCAGGGTCTTCCAGTTACGCGCCGGATATGCTTCCGCTACACCACAGCGGCCTCGAATTCCTCCAGACTCACACACACTAACGGCCAAGCCAATTTGGCAGGTTGCTTCTTGGAGCCCCGCACAATGCTGGGGATTCACCAAAGATGGTAAGCAGCAACTGGAGCGTTACTGGAAGACCCTGGGTTCGACTCCCGGTGGCCCCAATGAGAATTTTTCCCCGACTCACTTATAAACGTGGAAAGAGCGGATATCTTTGTCTAAAGTTTACATTTGTTGTTTAATAGGATTTTATTGTAAAAAAAAAAAAAAAAACATGCTGTCGATTTCGACGGGTTTCGTCTACTAGTTTGTCATTTAGGTGCTTGAGGAATGTAGGTTCCAGAAAGCTGAATCTTTCTTTTTCTTATTATGATAAGAACAACTTTCTTTTATTCTGTTTACTCCTGTTTTAACGGTCAGCTGCTGCAGATCTGCTTTTTGTTTGTGCAGAGGTCACTGCCGTCTGCCCTCGAGAGCGCTTGGCGAAATCCGGTTTCGCGAGCAATTAAAAACCCTACTAAAGACGAACTCGTAATGTTCCTCACTTATCTCTCTTTGCAGATCTCTTCACCCATCAGGATAACAGCTTCAATACCAATGATTACATATCTTTAGAAACTCGATATCAATGACCTATGTAACGGGGGTGTTTGTAAAACAGCGACAAACAGATTAATACATTAGCTCAAATCATAAGCTATACATAGAATCCGAAATGTCATGAATTTCTAAAAAGAAATCTCACTTTTAAAAAATTAGGGTTCTGCTTCATTTCCATACGGGTCACGCACAATACATTTCCACCCCCATATGCAAATAAAAATAAAGTAGCCGAAACTTATTAATATCACCGATTTTGTAAAGTTATTATTAATTTTTGCTTCCGCATAATGATAAAACTGGCATGGAATTATTTCAAGAATAATTGTAAAGACGCAAAATCATCATTAGACATCTGATTACAAAGAATCCCTTTAGTCAAAAAATCGAAAAATAGTGTGGTTCCTTGCAATGAGCATATTTTTGGTCATGTGATCATATGTAGAGGATTTTAGGAAGGGAGTATCTGACCCCAGGTCTTAAACAACCCTTAGAAAATAGGAAGCTAGGGAATTTGGGCTAGAGTGCCCGATAGGAAAGTTACACGGAAGCTAAGTAGAAAGGGGGAGGAAGACGCTCTTATTTATTACCGGGGGGCCAGTACCCGTGGTCCGACGGCTTAACGTGCCCATCCGACACATGGCGGATATTTAGTAGATCGAGCGTTCGTACCTGCCTGGGATCGAACCTGAGGTCCTTTCCGTGGTAGTCACGAACGTTGCCCACTAGGCCACCCACGGCCCATAGTTTTGGTCTCAAGTACTGAAGCTTATTAAGGGGTATATAGAGGGTACCAAATGATTACATATCTTAGAGGGTGCATAGAAAAGTCGCTTTAGCCTGCAATAACTTGCGAATGGAGAGAGGTACAGTTATGCAAATGAGATAACGGTATAGTAAAGTGACTACGCCCGATCGAATGCAACCAATACCAGCGCTTCTAGTGGCGAAATGCGGAAGTTAGCCATTGCAAATCGAAAACGAAAAGAGATAGAGAAAAATTTTCAATTACAAAGTTGTAGAACATCAATTAAGTAGTACAAAACGACATGTCTTTTACACGGATAAGATAAATTGTCGCCTGAATACCATTAAATGTCCGAAATCGATGTGCGACGATTCGAATCTGCATATTCACATTTCGCATATGTAGCCTTATGCAAATGCAGATTGTGACGTTGTACCGTACCTACGATATAAAAACCAGTAGCAGGATGTACCCTGATCAGAAGTTTAGGTCTACGTACGCTGTGTGAGAATGGAGAGCTTGGATTTCTGGGGTTACGTAAAAAATCAGGTTAATGCAACAGCGCCTACAAGTCTGCTGGATCTACGTCGTCGTGTTACAGATGCTTGCGATAGTGTGACACCTTCCATGCTGAGGAATGTGCATGCAGAGTTACTTTCACGAATATAAATGTGTATCGTGGGCAATGGCGAACTCTTCAAACATACTCGACATTAACTTTTTATTACTGTGCGCCGGTTTGCCTTTTTTGTTTTTGTTTTGTCAGACGTCATCAAACTGTATTGACATAAGTACGCATTTATGCAATAAATTGTGTGTATTTGCTCTATGCCTGTTCCCTTTAAACGTTTACACAAAAGGTCGCGCATCGATTTAGGACATTTTAGGGTATTCAGGCGACAACGTATCTTATCGATGTGAAACAAATGTCGCTTTGTACTAATTAATTGATGCTCTACAACTTTGTAGTTAGACATTTTGCTCTATCTCTTTTCGTTTTCGATTTGCAATGGCTAACTTCCGCATTTCGCCACCAGGGGCGCTGCTATTGGTTGCATTCGATCGGGCGTAGTCGCTTTACTGTACCTTTATCTCACTTGCATAACTGTACATCTCTCCGTTCGCAAGTTATTCAAGGTTAAAGGGACTTTCCTACGCACCGAGCGTTTAACAGAAACTGAAGACTCAAACTTTCTTAGATTTATTTTCGAATTATGTAATCTCATCCAGAGAAAAATATGCATCCTGCTGATCTGAAATATGATAATATATTTGTCTAATTTCGATATACATCTAGGAATATGTTCCGATTTTTCATGCAGTGAGATGACATTTTTTGCTTCACCGACGTCGGAAGAGCAGCGGCAGAGAGGACAACTATCCCAGCTCTTATTTGCTTCCGACGGTCAAACATCAGATTTTCCCCCTCACTTTTCTTCCTTTTTAATTGTGTCGGAAATCGGATTAATACTTGAATTACTTCTTTTATTTTTCGCCATTTCTTTCTAATAAAACAAAATATCAGTTTCGACTTTAATTATTATTAACTACTCAAAACTCTGAGCCGCTCCGGTGGCGCAGTGGTCTAAGGCGCTGGCCTCTGATCATTCGTGCGTAAGGGGTCCGGGTTCGAATCCCGGTCTGGCATGGATGTTGTGTTTTTCTTACGGCACTGGCTCTCTCCCTTCCCTGGAACCAGTGACCCTAAATTAGGGACTGGCGACTGCTTATAGCTCATTGAGTTGCTCACGGTGGTCGTTAAACCTGCAATCAAAAAAAAAAAACAACCTCTGAATTTCTGAGCCGTGGGTTAAACTCATCTGGTTTTCCCGTATGAGAACAAAATAGTTTCACGAAGTACCAGCCTTATTAAAAAGCAGTTTTCCTATAATTCCTGATTTTTTTTATGTGTGTGTTCATAAAAACAGCAGCATCGTTTTCTATTTCATTCAAGTTTACGAAAATCAGTCTTTCTTTAAGAAAGGAAATTAAAAGAAGGAGAAAGGATTTAAACATATTTTTATTCTTATATGGTTTGATGTATACCTAAGGGCTACGGCTCTTGTGGACTTAATACTAATGCAGAGGTGTTCAGATAAACACAGTGTTACAGCTTAACTATAAAACAGAAAATGCTTGTGTCCGTTTGTTGTTTGTCTGAAGCACCAACAACTCTTTTAACGTAAAAGTTTGTCCACGTCGGGCATCGAAACCGGGTGTTCTCACTCCGGAGTAAGTCGCTCTCCCAATTGAGCTACGCGGACATGTCCTCTCACTGTTATCTGCCTTTATCTCATGTGTGTCCTGCGGGCAGGCACGTCACAAGCTCCGAGTGCTATCCACTATATTACACTGGCACGTCCTCTCACTGCTATCTGCCTATATCTCATGTGTGTCCTGCGGGGCAGGCACGTCACAAGCTTCGAGTGCTATCCTCTATATTACACTGGCATGTCCTCTCACTGCTATCTGCCTTTATCTCATGTGTGTCCTGCGGGGCAGGCACGTCACAAGCTTCGAGTGCTATCCTCTATATTACACTGGCATGTCCTCTCACTGCTATCTGCCTTTATCTCATGTGTGTCCTGCGGGGCAGGCACGTCACAAGCTCCGAGTGTTATCCACTATCTTACACTAGCATGTCCTCTCACTGCTATCTGCCTTTATCTCATGTGTGTCCTGCGGGGCAGGCGCGTCACAAGCTTCGAGTGCTATCCTCTATATTACACTGGCATGTCCTCTCACTGCTATCTGCCTTTATCTCATGTGTGTCCTGCGGGGCAGGCACGTCACAAGCTCCGAGTGTTATCCACTATCTTACACTAGCATGTCCTCTCACTGCTATATGCCTATATCTCATGTGTGTCTGCGGGGCAGGCACGTCAGAAGCTCCGAGTGCTATCCACTATATTACACTGGCATGTCCCCTCACTGCTATCTGCCTTTATCTCATGTGTGTTCTGCGGGGCAGGCACGTCAGAAGCTCCGAGTGCTATCCACTATATTACACTGGCATGTCCTCTCACTGCTATCTGCCTTTATCTCATGTGTGTTCTGCGGGGCAGGCACGTCACAAGCCCCGAGTGCTATCCACTATATTACACTGGCATGTCCTCTCACTGCTATCTGCCTTTATCTGATGTGTGTCGTGCGGGGCAGGCACGTCACAAGCTCCGAGTGCTATCCACTATATTACACTGGCATGTCCTCTCACTGCTATCTGCCTTTATCTCATGTGTGTCCTGCGAGGCAGGCACGTCATAAACTCCGAGTGATATCAACTATACTACACTGGCATGTGCTCTCACTGCAATCTGCCTTTATCTCATGTGCGTCCTGCGGGGCAGGCACGTCGCAAGCTCCGAGTGCTATCCACTATACTACACTGGCATGCGCTCTCACTGCTATCTGCCTTTATCTCATGTGCTTCCTGCGAGGCGGGCACGTTACACTCTCGAACGCCGAAATCTGGCATGATGAAATTTGCACAGCTTATTAATGCTGGAATTTCTAGATCAACGCAACTGTTTTCAGCCCTCTACATCGTTCTCTTCTCGAGTTATGAATTAATTAAATTTTGTGGTGATTAAACACCACATAAATATATAGAAAGTATAGCGTATTTTATATCAAGTGAGAGTAACGATAAGTATTGTCAACGAATTTCGTTCAGTCAGAGATTCTTATAATCGGAAAAGAGTTTTAACGTTGTGTATCCTCAACGCGTCTCAAATGCAAAACTCTGGCATCGTGAAATCTGCACAGCTTTTTAATGCTGGAATTTCTAAGTCAAGCATTATTGCAGAGTCAAATAAACATAGGGTAAAAATTGAGTGTTTGATTGATAACGTGTTTGGTCCGTTTGATTCCATAGAGAAAGAATTCAAGTCCTTTCACGAAAATTCTTCTCCATTGACAAATGTATCAATGATGACGAAGACACAAGCTATCCCGTAGAAATTTTGAATTCTTTGAATCCAAACGGAATTCCGCTGCGCAAATTAGTGCTGAAAGTT
This sequence comes from Macrothele yani, assembly GCA_039090855.1. NCBI lineage: Eukaryota > Metazoa > Arthropoda > Arachnida > Araneae > Macrothelidae > Macrothele > Macrothele yani. Next base: position 26,767,963 of record CM077000.1, read on the forward strand.
GCATCTATCATCATGCTGTTAAGAAATTTCGACCCCCGAAAAATGTGTAACGAATCAAGAATGACGGCGAAGACATTAAATGCTTATGTTATGGAGGCAACAATTTTAATTGGACCACTTGAAGGCGTGTAAGTCTTCATTCCAAGGATTCCTTTAATTCCAACAGATTTGCAATTTTCATTCAAACGATACAATTCCCTGTTCGGCTTGCATTTGCAATCATCATTAATAAATCGCATGGATGATAGACAATCGCTTAAAGTTACTGGCTTGAATTTGAGAGACGAATGTTTCTCACATCATCATCATCATCATTGTCAATCATTATCAATCCACTGTTGGTTTAAGGTCTCCCCAAGTTTCTTCCACAACGGTCTGTCTTGTGCCAGTCTCCTCCATGTTACTACCGCACACTTTCGAATTTCATCCACCCATCTCCCATGTGGCCTTCTTCTGGGTAATTTCATGTCCCTTGGAATTCAATCTAAAATTTCGGCTGTCCATCGATGGTCTGTCTTTCTGGCAGTATGCCCAACCCATTGCCATTTCAGGGATTTTACTCTGATCATGATGTCTTCAACTCTTGTCATTTTTCTGATCCACGAGTTCCTCTTCTTATCTCTCCTGGTTACACCAAGCATGCACCTCTCCATGCTGCTTTGAGTTGTCTGCAGCCTTTGTATGTCTCTTTTAGTTAAGGTCCACGTCTCTACACCACACGTAAGCACTGGAAGGATGCATTGATCAAACACTTTTCTTTTAAAACATAAGGTCATATTGCTCTTGAAAATTATGCTGTTTCTTCCAAAAGCTCTCCAGGCAAGTTTTATACGCCGATTAATTTCTTCATCAATGTGACCCTCAATTGATATCTGCTGTCTAAGATAAATGTACGTATCTGTTATCTCCAGCTTTTCTCCATCAATCGATAAATCTTCATTTCTTGAAAAAGCTTTGAACATCACTTTTGTCTTCTGATAGTTCATTTTTAATCCCACTTCTTTACTCTTGTCAGCAAGTTCCTTGATCATACTCTGCAGCTCTGATGGGGTGGTTGTAAAAATTTTCCCAGTTCAATTATTGAAAGGCATTTTCCAATGTGGCATTAAAGAGCTTGGGAGATATGGTATCACCTTGTCTCACTCCCTTTCCAATTTTTTATGTGTTTGGGATGTCAAGAGCAAAGGATCCAGCAAAATTATACATTGACGCCGATGAAGAAGGAGAAATCCAAATGTTGCGTACGGCCAAGTGTTAAAATAATGGCACTATGAATAATTTATTTAATATGATTGAATTAGTGAAATTGGCTTTTCTCTTTCATGCGAGCATCAATTATTTCCCACCAGTTTCAGTGAAATACACTATCTACCAACAAGTAATTGAACACCTGTGTTAGCAAAGGAAAACGAAGTTTATTCACCTTCAATAGTTGGTTGAGCCTCCAACAGCGGCGATACAGCTGCGACCCTCCGGGGCATACTCTCAACCAGGCGTTGTACGACGGCTAGCGGCATTTTCTTCTACTCGGCTTGGAGAAGACAGGTCAGTTCCTTCACCGATTTCGGACGGTGGAGGCACCCCTTAAGTCGACGCTCCAACTCGTCCCAGAGGTGCTCGATAGGGTTCAGGCCCGAGCTCTACGTAGGCCAGTCCATTTGATTAACCCCATTGTCACCATACCAAGCCATGGTGGACCTCGCAACATGACAGGTGGCATTGTCATCCTGAAAGTAACATGGGTCCACCCCGTAAAACTGACACAACGTAGGAAGCCCATAGTCATCCAAAATGGTGCAGTAGGTCTCGGCGTTGAGTCTACTAGGAATTGCGACCAAGAGTCCCGTGCCATACCAGGAGAAACACCCCCATAGCATAATTCCATCGCCGCCGAACTTCACAGTTGGAACAATACATTCCGGCAGAAGGCGTTCTCCAGGCAGACGCCAAACCCAGACTTTTCCATCCGAACGGTAGAGGGTAAACCTTGATTCGTCGCTCCAGAGAACCTGTTTCCACTGTTCAACGGTCCACTGTCGACGTTCTTTGCACCACGTTAGCCGAGCAGCGCTATTGGACTTGGTGATCAAAGCCTTGTGGGCGGCAGCACGTCCATGATAACCGAGCAGATAGGCTTCCTTACGGATCGTATTCCTCGAAAGAACTCTCCAGAATGCCTGTTGAAACTCCTCGCGGATGTGGCCCATCGATTTAATGCGGTTCTTCCGAATTTCTCTGGACAGCCCCGTCGGTCTCTAACTTCCAGTTTTGTGGGTCTGCCGGGTCGGGGCACATTCCGACAGTCACCTCTCATCTTCCACTTGCCAATCACGTAGGCAACTGTCGATTTTGGGTACTTCAACTCGCTGGATATGTCACGTATGGATCGGCCATTTCTGTGATACCCGACGATTACACTTTTCTCGAAATCTGAGAGCTCCGAACTGCGTGGCATCTTGCATGCGACTGGTTGCGTTATTGTTTCCCACACGATATTTAACGGCGGCGACCGTGACGTGTATCAGGACCGCTAATATCGTCGATTACAAGGGTGTCCAATTACTTGATGGTAGATAGTGTATAAGGGAATATGAAATATAAAGGGTGATTCCTAAAGTCTTAAGTCACCTACATAACTTGGGAACAAAGACAGCTAGAGCTATGGTAGTAAGCTATGGTATAGTAAAACAACCATGAACTATCGGATGAGAATAACTGCAGCGCCCCTAGTTGCAAAATGTAGAAGTTAGCACTCCTTTCTTGGAAACCATTAGAGATATGGGAAAAAGATCAATCAGAAACTTGTAGAGCATCAACAAATTAGTAGGAAATGATATATGGTAGAAACAGCTGGGGTAAGTAGAAGGCTGGAAACGCGAGGGAAACACAAGGTTTATTATACTCTGGCATGAATACAAATGGAATACATTGGTCGTATTTAATGCAACAGCGGTACTTACATAACGTTGCGTTTAACGTAAATAGGGTTCAATATGGCCGCCATCTACCGCAATACACATTTGAATGCGAGACAGAACTTCCCGTTGTACGTTCGCCAGCATAACAGGTGTCACGCTGTCCCACGCAGCGACGATACGCAGTCGGAGATCTTGGAGACTCGTCGGTTCCACCCTGTACACGTAATCCTTTAGGTAACCCCAGAAGAAGAAGAAATCCATGGGAGGTAGTTAGATCCGGGGATCGTGGTGACCACGCTACGGGACCACCATAACCGATGATCTGTTTTCCGAAAGTTTCGGACAGGAAGTGCTGTACCGCTGTTGGTTGATGTGCCGGAACGCCGTCATGCTGAAACCATAATGAGCGTACATCTTGCAGAGACATATCATCTAACCACTCAGGTAATGTGCTTTGTAACAGCTGCAGGTATCTTCGTCCATTTATTGCGCCCTCATAGAACACAGGCCCAACAAGTCGGCCCTCCGGGATGCCACAATAGACATTGATCGACTAGCGCACCTGATGCCTCATTTCCCGTGAAAAAAAATGGATTATGAGCTGCACAGTAATGTGTGCTTTGTTTGTTCAGCACCCCAGCGCGTGGGACTGCGCCTCGTCAGTCCAAATGATGTTTGATAGAAAGGCCGTATTATCTTCTACGGTGTTCATTACAAAATTGCACCAATATAGACGTCGTTGGTTATCCCCTGGCAACAGTACGTGCAGCGGTACTGTACGGTATGGGTGGGCACCATGCTGATCCAAAATGTTTCACACACGGGATTGTGATAAGCCACATGCCATACTGACTTCCCTCGTAATGGTGTGTGGGTTGGCCAAAACGTATGCCGGAACATCGACTGGTTGCACATCCCAACCCATTCCGGTGGGTCGGTCAGAATGGTGACGCGCTGCAATAATGCCTGCCTCTCGTAGCCGTTGAACCGCGCGACTGATTGTCCACGCTTTCGAGGATGGATGATTCGGAAATCGTAAGCTATACTGGCGTGACGCTTCCCTCGCGTTGGGTCCGAATTCTCCATATAGCAGTACCATCTCGTAATACTGTTCATTCGAATAGCATGCCGTGCTCGTTCTTTACCCGATACTCACGATACGAATGACATAGCTCCTGACCAACGATCCTTTATGCATTGACACGCCGCGCCTGATACGGCAGGTGAAGCGTTATGTCACACCAGAATTTCCATACGACACTCACAGGCGTGCGGTCGCATACGTCATACATTTCTCTCTGCTAGACTGTTACCGCGACAACGACACGAACCGGCTTCGCACAAGTTCGCGTTTCCAGCCTTCTACTTACCCCAGCCGTTTCTAACATGTGTCATTTCCTACTAATTCGTTGATGCTCTACATGTTTCTGTTTGATCTCTTTCCCGTATCCTTCATGGTTTCCGAGATAGGAGTGCTAACTTCCACATTTTGCCACTAGGGGCGCTGCAGTCACTCTCATCCGATAGCGCGTGGTTGTTTTACAATACCATACCTTACTTTTATAGCTCTAGCTGTATTTGTTCCCAAGTTATTGAGGTGATTTAGGACTTTAGTAATCACCCTATATACACTGAATGGCCACTTTATTATAACCAACCCCTCATTACTTCGTTGGGCCACGTTTTTCCTTTAATACTGCGTTGATACTTCGTGGGATGGATTCCACGAGATGCTAATAGGTGGTTTGTGGAATCTGAGACCATGCTTGATGAATAGCACTTTCCAGGAGTGTGAGATTGTAGGGTTGTGGATCCTGCTGTTTGATGGCTCGATCAACTTCGCCCCACAAATTCTAAATGGGGTTGAGATCTGAAGATTGTGGTGACCACCTAAGCAAACTAAACTTACCGGCATGTTCCTGAAACCAGTCCTGTAAAATGCGAGCACTATGGCAGGACGCATTATCTTGTTGAAGGTAGCCATCGCCATTGAGATAAACTATCCACATGACAGGATGCACTTGGTCCGCAACAATGTTTAGATATGATGTGCCAGCCAGACATTGATCAACACGAATTAAAGGGCCCAAAGCATGCCAGGAAACCATTTCCCAAACCATAAAGTTCCCTCCACCATCTTGAAGGGTTGTAGCAATGTATTTGGGGTCCATGCTTTAGTGCTGTTTCCGCCAAATCCTCACGCGGCCATCGGTTTGGGGCAACTGAAAACGCGATTCATCGAAACACATAATTTGTTTCCATTTATCGACTGTCCAATCTTTGTGTTCCTGTGCGAACTGGAGACGTTTTCTCTTGTTAACTGGAGACAGCAAAGGTGTTCGAACAGACCTTCGGCTGCCATGTCCTATCCGATGCAGTGTACTGCGAACAGTGCGTGTAGAGATCATTTGTAGGGATCCTTGATTACTATGGTTTGTAAGTTTGTACACTGTTGCCTTCTGTTGTCTGTTACCAGTGTGGACACTCTGCGTTCCGCCCGAGCAGTGACTAGTCGATGACGACCACACGTTGCACGTAGAGACCCAGTTTTTTGGCTGACAGTCCAGTCTTTAAACACTTTAGCAAGAGCTGCTCTGGAACATTTCACAAATGCGGCGGTTTCGGTGATACTCGCTTAATGGCTCCGAGCTCCTACAATAATCCCAAGTTGAAAGTCCGTTAAATCGCATTTTTTACTCATCTCGTCACCCAAAAAATCACTTCTACTACTGTCGCAAACACTAAGATTTCCCTTTTTATACTAGACTCGCCCTCTGGCGGCAACAGCGTGCAGCCGTAGCTCATTTGCTTAAAACTGTCACGTGATCATAATAAAGTGGCCACTAAATGTATATACAGTATGAGTCCTTGCGGTTTTCCCAGTAGAATGTGCACATGCAATCAACAATATAAACGGGGTAAAGTTCCAGGAGCAGATGAAATTACCGTAGACATCATACAAGAAACAAGTGCAGAAATTGAAACAGTACTTGCAAAATTTTTCACTAGACGCCTTAATGAACGAAAGATTCCTGAGGATTGGGGCAATGCTAAAATGATCCTGCTACATACAAATGGTGACATTGAGGACTTCAGGAACTACAGACCTATCAGCCTCCTATCAGTGATTTATAAAATCGTCAATAAAGTTCTTTCACACCGCTTAAAGGTAACACTGGGCATGGATCAACCGAGAGAACAAGCTGGATTCAGTAGTGGCTACAGCACTATAGATCATATCCACGTACTGAGCAAACTATTTGAAAGAGCGAGGGAATATGAACTCCTATTATGCATGGCTTTTATCTATTATGAAAAGGCCTTTGATTCTGTGAAACCATCAGCAGTTACAATGGCTTTAAAATCCTGCGGTATTGAAGATGCACACATTAAAAATATTCATAACATCTATAAAAATGCAAGTGCAAAGATTCGGCTATTTGAGAATACAGAACCAATAAAAATTGAAAAGGGAGTGAGACAAGGTGACACCATATCTATTAAGCTCTTTAATGCCACACTGAAAAATGAATTTCAATGACTGTAGTGGGATAACAAAGAGATAAAGATGAATGGAGATTATCTGACTCACCTTCGACTTGCTGATGACATTGTCATTTTTGCCACCACCACGTCAGAGCTGCAGAGTATGATCCAGGAACTAGCTGGCAAGGATAAAGAAGTGGGATTAAAAATGAACTTAAAGAAGGCAAAAGTGATGTACAGTGCTTTTACAAGAAATGAATATTTATCGATTGATGGGGAAAAGCTGGAGAAAATCTTTTATATCAAGTGACGGTCACATTGATGAAAACATTAATTGGCGTATGAAACTTGCCTGGAGAGCTTACGGAAGAAACAGTATAATTTTTAAGAGCAATATGCCATTGTGTTTTAAAAGAAAAGTGTTTGATCAATGCATCCTTCCAGTGCTTACATATGGTGCAGATATGTGGACCTTAACTAAAAGAGACATACAGAGACTGCAGACAACTCAAAGCAGCATGGAGAGGTGCACGCTTTGTGTTACTAGGAGAAATAAGAAGAGTAACTCATGGATCAGAAAATCGACAAGAGTGGAAGACATCTTGATCAGAGTAAAATTCTTAAAACGGCAATGGGCTGGACATATTTTCAGAAGGACAGACCATCGATGGACAACCAGAATTCTAGACTGGATTCCAAGTGACAGGAAATTACCTAGAAGAAAACCACATGGGAGACGGGTGGATGAAATTCGAAAGTATGCGAGAGTAACATGGAGGAGACTGGCACCAAACAGACTATTGTGGAAGAAACTTGGGGATACCTTTATCGAGTAGTGGACTGATAATTGTTGACAATAAATCCCGGACAAAACCTCGTAGTAAGTAGTAAAACTAGTTGTTTATAATATCAGTAAATAGACTGGGACTGGACGGCAGGGCCGCAAAACTCTGTGCTGGTAGATATCGTATATCCTAACACACGCACACACAAAAAAAAGTACTTATATCCTTGCACTTCAACACTCTTGTAGGAGAAATGTAAATTAAACTAAAATGGCAAAGTTTGTTTGCCACTTGGACGGCTTCAGAAACACACACTCAAACGAGGTAGCAAGTGTTTTGGTGGGCCAAACACCGTTTATGATACAAACCTTTTCCCTTTCTCGACTTTCGAATTTAAGTTTTATCCGTTTGGGATGATATCCTCTACCTCAGTCCGTGTTTACCAATTGCATTTGGAGCTAAACAATCAATACAATCTTATTATATGCATCGTGTGATGCTCGGTGATTATGATAATCATATCTATCTGTGAAGCACGGCGAGAATTCACTACGGTAGGCAGTTCGTTTCTGAAAAATCAGTTTTACACCGGTAACCAAATCCTCTGTTTTCTTTCCTTTTTTTGCACAATTAGCTGTAATATAACTGAAGTGTACCAGGTACCTTCAGTTGCAATTAATTTTGAATAAATAAGGGGAAAGATAATTCTTCGAAATAATTTATGATGTCATTAATATTACATTTGCTCTTCTTTCATAATAAATATTCGATAATAGTTCAGGAGAATTTGAACGATTTTGGGAGAAATCGACAACTAATTCGGATCACAAGGATTTTTCGCACTGACGGGAAAGCTACTTTTTAAAAGTAGCCAACTAAATCTACATTTTTGAAAATGTTGCTGCAGATACAACTACGTTTCTGAAAAGCAGTTAGCTACACTGCATTTTCCGAAACGCTCTAGCTACTTTTTCAGCTTTAGGTTTAATTTAAAGGTACACATTCTGAGGGTGACCTTTATATGCACATTCTTACCTATCGCATTCAGAGGTAAATACTGAGGCCAATTGCACAAACTATTTAACTTTACATTTAACAACGTCATATACAACACATCTCAGCATATAAATTCCAAAGTTGCAGATTTCTGAAGGTTAAAATACCAATAAAAAAAATATATATTGATGCGAAAATTGGGTCTAAATTAGTAACTATTAAAAATGGGGGAAGGTCTTAATAGGCGTGGTTAAATTATGTCGATAATGAAATTAAATATTTGACCTATTGCATATTAATTGAGAAATTAACTTATTTTTATTAGGGAAGTCTTGTAATTCTCTTTGTCTGAGTGAGAACAAAGGAATTGGTGGATCATCTCTGGGGGTCTGTGAGCATCATGGGACCACACCAGACGGCAATTGAGAAGCACTCAGACTCCCATAAAGACGGCTTCGAGTGTGTCATTAGTGCCAAAAATCGGTAGGGAACGAGGAAAATTATGATTATGAGGGGCAAAAGGCAACGACGCTTCGTTGGAGAGGCACGAGAGAAATCTCTAAGTGTCGAGTGACAAGAAACAGATGAGTCCCACGTGACAGGGAATGGCAAAGAGTAGGAAAGGAAGGAAACAGTGAGTTGTGATCTCGGTACGCTGGCAGGAGGACAGACGGAAAAACATACCCAGGAATCATCTCGGAACGCAGTTCTAAGCAGGGCCGAGAGATTGCCATGAGAGAAAAACCTCGCAAGGTGGGACTACGCAGCGGTCAGCCGTATTGAACCCGCTAGGTACGAAACCTGAAGTCCGACTCACACCGATGATAGCACGGAAATTTTAAGCGTAGTGTAAACCGCAAAAGTACGATGGAACAGAGAGGGCTTAGGTAATACTTTGTGGCCGGAGGTAAGCCCGCCAGGTATAGTAAAATTCGTGAACTTATGAGGAAGGTTCAACTACCGCAGAAAAGAGCTGCGATATTTGTGTATAAAAAGCCGTACTCTGATGACAGACCGACCAGAACGTCGCGAGAGACTCTCTTACCACGAAGAGCGAACACGCCGTCGCATTTCATAGAGAGAGGTCACCGACCTTTCCGGAGCATTTCTTGACGTTGTTTCTTTCCTGCAGAAGAAATTTCTTGACAGATTTCGTGGGAGAAATTCCCCTGCCGCCATCGCCAAAGCCCACTATGCCGAGTTCGGAGTGAGGAAACTTCATGGACGGATCGCCAGCGAAGAGGAGTCAGCTGTGCTTCCCCCCTATCCCACGAGCGGACGGGGAACAGCGGAGAAATTATCAGTGACTTCGAAAGAAAGGGGAAAACCAACACATTACTGACGACACTCTGTTACCCTCTGTGACACTCAGGTGAGAAAAAAACCATCATCCACTAATGTTACAGAGGCGCGTGTGTGTATGTCAGAGTGCTACTAAAAAAATAGTGCTTCGAAAAACCACCTGCATTATTATATCACAACAGTCAACCATACGTGAGTACTTTCATTTGTCTGTGTTATCCTATCACTGAGCGGAGGAACTGTTATCTTCAAAAGATACCGGACTCTAAATTTAGAACTGTTAAACGCCCTTTCTGTTTGAGGCTAAAAATCTGATCTCGGAATCCCGAGTAGAAATTATTTTGGCTCATATTAGCAGTATTTATATCTCCGTGGGCCCAGACCCATTATTAGAGTCTCCTCATAAAATAAAGAAATTCAATGGTTAATCTTGATCTGTTCATTCTATAGGCTCTGGTGTATTACTTACCTGTATTTCAGCAAGCATAATGTTCTCGCCCATTTATGCCGGCTCCCGAATTAAAAAGAACCTTCAAGTCTCATATTTATTGATAAATGAAGCATGTATAACTTAAACCGCTCGGAAGGAATTCGCATCAATATGCATATTTTTTATTAGAGGTTTAACGACCATCGTGAGCAACTCAATGGGCTGTAAGCAGTGGCTCGTCCATAATTTAGGGCCACTGGTTCCAGGGAACGGAGAGAGCCAGCGACGTAAGATAAACCCAACATCCATGCCTCACTGGGATTTGAACCCGAACCCTTCTCAGGCGAATGATCAAAAGCCATCGCTTAGACCACTGCGCCACCGTGGTGGCCATTGGAGGTTTAACGACCACCATGACCAACTCATTGGTCAGTTGGCCGTCCCTAATTTAGGGTAACTGGCTCCAGGTAAGGGAGAGAGCCAGTACCTTAAGACAAACACAACATATCTGCCTCACCAGGATTCGAAACCGGATCCCTTTCGGAAGAATGATCAGAGTCCATCTGTTAGACCACTGCACCACAGCGGTGGCCATTGGAGGTTTAACGACCACCATGGGCAACTCATTGGGCAGTTGTCCATCCCTAATTTAGGGTAACGGGCTCCACGGAAGGGAGAGAGCCAGTGCCGTAAGGCAAACACAACATCTCGGCCTCACCAGGATTCGAACTCGGACCTCTTTCGGACGAAAGATCAGAGGCCATCGCTTAGACCACTGCGCCACCGGGGTGGCAATTGGAGGTTTAACGACCACCATGAGCAACTCATTAGGCAGTTGCGCATCCCTAATTTAGGGTTACTGGTTCCAGGTAAGGGAGAGAGCCAGTGCCGTAAGACAGACACAACATTCATGCCTCATCGGGATTCGAACCCGTATCCCTTTCGGACGAATGATCAGAAGCTATCGCTTAGACCACTGCGCCACCGGGGCTGCAATATATTTTGAAGGTTAGATGTTAAGCTCTATACGCGGTCCCTCCGGGAAGGCTCCTCCATCGTTTGGCATTTATAGCTTTCTGTACATGCACATACCACCTTTTCTACTAAACCGCTTTGGTTGCTGGGTGGTGTCAGGCGGATCATTCGTTCCAGATAGGCCCTTCCGAGTTCGAATCCAGGATTGATCGTGCATCGATGGTGCGTTTGACTGACAGCACTGGTCCTCTACAGAGGTTGAAACTGGTCACGGTCAGCGGGTCAACAGATCGACAATTTCTTGCGGGTCAAACGGATTGGGTCAAGGTGTTCCTGATCCGATTTAGACACGGTTGTATATTTTCCCGCTTTAATTTTAAAAAGTAAAGTGAATACTGTGAAATTTTGTTTTCGATGCTGGTGCCAGAAGAAAGAAAAATGATTTGTCATATAAATATATTACCGTCTCTTTCTTAAAGCAAAGAAGATTTCCACCGACCGACAATACCAAATCGAAAAACAATACTTCCTTTGCGTTTGTTTTCAGTGCGATTGTCCGAAGCAAGATACAGGCAAACGCCTGTCGCTTGCTTCTCTGGTGACTCACTCCCTCACACCCCGCGTGTCACATTGGAAGAGTGAGGGTAAGTTTTCACTTGGTATCGCATTCAGCACTCAGACGTTGTCGTTTGGCGTGCTAACATCCCGTTCCATTGCACGCCTTATTTGTTAATATGGCAGAATTTAAATATTAAGGATATTGAAAAAGGCGTAGGAGAAAACAAGTACAATCTTTGAAGATGATTGTCATCTTCAAAATTTCTATTGTATGGTGTAATCGCGTATTGCATTCATGGTTTATCTGCTCCTCCGGACAATTACGGGATAGGATTCTTAAGATTCCCTAAACATGAATGCCGGTTGCTTTGACTAGTGAATCCTGTGATGGTTATACACTGAAGAGCAATTCAATTAGAGATACATGTCTAGTAACGTGTAGCATCACCTTTCGATCTGATGATGGCGGCTATTCGTCTCGGCATGGACTCGACAAGACACCGGAAGCGTTGGGAAGCCATACAAATCCACGACCCCTGAATAAGCTCCCACAGTTCACGAAGATTTGATGGAGGGGGTGTTAGAGCCTCGAACATCTCTCTCGATGGCATCCTAGTAGTGCTCGATGGAAATGAGGTCACTAGACCTAACTGGCCAAGGAAGCGAAGTCACGTCGGTGGAGTGTTCATCCAACCATTCGAATACAATTCGGGAGCGATGGCATGGTGCATTGTCTAGTTGCAGGATGAGGTCCCCAGTGGAATGTTGAAGACGCACAAACGGGAGCAAATGGTTATCCAGGATATCCCGGTAACGTTGACCTGTGAGGGAAGATGTAACACGTACTAGGAGTCCCATTTCAGTCCACGTAAACAGTCCCCAGACGAGAATGCCACCCACACCAGCTTGCTGGCAAGAAGGATCCATCGCTTCACGTGGTTTGCACCGTACTCGTATCCTGCCACCGGCATGTACTAACGTGAATCTCGACTCATCAGTCCAGGCAACATTTTTCCACATGTCTAGGGTCCAGTGGCGAAGTTCCCTCGCCCATTCTAATTTTTGCACCCTGTGATGTGCGGTCAGCAGCGGTACCCTCGTGGGACGATGGCTTCTGTACCCCATAGCGAGGGGATGGTTGTAGATGGTGTGGCTGCTTACACGTTTTTGTGTACCAGCGTTAAATTGCCGAGTGTTTTCTTGCACTGTGGCCCATCTATTCGCTGTTGCAATGCGAGCTAGCCGACCACGACCCCGCTCATCTACACGCTGTTGTCTACGGCAGTTGGCCCTTGGAGGGATGGTTTTACCGGATTCGATGTACTCACGGTGCACCCGTGACACAGTGGATCGTGAAAATCCCAGTGCCTGCACGACTTCCGAGATGGATTGACCCGTTCGTCGAGCCTGACAATTTGCCCACGATCAAATGCGCTTAGATCCTTCGTCTTACCCATACTGCGTCCGACTCTTACTGATTCCCGTCGCATCACTCCTTATATTGTCGGATCGCTGCATAGGTCATGTCGTTTCCGTTTGCAGAGCCGCCCACAGCGCGTCATTTGCATAACGCCAACTGTCTCTAATTCAATTGCTCTTCAGTGTATTCAAATTAATCGGAAACTTGCGACTTTTTCGTTTTGGGTGGTGTAGTGGTTATCATGGCGCTATCTGGGAGACGCGTATTCGATTACCGCTCCAGGACGACGAAATTCTAAAGTTTTCAGATGTTATCTGACTTACCATCCTTGTCATATTCACACCAAAAAACGGATTGTCATCTTCAAAATTTGTATGATATGGTGAAACACAATCTTGTTGAAAACAAAAAGAGGGAAGAAGTAATGCTGAAAGTTGTTTGGTTTCATTAAGAGGCCAGAATATGTTTCACAGCAGTACCAATTTTCATAAACTTGTGATTGAGTGGAAAGTTTTCAAAATGTGAATGGCGCAGTTGTCTAAGCGATGGCTTCTGATCATTCGTCCGAGAAGGGTCCGTGTTCGAATCCCGGTTAGGCATGGATGTCGTGTTTGTCTTACGGCGCTGGCTCTCTCTCTTCCCTGGAATCAGTGACCCTAAATTAGGGACGGGCGACTGCTTATAGCCCATTGAGTTGCTCACGGTGGTCGTTAAATATCCAATAAAAAATAAAAAATGTGAATGATGATTTCATGAGTGTTCCTTCCTTCTGCGAGACAGTGATGCAATCGACATCCACATATTGGAATCTTTCAGATCATCGGAAGCTGGTGAAATTTGTGTTGCTATGGAACACATTCTGAAGCCTGTTATGTTACAAAATATAACAAGTTACTTAATTCAACAATTTTGTTTCTAACACCATCAAAATTAAGTCGACTAGCCTTAACATTATTGCGGAGTTATGTACTTTTTTAGTTTCGCAGATCTATTTGAAAGCATGTGTACAACAGTTAGCTTATGTTAACAACGACAGTTTCAACATTTTTTATAAGTGAGTAAAGTATAAGTTTCCGTAGTACCTTTATATGATTTCTGTATAACCTGCGATACACACTGCGAGAGACTTCTCGAACGTCCTGCGTATATGAAAAATGCGACCGTCTGCTCGTACCCGGCTAGTGAAAAGTTTTAGATGACGAGTGAAAAATCAGTAGAGAAAATTAAATTCAATCAGCAATTATTCATACGATATTATGCCTATTGTTGGATACGGAAAATATAGTTTTTTTTTAAAACAGATTTTAATTCATAGAACTAATGCGTAATTGTGAGACAGCACGGAAAACCGGTTGATCTGCGAAAGAAATTGGTCAGCGAATGTGTTTAGTCTATGATTTCCTGTACTCTGTGAGAAAAGATAAGCAGTGTAAGAGTCACGTGCCCCTCGGACGCTACTGTTTAACCAATTTCTGTCGTAGATCAAAGGGCAAACACGGGAATCGGTGTTTCCGCACAAAGCATTAAAGGACTCTTACATCATCTACTATAGAGGAAGAAAACTGAGTTTGGCTATTATACAATGGATAATCGTTTTAATTAGGTTAGAGATAAATATTATTCGAGAAATGTCTATACATTTTAACAAATTAAACTTGAAAACACCGTTTTCACAAATAGATTTTTTTCTTCCGGGATATATTGGATTAAAAATATCGATACATATATCGTTCTCGGTACCCCATCCCTTGAACAACAATGTAGTTTATCATTTTATATAAATAGTATATCATCATCATAGTCAACCATTATCATTCCACTGCTGGATGAAGGTCTGCCCAAGTTTCTTCCACAACGGTCTGTCTTGTGCCAGTCTCCTCCATATTACTCCAGCATACTTTCGAATTTCATCCACCCATCTCCCATGTGGTCTTCTTCTGGGTCTTTTAGTGTTCCTTGGAATCCAGTCTAAAACTTCAGCTGTCCATTGATGGTCTGTCCTTCTGGCAATATGTCCAGTCCATTGTCATTTCAGGGATTTTACTCTGATCATGATGTCTTCCACTCTTGTCATTTTTCTGATCCATGAGTCCCTCTTCTTATCTCTCCTGGTTACACCAAGCATGCATCTCTCCATGAGTTTTCTGCAGCCTTTGTATGTCTCTTTTAGTTAAGGCTCACGTCTCTGCAATATACGTAAGCACTGGAAGGATGCATTGATCAAACACTTTTCTTTTAAGACATAGTGGCATATTGCTGTTGAAAATTATACTGTTTCTTTCAAAAGCTTTCCAGGCAAGTTTTATACGCCGATTAATTTCTTCATCAATGTGACCCTCACTTCATATCTGCTGTCCAAGATAAATGTAGGTATTGGTTATCTCCAGCTTTTCCCCATCAATCGATAAATCTTCATTTTTCGTAAAGGCATTGTACATTACTTTTGTCTTCTGAAAGTTCATTTTTAATCCTATTTTTTCACTCTTCTCAGCAAGTTCCTGGATCACACTCTGCAGCTCTGATGAGGTAGTACTATTTATATAAAATGACCTCCAGATTCGCTAAACATGAATGCCGGTTGCTTCGTCTAGCGAATCCTGTGATGGTTATGTTCAAATTAATCAAAAACTTGTGACTTGGTCGTTCTGGGTGGTGCAGTGGCTAGCATACCCGGGCGCTATCTGGGAGACGCGGGTTCGAGTCCTTCTCCAGGACGATGAAGTTTTCAAGTTTTTGGATATTATCTGACTTACCATCCTTGTCACATTTAGACCAAAAATCGGATTGTCATCTTCAAAAATGTAATTTATGTTTGTTGCAACTCGTACTTGTGACAGCCTTTTGCAACTTTTCCTTCGTCGTTCTGGGTGGTGTAGTGGTTAGCATACCCGGGCGCTATCTGGGAGACGCGGGTTAGAAGCCCTCTCCAGGACGATGAAGTTTTCAAGTTTTCGGATAATATCTTTCTTACCATCCATGTCACATTTAGAACCAAAAATTGAATTGTCATCTTTAAAAATGTAGTTTATGTTTGTTGTAACTCGTATCAGTGACAGTCTTTTGCAACTTTTCCTTCGACACGGCTTCAAAATAGGGCAATTTTCCAATATTTATGAACTCAGCGGTTTTTTATGATAGCACAGGAGAAACTGTTAAACTATTTACAAAAATCTGATTCAACAACAGCTATAACGGTGGTACAACTGATAAAGCTCGTGAAGATTATTTAAATATTCATGTAGCTACATCTTCAAATGCTTTAAAACAAGGTAGCAGTAGGTTTGCTGGTTGATGTTCACCTAATGATTCCCCGCTCATTCAGCTTGATCTTTTGCATCACCTGAAGCTCTTAGAATTAATAAACGAATATCATAGACAGGGGCAGATTGATGAAATAATACCTGTGAGCCTTGACAAACTGCTTCCATCATATAAATTTATAATTGTTTTTCTCATGTAAATTCATGTGAACTGAGTAAATATCATTTAAATAACTGAACGTTTTCAAGTATTATTCGAAATAATATTGCCACCATATGTATAAAATTTATAGTATCATCATCATTGTCAACCATTTTCAATCCACTGCTGGATGACGCCCTCCCTAAGTTTCTTTCACAATCGTCTGCCTAACACTGCGGGAGTGACTTATTCATGTCCTTCCCGCATGCTTTCGAATTTTTCCCCACATCTCCCGTGTGGTCTTCTTCTGGCTCTTTTCCTATCCCTTGGAATTCAGTCTAGAATTTCCGTTTGTCCATCGCGGTCTGTTTTTTTGCTTTTGCAAGATGTCTAGCCCATTGCCATTTCAGGAATTTTACTACCTTGAGGTCTTCCACACTTCTCATTTTCCATAATATTTATATAATACATATACACTATTTATATAAAATGTATAAATATTTATATAACTGTATTGGCTCTCTCCTCTCCATGGAACCAGTAGCCGCAAACTAGGGAAGAGTGACAGCTTATATCACAGTAGTTCAAAAAGTAGGAACTGCACACCAAATTAAACTCAAAATAGTATAACTATATACTAAAAATCCGAAAATTTATTGGCGTAGAATAAATAATCAAAATTATTATTATCCTGTTTGCAGTTAGCTGTCTACCTTCCATGGGAAAGCCATCTGGTTGATGTGCGAAAGCTTGGAAATTTTGATTATTTATTCTACGCCAATAAATTTTCGGATTTTTAGTATATAGTTATACTATTTTGAATCACAGTAGTTATTAAACCCACAAAGACCAAAAATCTGAGTTGTTCAAATTAATGTGTTGCTATGTTTATAGCAGTGCTATTCAATATTTTTCTCCTTGCGTATCCTGCAACACAAATTTCCTTAACTTTTCACCCCAATATTTTTGCACAATTTATGAATTAAAAAATGGCATTAATTAATACTAAAAATGCAGATGCATTGCCAAACAACATTGTTTAATATTATAAATATATATAAACTGGGAAACGGCTTATTATGAACCATACCGAAAATTCGGCAATATTAATCTTATTACGAAATATCCATTTACTGAAAAGCCCGGGCTTGCTCTTTTGAAGCAAGGAATTCAGTTCCTTCCTTCTGCAGGACAATGATGTTCTTTCCTTCTGTGTTCCTGTTTCCTTCTGTTTTCAGTTCCTAAGACGTTCCTTCCTTCAAGTGTTCCTTCCTTCTGCGGGTCAATGATGCAATCAACATCCACATTTTGGAAACTTTCAACTCATCGGAAGCTGGTGGAAATTGGTGTTGCTGTGAAACATAATCTGAAGCTTGGTATGTTATAAGTAACATACAACAAGTTACTTAACTCAAAAATTTTGACTATAGCACCAATAAAATTAGGTGGACAAGCTGTGAGATGTTCTTGCAGGTCTATGGTTTCCAGGCCCATTTTTTTTTTTTTTTTTTTTTAATTGGAGGTTTAACGACCACCGTGAGCAACTCAATGGGCTATAAGCAGCCGCCCGTCCCTAATTTAGGGTCACTGGTTCCAGGGAAGGGAGAGAGCCAGTGCCGTAAGACAAACACAACACCCATGCCTGACCGGGATTCGAACCCGGACCCCTTATGGACGAATGATCAGAGGCCAACGCCTTAGACCACTGCGCCACCGGAGCGGCAGAGGCCCATTTGCCTCGGTTCGTTAAGTCCTTTTACAATGTACGGCCTTTGGGAAATTACCTTCAGGAATCCATTTGCTAAGAGGTCCGATTATTTATTCAGGATATATAATACACACACACACACATATATATATATATATATATATATATATCATCATCATCAACCATTATCAATCCACGGTTGGATGAAGGTCTCCCCAAATTTCTTCCACAATTGCCTGTCTTGGGCCTTCTGCTCCATGTCACTGCAGCATACTTTCGAATTTCATCCATCCATCTCCCATGGGGTCCTCTTCTGGGTCTTTTCCTGTCCCTCGGAATCCAGTTTAAAATTTCGGCTGTCCATCGATGGTCTGGCCTTCTGGCAATATCTCCAGCCCATTGCAATTTCAGGGATTTTACTCTGATCATGATAATTTCCACTCTTGTCATTTTTCTGATCCACGAGTTCCTCTTCTTATCTCTCCAGGTTACACCAAGCATGCACCTCTCCATGCGGCTTTGAGTTGTCTGCAGCCTTTGTATGTCTCTTTTAGTTAAGGTCCACATCTCTGCACCATACGTAAACACTGGAAGGATGCTTTGATCAAACACTTTTCTTTTAAGAGATAATGGCATGCTGCTCTTGGAAATTATACTGTTTCTTTCAAACGCTCTCCAGGCAAGTTTTATATGCCGATTAATTTCTTCATCAATGTGACATATATATATATTTATACGCTATCTACCAACAAGTAATTGGACACCTGTGATAGCAAAGGAAAACGAAGTTTATTCACCATCAATAGTTGGTGGAGCTTCCACGAGCGGCGATTACAGCTGCGACTCTCCGGGGCATATTCTCAACCAGGCGTTGTACGACGGCTAGCGGTATTTTCTTCAACTCGGCTTGGAGAAGACAGGTCAGTTACTTCACCGATTTCGGACGGCGGGGGCACCCCTTAAGTCTAAGCTCTAACTCGTCCCAGAGGTGCTCGATAGGGTTAAGGTCCGGGCTCTGCGCAGGCCAGTCCATTCGGTTAACCCCATTGTCACCATACCAAGTCATGGTGGACCTCGCAACATGACAGGTGGCATTGTCATCCTGAAAGTAACATGGGTCCAGCCCGTAAAACTGTCACAACGTAGGAAGCGCATGGTCACCCAAAATGGTGCAGAAGGTCTCGGCGTTGAGTCTATCAGGAATTGCGACCAAGGATCCAGTGCCATACCAGGAGAAACACCCCCATAGCATAATTCCACCGCCGCCGAACTTCACAGTTGGCGCAATACATTCCGGCGGAGGCTAAACCGCGGCAGAGGCTAAACCAGTTTTCCAGGCAGACGCTAATCCCACACCCTGCCATCCGAACGGTAGAGGGTAAACCTTGATTCGTCGCTCCAGAGAACCTGTTTCCACTGTTCAACGGTCCACTGTCGACGTTCTTTGCACCACGTTAGCCGAGCAGCGCTATTGGACTTGGTGATCAAAGGCTTGTGGGCGGCAGCACGTCCATGATAACCGTACAGATGGGCTTTCTTACGGATGATATTCCTAGAAAGAACAGTCTCGGATGTCTTTTGAAACTCCTCGCGGGTGTGGCCCATCGATTTGATGCGGTTCTTCCAAATTTCTCTGGCCAGCACCCGTCAGTTTCTAACTATCAATACTGTGGGTCTGCCGGGTCGGGGCACATTGCGACAGACACCTGTCATCTTCCACTTGCCAATCACGTAAGCAACTGTCGATTTTGTGTACTTCAACTGGCTGGATATGTCACGTATGGATCGGCCATTTCTGTGATACCAGACGATTACACCTTTCTCGAAATCAGGGAGCTCCGAACTGTGTGGCATCTTGCATGCGACTGGTTGCGTTGTTATTTCACACACGATATTTACCGGCGGCGGCCATGACGTGTATCAGAACCGCAGATATCGTCGATTGCAGGGGTGTCCAATTACTTGTTGGTAGATAGTGTGTGTATATATTGTATATATATATATGTATATATATATATATATATATATATATATATATATATATATATATGCAATCAAGAACATGAAGCGTGGAAAAGCTCCAGGAGAAGATGGAATTACTGTAGACATCATGCAAGAAGCAAGTGGAGAAATCGAAACAGAGCTCGCCCAAATTTTCACTCGATGCCTTAATGAAGGGAATTTCCTGAGGATTGGAACAATGCTATAATGATCCTGCTACATAAAAAAAGGTAACATTGAGGATCTCAGGAACAACAGACCTATCAGCCTCCTATCAGTGGTTTATAAAATCTTCACTAAAATTCTTTCACACCGTTTGAAGGTAACACTGGACATGGCTCAACCGAGAGAACAAGCTGGATTCAGGAGTGGCTACAGCACAATAGATCATATCCACGTACTGAGAGAACTAATTGAAAGAGCGAGGGAATATGAACTTCCATTGTGCATGGCTTTTATCGATTATGAAAAAGCCTTTGATTCGGTGAAACCATCAGCAGTTACCACGGCTCTGAAATCCTGCGGTATTGAAGATGCATACATTAATATTATTAATAACATCTATGAAAATGCAAGTGCAAAAGATTCGGCTGTTTGAAAATACAACACACATAAAAATTGGAAAGGGAGTGAGACAAGGTGACACCATATCTCCGAAGCTCTTTAACGCCACATTGGAAAATGTCTTTCAATCACTGAACTATGAAAACAAAGGGATAAAGATTAATGGAGATTATCTAACCATCATTCGTTTTGCTGATGACATAGTCATTTTTGCAACTACCCCATCAGAGCTGCAGAGTATGATCCAGGAACTTGCTGACAAGAGTAAAGAAGTGGGATTCAAAATGAACTTTCAGAAGACAAAAATGATGTTCAATGCTTTTACAAGAAATGAAGATTTATCGATTGATTGAGAAAAGCTGGAAATAACAGACACTTACTTTTATCTTGGACAGCAGATATCAAGTGAGGGTCACATTGATGAAGAAATTAATCGGCGTACAAAACTTGCATGGAGAGCTTTTGGAAGAAACAGCATAATTTTCAAGAGCAATATGCCATTATGTCTTAAAAGAAAAGTGTTTGATGAATGCATCCTTCCAGTGCTTACGTATGGTGCAGAGACGTGGGCCTTAACCAAAAGAGACATACAAAAGCTGCAGACAACTCAAAGCAATATGGAGAGGTGCATGCTTGGTGTAACCGGGAAGAGATAAGAAGAGGAACTCGTGGATCCGAAAAATGACAAGAGTGGAAGACATCATGATCAGAGTTAAATCCCTGAAATGGCAATGGGCTGGACATACTGCCAGAAGGACAGACCATCGATGGACAGCCGAAATTTTAAATTGGATTCCAAGGGACAAGAAAAGACCCAGAAGAAGACCACATGGGAGATGGGTGGATGAAATTCGAAAGTATGCAGGAGTGACTTTGAGGAGGCAGGCACAAGACAGACCATTGTGGAGGAAATTTGGGGAGACCTTCGTCCAGCAGTTGATTGATAATGGTTGACAATGATGATGATGATGATGTGGTTAAAATAAATCTAGACATACCAACCAATGCGGAACAACACCGCCCCACACAAAAAACGCAAAAAACATACAAAGACCCACGGAACGCCAAACTGAGGCACACGTGAAAAAACTGCCGTGAACCAGACAACCAGAATCCTAAATATTGCAATAAAAACACCCAAAATATGGTAAGTGCGGAGGCCCAAAACAAAGGCTTAGTAAATCCCAATTTCTGATAGAATAGTACCAACTGTTTTCCTCAGGGAAGTACCAGTTGGAAGGAAAGATGGTTTTTTCATATCCCAAGCAAATGCTGGTAAAAACCCAAAGCATGCGGGAGTGCTATGTAAGCCATCCAAAAGACCAAGACAAACAAAACGGCATACGGTTGACGAAATACCAACTCACGACCAGCAGACATGAGTAGAGACTGAAGCTATCGGTTACGGGCCATATGCCTTGCCAAAAGTCCAAAGCCGTCTAAAAGACCAAACTAAACGAAACGGTATGCATGTGACGAAACATCAAGTCCCGGTTAACAGCATGCATGTAAATTGAAATTATCGGTTGCGGTTTATATATTTTAGAAGTCCAAATGAATATGATTTTTTTCGACATTTGTTGCATATACTTTGTTCTTCACCGTTTTGCCTAAAGATAGCAAAGGGACATCTCAGTAAGGGAAGAAAACAGATTATGGCTCTGAGAAAAGAAGGTGGTTCTATAACAAGAAGTAGAGGCGAAATTTTGACAAGAGTGAAAGATTTCTACTCCAAACTATATGAAAAGGATGATACATGTACTCCAGACATCATGAAAGGTACCAGAGTTCTTCCAGTCCTCCCAGCAGAAGTTGCTCATGCAATCAAGAACATGAAGCGGGGGAAAGCTCCAGGAGAAGATGGAATTACTATAGACATCATACAAGAAGCAAGTGGAGAAATTGAAACAGTACTCGCCCAAATTTTCACTCGATGCCTTAATGAAGGGAAGATTCCTGAGGATTGGAACAATGCTACAATGATCCTGCTACATAAAAAAGGTGACATTGAGGATCTCAGGAACTACAGACCTATCAGCCTCCTATCAGTGGTTTATAAAATCTTCACTAAAGTTCTTTCACACCGCTTGAAGGTAACACTGGACATGGCTCAACCGAGAGAACAAGCTGGATTCAGGAGTGGCTACAGCACAGTAGATCATATCCACGTACTGAGAGAACTAATTGAAAGAGCGAGGGAATATGAACTTCCATTTTGCATGGCTTTTATCGATTATGAAAAAGCCTTTGATTCGGTGAAACCATCAGCAGTTACCACGGCTCTGAAATCCTGCGGTATTGAAGATGCATACATTAATATTATTAATAACATCTATGAAAATGCAAGTGCAAAGATTCGGCTGTTTGAAAATACAACACACATAAAAATTGGAAAGGGAGTGAGACAAGGTGACACCATATCTCCGAAGCTCTTTAATGCCACATTGGAAAATGTCTTTCAATCACTGAACTGGGAAAACAAAGAGATACAGATTAATGGAGATTATCTAACCCACCTTCGTTTTGCTGATAACGTAGTCATTTTTGCAACTACCCCATCAGAGCTGCACAGTATGATCCAGGAACTTGCTGACAAGAGTAAAGAAGTGGGATTAAAAATGAACTTTCAGAAGACAAAAGTGATGTTCAATGCTTTTACAAGAAATGAAGATTTATCGATTGATGGAGAAAAACTGGAGATAACAGATACGTATGTTTATCTTGGACAGCAGATATCAAGTGAGGGTCACATTGATGAAGAAATTAATCGGCGTACAAAACTTGCCTGGAGAGCTTTTGGAAGAAACAGCATAATTTTCAAGAGCAATATGCCATTATGTCTTAAAAGAAAAGTGTTTGATCAATGCATCCTTCCACTGCTTACGTATGGTGCAGAGACATGGACCTTAACTAAAAGAGACATACAAAGGCTGCAGACAACTCAAAGCAGCATGGAGAGGTGCATGCTTGGTATAACCAGGAGAGATAAGAAGAGGAACTCGTGGATCCGAAAAATGACGAGAGTGGAAGACATCATGATCAGAGTTAAATCCCTGAAATGGCAATGGGCTGGACATACTGCCAGAAGGACAGACCATAGATGGACAGCCGAAATTTTAGATTGGATTCCAAGGGACAGGAAAAGACCCAGAAAAAGACCACATGGGAGATGGGTGGATGAAATTCGTAAATATGCGGGAGTGACATGGAGGAGACTGGCACAAGACAGACCGTTGTGGAGGAAACTTGGGGAGACCTTCGTCCAGCAGTGGATTGATAATGGTTGACAATGATGATGATGATGATACATACATAAATCTTATTTCATATATACAGGGTGATTCATAAAGAAGTATACAGTTTCCAGATGCTGTAAAACAGTAACAGTTGAAGACACGGACCACAACTGCGAACCGTTAGGTAGATGTACTCATAAAGTTTGTGTCCCGCTACTGAGGGAAGTGACGTAGGTGATAGCGCGCGTGTCACGTGACTAGTCATTCGATGAACATCTTCCTCACTGATGGATTGGACGAGCCGCGGACTACAACATACCACTGACCCATTGTCCACCCAGAAGTCCTGACATAACACCTTGTTACTTTTTCCTGTTGGGGTACGTAAAGGACAAGGTATTCGCCCCTCCCCCTTCCTGTTGATCTAGCGAAGCTGAAACAGCGTATCACAGCCACTATCACTGCACTTGATTCAGATATCTTACCTCGCGTTTGGGCCGAAATGGATTACTGGCTTGATGTGTGTCATGTGACTAAGGGTGCACACATAGAACATCTCTGACTATCTCCAAAAAAAAACTTGAAACATTCCCCTACAATTCTGTTACAAGTAACATAAAATATCTTAATTGTTCTTGCTTTATAGTGCGTTGAAACTGTATACTTCTTTATGAATCACCTTTATATATATCACCATCATCATTTTGAACCATTATCAATCCACTGCTGGATGAAGGCCTCCCCAAGTTTATTTCCCAATTGTCTATCTTGAGCCTGACTCCTGCATGTCACTTCGGCATACTTACGAATTTCATCAATCCATCTCCCATGGAGTCTCGTAATGTAAAAAGAAATTTACATTACGTTTCTTTAGTCTGAAGTCTTGCTGGGTATCGCGGCAAATGTCGGTAAAATATACTTTTGTTTTTCGCTCCTGTTCTCTGTGCTAGTTTCCTGGAATTTTTGTCGATGTTTGTTGGCACAGGCGAGGGTTTTTCCTTTTTTTTTTATTTTGCCTCATGGCTTTATGTTTTTTTTTTTTTTTTTTGCCTTGCTTCCTTGTTGAGTTTTAACTCTGGTTGCAGGCCTATGCCTGTTGAAAGCCTATGCTGTCTGATTTTCTGGAACTTGTGACTTCAAGTAAATTATCTTTACATTGTGAGTAAGTATTGAGAACTTTTTTTCTTTTTCACGTCTTTCTCCAAATAAAAGCATTTCTACATTACTGTGTACATTTTTAAAATATTTCTCTTGCAGTTTTCTTTCCCAGGTTTTGTTTTGCGCTTCATTTGTATAAATTCTACACATGTTTTGCAACATATTATTTCTTCTTTGAATAAAGCTCATGTTGAGAAATGGCTTCCTAGTTTAATTGAATTAATAATCTAAAGCAACTTTTATGGGAATTTTACTAGGAAATTTTTTCATTATTAGCAAATTTTCGGAGAAAACTCTTCTCCTTCTTCAGGCTGTCTTGTTGTTGTCACTTTTTACTTGTTACTATCACGGTTACGGTTTACCTTGACGGTTACGGTTAACCTTGACGGTTTAGGTTATTTTTCAACAAATCCTGCCAGATGTTAGGCAGGGAAAATCCTTTGCAGTCATTGATGATGGAATTTTGATTTTTCTCAATCTTTATTCCTTCTTTCACTTTTCTTTTTGGAAATTGCTTTGGAAACTGATTACTTTAAGGGAATTCCAATCCATGCTGTGCCCAGTTTCTCTAACATGCCTATCTAATCCAGTCTTGTTGGAGCAATTTTTATAGCTGCTTTATGCTCAGCTATACGAGTTTCTAGTCTGCGACCTGTTTCACCTATGTAAGATAGTCCACAACTACAATTTACTTCATAAACTACTCCTTGCATTTTTAAAATATCTTCTTCTCTTTGAACTATTTTAGGGAAAATTTTTTTAACTATGTTCTCTAAACTTGGAGCTAGCCTAATATTGTATTTCTTACTAATTCTCTTTAAAGACTCAAATAAACCTTTGTGATAAGAAATTTTTCTAGTGAATTTTACTGGTTGCTTTTGTGGGTTCTTCGTACCATTAAAATTCAGAAGCTTCTCAATTTCTTCTTTAGGATAGTTATTCCCTGCAAGTATGACTTTAAGCTCTTCTTTATGGGCTTCTTTTTTATCTGCAGTAGAAACTATTTTATTAATTTTTTTCTAAAAACTGACTTGCTACATTTTTCTTAATAGAAACTGGATGATACGAATTGAAATCCAGTAGTCTTTTAGTATTCATTGGTTTTTTATACCAACTAGTGAGGAATTTTTCATCTTCATAATAGATAGTAATATCTAAGAAGTTAATTCTTCTTTCTTTTTGAAGTTCAATAGTGAACTTAAGGGAATCATCTAATCCATTTAAATGAGTCTAGAATTCTTTCTGGAACAATTTCTGAGCTATCTATTATAAATAAGATGTCCTCCATGTATCTGCTATATAAGCAGAAGTATGTGGGTTGTACTAGTATCTTTTCTTCTAGTTTTCCCACATAATAGTTAGCTAAGAGTGGGGAGAGTGGGAGCCCATAGCTAGCCCTGATTTTTGAATGAAAAAGGTTTTCCCAAATTGAAAGTAGTTGTTCTGCAAAGAGAAAATAAGCATTTCAAAAACTCCTACTAATATGTTTTTTTCCTTGTTGTTGTTGTTGAAAAATAACCTAAACCGTCAAGGTTAACCGTAACCGTCAAGGTAAACCGTAACCGTGATAGTGACAAGTAAAAAGTGACAACAACAAGACAGCCTGAAGAAGGAGAAGAGTTTTCTCCGAAAATTTGCTATTAATGAAAAAAATTTCCTAGTAAAATTCCCATAAAAGTTGCTTTAAATTATTATTTCTTTTTTTTTTTTTTTTTTTGCGCATGGGCTCTGTAATGAGTTTTCCTGAATTTTTGGACGATGAATCGTTGTGGGTTTCGCCATGTATGTCATAAATGCATTGCTAAATTTATTCTTAATTTTTACGTTTTCGGGCCTTTGGAGGTGGTTTTGATTTATGGTGACTTTTACCTATAATGCATTTGTTACATAGCATAAACCCATATTCAACTAGGTCTTTGTAGAGATGAGTGAATGCCGAGGTTTGATGGTCCTTGATAAATCCAAGACTCAGCATTTTCAAAACTTTCAGCATTCCTGCTTGTTTTTTCCTGCTCGTTTGCATTGGTGTTTCTTTCTCCTGTTAGTGGCTCCTGTTAAAATTCCTTCTACTTGTTGTAAATATTGTTTCTGAGAATTCAAAGATTCGGCTATTTGAGAATACAGCACCCATAAAAATTGGAAAGGGAGTGAGACAAGGTGACACTATACCTCCCAAACTCTTTAATGCCACATTGGAAAATGTCTTTCAATCACTGAACTGGAAAAACAAAGGGATAAATATTAATGGAGATTATCTAACTCACCTTCGTTTTGCTGATGACATAGTCATTTTTGCAACTACCCCTTCAGAGCTGCAGAGTATGATCCGGGAACTTGCTGACAAGAGTAAAGAAGTGAAATTAAAAATGAACTTTCAGAAGACAAAAGTAGTGTTCAATGCTTTTACAAGAAATGATGATTTATCGATTGATGGGGGAAAAACAGGAGATAACCAATACCTACATTTATTTTGGACAGCAGATATCAAGTGAGGGTCACATTGATGAAGAAATTAATCGGCGTATACAACTTGCCTGGAAAGCGTTTGGAAGAAACAGTATAATTTTCAAGAGCAATATGCCATTATGTAAAGTAAAAATATCAACGTTTACCACAATCAATGATTTATAATGTATCGACTATAGTTTCGCAGAGCTTCTGGCTCGGCTTCAACAGGACGAATGAAGCGTAAACATTCAAATCATTGTGACATCATCAGAATTTTGACGGTCACGGTTTTTGGTAAGTTGTTTCCACGCGCTTGAAAGAAATGGAGTCGACGTCATGTGGTTGACAAGCAGTGAAGAGTTCCGGTATATGTGAAAAGCTTCTAAGAAGCTTTTCACATATACCGAGCCAGAAGCTCTGCGAAACTATAGTCAATATATAATAAATCATTTATTGTGGTAAACGTTGATATTTTTACTTTATTCAACACCACAAGTTTGTAGTCATAAATTATATGCCATTATGTCTTAAAATAAAAGTGTTTGATCAATGCATCCTTCCAGTGCTTACGTATGGTGCAGAGACGTGGACCTTAACTAAAAGAAACATACGAAGGCTGCAGGCAACTTAATGCCGCATGGAGAGATGCATGCTTAGTGAAACCAGGAGAGATAAGAAGAGGAACTTGTGGATCATAAAAATGACAAGAGTGGAATAAATCATGATCAGAACAAAATCCCTGAAATGGCAATGGGCTGGACACATTGCCAGAAGGACAGATCATCGATGGACAGCTGAAATTTTATACTGGATTCCGGGGAACAGGAAAATACCCAGAAGAAGACCACATGGGATATGGACGGATGAAATTCGAAAGTATGCGGACGTAACACGGAGGAGACTGGCACAAGATTGACCGTTGTGGAAGAAACTTGGGGATACCTTCGTCCAGCAGTGGATTGGTAATGTTTGACAATGATGATGTTACATAAAAAAAAATATTGCGCTGTATTTGCGTGACATCTTACCGCCACCTCGAATCGCCAATGCCAAAAATACGAACCCCTCAACGTTTTGGGGTTCGTATTTTTGACACGTCGTAACGAATGTTACTTTAGTTCCGCTTCCAAGCATGTAAGAAAGCGTACGGAATATCACCATGTACTTGACAACTACCGACTCTTTTACCAGTCCAAACAACGTGGCGTTTATTCGGAAAAAAATTCACAAAATGTGCAGCAGTGGATTTGTAAGAATAAATTGTCCGTTCTCATCGAAGATATCTTGTACTGCTCTTACTTGAGCACAAAAGCATACACACATGAAAAAAAGCAAAATCATATTCATCACTGTAAGGCAAATTTGAATAGTGCGTCAATTAAATATTTAAACAATATTTAAATATTGATAAAGAACTCTCGTTCGCTGAGATTCTGACACAAGCCTTAACACTACTGCGGAGTACAGATGGAAACGCGACTCTTCAGACCAGGCTACTTGTTTCCAGTCATCAAGTGTCCAGTGGCGGTGTTATCGTGCCCAAGCGAGGCGCATAGCCCTGTGTCGTGCACCCATCAAGGGGACTCGAGTTGGGCGTCGGTTCCCGAAGCTCATATTGTGCAGGGTACGTTACACAGTTTGGACGCTGATGCTTGTTGAGGCTCCAGCATTGAATTCCGATGCTACCTGCGAGAGTGTCGCGTGAAACGATTCTTGAGAGCCGACGATGGTCACGTTCACGCAATGTCTTTTCATGGCAACATTGGTATCGTATTTTGGAGGTTTTGCCGGAATTCTTGTAGTCACGGTACACTCTTGCAATGGTCGTCAGTGAAAATCCGAACTTCGTTTCTACCTCCGAAATACTATGGCCAATCTCACGAACGCCAACCAGGACACCGCGTTGAAAATCGCTTAAATCGTTATTACTTGTCATTCTCATGCCGAAACCAGCTCTGACAGCTGGCAAGGATGTATATCGCTTTATATACGCACTGGTGGACGCAACGGAGTACGCGCACAGGTGACGTTGCTATGTATTTTGCATAAGCTCGTCTGTACCAGTTTTTCTGGCACTTCAGTGTATGTGGAATTTATTACCGCCAGAGCTGAAAATCCTGCCTCGCAAGGGTACGATGTTGCAAAAGTGAGAGTCTTTCTTACTCAATTCTGGGTACTTTTTTGACACACGGTTCCAAAAGTGTGGCACAGTTCCGGAAGAGAATGTCCTTTTCAGTGTGGAGTCTGAAGAAATGTCTGTTAACTGTTCCTGGTCAGCGGTAGCGAAGTTTGATTATGGATCTGTTGTAAATGCGTCTGTAGCCTACTTCTGAAGGAAAATAAATTTCCATGTTGCGTTTCACTATAAATTATAAGTTTTAGTTCTTTCTTATAGTCGCGACGTCCCGGACCAAGACCTGCGACGCACAGATTGGGAACCCTCTGCCCTAGACCACTGGCCCACCGTGGCGGAGGAATCCGTGTTTCCGTGGAGCTGTAAGGAAAGTTATAAAACATTAACCCTTTAACGACCATAACGCCCAAAACGCCAGTCCGTGCAAACGGCCATAAACGCCAGAAACGCCTGTCTAGAGTGAGTCGGAATTCTTATCCTTACTTTTTCTTCAAATTTTCTCGACCTATGGGGGATCAGCAGGATTCACCCTCAGTCACTCTTGTTGTTACTAAACAAAGAAGTGAAACAACAGACAGTTTCGGGCGTTATGGTATTTAGCTTGATACAAGTTTTTTGGATCATGGTCGTTAAAGGTTAAAGGATTCTTGAATTATCTACTATACTGTAGAGGAAGAAAACTGAGTTTGGCTATGATTCAATGGTTAATGGTTTAAATTAGATTAGAAATAAATATTATTCGAGTAATATCTATACAGTTTAACAAACTAAACTTAAAAACACCGTTTTTTTTTATATATTTTTTTACTTTTGAGATATAGGGGATGAAAAATATCGATATATCTGTCGTTTGTGGTGTCCCATTGAACAACATAATTGTTTACGTTTGTTGTGACTCGTATTTGTGTCAGTCTTGTGTAACCTTTTCCGTCGACACCGTTACAAATTAGGGCGATTTTCCGATATTTCTGATCTCAAAGGCTTTTTATGATGACAAAGAAAAAACTGTTTGACTATTAAAAAAACTGATTCAGCAAGAGAAATAATAGTGTCGCAACTGATAGAGTTTGTGAAGATTATTTAAATATTCCCTAGATACATCTTCAAGTGCTTTAGGTATGCGCATCTAATGATTCCCTGTTTATTCAACTTCATCTTTTGCATCACTTGCAGCTCTTAGAATTAATCACCGATATATCATACACTTATAAAATCTTCACTAAAGTTCTTTCACACCGCTTGAAGGTGACACTGGACATGGCTCAACCGAGAGAACAAGCTGGATTCAGGAGTGGCTACAGCACAATAGATCATATCCACGTACTGAGACAACTAATTGAAAGAGCGAGGGAATATGAACATCCATTGTGCATGGCTTTTATCGATTATGAAAAAGCCTTTGATTCGGTGAAATCATCAGCAGTTACAATGGCTCTGAAATCCTGCGGTATTAAAGATGCATACATTAATATTATTAATAACATCTATGAAAATGCAAGTGCAAAGATTCGGCTGTTTGAAAATACAACACACATAAAAATTGGAAAAGGAGTGAGACAAGGTGACACCATATCTCCGAAGGTCTCTTTAATGCCACATTGGAAAATGTCTTTCAATCACTGAACTGGGAAAACAAAGGGATAAAGATTAATGGAGATTATCTAACCCACCTTCGTTTTGCTGATGACGTAGTCATTTTTGCAACTACCCTATCAGAGTTGCAGAGTATGATCCAGGAACTTGCTGACAAGAGTAAAGAAGTAGGATTAAAAATGAACTTTCAGAAGACAAAAGTGATGTTCAATGCTTTTACAAGAAATGAAGATTTATCGATTGATGGAGAAAAGCTGGAGATAACAGACACACACGTTTATCTTGGACACCAGATATCAAGTGAGGGTCACATTGATGAAGAAATTAATCGGCGCACAAAACTTGCCTGGAGAGCTTTTGGAAGAAACAGCATAATTTTCAAGAGCAATATGCCATTATGTCTTAAAAGAAAAGTGTTTGATCAATGCATTCTTCCAGTGCTTACGTATGGTGCAGAGACGTGGACCTTAACTAAAAAAGACATACAAAGGCTGCAGACAACTCAAAGCCGCATAGGGAGATGCATGCTTGGTGTAACCAGGAGAGATAAGAAGAGGAACTCGTGGATCCGAAAAATGTCAAGAGTGGAAGACATCATGATCAGAGTTAAATCCCTGAAATGGCAATGGGCTGGACATACTGCCAGAAGGACAGACCATCGATGGACAGCCGAAATTTTAGATTGGATTCCAAGGGACAGGAAAAGACCCAGAAGAAGACCACATGGAAGATGGGTGGATGGAATTCGAAAGTATGCGGGAGTGACATGGAGGAGACTTGCACAAGACAGACCGTTGTGGAGGAAACTTGGCGAGACCTTCGTCCAGCAGTGGATTGATAATGGTTGACGATGATGATGATGATGATGATGATATCATACACAGTGGCAGAATGATGAACTTACACCCCTTGGGCCTTTCCACCTATAAATTTGCAATTGTTTTCATTATATTAATTCATGTGAACTAAGTAAATATAATTTAAATAACTGAACATTTAAAAGAATTATGCTAAATAATATTAACAACATAAGTATAATATTCATATCATCATCATTATCAACTATTATCAGTCCACTGCTGGATGAAGGCCTCCACAAGTTTCTCCCACAACGGTCTGTCTTACGCTAGTCTTCTCCATATTACTCCCATTGCTCTCGAATTACATCCATCCATCTCCAATGTGGTTTCCGTCTGGGTTCTTTCCGTTTCCTGGTAATCCCGTCTAGAAATTTGGTTGTCCATTCAACATGTGAACTCTGGAAGACTCAAATTGAACTCTGAAAGACTGGCAACATGTGCAATGGTGTGATGAGTCACGCTGCCAGTTATTACTAGCTGATGGTAGATTTCAGGTTTAGCGCAGGCGTCATGAGGCCATGAACATAAGGCACTGGGTCCAAGCTGGTGGTGTTTCCATACATGTGGGTGGGTGTCTTTACCTGTCACGGTTTGGGTTCTCTGGTCCGTCATGAACCGGCAATCGCCTTGTTGCTCTGCTGGGTGATCATTTGCATCCCTTCATGGAATTCATGTACCCCAACAATGATGGGAGTTTGCAGGCGGACAATGCACCATGTCATGGGGTCCAAGTCGTCCAAAATTCGTTCGAGTAGCATTCTGGACAGTTCCGACGGATGGTGTGGCCACCACGTTCGTCAGACATGAACCCAATAGAGCACTTATGGGATGTGGTGGAAAGGTCCATTTTCACGCAAGATTGTGCACCTACAAATACCACGGAACTGTGAGCGGCTGTTCGGACGGCATGGCTCAACATCTTTCCAGAAGTCTTCAGGCCACTTGTGGAATCGATGCCACGCCAAGTTGCTGCACTTCGCGGGACTGGAGGAGGTCCCACACGATACTAGGTACGTATCCCATGATCTTTGGCATTTCAATGTATTCTCTGGGGTTTTATGGCTCATGGTACTTAAGAGGACAAAGAGATTAAAAGAATAGCAAAGAATTTTCCATACTATCTCAACATGATGTCTAATTTCAGTTATATATCTTTTATTATGCAGTTTTCGGTATGTAACGATTGGTCGACAAACGGTTTGTCGACATAGCGATTGGCCGACACACGATTGGCCGACACACGATTGGCCGACAGTAACGATTGGTCGACATAAGGATTCGTCGGCATAACGATTGGTCGACAGAAATGGTTAGTCGACATAACGATTAGTCGACAGTAATGATTAGACGACAGTAACGATTGGTCGACAGCATGTTTGATCGACATAACGATTGATCGACAGTAACGACTGGTCGATCTAACGATTAGTCGACATTGGTCGACATAAAATGGTCAACGGAACTTGGAAAAACAAAACAAATTTGAACAAGTGCAAACAGTTTGGCGGTATATTGCCCCACCGGAAGATTGCCACACACAGAAAATTTTCCCTACCGGAAAATTTCCACATGGTTTTCATTAAGGGGACGAGCACAAATCCCCGTTCGTCCGAGAAACGCTTTGAATGTGTAGCAATTTTCCGAGTTTCCGAATTATGTGTAGCAGTTTCCCCAAGGTGCCTATACCTAAAGTGCCCCAGGGCCCTTTCGGAAATAATATCGTTTAGAAGGCCCTCTATATAGATTTGACTTAGAGTACACGGGGTCTTATTTGGAAATATGTTATAATGCTGTACGTTCTGAGGACTACATTCTAAAAGATATTATTTCCGAAAATGAACGTTACGTTTTGAGAGGTCAGTACGTTCTGAGAGGTACCGCTGCGAATGTAAACCATAATCCTCTGAACCAATGGTTATCTCGACCAATCGTGCTGTCGACTAGTCGTTACGGTCGACTGATCGTTATGTCGACCAATCGTGCTGCCGATTAATCGTTACTGTCGACCAATCGGATGTCGACTAATCGTTATGTCGACTAATCGTTATGTCGACCAATCGTGCGACACCGTGCAGTTTTTGGTTCACCTGGCTTCCATTTAAATTTATGTCTTGAAGGTGTGGGAAAAACGGTTTGAAAATAAGAAGGCACATGGAAATTTGTATTCGGTATTTATACATGCAATTCTCAGTTATAATTTCTGTTTGCTGCCGCTTGAAAACTTACCTATATGGGTGCCCATGTCTCAGTGTCCCGCTTGTTTCACTGAATGGTTGCTCATCAATTCGAAGCTAACAGGCGAACAGGGAACTGGCTCGTGGAAGCCTATATTGTACGTTGACAACTGATAACAGTGGAAATATCCCATTCGGAAATAATTTGGGAGGAGACTCTGTATTTTTCTCCGAAGATATTTTGTCAACTGAAATATACCATACAGTAAAATCTCAAAATGGAAATAATTTGCTGAAATGGAATGGATATTTGCTTACCCAGAACAGATGCAGGTAGATTTATATTATCGGCATTGCACTGAAAGGAATAATGGAGATTGTGCTGGCTTTGCAAGTACACAGGGCTAGCTTGACCATAGAGGCAACTAGGGTGTTAGCCCGGGCCCCACGACTTTACGGGGGTGCCACAGTTTAAAAAATGATAACAATTGTTTTTGGTGGAATTAATCGTTTATTATTTGTCTTCGTAAGTTTTGGAAGTGAATCCCTTAAAAAGATTTGTTTTTTGTTTCCAATCCCCTCCACTTTCGAATCGATTATAGCCCTTCGACGTACAGATACTAAAATTTTCAGATTTCAAATGACTACTATTGTAACTACCTTAACCCTTTAAGCGGCCGGGGTTTACAAAAGCTGCGGCAAAACAGTTTTCTCCCTCTCTTATCTCAGCAGTACCTAGCACAAATTTTTCACTGGTGATAAGTGTTGCTCTTTAATCTTTGCTGCACGATCTGAGGCATGATGGGGTAATGCCTAGTCCCACTGACACGGACATCCTAACACTGGGTAGAGACAAGTGATTCAAACATGTCTCACAGGTTCGTCACCATTTTTATAGCCGTTTTAGCAAGTAATGAGTCGGAAACGATTAGTGTCACTGGTCCCCATAAAAGACTACTTTGAGCAGAAAAAACGCTTTCTGATGCGCAAATTCACTCTTTCCAGCCGCTTTCGGCCCACTTCTCAGATTGCGGGCATCTTTCACTTCGTTGGAGCTGATTTCAGCCCATTTTGCTAACGCCGAGTAAATTCGTTTCAGCCTGTTAAAGGGTTACATATTTTGCACGTTCATGAACTAGCAAATTAAATTTCATCACCTTGTAGCTCACTACATTTTCGTATTGAACAATCTATGAGTAAACCAGATACTGAAATTTAAAAAATAAAAAATTAAAAGGAACAATGTCATCAAAGTTCTTTTTAGATTACATGTGGAAACCGCCAATTATCAGTGACTTCAAAAACTTTTCCAGAAATTCACAAAAAAAAAAAAAAACAATTTTCATGTATGAGTGCATCTAAATTATTAAAAAGTCATTAGTTTGTCAATTACTCCGTTTTGCGTCAAAAATCAATCACTAAAACATGTATCGGCGGAAAAAAAACTACACGAATTTATTTTAGAGGGATTTTTATTATATTTATGTTTTATACACAAAAATATTCGCTATGCAGTTACTTTTAATCATTTTGTGAGGAGAATTTTATAAGAATCACAATACAACCTCAGCCCCCACTCGCCGAAAAGAATATCGTATACTTTAACACTTCTTTACTCTCTCTCTCTCTCTCTCTCTCTCTCTCTCTCTCTCTCTCTTCTTTCTTTCTTTTTTCACTCTTTCACTTTCTCTTTCTTCTTATTTCTCTTTCTTTTTTTCTCTCTCTCTTTCTTTTTCTCATTCTCTCTCACTTTCTTTTTCTCTCCCTCTTTCTCTTCCAGTCTTTCTCTTTCTCTCTCTCTCTTGCTTTTTATCTCTTTCTGTCTCTCTCTGTCTCTATCTTTCTTTCTTTCTTTCTCTTTTACTCCCGTTATTTCCCTTTCTTTATCTTTCTTCCTTTATCTTTCTTTCTCTCTATCTCTCTTGTTCTTTCCATTTCTCTCTCTCGTTCTTTTCCTCCCTCTTTCTCTCCCTTTCTTTCTCTCTCTCTTTTTATCCCCTTCTTTCTCTTTCTCCCTCTCTCTCTTTCTTTCTTTCTTTCTTTCTCTTTCTGTTTCTCTCTTTTCCTCTCTCTCGTTCTTTTTCTCCCTCTTTCTCTCCCCTTCTTTCTCTCTTTGTCTCTCTCTCTCTCTTTCTTCCTTTCTTTCTTTCTCTTTGTCTCCCCTTCTTTCTCTCTGTCTCTCTCTCTTTCTTCCTTTCTTTCTCTCTTTCTCTTTGTCTCCCCTTCTTTCTTTTTCATTTTCTTTCTTTCTTTCTTTCTTTCTTTCTTTCTTTCTTTCTATCTTTCTCTCACTCTCTCTTTATCTCCCATTCTTTCTCTTTCTCTTCCTTGTCTCTCTCTATCTATATCTGAATCTTTCTCTCTCTATTTCTTTCTTTCTTTCTTTCTTTCTTTCTTTCTTTCACTCTTCTTCGTTCTCTTTCTCTCCCCTTCTTTCTCTTTCTCTATCTCTTTCTTTTCAACTTTCTCTCTTTCTTTTCCTCTTTCTCTCTCTCTCTCTCTCTTTTCTTCTTTCTTTTCTCAGTCTTTCTCTTCTTCTTTCTCTTTTCACTCTGTCTTTCATTTTCTCTCTCTCTTTCTCTTACTGTTTTTCTCTTTCCTTCTCTCTCTCTCTCTCTCTTTCCTTTTTCTCTTTTTCTCTTTCTCTCTGTCTCTCTCTTTCTGAAGTTTCAATTTATATTATGGTCTTTTTCTTAAGCTTAAAGCAAATACATCTTTGAGATAACCACTTTGTCTTTTTGACAGTTTTCGCATGTGCTCTCTACGTACAACATTTTTATCGCGAAAACTTTATTAATGTATGAGGTTTATTTTTTGGAACTCGCAATGAAATTTCGCTCTGGGCCCATCAATGAAGTTTCGGGCCGGGCCCCACAAAATTTCCATCCGGCGCTGCAAGTACATTACGCATACAATGCTCAGTGTGAAAAGATCCTGTGTAAAAGAATGGTGTGCATAACAAATCAAGTTAATAGTATTGCACTTTTTCTCAGGCACCAAGCATTAATTAATTATTGTTAGTCCACCTTTTACGAAGTCTTTAATAAGCGCAACATTTTGAAATTGACTGGTCATGAAAACCTTATAAATTCGATCACGGTGATATAAAAATAAGGCCAAAGCCTAAGCCTAGGACCTATTATTTAATGCTTTGTGCTAGTGCAAAAAAATAACACAAATAACTTGATTTTATATGAAAACCTTATGAATATGAGCACGGCGGATTAAAAATTGATTAAAGGCATAGGTCTATGGTCCAATTAATTAATCTTTTGCTCCTGAGTAAAAACGCAGTATTTACACCCTGACTTGTTATGAAAATCTTATGAATACTAGCAAAGCGGATAAAAACAGACTGCTAAAGAAACCCACGCTAAGGACATGGAAACATAGTGTTTTGTGACGGAATGAAAGTACAATATGGCTTGTTACGTTAACGTTGTGAATATGAGCATGGCGGATTAGTTGTCAGTTTGCTGAATATAATGACTTCAGTGTGGGATTAACCTCAAATAATGGCCACACGACGAGTAGGAATGATCGCCCGATGATGACCACCAAGAGGCAAGACCTCTAGCTCACAGTAAGTGCTAGGAAAAGGCCTAGTGTTACCAGTTTCTAACTCCTGGAATCAATTCGAGCTGCTTCTGGTGTCACAGTACACTGAAGAGCAATTGAATTAGAGACAGCTGGCGTTGTGGGCGTCCCTGTAAACGGAAACGACATGACGTATGCAGCAATCCGACAATATAAGGAGTGATGCGACGGGAATCAGTAAGAGTCGGACGCAGTATGGGTAAGACGAAGGATCTAAGCGCATTTGATCGTGGGCAAATTGTCGCGGCCCGACGAATGGGTCACTCCATATCGGAAGTCGTGCAAGAACTGGGATTTTCACGAGCCACTGTACCACGGGTGCACCGTGAGTACATCGAATCCGGTAAAACCATCTTTGCAAGGGCCAACTACTATGGACAACAGCGTGTGCATGAGCGGGGTCATCGTCGGCTAGCTCGCATTGTCACAGCGGATAGACGGGCCATAGTGCAAGAAATCACTCGGCAATTTAACGCTGGTGCACAAAAACCTGTAAGCAGCCACACCATCTAGAACCATCTCCTCGCTATGGGGTACAGAAGCCATCGTCCCACGAGGGTACCGCTGCTGACCGCACATCACAGGGTGCAAAGATTAGCATGGGCGCGTGAACATCGCCACTGGACCCTAGATATGTGGGGAAATGTTTCCTGGACTGATGAGTCGAGATTCACGTTGGTACATGCGGATGACAGGATACGAGTACGGTGCAAACCACATGAAGCGATGGATCCTTCTTGACAGCAGGGTACTCTTCAAGCTGGTGGGGTGACATTCTTGTCTGGGGACTGTTTACGTGGACTGAAATAGGACACCTGGTACGTGTGACATCGTCCCTCACAGGTCAACGTTACCGGGATATCCTGGACGACCATTTGCTCCCGTTTGTGCGTCTTCAACATCCCACTGGGGACCACACCCTGCAACAAAACAATGCACCCGTGCCATCGCTCCGAAATCGTATCCGAATAGTTGGATGAACACTCCACCGACGTGGCCTCGCTTCCTTGGCCAGCTAGGTCACCTGACCTCAATCCCGTCGAGCACATCTGCGATGCCATCGTGAGAGATGTTTGAGACACTGACCCCCTGCATCAAATCTTCGTGAACTGTGGGAGGTTGTTCAGGGGTCGTGGATCTGTATGCCTTCCCAACGCTTCCGGTGTCTTGTCGAGTCCATGCCGAGACGAATCGCCGCCGTCATCAGGGCGAAACGTGGTGCTACACGTTATTAGACAGGTATCTCTAATTCAATTGCTCTTCAGTGTACGTTCTCAAACGGTACGAAACCGTCTTCACGAGGACGGACTAAAGGGTAAGAAGGCCGCCGAGATGTATAGCATTGATATCAGTCACCATCGTCAAAGATGTTCCT
Source organism: Macrothele yani (assembly GCA_039090855.1). Taxonomy (NCBI): domain Eukaryota; kingdom Metazoa; phylum Arthropoda; class Arachnida; order Araneae; family Macrothelidae; genus Macrothele; species Macrothele yani. Next base: position 26,807,083 of record CM077000.1, read on the forward strand.
GGAGCCAAGAGTACATATCATGGAATAAAGAGTGGCATCTTGTACTTTTCACAGACGAATCCAATTTCGCCTTTTATCCTGATACCCGAAGATGACACGAATGGAGGAAATCCTGCACACGAATACTACCACACTATGTGCAGCTCAACCACCCTTACAAGTGGCGGTCAGTTCTGCTCTGGAGAGGAGTGTGTTTTAATGGCCTCACTTCTTTGTTTGTTTGTGAAGGCAAAACAAATGTCTCAGTGTACGAAAATGAGATCACTGTGCACATTGCGACACTGTTTAACCCTGCTGTTGCACATGCATTCCGTTTCTTTTTATGACAATGCAACCAATCACCGTGCCTGTAGCAGGCTCCAGCAGCTGAAGAATCATGGGATTGAATCGTTACAGATGCCTTAGAGGTTTTGCGACCTCAATCCTATTGGTATCGTTTGGGACGCTGAATAGAGACGTATAGATAACCACGTTTCATACCCCAATACAAGTGCATTGGAAAACCTCCGTTACGTGTTGCCTGGAATATGGAAAAAGCTGCCCCAGACGCTCATCACTAACGTCCTTGCACGTATGCCTCGTAAGTGTGAAGAAATTCTTCCATACAGAAGTGGTGTTACCGGATAAAGAAATTCTCATAAAGGTGTGGAGATATAAAAAAATAAATGCATCGCTCTTAACCACGTTCTAGAAACACACAGCAACCGAGAAATTGTTTTTCAGCCGCCGCTGTGGAATTGAACCAACAGAACTCTCGATATCTAGCCGAGTGCGTTACATATACGCCACGGTGGTCAACCATCCACGGTGCTATGTGTATTTTTTAAGTCAGCTTCTGACATCATAAATCCGTAAGATGGGCTCAGCTACTGAGACGTCTCCATCTGGTGGGCATTAACGGCACTGGCTATATACAGTATATAGTATAGCAGTTAAATCCAAAGGGCGAGATCCAAGTTGAAAATACTCCAAATACGTGGCGACAGTAAATAAATAAATACATCGCTCTTAACCACGTTCTAGAAACACACAGCAACCGAAAAATTGTTTTTCAGCCGCCACTGTGGAATTGAACCAACAGAACTTTCGATATCATAGTGTTGCGAGATATCATAGTGGTTCCCCGAATTTACGATTTTGTCTGTATTAGCGAAGTTGCTCGAATATACATGCCCTTGTGTGGCTCTAAGAAATATCTTGATTCTTTTCAATACGGAAAAACTTCTTTCGGCGGTTGCAGTTGTTGATTAACAGTTTAATATTAGATCTGCTAATCTGTACACCTCAATATATGTCCAATTATTCAAATTTATGTAACAAGTAATGTTTCTTACTGATTTGTTTTGTATTCGTCAGGGGAATTAAACACCTTCAGTTCATTTTTTAATCGAGCTGTATCAAAATTTGAAGTATAGAGTTCTTTAAGCTCTGATAGTAGATGTTCAGGGAAGCTTTCACAAAATTTATCAAAACAGTTCGAATCCAACAAAGCCACGAATTTAAGATATAACATCACTGATTTTAATTCATTGACCCTTCACTCAAACTGAAACAACTCTCGCAAAACACGCGCTGTTAAAGACGGAGCATGGAGGAACTGAGGTAGTCCGAAGTCTTCTCTTTTCTGCGGAAACCATTGCGCAAAGCAATAGTCCACTCACCTCCACATACTCATTCATGTTGTCATGGAAACGCTAGCAGGTGATCGATCGAAGTTCTTCGCATCAGAACAGCGAAGGCTCTGGAAGACCTGCTTGCGTTATGCCTTTGGACTGCTCGCCAGACTGATTCTCATAATCGAAAGAAGGGAATCCACTCGTGTTTTTTTCGCACCGAAAGCATCGACATATCTTAATACCATTGAAAGTTGACTTTTATTTGTGTATATTCAATTGACTTTTATTTGTGTATGTTCAATTGACTTTTATTTGTGTATATTTTATTGACTTTTATTTCTGTATATTTTATTGACTTTTATTTGTGTATATTTTATTGACTTTTATTTGTGTATATTTAATTGACTTTTATTTGTGTATATTTAATCGACTTTTATTTGTGTATATTTAATTGACTTTTATTTGTGTATATTTAATTGACTTTTATTTGTGTATATTTAATTGACTTTTATTTGTGTATGTTCAATTGACTTTTATTTGTGTATATTTTATTGACTTTTATTTGTGTATATTTTATTGACTTTTATTTCTGTATATTTTATTGACTTTTATTTCTGTATATTTTATTGACTTTTATTTGTGTATATTTTATTGACTTTTATTTCTGTATATTTTATTGACTTTTATTTCTGTATATTTAATTGACTTTTATTTGTGTATATTTAATTGACTTTTATTTGTGTATATTTAATTGACTTTTATTTGTGTATATTTAATTGACTTTTATTTGTGTATATTTAATTGACTTTTATTTGTGTATATTTAATTGACTTTTATTTGTGTATATTTAATTGACTTTTATTTGTGTATGTTTAATTGACTTTTATTTGTACATTAACTGGGCTTCGCAGCTAGCCTAGCAAGCCTCGAATATACGCCATTGGAAAATACGTAGAATTACATGAAATAAAACACAAGACTTATTACTTGGCAAAGTACAGATTATAATTTAAAGTTTAATATATTGAGAAATGGCACACTTTGAACTGGATGGGCGGCAGGGTGGACAAGACAAATTTCAGGGTGGGCTCAAGCTCACTTTCGCACCCCCTTGGCGACGTCCCTGCTATCAGAGCGTTGAACTTTGAACGGGATTTTGTCAAACCTCACCCCAAAAGCGTCTTCCTATTGTTAGGTCCACCTCCTGTTACTCATTTGTTCTGTTCTATTCCGTTTTTCAAAAACCGGAAGTGCAATTTTTGAATGACCATAAAAACAGTTTCCTATTATAATGGAAGTATGAGTAAGTAAACACTGCGTAGTATTCCAGTGGGAGTAGGGAGTTTTTGAACTAAAAGGGGCAAATTTTCAATTGTCGCCCTTCCAGTTAAGGAACGTTTGTTTCAGACAAAGCGTTGTACAATAAGAGTATTCTCTGCTTAAGGTACGAATGAAAAGGTAACTAAGTGCTACACTAAGACGATTAAGAAAAACAGATGTAAGTTTTATCCAATAACTACTAATGTTGAACAGATTTCAGTGGAAATTCTTTTTGACATGTTAAAGAAAGAATTATGATTTACGCATTCAGGGTGTTCATAATCTAAACGAAAGAAATTATCGTTAGGCTTTTAATTATTTTGTTGTCGTCGACAATACTAATTATTTTAAAAGATTAATCACCTTTGAAATGCCTAGCTGTGTAGAGAGTTATTCGTCCAATTTGACATGTGCTGCCATCTAGAATTTATTTTATGAAACTATTTGCAGTTCAGTGTTTATTTTTGCAGCCACACTACGTTTGAGATCTAAGTATAGTAAACAAAACGTTTCGTTTTCTTGACGGCTGTGAGGTTAACAACACCCATTCTGTTCAGAATTCATATTTCGCGATGACGGAAGCTATTGTTTTTGACAGTCATTTAAAAAAAAACGGGAGCACGGGACGTATGTAGAGAACCGCAAGAGTTTACGTAGAATTCTGTCGAGTTAGAGAAATGAAAATGTTTTAACTTGTTTAAAAAAATGAAACATCTATTGAAAGCGTATAATAGGTTTACAAAACCTTTACAATGTATTATAATATTTGAATAAACATACATTTAAGAATGGTTTTCATCGTGCTTTTTTCTTTTCTTTTTTTTTTTTTTTTGTGAAATTGTGAACTTAGGTTTTTATTTTTTTTAATAAATTAATTTCATATTTTCAGATGGGGTCAAAGCAATTTCCTTCGAATTCTCAGGCGTTCGCTTTTTCTCAGCTTTTGTGGTTTCATTCACGTTCCGCAACAGTTTCCAGGGTATCTTTAATTTCTGAAAATTTTTATAAATTAAAAATTCATTTCTAAAATTCTATGGCCAACAAGCAGTCGCCCGTCTCTATTTTTTAAATGAAATCACCCGTCCTTTATTTAAATGCAATCGCCCGTGCGATATTTAAATGTTTTTGAGATCAGATCATATGTAGAGGATTTTAGGAAGGGACTGTCCGACCCCAGGTCTTAAACAACCCTTAGAAATAGGAAGCTAGGAGATTTGGGCTAGAGTGCCCCATAGGAAAGTCACACGGAAGCGAAGTAGAAAGGGGGAGGAAGACGCCCTTATTTATTACCGGGGGGCCAGTACCCGGGATCCGACGGCTTAACGTGCCCATCCGACGCACGGCGATATTTAGTGGTTCGAGCGTTCGTACATACCTGGGATCCAACCCGAGGTCTTCTCCGTGGCAGGCACGAACGTTGACCACTTGGCCACCTGCGGCCCATTATATTTAAATGCAATCTCCCGTGCGATATTTAAATGGAATCGCCCGCGCGATATTTAAATACAATCGCCCATCCAATTACGTCATCCGCTTTCGTTTTTACGCTTTCCAACCGTAATTTGAAGATTCGTATATGCTCCAGCTTTGTTCGTCTGCGTCTGTTTGTCTGTCAGCACGATAACGCGCGTAAAAATGGTTCGATGTCGATGAAATTTTAGTATGTGGTAAGGAACCACCTGGGGGCGAACTGTATTAAAACTGGGTGAAAAGGGGTCAAAGGTCAGGACAATGAAGCGGAATCCATTCCATTGCCCTTATGCGTCATAACTTGCGTAAAAATGCTTTGATTTCGATTAAATTTTAGTATGTCGTTGGGGACCACGTAGAGACGAACCCCCTTGAAAATGCGTGAAATGGGGTCTAAGTTCAGAACATAGGTGCGAGATCCATTCCATTGCTTTTATACGTCATAACTTGACTAAAAATGCTTCGATTGAGACAAAACGTTATCATGTTGTTCCGGAAGTATACTGAACCAGTTCTGTTAAATATCATCTAAATCGGGTCAACCGTCAGGACACGTGGGCGAGATTTGTTCTACAGCTATTATCCTCATAACATAATTAAAAATGCTTCTATTGCGACAAAACTGTAGTATGTTGTTCCGGAAGAATACTAAACCAATTCTGTTTAATATCGTTGAAATGGGGTCAAAGGTAAGAACACTGGAGCGAGATTTATTCCACAGCCATTATCCTCACAATTTGAGTAATGACTTGAGTAATGATTTCTGGTATGTTGGAAAGCGCATCGTAATCAACGCTTTGCATGATTTTACTAACTTGTTTACGCCTTCCAACCAAAGGTTGAAGAAGCGTATGTGTTCCAGCTTTGTACGTCTGTCTGTTCGTCCGTCTGTCCGCACGATAACTCACGTAGAAATGGTTCGATTTGGATGAAATTTTAGTATGTGGCAGGGGACTACCTGAGGACGAACCCTATTGTAAATGGGGGAAATGCGTTCGAAGGTCAGGGCATAAGAGCGGGATCCATTCCATTCCACTTATGTGTCATAACTTACGTAAAAATGCTTCGATTGCGACAAAGCTTTGTCATGTTGTTCCGGAGGTATACTGAACCGGTCCTGTTAAATATCATCGAAATGGGGTCACAGGTCAGGGCACAAGAGCAATATCTATTGCACAGCCATTATCCCCATATTTTGAGTAATGATTTCTGGTATGTTGGAAAGCGTATCATAATCAATGCATTGCATAATTTTACCTACTCGTTAGATTAAGGTGTGCAGAACTTTTGTTATGGCCTGTATACGTCAGTCCGTCTTTGTGGACACCATTTGTCTGCAAAAATTATCATTTGTCTAATTACGGCATAAATAATTCCTTCTAGGGAGTTTATTCAACATTCATGCAAAATAATCATTGGCAAAGGATCATTCAAATGAATTATCCAATTTCCAACTGTCATTATGCTAAGTGTGTAAATCATTAGATGCATGATCCGGTATTTGCAACCAAAATATTTTCTATGTCTTGGCTCTTTTTGGCCAGTTGCCCAAAAGAGTGTGAGGTCTAACACCATTCATCTTTCAGGATGAATGATTTGTGACGACGTGGCTCGTGGCAAATGATTGACTAACACCATCCCAATGAACGACATTTGCGCATCATTCCCATTAAATTTCACCATCATTTTCTACAATTCTCGAAATTACTTTTCTTATGGGAGATTCGTTTCCGAAAATATAGGGGGCGTAAAAAAAGTTAGAAGTGGTACAACTTGAATGCGTGTCGCAGCAATGGCGGATTGAATGATCTTTCGCAGGATGAGAACGAATTATTCACCATTAACAGTGCAGAGTCATCCGTTATCAACGAATCGTTAACGAATTTTTGATCCCTATTCTGCTCGTATCAATTGGATTGAAAAGTCCTTTCTGCATCAGAAAGTTCGAACTGTAAGATAATCTTTGCATTTTGGTTTTTTCGATTCATTACTTCGCCGCTAGAGGGAGTATAAGCAGATGCCATCAAAATCAAAATAGGTACACTGCAGAGCAATTGAATTAGAGACAGCTGGCGATATGCAAATGTGGCCCTGTGGGAGGCCTTGTAAACGGGAACGACATGACGTATGCAGCAATCCGACAATATAAGGAGTGATGCGACGGGAATCAGTAAGAGTCGGACGCAGTATGGGTAAGACGAAGGATCCAAGCGCATTCGATCGTGGGCAAATTGTCGGGGCCCGACGAATGGAAGTCGTGCAGGCACTGGGATTTTCACGAGCCACTATGTTACGGATGCACCGTGAGTAACTCGAATCCGGTAAAACCATCCCTGTAAGGGCCAACTGCTGTGGACAACAGCGTGTGAATGAGCGGGGTCATCGTCGGTTAGCTCGCATTGTAACAGCTGATAGACGGGCCACAGTGCAAGAAATCACTCTGCAATTTGACGCTGATGCACAAAAACGTGTAAGCAGCCACACCATCCAGAACCATCTCCTCACTATGGGGTACAGCAGCCATCGTCCCACAAGGGTACCGCTGCTGACCGCACATCACAGGGTGCAAAGATTAGCATTGGCATGGGAACATCGCCACTGGACCCTAGACATGTGGAAAAATGTTGCCTTTATTGATGAGTCGAGATTCACGGTGGTACATGCGGATGGCAGGATACGAGTACGGCGCAAACCACATGAAGCGATGGATCCTTCTTGCCAGCAGGGTACTCTTCAAGCTGGTGGGGGTGGCATTCTCGTCTGGGGACTGTATACTTGGGATGAAATGGGAACCCTGTTACGTGTGACATCGTCCCTCACAGGTCAACGTTACCGGGATATCCTGGGCGGCCCTTTTGCCCCCGTTTGTGCGTCTTCAACATCCCACTTGGGACCTCATCCTGCAAAAAGACAATGCAGCTCCCGAATTGGATCCGAATGGTTGGATGAACACTCCACCGACGTGACCTCGCTTCCTTGACCAGCTAGGTCACCTGACTTCAATCCAATCGAGCACATCTGGGATGCCATCGAGTGAGATGTTCGAGGCTCTGACCCTCCTCCATCAAATCTTCGTGAACTGTGGGAGCTTGTTCAGGGGTCGTGGATCCGTATGGCTTCCCAACGCTTCCGGTGTCTTGTCGAGTCCAAGCCGAGACAAATCTCCGCCGTCATCAGGGCGAAAGGTGGTGCGACACGTTACTGGACAGGTATCTCTAATTCAATTGCTATTCAGTGTATATACTTCTCTGTGAACTTCCCGTGAGCCACTATTTCGTCTCCAGGGGCGCTCATTTCTCTAGGCTGGGAGTGGTCAACATGCAATGGCTCATGAGTGTATGCTTCCTATCTTCAACGCAAACATCAATTTCATAAAAATGACACCAGTTTGTCTATGATGTATATGTCAAATGTTTTTTTTTATCAACGTTCAGGGGTCTTCTCGTAATCTTTCAACGTAATTCTGTATCAGAATAAATCACTTTTGTCTCTACAACTCCACGTTAATATATTCAGTGTTACTATTTTATCTTGCTGTGACTCACATTAAGTGTTGCAAAATTGTGAAAGCTGTTCCGGAAAGTGAGAACACTTTTAAACTGTATCTATTTACGAAAACAGGAACAGTAAAGGACGGTAAAATAGAGACATGCGTCACGAAAGGATTTTCGGATTTTGAAGGAATTATGATTATCGACGGGAAGAGGCAAGAGCCACAGCAATCGTGGGACTACTTAGAGGAAGTGTAGCGGCAAAGGCCCAAATCACATACACACACATACACACCGCTTTCAGAAAATGAAAAAAACACTGGCTGAAAAGATCGAGGTGAAGACCAATGCCTTTCGGAACAAAAGACGACACCTAAATTAATGACAGACTGCAACTAGAGAGCACAAAGAAATGTTTCCGAGCAGCTGTGGCTCTCGCCAATACCGCCGTGGCTCATGCAAATTCCGCCGTGGCCCTTGCAAATTCCACCGAGGCCCTTGCAAATTCCACTGTGGCCTTTTCCAATGCCGCCGTGGCCCATGCAAATTCCGCCGTGGCGCTTGCCGATACACATGTGGCCCTTGCCAATGCCGCCGTGGCCCTTGCCAATGCCGCCGTGGCCCTTGCCAATTCCGCCGTGGCCTTTTCAAACGCCGCCGTGGCCCTTGCTAATGCCGCCGTGGCCTTTCCAAATACCGCCGTGGCGTTTGCCAATGTCGCTGTGGCTCTTGCCATTGCCTCCGTCGCCCTTGCAAATGACGCCGTGGCCCTTGCAATTGCCACCGTCGCACATGCAATTTCCGCCGTGGCACTTGCAAATTTCGCCGTGGCCTATACCAATGCCGCTGTGGCCCTTGCAAATGCCGTCGTGTTCCAAAATGCCGTCGTGTCCCAAAATGCCTTCATGGCCCTTGCTGATGGACCTAAGTAGTCGGCGGCCCATTCAAGTGCCTATGTTCTCCCACCCTCACTGACAATTCCGTCTATAATTGGTACAAGAGCCCAATGAGTAAGAGCCCTGAATGATATTGATCGAGTCAGTTGGTCCGATGAGTCCAGGTTCAATCTCATCTGCCGACGGATGAGTCCTTTTTAAAGCAGTGAGGTTGAACAACTTCAACCAGATTGCACTGTTGGACGAGAACAGGTAGCTTACGGTGATAACGTCTCTGAGTATCTCATCCCCTTCGTATACCCTCTGACCTCCTGATCACATCTCAGAACTGCCACAAACCAAGAGTTACAATCCATGCTGACCGTGCTCCAGGTTGGCAGGGAACTATTTAAGAAAGACAACGCCCTATGTAACAAGCAGTGGCGTGTCTTAGGTCCGACACTTGGGCTATCTCATCCGCTCCCCCCCTCCCCTCAAAGTACTGTTTTTTTTATTATGAAGTTTATTTTTTAATTGGTAAGTAATAGAAGTAACATTTTTTTTTCTAAATGTTGCGTACATGCTCTTGCTAACATGATACCAAATAATTATGAGGATAAGGATTTGAACACTTATTTGTACATGAACTCCATTCTTCTTTCCTTTTGTGCGAAGTGTTACGTGTTCATAAAGATGTTTCTTCAGAGTACTTTTTCATATTTAAAAATAATGTTTTTCTCTACTAACAATCCAGGCAAGCTGTTCGAATGTATATGTCCTTGTGCGGCTCTTAGATATATCTTGATTTTTTTAAAACGGAAAAACTCCTTTCGGCACTAGCAGTTGTTGATGAACAGTTTAATAATACACTGGCGGAAAGTGAAAAAATAACACCAAGAAGGAATTGGCGGACGACCATGAAATTTACATATGTTATTGGGGTCGAGTTTACGTAGGTGTGATGTTAATTTCGGGACCACCCGGTGAGCGCTTACACCACAGCACGACATAATATGCAAATTATCGTCGGTGGTGTTTAAGGAGTACGGCAAAGTGAATGTAATCAGTCGTCGGCGTACGGACACGTGCGAAGACCCTGAAGAAGCTGCAATGCCTGGACATGGAAGACATGTACCATGTCGGACTTTGAGCAAGGTCGTCTAGTCGGACTCCGCGAGGCCGAGTGGTCGTATCGTCGTATTGCGGAGCGAATTGGACGGAAAGTATCGGTGGTGGTACGATGGTGGCGTATATGGTCCGAGGAGACTTGGAACCGGGAGTCACAGACGGACTGATGAGCGGACCGATCGACGCATAAGAAGAGCGGCGTTGTCAAGCAGAACATCCACTGCGACGCAAATCCGAGCTGCCATTGCACCTGAGGGGACTGTGCGAACAATCCGCAACCGTCTACCGGATGCAGGACTACGTGCACGGGTGCCTCTGGCATGTGTACCTCTGACTCCAGCCCACCGTCAGGAACGGATGCAGTGTTGTCGTCAACGTCTGCACTGGAGAACGCAATGGCTATCTGTCGTGTTCAGCGATGAAAGCAGATCCTGCTTGGGAGCCTCCGATGGCCGTATGCGTGTTCGCAGACGCACAGGGCAGCGTCTCCACCCTTCTTGCATCCGCCTGCGACACACAGGGCCTACACCTAGTCTCCTGGTGTGGCGAGTGATCAGGGCCTACACCTGGTCTCCTGGTGTGGCGAGTGATCAGGGCCTACACTGCTCTCCTGGTGTGGCGAGTGATCAGGGCGTACACCTGCTCTCCTGGTGTGGCGAGTGATCAGGGCGTACACCTGCTCTCCTGGTGTGGCGAGTGATCAGCGAACCGTATGACGCTCTAGGATGGAAAAAAGATCACCCTGGTTACTATGTTGTCTCGAGACATTGAAACGGCGGACGTCGGGGCTAAGGCAGAAGCGTGCAACATGGTTGCATTCGTCCCGACTCGCATGTCTGATACGACACCATGGCAACCTTGCCGACGATTCGCTGCGATGAGTGACAGTTATTGCAACGACCAGCGGAAGCCCAAGCCTGAGTCAGCCAATCTGATATTCACAGTCCGTGTCAATAAATGTCCAGCGCTATCTATTGGTTTCGAATGTCGTCTGCTGTGGACTGAAGCGCTGTTATTTCTCGCCGTCGAATGCGGCGATAAAGGCGTTTGGATGCCCACCTACACCAGTTCCACTAGGGCGACACAAGTTTCCTTCCTCACCAGCAACTGTCGCAACATTCGGCCAACACCTGTTGAATCCCGCCGCGATGTGAGGCAAGAGTAAACCAGCAGTGCGTAGTCCAATGAACAAGCCACCAGTAAAAGTGTTTTTTGTGATGATAGGCTTCCCGATAACGTTGACTAGGCATTCATACCCCATACACGTGTTTTCACCACCGAGATTAATCTGATCCCAAGTAGCACAAAAACGTTTGTAAAACGTTTTAAAACCAGTTCGGCGAGACGTTGAAAAAACGTCACAATATTACGTTTATAAAACGCTAATACGTCTCGTTGATTCAATGGTTTTTCAACCGTTGTTATAACGTTGTAGCACTGTTTTTAGGAAGTTTAAATGACGTTACTTAAACGTTATATTCCTTTCATTATGCCGTTTAGAAACGGTTTTAACAACCGTTTAGCAACGTTTAAATGACGTTATTTAACCGTCATATTCCTTCCCTTATTACGTTGAGAAACGGTTTTAACAACCGTTTAGCAACGTTTGAATGACGTTATTTAAACGTCATATTCCTTTAAACGTCATATTCCTTCCATTATGACGTGGAGAAACGTTTTTAAGAACGTTTATAACGAAGTAAATTTCTCCGTCATTTTTATCCGCGCCAGGATTCGAACCCGGGTCCCCTCATTCCGGAATAAGTTGCTCTACCAATTGAGCTACGCGGACTTTTATTCTGATTCCTATCTGCCTTTATGTCGTGTGCGTCCTTGTGGCAGGTACGTCACATCTCCTAGTACGTTACATCATCTCCCCTTCATTTTTTTTTTTTTTTCGAAGTGCTGGAGAAGGGATTTTCTTATTTTTCCTATCTCGCGGTGTGGAAATAACATCACACCAATGCGAGATTTTGAACGGTCGGGTCATCCGGATAGTTCGGGTGCCATTATAACGAAGTAAATTTCTCCGTCATTTTTGGTCTACGCCGGGATTCGAACCCGAGGCCGCTTATTCCGGAACAAGTTGCTCTACCAATTGAGCTACGCGGACTTTTATTCTGATTCCTATCTGCCTTTATGTCGTGTGCGTCCTTCTGGCAGGTACGTCACATCTCCTAGTACGTTACACGTTTAGCAACGTTTAAATGACGTTATTTAAACGTCATATTCCCTCTTCATTACGTTGAGAAACGGTTTTAAAACCGTTTAGCGACGTTTTATTTTCGATTTTACAAAGTAGTTTTCCTTTCTGTATTACGTTTAGTAAAGGTAACAGCAACGGTTAATCAACGTCTAAATTTCCTCTATTAAACGTTGCTGTCCTTTGTGTATTACGTCAAACGTCGCAAAAAACGTTACCACAACGTTTTATCGAAGGCTATATTCCAGTTTCAAGACTTTTTTTTTTTTTTGGCTTTACGTGTGCCGTTGAAAAACGTTGGAACAACCTTTCTATTTCGTTCTTGGGTCATTCTGTATCGACTCAACACGACTTGACTTGACTTGACCATCTCAGATTTTAATGAAATTTGGTACATAGGTGGCCTCTATATAGATTAAGAAAAATACTAAATTTCATCGTCATATATCGACCGGTTTTGAAAATACAGCTATAAAAAGTATGAAAAACACCCCAAAATCGGAAGATTGATGGGTTTTTAAATTGTGATTGCAGCTCCCCTAATTAAGATAGAGAGATGGGAAAGGTATCATTTTGTAGTATTGTTTATGCTATTTTTTTTATGTACAACACCATAGGGGTTAATATTAAAAAAAAACTCAAATTTTAAAATTAAAATTAAAATTTCGAATTTTTCAAAATGTGACACTCCAAAAAATTCGAATTTTTTTTAAAACAATCTTTATATGTTTGGCATTTGATTACATGAGTTTTAACTTGGGATGATAATGGATTTACTTAAAAAGCTATATTCAAATTTAGCCTAACACAAGAGTTTAATAAAAAAAAATAAAAAAACATGCAATCTGAAAATAAATTTGAGCTAAATCTTTAAAAAGTTTCATTAATAACAATAGATATAGTATTTTTGTTATTTAAAACCATTTATTTAAACAATGTTTTATTTTTAATTAATTTGTTAAAAATCTGAGACTACATGGGTATAAAAATTTTATTAATTTCATTATTCAGAATTTGTAATAATTCCCAATACAATATAAAAAAATAAAGACCGTGCAGTTATACTGTAGGCTACATTTTGTTTCGGACAAAACTCCGCATGTTTCGACTTAAACTGATTCTGTTGTTTAGATCATTGGTAACAAGACCCAACAAGCAGCAACTTGCATTCCTACCTTGCAGACCTCAGTCTGCTTTAGGTTTTGATCGTGATCAGATGTGTTTCTCAGTCTGCTTTAGGTTTTGATCGTGATCAGATGTGTTTTTCAGTGTACTTTAGGTTTTGATGGTGATCATATGTGTTTCTTGCAGTGAAAGTGATATGTGTTTGAAAACTTTTGTGGTTGAAAACTTTTGTGGTTGAAAACTTTAAATTGAATAAAGTACATCCTTTTCAGTTTTGAAACTAGACTTTTATAAATTGAAGCTGTGCAGGATTTTTTTAGGAAAAATAAAAAGAACAGGTAATGGGAGGCAATTATTTTACTATTTGAATTTTACATTTTATGCACAAATAATCAACAATGGAAAGTACAAGATATGCATTAATACAATGTTTCAATCCATATAGAAATGTGACAGACTGGATGTTGGAAAATTTTGATGACTTATCAAAGGAGACTAAAATTTGTGATTCTTGCAGAAAGCAGCTGAAAATTTAATAATTAGTCAAGAAGCAAATGAAACCTGTGCTGATGAGAAAATGGACGAAAATTTTGCATCTATGTCAAAAGTAATTGAAACACTGAATACTTCGCTCCATGAATTGGGTGAATCAGCTGTCAATAAGAAAAAGCTAAAATCTAAATGTTATGCTTCAACTAAAATTCAAAAAATCAGTTCTGCTATGAAACGGAAGCTTTTTACAAATATTCAAGAATCATCTGATGACGAGGATGAAATACTTCACGACTCTCTTATGGACGATCTTAAAAGTAATTTTTCTAACTGCACTAGAGATAAACAGTTGATGATTTTGACTTGCTTACCAGAGTCATGGAGTGTTAGGAAACTCATGGAAGAATTCAATGCTCCTAATTATATAATAAGACAATAAAAAAAATTTCTGAAGGAGAAAGGAATTTTGGAAAGCCTTAATAGAAAACCAGGTAAGTCTCTCTCTTCTGAAGTAGTTGTAGTACGATCGTTTTACCAAAGTGATGAAATTTGTCGGGTTTTACCTGGAATGAAAGATTGTGTTTCTGTTAGGACTGAAAACGGAGATAAAGTTTAATTGTCAAACAGGCTGATTTTATGTTATTTGACAATTTGCAAGCACGAAAGTCAGTTTTTCCAAATTCGCAGAGCTCAGACCAAAAACCCGTGTCCTGGTAGGGTCTAGTGGTACTCATACGGTATGTGTTTGCCCCCCACACCAAAATGTAAAACTGATGATGGAAAATGCAAGAATTGGTTCACTAACGAATGGACAATTGTCTTCCTACAAACATTGTCTTGCAAGAGTATTATGCAACCCTACTTCCATAGATTGTCATTTGGGGAAGTGTCCCACCTGTTCTAGGAACACGGTTTTGAGAACTTGGTTGAAAAACTAACTTTTCGCCAATGGATAACAGTTGATAGATGCAACTTGGAGACATTAGAAAAATCAACTTCAAATTTTATTGATTTGTTTTGCGAAAAACTGTCTGCTTTGGTCACACATGACTTCATTGCTAAGCAGCAAAGCTCTTTTATGAATAGTAGTACTAAGGAAAACCTCAAGGACTCAGAATTTCTCATCATTTGTGATTTTGCTAAAAATTATAGTTTTCTTCTTCAAGATGAAGCCCAGAGCTATCACTGGACCAGTGGGCAAGCTACAGTCCACCCATTTGTCATCTATTACAAAACCGAAAAGACTGAACATGCAAGTTTTGTAGTAATTTCTGAATATTTAGAGCACAACACAATTACACTGTACTGCTTCCAAAAAAAAAAAACCCCTTATTAACTTCTTGAAAAGTAAGTTTGGTGACAACAGCGTCAAAAAAATGTACTATTTCTCTGACGGGTCTGCAGCCCAGTGCAAAAATCGGAAATTTTTTCACAAACTTTTATGTTTCCATCAAGATGACCTCAACATTGATGCTGAATGGCATTTTTCAGCAACAGCACATGGGAAGGGGCCATGTGATGGCGTTGGTGGAACGGTGAAAAGGTTAGCTGCCCAAGCCAGCTTACAACGCCCTTACGAGAATCAAATTCAAACACCATTTCAGTTGTACGAATGGGCAATTCAGAACATTTTTGTGGCAAACTTTACATATGTAAGTCAAGAAAAATACATAGAAACAGACCAATTTTTGGAAAATCGCCTAAGCAAGTCTCTAAAAATGCAAGGTACCCAGAAACTTCATGCTTTTATTCCTATCCCATTGAGTAATTCAAAAATAAAAGTGAAGATAATCTCAGAATCAAACGAGTCAGCTACTGAAAAAAGTATCAGCATTACAAGACAGACTGCAAATAACAGAAATGAGTGGTTACATAACCGTTATCTATGAAAACAACTGGTGGGTAGCGTATGTTCTACCAAAAGAAGAGAGTGAGAATGAAGTTAAGGTCTCATTTTTACATCCAGCTGGTCCATCTACATCCTTTTCCTACCCTAGCCCACAAGATGTATTATAGCTTCCTGTAAGTTACGTCTTGTGTAAAGTAAATCCTTTGACTCCGACAAGAAGACTCTACAATCTCTCTGAAACAGAAATACACCAAACTACTGAAGCTTTTAAAGACTATATCAAGGATCTACACGTGTGATTTCACTTCAAAACAATGATGCAACTTTTTTTAATTTTAGGAGATTCTGTTTAAGTGACGATCTAAGTTTAAGATTAGGAATATAATTTGCATAAATGTAAACAATTCAATGCCATATGTTATTATTTTGATGTGTTTCTTGAGCAGTAATTGAAATTACTTTTTAAAGTCTGTTTATTATTTTTGTATTGAATTGTGAATTATTACAAATTCTGAATAATGAAATTAATAAAATGTTTAAACCCATGTAGTCTCAGATTTTAAACAAATCAATTAAAAATAAAACATTGTTTAAATAAATAGTTTTAAATAACAAAAAAACTATATCTATTGTTATTAATGAAACTTTTTTGAGATTTAACCCAAATTTATTTTCAGTTTACATGTTTTTTTCATTTTTTTCATTAAACTCTTGTGTTAGGCTAAATTTGAATATAGCTTTTTAAGTAAACCCATTATCATCCCAAGTTACAACTCACGTAATCAAATACCAAACATATAGATTGTTTTAAAAAATTCATATTTTTTGGAGTGTCGCATTTTGAAAAATTCAAAATTTTAATTTTAAAATTTAGTTTTTTTTAAATCTTAACCCCTATGGTGTTTTTTGTACATCAAATAAAAGAGCATAAAAATACCACAAAAAGATACCTTTCCCATCTCTCGATCTTAATTAGGGGAGCTGCAATCATAATTTAAAAACATATCAATCTTCTGATTTTTGGGTGTTTTTGGACATTTTATATAGCTGTATTTTCAAAACCGGTGGCTATATGACGATGAAATTTGATATTTTTCTTAATCTATATAGAGGCCACCTATGTACCAAATTTCATTAAAATCTGAGATGGTGAGATAAAAAATGCCTTCAAATTGTGTTGAGTTGATACGGAATCACTCTTCAAATCTTTTACTTTGCATATTACATTGAAAACAAACGTTTCCATAACGTAACAAAACCGTTTAAATGACGTTTCCATAACGTAGCAAAACCGTTTTAGCAGCGTTTGTGCTCCGTAAGAGGGACGTACGGTAATGCTTATCTTAAAGCTGCCATGATAATCTGTTGTATACAGTCTTGTTACCAAGTCTACAAAAATTTCGGGGTAAATAAATGAAGTTCTTAGCTAACCTAAAAAATCGTTTTCATCATATCATAAAATATCATTTTTTTCTTGTTCCTAATAGTTATTTTACTATCACTAATTTTGTTGAAGCTTTATAAGGGCTGACTTTGTTAGAAAAGTAATGTTATAAAAAAGAAAGCATTTCTATCACAGTTACTAGTGCAACACAATCTCTCACCATTATACAGAGTGTCCAAGAATTATTAAACACATTACAAAATTATGTACAAAAAAAACAACTATGAGCATTGTCTGTTTTTCTATGTCACATATTACTAACACAGTTCCTGTATTTTTGCATTGCAGAATTGTTACTCCCAGAATCCGGTAGATGGCGCTAGGTGTGGCCTGATGAGTAATTTATGAGAAATGCGCAATCAGTAGTCATGTCATCCATACAGCAGAAGGCGATGTGTGTGTTATGGTTTGCGGAATTAAAGTCTGTCATTAAAGTTAAAAGACAGTGCCGTTTAGAGTATGGTTGTAATCCTCCGTCAACAAATTCAACTAAGCGGTGAATGAAACAGTTTAAAGAAACTGGCAATGTGGAATATCGTGGAGGAACCGGTAGGCCTAGCGTCAGAGGTGAGATGGTTGATAAAAGGTCACTCTCCAAACTACAAGACCAATTTATTTTTACCACTACGGATAAGGCTAGCAATAATTTTGCAATTATCTGTAAGAAGTTCTATTTTGAATTGTTAACTATGGAACTCAATAATAGAGTAACATACGAGCCCGTAAGTTATTCTACCAAGCAGTTAGAAAATCGGTTTAAGGCATTCTTCAAGAAACTTAAAATTCCACAAACTAGAAGATATGAGCCTGAATTTCCATTTCTTTTTGCAACGGTTAAGTTTCATAAGGATCCTGTGAAGTTCAGGTTCATAGCTAGTGGAGTAAGGAGTCATAAAAAGAAAATAGATCTTGCTTTTGAAGATGTCTTAAAGAAAGTTTTGAAACACATTAGAAACTGTACTAACTTGATGTACAGAGATTTTTGGATAATTAACAATAATGCAGAAGTTATTTCTACTATACTCAAAGTTTGTCCCCTAGATATTAATAGTTATGATTTTGAAAACCTATATACTAATCTGCCTCTATCAGATATAATCACTACCCTTAAAGAGCTGTATGCAGAATTTAAACTTAACCAATTTGTTAATGTAGGAACTTGGAACTCTTATCTCAATTGCTGCATAAAAAATAACCATATCCTATATAATAATACTCTCTATAAGCAAGTGAACGGTATTCCCATGGGAACATCAACATCCACGAATATCGCTAATCTATTCCTGTTCTTTAAGGAATATAAATTCATTCAAAATCACCCCACCTGCTCAGATAACTACCTTTACACTTTTAGATATATTGATGATCTGCTGTGTATCAATAATTCAGAAGTTATAGAGAGTGATTTTGATAATATCTATATTAGCTCTCTTAACTTATGTAAAACCAACCACTGTAATCAGGAACTTGAGTTCCTAGACTTAAGCATTAAGCTCAACAGAGGTAACCCATCTATTAGCCTCTTTGATAAAAGAGTTAATTTTCCTTTCAAAGTAATTAAATATCTACACTGGAATAATAACATATCAACCAAAGTAATTGAGAATGTACTAATTTCTCAGGTCCTAAGAATTTCAAGAATTTGCAGCAACAATTTGGACTTCAATTACCACATTAATATACTATTAGATAGTTTTCTAGAGAACGAAATTCCTTCTTCTTTCATCAAAAGAACTTTAAGAAAAATTATTCTGAATAATAGAGTAAGGTTGGCAGATCTGCTTTAATTTTCTACACAGTTAATAATATGATTCTGACCAATCAAAGCCGTAAGGAAGTTGGCTAGAGGATGCCTATTAACTACATAAAGGAACCTTAGTGCTATGGATATGAAGGTCCTATTAAAACAAAAAACTAAATAATATAAACAAAATCACAAAAAAAAGCTTAAAAATCTGTTTATAAAAGAAAATAAAAACAAATAAAAAAGAAAACTAGTTATTCATCACTAGGATAGCTATACTAAAAATAGTAAAACCAACATTAAAGTTAATAAGATTCTGATTAATCTATAGAAGCTCACTAAGGTGATTTAATACATGCAAAGATTATTAAATACACTACTTGTGTATTTTATAATATTTCTCATGTATTCTGGAGAGTTAATTCTGCTCTTTCTGATCATACAGATCCACAGTCTTAAGTTTATATATTTTTTTCTCTGGTTAAAATCTCCGCGAGTTGGTTTCTTTCTGTATGAGGAGGCCAACAGCCCCACCCACACTGCCCCCCAGCGACTAGGGAGTGGCGGAAGAGGTCAGCCATGTTTTAATCTTGTTAGGAGAAAGTTTCGTCGCACAAGAGGTAAGCTATCTTCCTTGTATTTGGGTTTTGGTCTTATAAGTTCAATGTTTGTACTTCATGTACTTTTTCTCTGTTGTTTTTTTGCTTTTCAGCTTTTAGGCACTGGCTTGTCTGTTAACATTTTTGCGGGTTTTAACTCTTTCTTTTCTTTGTAACTTTGCGCGTCTTTTGGGGAACCTAGGAACAGCAGATGGCTAAGCTTGTTCCTTTTCTTTGCGCTGTATTTTCAAAGTAGTTAAGTACTTAATAACTAATTAATTATGCACTTAAAACACTGCTGAAATACTTTGTACATATTGCAACTAACTGTTTAAGTCATATAACTTTCACAAAGTTTTCTTTAGTTAATTATTGTCTTTAACTTATTCTCGTTTTCGTGCTGTCATAAGTTGTAGAGTAGGGGGTTTTAGACTCAAGTTTTCTTTCAAAAATCTGTTTTTTAAAAATTAATATTTCCTTTTTTAATTGCAATGAAAAAATTTGGATTTCTTTTGCATTGTTTTTCAGGTTTAAATTCTCTCTCAAACGAACTTGGCATTTCGTTATAGCTGAAAATTATTTCTAATTATTATGTCACTCTCACAGCTTGAGTTCTCTTTAATCTTCTTCTCTCTGTTTAATAGTAACAGATGAAGAGCATGGGTCGGGCCAGGAAGGTTCATGGATGCAAGCGAAATTGTTAACTAGTGCTAGGTCATACAACTCTGCGGAGGACATGACATATATATTTTTTTTTTAAAACAATTTTAGGTGGGAATGTTACTTGCATCTATGGCCTTGCAGAAACCCATTTCCAACTAGGTCTTTGTGGAAGTGAGAAAATGTAGAGTTTTTGCTGGTCCTTGATAAAGCCAAGGCTCAGTATTCTCGACACCTTCTACATTCAGTTGTTTTATTTTATTTTTTTATCTTTTCTCCTTTTACTCACACAGGTAGATACATAACCCTTTCTATGTTGTGCTTGGTGTGAGTCAAAATTATATATGTATTTTTTTGCTTAGGTATCTTCTTAATAGAATATATATATATATATATATATATATATATATATATATATATATATACAGTACTGACAAAAAGTTTGGGATATTATGGTTTCAAAAGGGAAACATGGTGATATGCATATTTAGCGACAACAGGAGATAGGTTATCAGCATAAATTAGCATCATGATGACACATCATGTGGTGTGTGTGTGTGTGTGTGTGTGTGTGTGTGTGTGTGCAAGCTCCGATAAAAGTAGCTTCTGAGAAGTAGAAAACAGGTCGTCTCACTGCTTGGACTACAAGTTTGCTGAATGCATTTCCTTCAGAGTAGGATTTACTTGAAAAGATGTCCAGACGACGTTTAAGTATTGACATCAGAAATAGGGCTGTTGACATGTTACATGCAGGTGTACGGCAGATTGATGCAGTTGCTGCTTTAGGAGTTTTGCAAGCTAGCTACACACAAAATTTCTACCGAATGGAAATGCTGCAGATCAAGCAGGATTTTTACCCCCCCCTCAATAAACAGGTGGGGGGAGGGTACTTAAAAAAACCCAAAAAAACACCCACTGCAAACGGTTATTTTATTTTTTTCCAAAGAAACACATGATTTCTTTTCTGGTTAATGCTCTTGTACGTTATGTTTTTGCTCCAAGTAATTTCCAAATATATTTTATGGCTTCAATACTTGGTCTGTAGAGATAGAATATTTTAAATAAGCAATGTTTATTCACAATTAAATATTTTATTTTAAGATTTTAAATCTACTGTAGTTTCACTGAGCATTTGGCTTGGCTTCATTAGGACAAATGGAGTGCAAACGTTCAAATCATCGTGACATCATCAGCATTCTGACAGTCCCTGCCTTTGGCAAGTTGTTTCCACGTGTTTGAAAGAAATCTAGTAGATGTCATGTCGTTGACAAGCCATGAGCAGTTGCACTAGATGTGGAAAGCTTCTAATATATTAAGCTTGATAGTCAAATCAGGTTTATCAATAAGCGTAGCATTAAAAAAAAAAATCTGGTTATTTTCATGACAATGTTGGGCTATAGACGACTTCTTCAACTCCACACGTAAGTCACGTGTTCCTTCACATGAAAACTTAAAAGCCCTACGGATCTGTCCTATACATGAAAGTCCACATTCACAAGCGATCTGATAAATTCCCCAGTTATGTCTTCAACGTAGTCTTTTGATCCATAAAAATTTGCCTTGTTTATAGATTTCAAAATAACTTTGAAATTTAAACATTTGAAAGTTCCTAAATTTCTGGACAGCTTTGTCTACAACAAAAGGACAATCTATATCCTGTGTGTGCCACAATTCCTTTAAAAAAAAAATCAAACTTTTTTTTTATAATTTTGTTTTTGTGTTTGCTGACCATGGTGAGCAACTCAATGGGCTATAAGCAGTCGCCTGTCCCTAATTTAGGGTCACTGGTTCCAGGGAAGGAAGAGACCCAGTGCCGTTAGACAAACACAACATCCATGCCTCACCGGGATTCGAACCCAACCCACTTGAAAGAACCGAACAGTCATAAGCCAGTGCTTAGACCACTGCGGCGGCAAAAATCTAGCTTTTTCTGCAAGGAATCCTCTGTAACGCATAGATGTACTGCACGATATACTTGGGTAGAAAACACCAATTTGTTTCCATGACTTTTCTTTATGACTTGTCAACAACATGACACCTACTCGATTTCTTTCAATTGCATGGAGAGAATTCACCAAAATCCATGATCATCAACTACCTGATGATGTCACATATGAATGTTTATGCTACTTTTGTCCTGATGAAGCCGAGCTAAAGGCTCAACAAAACTATAGATCTTAAAATAAATTATTTAATTGTGAATAAATGTTGCTTATTTATTCTATAATTTCACACATGGTTTAATCCTTTAATTCCACTAATATTATATTTACCAACTTGGTGAAGTCACCAACTTGGTTTACTTTCACAGGGTGATCAAGTTGTACTCTACAGAGAGATCTACTGGTAGGAGGGGAAATACTGATCTGAGGAATAAAAGCTCAAGTTTTAAAGCTACAGGAGGTTGTACTTAATTTACACTCACCTGTGTTTTGCATAACATCCCTAACTTTCCTAACTAGAGCCATGAATAACCAAACCTGAGTAAAATTTAAAAAGAAAAAAAATCATTTATGCAATTTCTTTATATAATTCAACTGTTTTGAATGCCCTATTATTTCTTAATGTAAATCACATTCAAAAGTTTTCCCTAATTAGTGCTGGTAAATTATGCTCATAAAATTATATTATGATATACCCCCAAATTTTAATTTATCTTTATATATATTAAGAATCAAGCAAGAAGAAACAAAAAGGGAAGTAAACACTGAAAAGCAAGTTACTAGTAAAGTGAAAAGCCAAAATGAGCACAAGCTGCAATTACAATTAACTGGAATGAAAATTTAAAAAAAAAAAGGAAGAGAAAAAAAGCTAAACCACTGATGAAACCTATTGAAAGTGCTGTCATCATGGCATTCAACTTTTTCTGTTTTTTTTCCGACCGCCAGAAAGACTCCTTTGATTCCCCCCCGTCTCTTTGATCTTTTTTTTTTTTTTTTTTTTTTTTTTTTGCAGTATGGACCCAAACACAGCAAATAGCTCTAATCTCAACTTCGCATGCTCAGTAGATATGTCACTAACTCACTATTATATGTTATGCTACAAATAAATAGTCCAATATAATAATGATAATTTTACTCACAAAATGACTGAATCATACATATGAAGTTTAGAGCTTCTATTGTAGTAGCTGAGCTGCATTTGCTCATAAGTGCTTGCAAATGCCTCAGCTCTTCAAACAGTTGCTCCATATCGATATCTTTTTCTTCACTGTCAGCATCCTTAAGGAATATTTCTAACTGAATACACTTTTCTTTTAAAGAATCCCCTGTCAGGCAATTTCTTCAAATTATAAAGGAAACCAGAAGCGTTGAAAAGTTTTTGTAACTGAGTAAATCTTTCCTGAATGGCAAACAATGCGCTATCAATGAGTGGATAGAAAGCCATTGATTTATATATGGTTCGGAATCTGTAGGAGCTTTGTTGCAGTTTTCATAGTAAAATGTGTTTTTTTCCGCTTTACCCTAGGCTGTGGGAATTTGGGATTTATTTCCAAGATGTACATAACAATAAGGCTTGTCACTCAAGCCTTATTGTTATACACTGAGTTGCCACTTTATTATGACCACCCCCTCAGTACTTCGTTGGGCCACCTTTTGCCTTTAATACTGCGTCGATGTAGATTCTTCGTGGCATGGACTCCACGAGATGTTGATAGGTGGTTTTTGGAATCTAAGACCATGCTTGATGAATAGCACTTTCCAGGAGCGTGAAATTGCAGGGTTGTGTATCCAGCTGTTTGATGGCTTGTTCAACTTCATCCCACAAATTCTCTATGGGGTTGAGATCTGGAGATTGTGGGGGCAAGCTAAGCAAAGTAAACTAACCGGCATTTTCCTGAAACCAATCCTGTACAATACGAGCACTATGGCAAGACGCATTATCTCGTTGAAAGTAGCCATCGCCATTGGGATAAACCATCCACATGACAGGAAGTACTTGGTCTGCAACGATGTTTAGATGTGATGTGCCAGTCAGACGTTGATCAACATGAATTAAAGGGCCCAAATCATGCGCAGAAAAACATTCCCCAAACCATAACGTTGCCTCCACCAGCTTGAAGGGTTATAGCAATGCATTTGGGGTCCATGCTTTCGTGCTGTTTCCGCCAAATTCTCACTCGGCCATCGGTATGGTGCAACTGAAAACGTGATTCATCGGACCAAATATTTTTTTTCCAATTATCGACTGTCCAATTCTTATGCTCCTGTGCGAAGTGGAGACATTTTCTCTTGTTAACTGCAGACAGCAAAGGTGTTCGAACACGCCTCCTTCTGCCATATCCCATCCGTGCCGTGTACGGCGAACAGTGCGTGCACAGATCATTTGAGGGATCCTTGATTAAGATGGTCTGTAATTGCTGCACTGTTGTCTATTACCAGTCTCGACACTCTCCGTTCCGCCCGAGCAGTCACTAGTCGATGACGACCACACGTTGCATGTAGAGACCCAGTTTTTTGGCTGACAGTCCAGTCTTTAAACACTTTAACAACAGTGGCTCTGGAACATTTCATGAATGCGGCGGTTTCAGTGATACTCGCTCCATGGCTCCGAGCTCTTACAATCGTCCCACGTTGAAAGTCCGTCAAATTGCATTTTTTACCCATCTCGTCACCCAAAAATCACTTCTACTACTGTCGCAAGCACTAAGCTTTCTTTTTTTATACTAGCCTCACCCTCTGGTGGCAACAGCGTGCAGCCATAGCTCATTTGCTTAAAACGGTCAGGTAGTCATAATAAAGTGGCCACTCAGTGTATATAAAAATGTCAACAAACATCAGGAACGAACAAAAAAAAAAAAAAAAGGTTCATTTTTCCCCCTGAAAATCCAAATGCGTAAAAGCAGCAGAGAAGAATTCTCAGAAAAAAAAAACGCACAAGAATTGAAAATGCTTCTTGTTGTTGGTGGTATATATATAGGAACTCTGCATGTGCCAGAGAAACAACAAAGGAGTATTCAGCTTTCATTTTTGTGGCAAATACAGACTAGCTCATAAAAGAAAAAAAAAGTTAGCGGATAATTTTACTATGTAAGTAAATTTATAAATCCATGGGCATCCCTTCCATTTGGTGGCTGCCTACCTGGCCGGTAAATATGTATATTAGCGTCCTAAATTATTTCGTCGGAAAAATGTCAGTACCTAGAAAAAGTGTGACGTACAGATTTTAGAGTACAGAAATTAGTGGCAAATGGTGCAGAAATTTCATATTTTAAATGTGTTTTAAAGATTTTCTATCGTAATATTGAACTGTGAGTGTGATGCTGTGAAGAGACGCTGCGGTAGGCCTAATGCATCGCCAGAGGTGCATACAAATAAAATGTGACTGCATACACAACCATTGAAACAGAAAACTTGCTGCAAACCCGCAAATCACGATAACAATGGAACGAGATAATTTAAAGAAAAATTAATGTAACAGTAAATAATTATTAGAACATTACAGATTCCAGAGAGGGCAAAAGGACTTTACGACTGAATCCGCAAAAATGTGTGTAACATGGACCTTAAGGCCAAAACTTAAAAAATTTTGGACTATGAACCTCATAAAAACAAGAGACTAATTTTTATATCAAGAAAAGCAGTTCTGTTAATGAACCTTCAAAAATTATATGTAGCATCTTTAACAACTTAATTCAAAATTAGTACTTATAAAATATATAAGGAAAATATTTTATTTTAATAACTGGCAACTGCAAGAGTAACCTGGCAATAAAATAAAAAAAATATTCCTGTGTAAATGAAACTTTTGTTACAGTTCCTATATATTGAGAACAGGCCTTGATAAAATCAAGAGGCCAGAAACTTCCGCAAAAACAAAATAACTCTATCGGAAGATGTGAAAAATAGTTGAACATTCTCATGTTAAGATAGAATTAAATATATTAATCTTAGTAAAACCTTAAGTGTTTTAATTGCTGTAATAACATTTTTATTTTTTTAATCTACAATCAAAAACTATCTGCAAATTCTGCTAATAATTTGCAAACTATCCACGTATGGCGTACGCGTGTACGTCTATATTGTGTGACTCTGCGCATCGCTACGGCGACGATGTGAAGCTTTGCTTCATTGAAAGGAAGATTCACTGCAGCGTTTAATTCACGCGCGGACGACTAAAAGTCCAAGCGCGTATTTTGTTACCACGAGAGCGAGCCGTGTTATACTCATACGCTACACAATATAGTTCGTTCACGTTTTGTCATTGTTTTTAAAGCGATGTTGAGAAATTTTTCGTTCTTTCGCATACGATTCCTTGATTCGAAATAGAAAGTACTAACATGCTTTTCTATGTTGTACAGGAAACTGGGGAACTATAACTTTCGGTTCTGGTTTGAACAGCTTCCATTCATAGCTGATTTGCTGTGTCACTGCACTTTTGGTTCTCCTGTGTTAATAGCTTGTTCTCAGGTCAGTTTCTATCTTACTCATACATATCTTTTGCAAATCGAAGAGTTTTTTTCCGGTTTTTCCTGCCAACCACATACAGGATACAACAGACTAAAGTGTGGATGCTATGGACCTATTTTCTGTAGCGTATCACTACATTTATTGCTCTCCTGTCAACAACATAACCTCTTTCTCTTTTACTCTTCCGCCCATCATTTTGGCACAGCAACAAACCTTCCTTTTAAAGGACCAAAGCTTCACATTCTTTGCCGGAGCAATACATTAGGCCTACCGCAGCTTCTCTTCACAGCGTCAGACTCACAGGTCAATATTACGAAAAAAATATATCTTTAAAACACATTTAAAATATGCAATTTTTGCACCATTTGACATTAATTTCCATACACTAAAATATGTACATCGCACTTTTCCCAGGTACTAAAATTTTTTTAACGAAATAATTTAGGACGCTAATCTACACATTTACCACCTGGCCTACCCCTTGGACCGGCCCTGGCTGAAAAACCACAAGATCGAATCTTTACAGCTACCTCAGGTCTGACCTTAATACTACTAAGAAAATTTGGGAATCTATACAGCAACGTTTAGATAACCGCATTCCATACCCCAGTATACTGGCAGACCTCTGTAATGTGTTGACTAATATGGGACTAACTGCACCAAACACTAATCAATAATATCACTGCAAGTATGTTTCGTAGGAGTCAAGACGTTCTTCGACACATAGGTAGTATTACTGGATACTGAAATCCAGAGGTCTGGACATTCTCTGAATATACACTTTTGTCTATATTGTGGTACTACTTGTTGTGAGCAGAAATTGCCCATTGAATTGTTTTTGTAAACACACTCTGGCGTTTATGTTACGTGGCTTCACTTCATGCAATATCCCTAACTTTTTGTGACCAGTATATATAGATATATATATATATGCATACATACATTGCTGAAAAAAATGTGTACAATCAAACCGTGACAGTTTGTACGGCTTTTCTACACAGCGTAGCTATGTGATCCAGCCTTTAATCTGTTGCCCTTAACAATCTGATAATAGAAGAGATCCATAATTCAGAGAAAGGCTAATTAGGAAGCACTGGCCTAATCGTAAAAGTATTAATCCGACAGTGAATAGAAATATTGGTTTGTGGCTCTCTAATTTAATTGCTTAAAAAAGATTATTCATTCAGAGAAATCTGAACCCGGCTGTGGTGAACAGAAAGCGCGCTCTCCTGCAGCAGAACAAAGCTGAGCCTCATGCAGCGCGATAGACCAGACGAAAACTCCAGGAACTTGATGGCATTAAACTGATGTCACACCCTCCACATAGTCCTGACCTTGCCTCATTGGATTATTACTTGCTCCGGTCCATAGCCCATTTCCTTCGCGGGAGGCACTTCAACATCCAGGAGGAAGTGGCAGCTGGAGTGAAGGAGTTCTTCGCCTCGAAGGGCATGAACTGGTATCGCCGCGGAATCGAAAACTGGCAGACGGATAGCTAAAGACGGTGCAACACGACTGTACTTTGAATGCTAGTCAGCTTTCGTCGTAAACGTACGTATAAAGAAATAAAGTGATCCAAATATTGTAAAACATTCGACCCACCCTCTGTATGTCGCATGCGCCAGAGACAAACGCTGTATTGTTTTCTATAAGACGTATACTACACAAAACTAACAAGGAAAGTTCCCCATAGCGATCCCTCGGATTTTCGTGAAAGTGGCAAAATAGGTTCAGACCCATGTCTTAAGTGTAACGCTGGCGGGTTTTCATGCGCAAACGCGCGCATGCGGAGTTATTCAAGTTTCAAGTGTCGACGAAAGTGGCATTGTCTTGCTGTTATTAAAGGCTAAAACACCGATCTGTCCAAAAGACGTGCCAAAAAACAAAAACAAAAAAAAACCTTGTTTAAAAACCATAAAACTTGAAGCAAAGCTCAACAGATGTTTCGGAAATAAGCAATCAGCTTTCTGCGTCAGGAGCAGAAAAGCACCATCGCCCAGTACACGAGTTTTGAGTTTTTGTATTGACCACTACCTTGTGGATTTGATAGCCGAAAATGCTCGCTTGTGCAGTTAGTCATGCTGATTTGTGGCTTGAATAACAACATTTGCGTGTCTTGTGCCAAGAAAAGTTGTGTTGGTATATAAGGAGGAAGAAGTGTATGTGTTGTTTGGTGGCAAAAAAAAAGTCATGACTCAAGATACGGAAATGAACTCTAATTGAAAGATGCACAGATTATTGCATTATTCGTCAAAGTGTTAATGGGTCTGTGCAATGAAATAAACGCAGAAAGCTGATAACTTGCTACCGAAAAATCTGTTGAGCTTTGCCTTAATTTTATGGTGTATTAACAAGGTTTTTTTGACACGTCTGTTGAACAGATAGCCTTTAATAACAGCAAGAAAATGCCACTTTCGTCTACAATAGAAATTTGAATAACTTCTCATGCGCGCATTTGCGCATGAAAACCTACCAGAGTTACACTTAAGGCTCTACGAGACCCGCCATCTTGTATTGCTGCTTTCTCTTGTTAACCAACGGGCAAGCGTATTTCACAAATTGCTCGAGCAATTTTGCACATTTTGGAACACCGTTTGTGGCTAACGCAAGATATATGATAAATAAAGAGCTCCCTGGTTTCAGATTTTCATTTTGGACTCTATAAGTATTTTTTATTAATTAATAAAACTATGGAAGACGCCTTGGTACGACTTTCGCTGCAGATAAAAAATGAAGGGAAAGGTCAATAAAAATTCTGAAACCAGGGAACTCTTTATTTATCATACATCTTGCGTTAGCCACAAACGGTGTTCCAAAGTGTGCAAAATTGCTCGAGCACCCATTTGTGAAATACGCTTGCGCGTTGGTTAACAAGAGAAAGCAGCAATACAAGATGGCGGGTCTCGAAGAGCCTTAAGACATGGGTCTGAACCTATTTTGTCACGTTCACGAAAATCGGAGACATCGCTATGGGGAACTTCCTTTGTAAGTGGTGTGAATTCACGGATAATTCGTGCAGCAAAGTTGCCGTAGATCTCCTCCTTTCTACGGAATTTCCGTTTCGAACAGTTTATCATCCTAATAACGGAAACATTCCGTAGTTTCATAGACTTTCCCGTTGCCACTAATTCCGTTGGTTTTACAGACATTTCCAGAGTTTCCAAAAATTTAAATTTACTCTAACTTGTACGATTTGAAAAATACATTTTACATTAGAAAGCTTAAACTGCGAGATAGACCTCGCATATCAGTTTTCTACGATACATTGCTTCGCCGCTAGGGGTAGTAACAGCAGATTCCATGAAATTCAAAATACGTATTACTCCATATCATTAAGCTCATGGGATCGGCCTCACGGTACTTGCACTCAACCTGTCGTTTTGGCATCGTTATCAGACTTCGCTCGCCTGTAAATCCGCTGGTACCTAACTTTGTTCTACACCATGTATATTATCGTTATCAGACTCCACTTGCATGTAAATCGCTGGTACCTAACTTTGTTCTACACCATGTATATTATCGTTATCATACTCCACTTGCATGTAAATCGCTGGTACCTAACTTTGTTCTACACCATGTATATTATCGTTATCAGTATCCGCTTGCATGTAAAACTGCTGGTACCTACCTTTGTTCCACACCATGTATATATTACCGTTATCAAACTGCGCTCGCCTATAAATCAGCTGGTACCTAACTTTATTCTACACCATGTATATTATCGTTATCAGACTCCCTTGTATGTAAAATTATCGTTATCAGACTACGCTTGCATGTAATATTATCGTTATCAGACTCTGCTCGCCTGTAAATCCGCTGGTACCTAACTTTGTTCTACACCATGTATATTATCGTTATCAGACTCCATTTGAATGTAAATCGCTGGTACCTAACTTTGTTCTACACCATGTATATTATCGTTATTAGTCTCCGCTTGCATGTAAATTCGCTAGTACCTAACTTTGTTCTACACCATGTATATTATCGGTATCAGGCTCCGCTCGCCTGTAAATCTGCTGGTACCTACCTTTGTTCCACACCATGTATATTACCGTTATCAAACTGCGCTCCCCTATAAATCAGCTGGTACCTAACTTTGTTCCACACCATGTACATTATCGTTATCAGACTCCGCTTGTATGTAATATTATCGTTATCAGACTACGCGTGCATGTAATATTATCGTTATCAGACTCTGCTCGCCTGTAAATCCGCTGGTACCTAACTTTGTTCTACACCATGTATATTATCGTTATCAGATTCCGCTCGCCTGTAAATCCGCTGGTACCTAACTTTGTTCTACGCCATGTATGTTATCGTTATCCGATTCCGCTCGCCTGTAAATCCGCTGGTATCTAACTTTGTTCTACATCATGTATATTATCGTTATCGGACTCCGCTCGCCTGTGAATCCGCTGGTACCTAACTTTGTTCTACACCATGTATATTATCGTTATCACACTCCGTTCGCCTGTAAATCCGCTGGTACCTAACTTTGTTCTACACCATGTATATTATCGATATCAGACTCCGCTCGCCTGTAAATCCGCTGGTACCTAACTTTGTTCTACATCATATATATTATCGGTATTAGACTCCGCTCGCCTGTAAATCCGCTGGTACCTAACTTTGTTCTACACCATGTATATTATCGTTATCACACTCCGCTTGCATATAAATACGCTGGTACCTAACTTTATTCTACACCATGTATATTATCGTTATCAGACTCCGCTCGCCTGTAAATCCGCTGGTACCTACCTTTGTTCCACACCATGTATATTACCGTTATCAGACTCCGCTCGCCTATAAATCAGCTGGTACCTAACTTTGTTCTACACCATATATATTATCGTTATTAGACTCCGCTCGCCTGTAAATCCGCTGGTACCTAACTTTGTTCTACACCATGTATATTATCGTTATCACACTCCGCTTGCATATAAATACGCTGGTACCTAACTTTATTCTACACCATGTATATTATCGTTATCAGACACCGCTCGCCTGTAAATCCGCTGGTACCTACCTTTGTTCCACACCATGTATATTACTGTTATCAGACTGCGCTCGCCTATAAATCAGCTGGTACCTAACTTTGTTCTACACCATGCATATTATCGTTATCAGACTCCGCTCGCCTGTAAATCCGCTGGTACCTAACTTTGTTCTACATCATATATATTATCGTTATTAGACTCCGCTCGCCTGTAAATCCGCTGGTACCTAACTTTGTTCTACACCATGTATATTATCGTTATCACACTCCGCTTGCATATAAATACGCTGGTACCTAACTTTATTCTACACCATGTATATTATCGTTATCAGACTCCGCTCGCCTGTAAATCCGCTGGTACCTACCTTTGTTCCACACCATGTATATTACCGTTATCAGACTGCGCTCGCCTATAAATCATCTGGTACCTAACTTTGTTCTACACCATATATATTATCGTTATTAGACTCCGCTCGCCTGTAAATCCGCTGGTACCTAACTTTGTTCTACACCATGTATATTATCGTTATCACACTCCGCTTGCATATAAATACGCTGGTACCTAACTTTATTCTACACCATGTATATTATCGTTATCAGACACCGCTCGCCTGTAAATCCGCTGGTACCTACCTTTGTTCCACACCATGTATATTACTGTTATCAGACTGCGCTCGCCTTTAAATCAGCTGGTACCTAACTTTGTTCTACTCCATGTATATTATCGTTATCAGACTCCGCTCGCATGTAATTCCGCTGGTACCTAACTTTGTTCTACACCATGTACATATATTATCGTTATCAAACTCCGCTCGCCTGTAAATCCGCTGGTACCTAACTTTGTTCTACACCATGTATATTATCGTTATCAGACTCCGCTTGCCCGTAAATCCGCTGGCACGTAACTTTATTCTACACCACATATATTTTAGTAGTGACATTTTTTTTAATTTACCATGTGAAACCTAAATACGATCGATGAAGAAACGAGTTTCTGTACGCCCAATTAATGTGAAAGACAATAAAAATAAAAAGTGAACTCCGTTTATTAGACGTAGAAAATAAGGGAAACAAAAGATGCTAGCTTTCACTACCTCCGGGTAGCTTCGTCAGGCATTTAGTAGTTAAAGATCGCAGAAGCAACTGGAACAAATGTATTTCTGAGAATATAATTAAATTCAAAATAAGTAAAACACTTGCACGATGTCACGGGTTGTTTGATCCCAGGGCCGGGTGGTCACGTGTAACTTCTAGGAGCCGGTGCCATATGAAAGGAAGGCTCGTGGCTACATCTTTGTTACACACATTCCGTCGCGTGATGATCACGATGGTTTCGCGAAGCGCAGTAGCTCTTGCGCTGACGTACGGTGCTAGTTTCTTAAAATCTCCCCATCTGGGGACTGCCCTTTCAGATGCAACATCACGGGTTAGTGCCGTCGTAAGCTTTCCGGCCTTAACGTCCCTTTGGTGTTCAGAAAAACGGATCTGGAAGGATCTTTTTGTCATCCCGATGTAGGACTTAACGGATGCGTCAGGATAATCCAAAGGAATAGCATAGACTCCGGCTTCAGTGAGCGTAGAAGGTGATGCGCGTTGGTCTGCTGAGAGGATATCTGACAAAGGTCTAGGAGCTGTCACGCCGATATCATAACCTAGCCTTCTGAGAGCATT
Source organism: Macrothele yani (assembly GCA_039090855.1). Lineage (NCBI taxonomy): Eukaryota > Metazoa > Arthropoda > Arachnida > Araneae > Macrothelidae > Macrothele > Macrothele yani. The sequence continues at coordinate 26,840,179 of CM077000.1, forward strand.
ATTCAGGAAGTACGTTAGCCTAGGAACGTAGGGACCCGAACCCACGAACCGGGCTGGCTGTACCGTGGAGTTGGCACGAGGCTGTGGGAGAGCAGTTTTTTGCAGCCTTTCTGACTATTTGGTCGATTGCGATCATGTCGTATCCCGCTGCAGCCGCTAGGTTTCTAATGCTACGGATCTCCTCCTCGCATTTGGCTTTGTTAGATGAGAGTTCGAAAGCTCTCTTTACTCTGTACTTAAAAAGGGCATATTTGCGTGCGGCCGGGCCCGCTGAGTCAGGGAGTATGGGGTTGTCCACGTGGGTAGGTTTGTAGTAGACCTCTGTGCTAAGAGCACCAGAGGGTAATCTTCTTACTAGTACATCCAGAAAAGGTAATGCACCTTCGGACTCATAATCTGCTGTGAATTTAATATCTGGGTGCGCATCATTCATTCTGGCGAGAAAATCACTTAGGCTGGCTTGTCCATGCTGCCAAACAAAGAAAATGTCGTCAGCGTACCTTAACCATATTTTAGGAACTGTGGCCGACGATTGCAAGAGTTCATTTTCGAGAGGTCGGAGGACCGCTTCAGCAAGAACCGCCGACATCGAGGACCCCATAGGCACCCCTTTGTTTTGTTTGTAAATTCTGGATCGGAAGCTGAAAAAATTTGAGTCCGTGACTGCATCCAGTAGTTTGGAAATAGCTTCCACAGTTTCCGAAGGGTACAAGTTCGAGTCAGCGATAGAGCGCTTCAGGTTTGTGGTGGCTTCATGCACCGGAACTGAGGGGTATAAAGATTCGATGTCAAAGCTTCCAATTATATCGTCTGGAGACACTGTCGCGGATCTCACTCTGGAAACGAAGTCAGCTGAAGAGAGTAGGACACCTTCGGCTATCGGTAGGAACGGCCGCAAGAAGGACGAGAATGCTTTTTCCAAATTAGCTGAAGGGGCGCATTTCCTGCTAACAATAGGTCTGATTGGATTGCCGCGCTTGTGATGTTTAAGTCGAACAAAAAGGAGAGGAACCTTAGGTCCCGGAGGGATCTTGGCAGCCCTTCTAAGTACTTCAGGAAGCGTCTTCATTCTTGCTATTCGCTTAATCTTCGCCACCCACTTGTTAAGCGGATTTACAGCTTGCAGAACGGAATCAGACTGGGTGATGAACTCCTCCAGCTTCCTGCAGTAGTCGGATTCGTCCATTACAGCAATTTACCGGGACTTGTCTGTGAGGGTGAAGATCAGGGAGTGGTCTTTCTTGAGGTTGGAGACATATTTGGGTATTCCCGGTGCTTTTTCGATTCGGTGTTGTTTAACAGCACGAGTTAATCTGTCAACACATCCGAGTCTAATCTGGTCCCTTTCTTGGAGCGGAACACTCTGTAGGACGCTTTCAATGGCGGGAATAACGGCCTTAAGTCCGACTGGTTGGGAAAATGCAAATTTTGGTCCTTTTTGTAGAACTTTCATCTCTTCCAGTGAGAAAGACCGGGAAGAGACATTGACTATGGGAATAGCTGGCGGGTGCCGGGGAGGTCCTAGTTCATCTCTCAGGTTGGCTAGTTTGCACTGGTGCTTCGCCGATAGGGAGCTGTATTGGCGCCTTGAAAACATATTAACCCTGCGGAGAAGCGCGTCAAACTCCAGCGGGGTAACCTCCTCTGCAAGGCTCGTATAAAGGCGGAATACACGTTTCTCCAGAGTTATAAGAGCGATCCTTTTCATGCGTATAAGATGATTGAACGTCTGCATTTGAAGTAAGGACTTTTTCTTCGGAACCAATTATCGTCCACTGATGATCTGAAGCGGAGGAACTTCGGGATGAAACCCAGTGATTTGCAATTGCTTAAGAAAAGTAAGTGGAACACAACATCCAAGTCTCACGGGATTTAAACCCGGACCCATCTTGGGCGAATAATCAGAAGCCATCCCTTAGACCACTGCGCCACCAGTGTGGCAAAAATAGGAGTTAAAACATTACTTTGGTAATACATAGAATTGCTTTTAACATTATTTTCAATATTTCGTAACTTTAATTTCCCACTGTAGGACAAACCAGTAATAAAACTTTCTTTGGATTCCCACTGTAAGGGAAGTCAGCTACTGAAAATTTCTTTGGATTCCCACTGTAAGGGAAGTCAGCTACTGAAAATTTCTTTGGATTCCCACTGTAAGGGAAGTCAGCTACTGAAAATTTCTTTGGATTCCCACGGTAGCAGAAACCAGTTACTGAAACATTCTTTGGATTCCCACTGTAATAGAAATCAGTTACCGAAACTTTCTTTGGATTCCCACTGTAATAGAAATCAGTTACCGAAACTTTGTTTGGACTTCCACTGTAGAAGAAACTAGTTACTGAAACTTTCTTTGGATTCCCACTGTAGGAGAAACCAGTTACTGAAACATTCTTTGGATTCCCACTGTAGGAGTAATCAGTTACTGAAACTTTGTTTGGATTCCCACTGTAGGGGAAACCAGTTACTGAAACTTTCTTTGGATTCCCTCGGTAGGAGAAACCAGTCACTGAAACATTCTTTGGATTCCCACTGTAGGAGAACCCAGTTACTGAAACTTTCTTTGGATTCCCACCGTAGGAGAAACCAGTTACTGAAACTTTCTTTGGATTCCCACGGTAGGAGAAACCAGTTGCTAAAACATTCTTTGGATTCCCACTGTAGGAGATCTCAGTTACTGAAACTTTCTTTGGATTCCGAATGTAGATGAAGCCAGTTACTGAAACTTTCTTTGGATTCCCTCTGTAGGAGAAACGAGTTACTGAAATTTTCTTTGGATTCCTACTGTAGGAGAAGCGAGTTACTGAAACATTCTTTGGATTATCACTGTAGGAAAAACCAGTTACTTAAACTTTCTTTGGATTCCCACTCTAGTAGGAACCAGTTACTGAAACTATCTGTGGATTCCCACTGTAGGGAAAACGAGTTACTGAAACTTTCTTTGAATTCATACTGTAGGAGAAACCAGTTACTGAAGCTTTCTTTGGATTCCTTCTGTAGGAGAAACGAGTTACTGAAACTTTCTTTGGATTCTTGGAACCAAGTTTGTACGTTTTTTTCTGCTTTTTTCCCCATAGTAAATCGACTTTTTTTGTTACAGTGGCTTAGGTAGATCCATGCTTCATCAATAGTCACAATAAATTTCCATTTTTGTCTGGCTAAGTGATTTTGATAAAGAATTCTACACCGTGTTCTTCGCTCAGCCAGGTTCCTAGGCAAAAGGCGGTGAACATGCTTTTAGCTTTTTGGTTAGTTTTCATAATTAAATTTTTGTTCACTACCTCTTTTACAATTAATACAGAGATTTTAAACCACTTAGCCATAGCTCTTTGGGTCGATGGATTTTCTTTTAAGATCAGAGACCTTACTTTTGGAATAGTCCTAAAAGTACGTAGTTTTTTTTTTTTTTTTTTTTTTTTGGATATTCGTTTATCGTTCTTTTTTCTGGTAAATGCAATGCTTGACTAGTATTCCGTCTGTTATTAATAATATTAATTATTTAAACATTTAGAAATGCTATTTCCATGATTTTCACAGCGGTTTTCAAATACACAATACGAATATCTCCCTTCTTAAAGAGAATATCTCTCTTCTTAAAATGCACTGCTTCTATACGTGCGCCATTTTCTTTGCAGACGATATTTAATTGCATCAGATGTTTCTTTCGTGTTAATTTAACACGCGGTTCCCAATTTCTGTTTTTTTCGGAATTTTATTTTCTGTAATTGCTTATCAAAGTAGCAATCATGCCCGTTCTCCGACTCCTAACGGTAAAAATGTCAAATCATTTTTGAACATAATTAAAGAAAAAGAAAATTAATTAAGGGAGAAAAAATAATCGTGACGTCAATGCATACAGTTTGACGTAAATCGGAGCAGGATTTGGCTGCCTTTAACTTCAAATCAAAATTTCAAATTTTTAAAGCATTTCAGTGATTCTGACAAAATTATCTTTAAACCTATCAGCATCTTCAAACAGTAACGATAGGTTTTTTGGTTTTCAGACTATTCGTCAGAATCGAAAGTGGTAGAAAATTCAAACAGACAGTGTTTCAAAGCCCTGTTTTTTTTTCTTGGTTTTTTTTTTTTTTTTTTTTTTTTTTTTTTTTTTTTTTGGCTTTCGTGCATTTTCAGGTATTCGGACTTTCAGACATACCAGCATGACACTTTTTAGATCTCTAGAATATTTAGAAGTGGTCTAACAATTCGCGAAAAGTTCAAGCAGATAGTGTTCCAAAGCCGCCATTTTTTTGGGGGGGGGCGGCTTTTCTAGGTACTCGGACCTTACGACCTATCAGCGATGCTAATTTTTAGATCTCTAGGTCATTTAAAAGTGGTAGAACAATGAGCGGACAGATACACTTATAATTTTCCCTCTTTGCTTTTACATACGAGGCGAAAGCTTATATTTACATAGGTATTCACGTATGCCGGCGGAAAAAAAGCCGAACTTTTTAAAAGCTTCGCTACGTCATTAAGCATTGCGTCATTACCAGTTTTATTACAGCCTTCCCTTTCACCCAATGAGAAAAGAGTGCTAAAAATAGCTGCGTCACCATGGCAACAAGTCACGGGACCAAAACTTACCTGTGTGGTTAACGCTGGATACAGAGTAAGCCGCTCGTTCTTTTGCTTTGTGTCTTAAAAAATTATTAAAAATCAGGAAATGCCTATTTCTTTTTCAATTGTTTTTGTTTTTTGTAAAAGACGGATGATAGTTGTGAGTTTATGCTGTAAAAATTGCAATGCGTTATGATTTATAGTTTGCTATACATCCGTTTTTTAAAATGGATCCCAACGCGAAATAGAGAACTTTGTGAAATTTAAAATTTTAATTTCTCGTAAACTAAATCGAAATTAAAAAAAAATGATCAAAAATTCTGCAGTGGCCCTACATGCCTTTAAAGTTTCTTGGCTCTGTTGTTGTTAGTGTGTCCGGAACACCAAATGATAGCCCTTCTTTGCTTACCTTAAATTTGAAATACAATAACTCTTGAAGTATCGTCAGAATCGAAAAACGGTTCATTTCAGCGTGTTCTCCAAACAATTATCTGGAAACGATGTAAATTTCATATTTTTGTTTTCCATACTTTTTGCGCCGGGAGCTAGAAAACCCGCGAGTGTCGCGAAATTTCTAAATGAGCGGCGGCAGCAGTTAATTTTTTTAGAATTGAGAGAAACGTTCTAAAAATGTGAGAATGTCCTCTGTACGTAATTAAAGAATTTTCAGCTTTTTGTCTGTAATAAGGTTCCTAGCCTTGGTTTGTTTTCGTTGCCACCTGCACCAGTCTCGGAAGGTTATTGGACTTTTTTTTTAAACTACGCTGTGTTGTATATGCATGTTAACAAAGCAACACTTGTGCTTAAAATACTTTTATTGTTGATACTATTTTTGCAACACAAAAAAAATTCTATGTTCTACAGGGTATTCGAGTGTTTACGACACTTTTGAAAAGAAATTAACGAGTTCACAAAATTCTGCGGAGGAAGATGATAACTGCGTCCACCAAAATAAGCATGGGCAGTTTTCTGAATTAAAATTTCATCTTCAACACATTCCAGGAAACATATTGCACTTCGCAAGTAAAGGAGCTAAACATATCTAAAAAGAATAATTTTTATTATAGCATATATTATAATAGAAGAACAAGAACAGTTTATATGTTAAGATAATACAACGTAGTTGTCACAAATGTTTATTTTTTCAAGCCGACCTTGGTTTCGCTGGGTATTGACCTAGCTTCATCAGAACGAATGGCACGTAAATATTCAAATTGTATATGAAATCATAAATGTTGTTTACAGTCACGTGTTTTGGTTAGATGCTTCCACGCGCTTGATAGAAATGGGGTGGATGCCATGTCATTAACAAGTTGCAAAGACTTCTGATATACATGGAAAGCTTCCAGAACATCAAGTTTGGTGGTTGAATCTGGCTTGTCAATTAGTTTTGCTTCTTCAAAGAGAAATTTGTGGTCCTTTTCGTAACAGTGTTTAGCCATCGATGACTTCTTTAGGTCACAGTTAAGAATACAGGTCTTGTGCTCCTTCAATCGAAGACTTCCTATATAGGGACTGTCTTATATACGAAGCGCCACATTCACATGGAATTTGATAAATTACCCCCGAGTTTTTGTCTTCAACATAGTCCTTTGTTTCTAAAAATCACCTTAAAATTAAAGGTTTTGAGAATTTTTGTAATTTTGAACGCAATGTCACGGGAAAATGGAATAATGGCAAAATTCTCTCTCAATGGGCGTATCACAGGAGTTAATGTGGAGATAGGCTTCAATTTCCAGAATTTTGTTAGAGCCTTGTCTATAATGGAAAGGTTGTATCCTCGCTGTACTGCAACACGTTTAAGGAAATAAAGTTCTTTTTCCAAACTGTCATTATCTGAACATATATGTATCGCGCGATATACGCAAATGTAAAAGGCGCTGAGTTTTTGTTGATATAGGTGATTGGACTTGGCATGTGGAGGTGAAAAAATAGCGAAGGGCTTCCGATAAATTGTGGTTGCGAGAGATCCATTTAAGCGAGTTACCAGGACGTCAAGGAATGATAGGTATCCGTTATTTTAAGTTCCGTAGCTGAATTGACTGTGAGGACCAATGAAATTTATAAGTTTGACTAATTCCGGAATTTCAGAATGTTTTCCCTTCCATAGAACGAAAATATCGTCTACATAACGTATCCATAAGTGAAACGTTTTTTGCTATTATTCTTTTTAGCACGTCTTTTGTGAAAAAACATCGTGCTTATGTTATCGGTTTGTCGTCCAACCATCTGTGGACACCATATCACTGCAACTATCTGTCCGATTTGAAAAAAATCTTTTTCCATTACAAAGTTTGAAATGTGCGAATGATGATCCTTTATTTCGTTTTTTTTTTTTACGATGTACAATTTCGCCGATAGAGGGTGTAAATGCAGATGATATCGAATTCAAATTATATTTTATTTCATATATTTGCTTCTAAACACACGATTGAAAAATTATTTTACCTTTCGATTCCATTTATGGCGAAGAGTATATGACGTGCCTCCACAGCAGGACGCACATGAGATAAAGGCATATAGCAGCAAGAGCATACGTCCGCGTAGCTCAGTTGGGAAATCGAGTTATTTCGGATTGAGGGGATCCGGGTTCGATTCCCGGCGTGAACCAAAATGACGGAGATTTTTACTTCGTTATATTGGCGCCCGAACTTCAACAATGACCTGGCCGTTAAAGCTCTCGTAATGGTGTGATGTTCTTTTCACACCGCGAGATAGGAAAAATAAGAGAATCCTTTCTTCAGCGCTTCGAAAAATAAATGTGTGTGATGTTACGTCACACACATCAAATTGACTGGGATTTCTCCAACGTATGTTCTTCAGCGGATTACTGCCTACAGCGATACATGGACCCGTGGACCATGCACCCGGCCCTCTGTCGCTATTTCTAAAATTCTGATTTGAACATTTTTTCCATCAGGGGATACAGCTCCTGATGATAAATTTTCAGCATATAATTTCTAATTTTTCGAAAAGACCGTTTTTTCCACCAGGGGGCGTAAGTGTCAATTTCTGCTTCTGATGTATTTACCACAAAATCTGAGCTTCCAAAACCTCGATTGAAAAAAATTGGTTCGTGAACCGATGCTACTCACGTCGATAAACCTTTTCGAAATATTTCCTTTTTAAAATATTGCATGGTTTCTCCGCCAGGGGACGCAGAGATATATCTATTTTTGTTAATATCTCTGCTTCTAATGGTACGATTTGAAAAATTACTTCTTTATTGGATAGTTTCCAACATCTGCCACGACAATAAGCTGCCGCCAAGGCACATGATAGAACATTTAAATGGGCTTACCCTTGGTCCACATGATTTTAGCGGTCCGATTGGAAAAGACTAAAAGATGGCGAACAGCTCTCTACTGTTCTGCTTGCTCCAATCCAGAGTTCCCGGAAATTTCTTCTGGAGACTGAAGTAACGATAAAAATTATCTGCTTAGTATAAGTCAAGCTGTTTCTACGGATCGTTTCCCTGAAAATGTAGCTTCAACATATTCTGGAAAAATATCTTACGCAAGGTGGTTGCCAACCGTTCTTTTGCGTTTATACGTCGCCGAACCCAGTACTTCATATAGCCTTATTACATTAGCCGGCTGCGTCATCAAGGTCTACACCCGAATTTGGTTTGAAGTAAAGTTAAATCCATCATGTAAGGATGATGGAGTGCGATTAAACTTTCAAGATACCTTTGTGAAGAACTTCCAGCTGTGATTGATCCTGTAACACAGAGAAACGCTTTCTTCGGCAACCCTGAAAACATTCCTTTAGCCATGTTATCGGACGATAGCAAAGACATCCAAGAGTTGACCATTCGTAGAATCTGGAGAGCCCGGGAAATACATTATAAGCCGGAATTTATGGGATTTCACGGTTCCCAAAATAAACTCAAAGCCCTGGGCTACATTGACCTGATAGATCGGCGCAGTCTCGATTTAGAAGTTACTTTTCCGCAGTCACCAACGATGAGTAGAAGGAGAATAGAAATGCAGCGCCAGTACAGATTTCTAATTTCTTCAAACTACCCTGCCATTCTCAGGCGACGGAAAGATGTGTAAATTTAATTACTGAGGCTTCAACTGCAGTCTGCGGAGAGCACTCATCTGGTGGTCAGTTTGTGTCACGCAGAATGGTTCCGTGTTTCAACACGAAAAGAGAATTTCGAATGTAACTCTCATATATTGTAAACTAGCAGGGGTACTCGGTATTTCCCGGGTAAATATTAGTGAAATCACTAAGTTCAGCGGGTAAAAGTTTATGAATGAAAAATGTAATCCTGTCATTTTCCGGTAAATTTATTTTAATTCGTTTAGGTTATTGCCCTTTTATAAACGATATTTTTCGTTTTTCCGTTGGGAGCAAAAATGTAGAGATTTTTAGCATTCCCAACCCTTGAGCAGGCGACATATAATTGTCTGTGTCTATTTACATAACATTATATTTCTGCCTCGTGGAGCAGCCTGTTGGTGGTGAAAGCTAGCGTAAAACTAAATAATGGAACTTTTTAATGAACATTTTGTATGGGTACCCTTGACCCCGGGCTCCGACCCCTTCCGAAACCTGTCTACGTTCAAAGTATCATGAGATAGTATACCAAATTTGGTGGTACTAAAATGAAAACTGTTGATTTTCCGAAAATTTTGTGTGGGGTCCGCTGGACCCATGGCTCCGACCCCTTCTAAAAACCGTCTACGGTCAAACATAGAGTACCATGAGATAGTATACCGAATTTAGTGGTTCTAAATTGAAAACTGTAGACATTTTCTCGAAAAATTTCTTTGGGGTCTACTTGATTCCCCAGCTCCGACCCCTTCCAAAAACTGTTTATGGTCTAAGTCAGAGTATCATGAGATAATATACCAAATTTGGTGGTTGCAAATTGAAAACTGTAGAACATTTTACGAAAATTTTGCATGGGAGCCCTAGGACATTCTACACCTCCTTTGCTGAGTTCCGTGGCACCCTGGTGGTCCTCCTCCACTCTACGACTCGTGCAATCCACACTACCGTTGAATTGTGAATGCTAATGCCATCTCAGTGTATTTTCATGCTTACTCGTGTACATTACTTACTTTCACCCCGCCTGTATTATGTTGCTTTGGTGCCCTCGTTAAATAACTTGCACAATTGTGCACGCTGTGTTTTTATCTCATGTATGTAATGTTTTACCTTCACGGCGGTGTTTGTGCTGTTCTTTTTCTAATTGTGTACTATTGTTTCGCCTGTGTTATCCTGTAAATCATGCCCAGCCAATGTCATGTGAACGATATGTTTCTCTCTGTCACTTCTGCAATTTTTATTCAATAAGCTTTGCTTGCAGCATTTGTTATTCATCCCCATTGTCATTGCAGTGTATATACCATCATGTTTTTAACAGTTTTGTATTATTTCCCAGTGAGACGCCCAATACTGTACGTCTCCCTCTTATGTTTTCTTATGATAAATTAGAATAAAGCGATTTTGAAACCTTGGAACCCTGGGCTCCGACCCCTTCCCAAAACCATCTGCGGTCTAAGTTAGAGTGTCATGAGATAGTATACCAAATTTGGCGGTTCTAAATTGAAAACTGTGGAAATTTTAACTAAAATAACGAAAATGTTGTTTGGGGGCCCCCTTGACTCACCCGGGCTCCGATCTTTTCCAAAACAATTCTACGGTCTACGTTAGAGTACCATAAGATTGTATACCAAATTTGGTAGTTCTAAATTGGAAATTGTAGATTTGCATAGCGGATAAACAAACAAACAAACATACAAACTTTCACTTTTATATATATATATATATATATATATATGTTCAAATGATATTGTAAGCTGTAATCTTTAAATTCATTTAAATTTAAACACTTGTAAATTGTAATATTCAAATTCATTTATGTTTTCACATTTGAAATTTGTATGTCGCAATCACGATTTGAGTTCAATGAAGCAGTTTGAATGTAGCGAAATTTTAGTTTTTTCTTTATACTTTGACACAATAGTGGACCCTCAAAATATATCCATGTAACGTCAATATTTTCTACATTTTGTAGCTACTATATATGACAACTTTTGCTTAATATTGCATTTTAGTACAGAACTTTCAGTGTGCCTAATAAAGTATGTTAAATTACTCTATTTTTTCGCATTTTCCCAAACTTTATATGCAATAGTGAACCCTCAAGATATATTTAAAAAATTCTAAAACTTTGTACTTTTCTTAGATATCGTAAAATACAACTTTTGTGCACTATTGGATTTTGAAATTAAAAATTTCGGTTTTTTCACTGTACCCTTAATCATATCTAGACAAAGGAAGAAGCCTATTCAGAGACATGTATTGTTGATTTACTCGAGTAAAATTCGAACATCCTTTAAAGAGGTAAAAACAAAAGTACAAACCCAGAGTAGCCCAATAAGTCTGGGAACTGCAATAAAAACGTAAAGAAAATAAACAGTGGTGGAGTTACTTTGGAATCTACGATAGACAGAGATATTTCTAAGCTGGAAGGTGAAATTCAAAATAATGCTTCCATACAATAAGATTTAATGTCCAAGAGGCCGTTTAAAAAATCTCCAAGAATTATCCAGTATAATGTTGATAAGGAGTTGTCAAAACATGAGTTGAGAATTTGTCTTTTGAAAAAACAAAAGAATTTGAAGATGGTGAAGTTAAAGTTATTTTCTAGATAAAGGGAAGAGAAGAGAGAACTCACTGGGCGGTAGAAATAAAACCCAGAGCATATAAGTTGATTCATGAAAGAGGAGAGTAAAAATTGAGATGGCCCATTTTGAATTTCAAGGATTACTTAAAGGAAGTAAGAAGCTTTAAATGCAATAAATATGGTCATTTTAAAGCAAAATGCACAGCAGTTTTTGGTATCTACGCGAAATGTGGTTCCCCTGGCCACAAGCATTGGGAGTGCAGGAATGATAATAAATGCTGCAATTGTTCCCATGCAAATGAAACGTTCAAATTGACAAACCACTCGAATCTGGAAAGGAACTGCCCGTGTTTGCTGAGAGAACTGGAATCACTAAGGAATAGAACCGATTATGGATAAGGCCCACGATAATGATCTGAAAGTGTTTCAATCGAATATGCACCATGCTCGAGCTTCAATTGCTCAAATAAATGCTTCTATGCAAGAAAACGGCTGTTCCATTTTGCTTTTACGAGAGTCATAAACCAGCGGAACGAACATTCTGGGCTTCCTCAAAAGATTTTGAGGTTTTCATTCGGTTCACGAGAATCCATTGGTTACCTCGGTTATAACAAATGGAAAGATTTCAGTCCTGGAAACTTTTACTTTGAAAAAACATAGCAATTTGAATTCCATTTAGATTCCGAAAATTTGCTAATGTTAAACGAATATAGTCCATCATCAGAAAATGCATATGCAATTTTGAATGAAATAGAGGAAATTCCTAGGAACTTTAAAGGCCAAAACGTGTATTGCTGGCAGGTGATTTCAATGTCAGAAGTACCCTTTGGGGGCAAACAAGCTGAAGATGGCAGAGGACGTAAAAGCGTGGAGTTCCTTTCTTTTGCCCATGGATTCTTAGTCAATAATGATCCAGAAAGCATTCCAACTTTTCAGAGTCCCCAGGGATTGACTTGACTTGGACAAGATCGGCTGGCCCAGAGTTTATTTCAAACTGGAAGTACTAAATAATGAGTTTTGTAGTGACCGCTTCATTTTAGCCTATGATATCTGTGAAAGTCACTCCAAAAGGGTTATCAGAAAGAGATTTTCAATGCAAAATCTCAATTGGCTAGAACTAAAAGAAAGAAAAACCTTAACGTTTAGGGGTTTAGATCTTACAGAGATCGGGGATATTTCAGATCTGTACGAACATATTAAGGGGATGTGTGATCAGTTAACAAAGATTCGGGAACACAAATAAGAAAGAAAACCTTACAATCCCCTTTGTGAAACTTAAAGCTGAAAATCCTGCGCTCTAAGACTAGGATTCTGAGACGCAGAGCACAAACAGAAATCAATGAAGAAGACCGATTTTTTTCTTTTTGATTGCAGGTTTAACAAACACCGTGAGCAATTCAATGGGCTATAAGCAGTTACCAGTCCCTAATTTAGGGTCACTGGCTCCAGGGAAGGGTAAGACCCAGTGCCGTAAAACAAACACAACATCCATGCCTCACCGGGATTCGAACCTGAACCCCTTTCCGGGCGAATTATTAACAGAAGCCACCGCTTAGACCACTGGGCTACCGGGGCGGCAGGATTTTTCTTTCAACGGAACTATAAGAGAATGGCATCCATATACACACGATAAATTAATTTTTCAAAGACATCCAGATGAAAACAGTGGTGTCGAACTCAGAAGCCTATAGATCCTTTTGTTATTCCATAGCAAGCTGTGAGAGGAAAACCTTTCGGTCCAGTGAACGTTTCTTCAATAAAGAAAACATATGGCTCCTATACTCGAAATATCCAAGAGACTATGTATTTCTTAACAGATTTTCACTTTCCTAAGGATGACATAGATACAAATTCTCCGGCACAAATGGAAATAAGGTGAAATTATAGAAATTTACCAGATACCCAGGATGACTTACCCTTTGCTTTAACGGAAGTAGAGAAAATGTGATTAACAGTTTAAACAAAGGAAAAGCTCTTGGTGAGCATGGCTTTGACCTCTCAGTAAGCACAACATTTTTTTACTATACCAGTGCACTTGTCGAAATCTCAAATGAATTCCTTAAAAGAGGAACTTTTCCAGAACTTTGGAAAACTGGCCTATTAATAATTTTTAATAGGGAAGGAAAATCGAAAGAAGATTTTCCGGCATACAGGCCTATTTTCCTGTTTTTGTCATGGAGTAAGATTCTAGATAAACTACCAACGAATAGGATTCTTTTCCATTTGTTGTCAAGTGAGTCTTTGGCGAAAACGCCGTATGGCTTTTTGCCAAAAACGGGAACGGCACCAGCTATTGCTTATTTAATAGATACAATTCAAGAAAATAAGGAGAAAGGATTACATCCTTGTTTGATTTTCTTTGACGTACGAAATGCTTTCAACACGGTATGGTGGTCAGCGGTGCGGAACTTTCTTCGATACTTCAACTACCCCATGAACTTGTTCAAATTGGCTGGCAACTTCTTGAGCAAGCGGTCTATCAAGTACATAATAGAAGATAAAATGATTCAACACTCATATGAAAAAGATGCCCCCAGATTTCGAATTCTGCTTCACTTTCGTGGAACATGGTGGTGGACTTAGCCGTCAAATTGGATCTGAGAGAAAGAGTTTCTATTCAAGCATATGCAGATGACAGTTTTAATCACATCGATCTCTGGTCATAACACAATCCGAAGTGTGTGGTAATGGCACTTATAATGCTGTAGCAGTGGAGTGCTAGCATACATTAGGAATTTGCTCCGGAGAAGACATCTCTAATATCCTTCCCAAAGAAAGGTACTATAAGAACTCCCCCGCACTGTAAATTTAAGGGACCGTCATCTCTTGGACTGCCTATTAAGCCGGTTCAAGAGTTGATATATCTTGGTGTCATATTGGACACAAAACTCACTGGGATTCCACATTTGGAAGTTTTGAAGCGAAAATGTAATTAAATAGTAAACCGCTTAAACGGAATGCGCTTGAAAGTTACAATAAGGAAGCAAACCTATACAAGAGGAATTGAAAAGATTTTTTTTTTTTTGATTGAAGGTATAACGACCACCGTGAGCAACTCAATGGGCTATAAGCAGTCGCCCGTCCCTAATTTAGGGTAGCTCGTTCCAGGGAAGGAAGAGAGCAAGTGCCGTAAGACAAACACAACATCCATGCCTCATCGAGATTCGAACCCGGACCCCTTTCGGACAAATGATCAGAGGCCATCGCTTAGACCACTGCGCCACCGGGGCGGCAAAAAGAAAGGATGATTGCATACGATTGTGGTGCATGGTTGCCAAGGTCATTAAGAATGAGAAGGAAGTTAAATCAAGTACAGAGTGAAATTCTTTTAAGCATAACAAAATGCTATAGAACTACTTCAACAGCTGCACTACAGGTTTTATCAGGTTGCTTTCCCTTGGACCTGTTAACAAGAAAGGAAGGGGCCTTCAAGATTTCTAAGAGAAAAGAAGACATTTTTTGTTTTTGGCTCTCGATGTTAATAGAAGACCTACGATAGGGAATATAACTTTCCCTTGACACATCCTGGAATAAGATATTGTCTACAATGGAGAATTTAACTGCCAAAAGAATGTGACCAGGAAATCCATACTAACGGCTCGAAAATGAATGCAACAGTGGGCGCAGACGTCGTAGCGTATTCGGAGATAAGAGAGACCACACAAAGGACTTTTAGACTTTCTGATATAATGCAACGGTGTTTCAAGCGGATTTGGCAGCAATAAAAGAAGTCATGATTTGGTTTATGACGAATTCAGATCAAGATCATTTAAAGATTTATTTTGATGGCCAAGCGGCTTTAAAAGCAATAGGCAACTATAATTCTAGGTTGCAACTGGTAAAAGATTTCAATGAGTTCAATTTTTCAAGATAGGATACAATTCTATAGGAAGTCAATTTTTCGTGCTGAAGGATATTAAGAACACATTTGCCGTCTTTACACGATTTTAAAAAATTACGGTTAAAATGATATATACATTAGAACATGAGCACTTTCAACTCCACTGTGGACCCGTCATCAGATGTTGTGGTTGCATTATGCCCTGGGGGGGTATATATTATATGGGATAGTATGCACACTGACGCAACATTATGTTTTGTCATGCGCATGCTCACTACACAATCATGTCGTTTCATTAGAGCAGCCGGTATTGTCTCTTTCGCTGTAATAGTTACAAAGTAGTTTCCATGGCAACGGTATAATGATAGGGGGATCGTCGTTACAGCATTCTGCCCTATGTTTATGTATCAAAAGGCTTTCTAACAGGAGGATAGATGAACAGGTAGTCGGCGTATGTAACAAAGTAACATCGTCCCAGATAGGTTGGTGTTGATTCTTCAGACATAGTCTTGAAAGGGCGGTGGAGGTGGAGCATGCCCTAACATTTTATCTATGTTCAGAGACACGTAAATTAATATTGCGACGGGTCGAACCTATGTATATCTGGTCGGTTACATCAGCATTCATAGCTTTTAGTGGGATTGCGTACACACCGAATTTGGAACCATGGGGAATCTGATCCCTGTCATTTTTAATATGGGCGAGAATGTTGCACGTTTTTATGCCAAAATCAAAATTAAATGGACGACATGCGTTTTTCAGGGTATTTGTGACAGCAGGGATGTATGGTAGTTTGCCGACGTATGAAGTGCTTGGTCTCGTTCTTAGTAATGTTGAGTATGATGCATTAAAGACACGGCGCATTATGGAATTAACTGTGGTAGATGGATAATTATATAATGCTGCAATATCCATAATTTTCGTAACTTCTAGGTCTCTTTGATCAGTTGAGGATGAATGTGTAACTGCTCGGTGAAACATAAAGTGAAGGGCTGAGAGTTTTTGCCTGAGTGGGTGGTAGGAGTTATAGGGAATCATAGATATTGTTGCAGTTGGTTTTCTATAAACAGAGTGAGTTACTTCGTTCGTATTAGGGTTTCTTTCCAACAAGATGTCCAGATAGGGTAATGCATAATTGGTGTCGAATTCTGTAGAAAATTTTATGAAACTGTATTTTGTAGACAACAAGCTGGTGAACTCGGTAAGGCTTTCAAGGGTGGACTGCCAAAACAAAAGCACATCATCCACGTATCTCAGATATTTCTTGGAAACCTCCACGTCCTTTTAGCCAATAGATACAATTCTATTGGCTAAAAGGACGTGGAGGTTTCCAAGAAAATGAGGTTGCAAACACCTTAGTAAAAGAAAGTACATGCAAACCAACTACAAAGGACATTCCGTAAAAGCTGGCAATAACCTTTTTGAGTTGGCAGCAGTACAAAGGGGAAAAATAACCATGCAGACAACTAACTGAATTAAGGAAGCATCTACGGCAGCGGTTATTAACCGTGAAAGACGATACTGGTTTTCCTATTGCGCAGTTGTTTAAAAAGTACGTCCGCATTTTTTTTTTTTGATTAGAGGTTTAACGACCACCGTGAGCAACTCAATGAGCTATAAGCCATCGCCCGTCCCTAATTTAGGACCACTGGTTCCAGGGAATGGAGAGAGCCAGCGCTGTAAGTCAAACAAAAAATCCATGCCTCACCGCGACTCGAACCCGGACCCAACTCGGAAGAGTGATCAGAAGCTATCGCTTAGATCACTGCACCACCGGGGCAGCCATCTGAATTTCTCCATAAAGCTATGGAGGTGAGTGATTCACAGTTAAGAAGTGAAATGCGTTGTGCGATAAAAGTTTGCTATCGTTTTGATAAAACGGTTCCAGAAACATTTGATTTAATGAAAAAAAAAAGCTTTCAAAGACAAATGTTTGGGTGAGTCGATGATTTTTAGATGTTACCATGATTTCCAAATAAAAAAAAAAGGGTGTTTGTCAGCAAAACTCGATCCTACGCCTGGTAGTCCTGAAAGTGTTGTTACGAAGCGTATTGTTAATACTGTCTGCGAAATCCTGCCAGAAGATCGACGAATGACATGTGAAGACATAGCGGCGTCAACTAATATTTCTAAAACGTCGGCATTCTGCATTCTACCCGACAAATTACTGCTGCATCGTTGCGTGTTCTAAATGGTTACCTCATCACCAGACGAGAGAACAATTGTTAGCCAGAGTTCAGGTGTGTCATGAGTGGAAACAAATGATTGCAAAGGTTCCAAATTTTTTAAACACAGTAATAACTGCAGATGAAACATGGGTCTATTATTTCGATACCCCTCACGAAAGTGCGCAACGGGTGTTTGGAAACACACAGGCACGCCTCTTCCAAGATAGTCCGCCAAAGCAAATTAGCTTGGAAGATGATGATGATAATTTTCTTTGATCATAAAGGTGCAATCTACGAGCATGCCGCACCTCCAGAAATTACTGTCAAAGCAGAGCATTACATTTCAGTCTTGATGCGTGTTCGACGACACATACAGATTGAGAGACCGGATATAATGGGCAAGCGAACCCTACACCATCATAACGCCCGCCCACATGTGGCTGCTTGTGTGCAGCAGTTTCTTACGAATTGCAGTATCGAAATCATTCTACAGCCTTCCTACAGTCCTGACCTCGACCAGTTAGAGTTTTAGTTGTTGCCAGCAATTCCGTGGTGCAACATTCAATACAGAAGATGACGTTATTCAAGCTGTACAGGGGTCGCTGAAGCAACTTTCACAAAATGCCTTCGCCACATGCTTTAAAAAGCGAACTGAACAATGGGACCGTTGCATGTCATTTGAGGAAAGAGACTTTGAGAACATATATTTTGTTGTACCTATATTTCTTCATTTTGTGTGATTTTACTCTCACTTTTTATGGAACAGCCATTGTACAGTAGCGAACAAAAGTATTTGGCGAAACACGTTTTCGACCATAATTTTTTTTTCTGCTGGACCAAATCCGGTCATTTTGGGATATGATATGTGTTGATTCGTGGGTTACAATGCCGCGTAGTTTGTATTTCGCTCAGAGCGAATTTGTCATTCGCCAATTATTACCAATTTGTTTGCTGCATGTATAAATGTTTTGCTTTGCGATTTTTGTGGGTTTTGTGATTTGTGATATAAGTCAATCTTAGGTTTTCAGAAATGGGTAAAAAGGCGGATATCCCTCTTGGAGCTCGCCAGGTGGCCGTGAACATGATGGAATCCGGAATGCGCGTCACCGACATTGCGAGGGCCCTGAAGATCCGACACCAGTCCATTCCAGCCATCCTGTAACGTTAGAAGAAGACTGGGACCGTCGAGAATAGTCCACGATATGGTAGGCCTCGTTCCACTACGTTGCGTCAGGATAGACGCATCCTCCGTCGATCTCGTGTTGATCCGACCTTGACTGCTGTGGACATCGCCACCGAATTCCGCAAAAGCGACGACCTGAACGTCAGCCGAATGACCATCTTCCGTCGTCTCATTGCTGGTGGATTGAATGGAAGACGGCCCCCGCCAAGAAACCACTCAACGGAGCCAAGAATCAACGAGCCAGAATCGCGTTCGCGTGCCGTCATGGACACTGGACCGCGGTGGACTGGAGTAAGGTGCTTTTCCCCGAAAAGAGCAAGTTCAACTTGTTCGGAAGTGATGGCATCCGATACGTACGACGTCTGTGTGACCAGAGATTCAACCCCCAGTTCATTCAGCCGACTGTCCAGCACGGAGGAGGATCGCTCATGGTTTACGGCGCCTTCTCTCGCAATGGAATGGCCCCAATCATCAAGATTGACGGAATAATGACCGACCAGAGCTACTGGAACATGCTCATAAACGATGTCTTCCCATGGGCAAACCAGAACATTCCACCCGGATGGATCATGCAGCAAGACAACGACCCGAAGCACACCTCCACAGTAGCAAAGTTAGCCCTCCAGCAGCAACAGGTCACACTTCTAGACTGGCCAAGCCAATCTCCAGACCTCAACCCTATCGAGCACACGTGGGAGGAGCTGGAGAGACGATGTGCGAAGAAAACCTGCCGGAAAAATGGGCGCGAATTCCGCAGGTCACCGTCGAGAAGCTAGTGGACTCGATGCCGGCCCGTTGTGCAGCTGTTATTAAGTCTCGTGGTTATCCCACTGAGTATTAGTTTTTGTTTTGTCGTTTTCTTGTGCTTGTTTTCTGTTATCGTTGCATTAAATGAATGTGATACACACCTACTTTGTTGGTCAATTTTCATGATCTTTGCGATTAAGCACGGTGCTTTATCTGTGTTAAGGTTTCCGATCCATCTGCATATGGGTCATGTTTGCAACTGAATAACACATATCATATTTCAAAATGACCCGATTTGGTCCAGCAGAAAAAAACATTATCGTCGAAAAAGTGTTTCGCCAAATACTTTTGTTCGCTACTGTATATAGACTTTCACCTGAAAACGTTTCTAAGATGCCTAAAATTGTCTTCGAGAAATGAGGTCCAACGTGTATGGCAATGTAGATGGGATGATTCCCCTGTTGGAAGAAATACCTACGAGACCCTTCCCAAGGTCTCAGTAAAAAGGTGCATTTTGGTAGGTTTCCTGAACCAGGGCCTTACGGGACACGGATCTTTTCCCTCGTGATTTTCGTGATTCAGATTGAAGAATGTGTCCTGCAACTGTCGATCTTCTACGAGAGATGCAGATCATTGCATCTTTGACTTCCCGCCACTCGCGCATAGAAGAGCAGAACTTCTTCCAGGTCTTATAAAAAGGAAACGTGGGGTGCTCCTAGAATCTGCAACATTGAGAAGGGGTCTTTCCGAGGTTTTGAAATTTGTGGTGCAGAATGAAGACAGACTTTTTTTTCAAGAAGATTAGTTATTTTCTTGTGATGAGAGCTGCTGATCAAATCCCCTTGGAGTAGGGGGCTCACGTTGGAGTTGTCAGAAAGTTATGTGCACAGGCTCTGCACTGCTGGGAAATTCATTGTTAATCCCAGTTGTGGATAACAAATGCTTTGCTTTATACTAATTGTTTTGAAATTGTAACACAAATTTGCATAATTAAATATTTTGTTGATTTCCCGATGTTGACACATAATGGAATGTACACATCAATCTTCTCATACAATTTAAATAATGCTTTAGTAATTTCAGTGTCTACTTAGTGTCGAAATTCTGTAATTTAAAATGCTTCTAGGGGAATAAAATGTCTTTCATATTTGTTTCATTTGGAAAGAATTGTTAATGTATTGTATAACGAAGTACATTTCTCCGTCATTTTTGTCCACGCCGGGGCTCTAACCCGGGTTCCCTCATTCCGGAATAAGTCAGTCTACCAATTGAGCTACGCGGACGTTCGTTCTGACTGCTATCTGCCTTTATGTCGTGTGCGTCATGCTGGGCAGGCATGTCACATCTCCCCCCCCCGAAAGAGGGCTGGGGGCATGGCCCACGGGTCAGCCGTGACCATGAGTCGTCGTAGGCAGCCACCCGCTGTAGAACGTGCACTGAGAACTCCCAGTCAATCTGGTGTGTGGAATGCAACGTCACACACATTTATTTTGCGAAGCGCTGGAGAAGGGATTCTCTTATTTTTCCTATATCGCGGTGTGGAAAGAACATCACACCATTGCGAGATTTTTGAACGGCCGGGTCATCCGGAAAGTTCGGGCGCCATTATAACGAAGTAAATTTCTCCGTCATTTTTCTCCACGCCGGGGCTCGAACCCGGGTCCCCTCATTCCGGAATAAGTCACTCTACCAACTGAGCTACGCGGACGTTCGTTCCGACTGCTATCTGCCTTTATGTCGTGTGCGTCCTGCTGGGCAGGCACATCACAATTGTTTTATCAAGATTGATCTTTGATGCAGTTACCAATTTTGAAAAATGTTATTGATAAATGTTTTTATTACTACTTCTCATCCAACGCATTAATTAATAAAGGAATTTGTAATTTGAATTGTTTTTGTAAGAGGGTTGTACCGAAAGTAATGCAAAAGTGAGGAAAACTTTTATTAACTGGCAGAGATCGTTCAAATTGCTCATGTTGGTAGAGTAACTCTTCCTCTATAGTAACCCATGCTCTTTATTGCAGGTAAATAATGGATTCCAAGAAGAAGCAACGTGCCGTCATTGAGTTATTGACGAAGGAGGGGTGCAGACTGTCCGACATTCACAAAAGGGTACAGAATGTTTACGGAGATGGTACCATTGACAACAGCAATGTGAACAGATGGATGAAGAAGTTTAAAGAAAGGGAAACCAGTATTGAAGACAAACTACGCAGTAGAAAACCATCATCTGCGACCACTGACACGAAGCGTCAGAGGGTGTATGAACTGATTCGTGTGAAGAGAAGAGTCACAATCCGTGAGCCTGTGGCCCAACTGGACTGTGGTCACAGTCTTGAGTCAAGTACACTTGAGTCAAGTACACAAACTACGCAGTAGAAAACCATCATCTGCGACCACTGACACGAAGCGTCAGAGGGTGTATGAACTGATTCGTGTGAAGAGAAGAGTCACAATCCGTGAGCCTGTGGCCCAACTGGACTGTGGTCACAGTCTTGAGTCAAGTACACTTGAGTCAAGTACACAAACTACGCAGTAGAAAACCATCATCTGCGACCACTGACACGAAGCGTCAGAGGGTGTATGAACTGATTCGTGTGAAGAGAAGAGTCACAATCCGTGAGCCTGTGGCCCAACTGGACTGTGGTCACAGTCTTGAGTCAAGTACACTTGAGTCAAGTACACAAACTACGCAGTAGAAAACCATCATCTGCGACCACTGACACGAAGCGTCAGAGGGTGTATGAACTGATTCGTGTGAAGAGAAGAGTCACAATCCGTGAGCCTGTGGCCCAACTGGACTGTGGTCACAGTCTTGAGTCAAGTACACTTGAGTCAAGTACACAAACTACGCAGTAGAAAACCATCATCTGCGACCACTGACACGAAGCGTCAGAGGGTGTATGAACTGATTCGTGTGAAGAGAAGAGTCACAATCCGTGAGCCTGTGGCCCAACTGGACTGTGGTCACAGTCTTGAGTCAAGTACACTTGAGTCAAGTACACAAACTACGCAGTAGAAAACCATCATCTGCGACCACTGACACGAAGCGTCAGAGGGTGTATGAACTGATTCGTGTGAAGAGAAGAGTCACAATCCGTGAGCCTGTGGCCCAACTGGACTGTGGTCACAGTGCCATACAGAAGATGATGGAAGACTTAGGAAAATGTGTGCAAAGCGAGTACCTCGGCAGTTCACACCCGATACGAAGGAAGGAATGGTAGAAGTCTGCTCTGATCTTTTGAAAGCGTTGGAAGCCAATGAAGACGCATTTTATTCTGATCTGGAGAGAGGGGATAAAACGTGGGCGTATCTTTACGATCCAGAAACGAAGACTCAAGCAATGGAATTGCGTCACACCTCTTCACCAAAGCCTAAGAATTAATGCTAAAAGTCTATCGTACGAAAGGTCACTACAAATATTCACCGTTGCTGTCGCACTTACGGTCATTCACAAACATAATTACCAAATTGCAAGTCAAGATTAAACCACTTAATTTACAACCAAAAATTAATATTTGCATGTGAGATCTTTCGGGGCTGTACATAGCACCCATCATCAGGCCCCAAGCGCCACCAAACACAGGAACAGACATTTTATATTTTCCAATCGACCCACAATTCACTCGGTCTTCTCAATCACCGGTGATGCCATCAACAAATCGTTAAAGTCCAAACATCAAGTCTTAATTTCTTATCAGATATAGTCCTCTTCTCCAGAGTTGTGAGCGGAGGGGGCAGTCATCGTTCTCCACTGTCTTGGAACAAATATCGGGAGTTCAATGTTACAGTATGGACCCACATATGCGATACTGAAAAGGCTTTCCGTAAGGAAGACAGTACGTTTATTAACACTTGAGTCAAGTACTCTAACATTTGTCTAATATGGGGAGTAACCTCCCTGGTTAACAGCATTACTGAAAGCTGTGGAAACTGTTCCAGAACGAAGAGCGTATTTATGTTCACCCATTCTGACATTTACGGTTCTTAGGGTAGAACCTATATAGTATTTAACTGCACTGTCTTGGTCTTCATGCATTTGTGGTATGCAGTAGACGCCTGGTTTGTTAAGAGCTGGGACTCTATCTCAATCATTTCTTATCAAGGAAAAAAGGTTTCTTGTGGACACTCCGAACGTTAGATTGTGTTTGTGACAGGTTTTGCTTAAGATAAACACTAGAGGTTGAATGAAATCAACTTTGCTAATGTACTTAGTAGGTTTTGTCTCAGTGGACAAAGTCGTGAATCTCAGTCTTTGAAATTGTTGTAATAATCCCTGAAAGAAGTTGACAGATAATTTAAACAGTAAGGGCAAGTTTTGAACTCTAGATAGTTCCTCACGTCGAGTTCTACTTGTTGAGGAATGGGTGAAGGCACGTCTCATTAGGAAGTGTTGAGCTGAAGCTTTATGTTCTAGAGGGTGAGAAGAAGAGAATGGGATCATACAAAGTATGAATGTCAGTTTTCGGAAAACACAATACTTGATTTTATTGGAATTCAAATCTCGAGACAGTAAAATGTCTAGGAAAGGTAATTTCGCCTCTTTCTCAAGGTCTTTTGTAAACTTTATAGTTGGAAACTGGGTAGAAAGACAATCTACAAATTAGTCCAGTAAAGGTAAAGAATGGGGCCAAAACGCGAACATGTCATCTACGTACCTAATCAACAGCGACGGTTGAAAAGGGAAGTCCAACATTAACTTGATTTGTAGATACTGCATGAGGATCTCAGCTAAAACGGGGGAAAGGGGGAAACCCATTGGTGCCCCTTCCTTTTGCTGATAGAACTTGCCATCAAATCTAAAGTAAGTTCTCTTTGCTACAAGTTTGAGAGCAGAAATTATTGCATTAGCTTCAATTGGAGAGATGACATTGTCTTCTTGTAATTTTCCCTCTATAATTGAGTGAACGGTGTTGAGTGGTACACTTAGAAATAGTGACATTGCATCCAGCGAAGCCATTATGAAATCAGTTCCTGCAGAGTCAAAGGTTATAATGAATAGAGTTCTCCTGCTGCAGGTGTAGTGCAGGAAAGTTCACGTTAAGTCACGTTAGGATTATTGAAATGTTACTTGACGTAGCTAAAGTGTGCTTAATCATCAAAGTGCTAGAGTTTGTTTAGGTAAGACACTCACGTGCAATAAATTCCAAGAATATGGAATTATTCTTACTCAGCGTTCCTCATTATCTTGAATATCAGTAATATAACTTCGGTTTTAGTACATTAGTACCTTGAAGGCTCCTTATTAGAGCGGTAAACACAATATACCCTGAACTTAACGCAAACACTCAATGAAATAGACCTAACGGCCAGACAGAGGTCTGACAATAAAATGAACTAAGAAACCGTACTCACTTTTAACCTTTTATTGGGAAACTCCTGGTATTACTCAATACACACTCCAATATAACACAACTATAGTAAGACCGAACTTTCGTAGAATCGCATAACAATAATTAGGAAGAACCTATCATATATACAACGAACCTCTCTGGTATACTTGAGCGCGCCTATATATACTGCATACCACCACGTCATGACTTACACTCGTTGCCACATATAATTCAGCGGGAGAAACAATATCTTGTTAAGTGAGAAGATAATTTGCATAGGAAAATAAAATAACAAGAGATAGTAAAATAAAAAAGAAACTGAATCTAGAGTATACGTTATAAGGTTTTGATACGAGATATAGCCGGCATAAAACTTTAAATGCATACAGGGGAATTTGAGGTGAAAGGTTTTAGAAATAAAGCCAACGCTGTCCCGAGGGTGCGAGTCGGGTTAGCATATCCTGAAACAAGTAACCTAAGAGGTTTATCCGGTTTATGGATTTTCATTTTTCCGAAGACCTCGGGGACCCTAGGTCCTACTGGAGGTCTCATCTTAGTAGAAATAGATTTGGAGAGGAGACCTTGGTTTCTTAATTTACTTAATTCTGCAATAATAGCTGAAGTCGGGTCGGACCTGAGAACACGGTGGGGAACTAAATTGATGGCCTGGTTCATCCTAGCGTAATAGTCATGGCGGTCCAGAATAATGATTTGTTGTGTTTTATCTGAACAAATGATTGACAGGTTCGGGTTTTTTGCTAGCTGTAGTAACTGTTGTCGTTCCTATTTCAGAGCTGGTGATGTTTTATTTGGCCTTGCAAAAGTTTTGGCCAAAGTGTAACGAGTAGAATCACGTTCCTCTTCGGGGAGTGCACTGATAATATTTCCAACCCGTGGGATGACATGTAGAGATCGAAAAGAAGACACTGGAAAACAAAATTTAAATACTCGACTTAGGGCTGAACGTTGACTGTCCGAGAGTTTTACAGAACTATAGTAAAGGTACGGTTCTTGTAGCGATTATTCATTTGCATGTTCAATATTTTGACTCGGTAGCTGAATCTGTAATGGTTGGTTTGATATCAGGACCAGGTCACAGAGTTTCCGTATATGTCGTTCATTAACACCATTCGCCTCTTTTTGTAAATTAGAAAAGAAAATCATTAAACGCTTACCCAAGATAATTTGGTGAGAATGTCTCGTCAGGTAAGCATATGCATTATATGACTTACGGTTCAGCATGCCCTCATAGCTTCGTTTCCTCCTTATTTCAGCTGTTAATCTTTTTTGATTTGCATTGGCGATAACCCGGGCATCTCTTTGAGAGATTGCGAAACATCTGATTCTAAGAAACTTTGGCATCACTTTCAGTGAGCGACAATTAGTTAGAAAGCTTAAGTGGGCCTCGTTGACAGATAATTTTCTGCGAAAAAACACAGAAGATCTTAGCTGCAAATTTCTTATGCTTTGTAAGGAACCTTTTCAAGTGGCTACCTTACCTAAAGTGCACGAGACATGGAAAAAGCTTGCAAATCTCTCAAAGAGATGCCCGGGTTATCGCCAATGCACAACAAAAATGATTAACAGCTGAAATTAGGAGGAAACGAAGCTATGTGCAAATGCTCAACCGTAAGTCATATAAGGCATATGCTTACCTGACGAGTCTTCTTTTCGACCTCTACATTCCATCCCACAGGTTAGAAATATTATCAGTGCACTCCCCGAAGAGGAACGTGATTCTACTCGTTACACTTTGGCCAAAACTCTTACAAGCTAGAAATAGATTTGGGTAAGAAATCTTGGTTTCTTAATTTACTTAATTCTGCAATAGTAGCTAAAGTCGGGTAAGACCTGAGAACACGGTTGGGACCTAAATTGATGGCCTGGTTCATCCTAGCGTAATAGTCATCACGGTACGGAATAATCACCAGCTCTGAAATACGAACGAGAACAGTTACTACAGCTAGCAAAAAACCCGAACCTGTCAATCATTTGTGCAGATAAAACACAACAAATCATTATTCTGCACCAGGCCATCAATTTAGGTCCCCACTGTGTTCTCAGGTCCGACCCGACTTCATCTACTATTGCAGAATTAAGTATATTAAGAAACCAAGATTTCCTCCCCAAATCTATTTCTACTAAAACGAGACTTCCAGTAGGACCTTAGGTCCCCGATGTCTTCGGAAAAATGAAAATTCATAAACAGGATCAACCTCTTAGGTTACTTGTTTCAGGATATGCTAACCCGACTCGCACCCTCGGGACAGCGTTGGCTTAATTTCTAAAACCTGTCACCTCAAATTCCCTTGTATCCATGAAAAGTTCTATGCAGGCTATATCTCGTATCAAAACCTTTGACTCTGGAGGAACTGATTTCATAATGGCTTCGCTGGATGCAGTGTCACTATTTCTAAGTGTACCACTCAACACCGTTCATGCCGCCCCGGTGGCGCAGTGGTCTAAGGCGTTTGCCTCTGATCATTCGTCCGTGAGGGGTCCGGGTTCGAATCCCGGTCAGGCATGGGTGTTGTGTTTGTCTTACGGCACTGGCTCTCTCCCTTCCCTGGAGCCAGTGACCCTAAATTAGGGACGGGCGACTGCTTATAGCCCATTGAGTTGCTCACGGTGGTCGTTAAACCTTCAATCAAAAAAAAAAAAAAACACCGTTCACTCAATTATAGAGGATAAATTACAAGAAGACAATTCCATCTCTTCACTTGAAGCTAATGCAATAATTTCTGCTCTCAAACTTGTAGCAAACAGAACTCACTTAAGATTTGTTTGCGAGTTCTATCAGCAAAAGGAAGGGGAACCAATGGGCTCCCCCGTTTTAGCTGAGATTCTCATGCAGTATCTAGAAAACAAGGTCATATTGGACTTCCCTTTTCAACCGCCATTGTTGATTAGGTACGTAGATGACATTTTGGTTTCTTGGCCCCATTCTTAACCTTTACTGGACGAATATGTATATGGTCTTTTTACCCAGTTTCCAACTATAAAGTTTACAAAAGACCTTGAGAAAGAGGCAAAATTACCTTTCCTAGATATTTTACTGTCTCGAGATTTGAATTCCAATAAAATCAAGTATTGTGTTTTCCGAAAACCGACGTTCATACCTTGTATGATCCCATTCACTTCTTCTAACCCTCTAGAACATAAAGCTTCAGCTCTACGCTACCTAATGAGACGTGCCTTCACCCATTCCTCAACAAGTAGAACTCGACGTGAGGAACTTTCTAGAGTTCAAAACTTGGCCTTACTGTTTGAATTATCTGTCAACTTCTTTCAGGGATTATTACAACAATTTCAAAGACTGAGATTCACGACTTTGTCCACTGAGACAAAACCTACTAAGTACATTGGCAAAAGTTGATTTCTTTCCACCTCTAGTGTCTATTTTAAGAAAAGTCTGTCACAAACACAATCTAACTTTTGGAGTGTCCACAAGAAACCTTTTTTCCTTGCTAAGAAATGATAGAGATAGAGTCCCAGCTCTTAACAAACTGGGCGTCTACTGCATACCACTAATTCATGAAGACCCAGACACTGCAGTTAAATAATATATAGGTCCTACCCTAAGAACCGTAAATGTAAGAATGGGTGAACATAAATACGCTCTTCGTTCTGGAACAGTTTCCACAGCTTTCAGTAATGCTATTAACCAGGGAGGTTATTCCCCAGATTGGACAAATGTTAGAGTACTTGACTCAAGTGTTAATAAACGTACTGTCTTCCTTACGGAAAGCCTTTTCATTATCGCATATGTGGATACATACTGTAACATTGAACTCCCGACATTTGTTCCAAGACAGTGGAGAACGATGGTGACCCCCTCCGCTCACAACTCTGAAGAAGAGGACTATATCTGATAAGAAATTAAGACTTGATTTTGGACTTTAACGATTTGTTGATGGCATCACCGATGATTGAGAAGACCGAGTGAATTGTGGGTCGATTGGAAAACATATAATGTCTGCTCCTGTGTTTCGTGGCGCTTGGGACCTGATGATGGGGGCTATGTACAGCCCCGAAAGATCTCGCGTGTAAATATTAATTTGTAGTCGTAGATAAAGTGTTTTAATCTTGACTTGCAATTTGGAAATTATGTTTGTGAATGACCGTACGTGCAACGGTGAATATTTATAGTAAAGCCTAAGAAGTTCAATAGCCAGCGATTAGCAAAGAAAGTAATGATGACTGTTTTTTGGGATGACATGAGGGTCATTCTCATTTATTTTCTAGAATGTGGCCGTACCGTGAGAAGCGAGAGCTGCATTGATACACTCAAGAAGCTTAGAGAAACCCTAAAGAGGACGTGACAGAAAAATAATCTGAAAAGGATCCACATTCACCGTGGCAATCCGAGACCAGACACATATTTGGCAACAAATCAGCCGATCAACAAATTAAAATGGTAGATTGTCCCCATGCAATGTACAACCTAGATCTGGCACCCTCCGACTTCCACTGTTTGGTCCAATGAAGGACAGTCTCCGGGGACAAGGGTCTAATGGCACAGACGAGGCAAAAGTGCCTGTGAAGAAGTGGGTACAACAGTCTACATCTGAATATTTTTTCGAAGAGGATTCGAGAGTTCGATTCAACGGTAGCACAGATGCTTCGCTTATGGTGTAAACTATGTTGAGCAGTACTTTTGTATAGAGAAAGAATTACTCTACTAACATGTGCAATTTTAACGACCACTGTCAGTTAATAAAAAAAGTTGTGCCTTTTGTATTACTTTCGGTCCAACCCTCGTATCTTTGTTCTAGTAAAAGGACCAAAGTGTGGCCGAAAGGTGTTGGCGTGCGAAGAAATTTCTCAGTTTTAAAATTTTTCGAAGGAACGCTTCCACCACGAGTGCCGTGTCCATTTCTGGTGCTCCTTTCGCTCCGGCAGGATTGTTGTCGGAACGCCGCTTCGGGACATTACTTCATTGAGAACTTAAATCCCTACGATCTCTGGTTTCAAACGGTGCAGGATTAGGATGATCTGCTTACCTCAAGTAGCTTTAAACGCTAAATAGCTACCAACACTTTTTCTAATTACTTGTAATTTAAGTAAGAAAAAAGGATAATGATCTAACCAGTAAATTTTAATAAATTTAGTCGGAAGCATAATAGGGTGTTTAAGGAACTCTCGAAAATAATTGCATTTTGTGTGCTCCTTCGGTCATGATTGGTTTTATACTCCTGAAGTATGGACGTTTTAAATAAAAAGCAGATATAAAATAAACTTACTCTCATTTCTTCCTGTTTCTTCTGATCTTCAACTCGTTCATTATCTTTAGCAACATTATTCTGTTGAAAAAAATGAATAATATTATCTTAGGTTGTAACGTATACTCTATATTCACTTTCCTTTTGATTTTACTATCTCTGGTTATTTTATTTTCCTATGTAAATTATCTTCCTACTGAACGGAATATTATTTCACCCGCTGAATGAGATCTGGCAATGAGTGTAAGTCATGACGTGGTGGTAGCTCGTATATAGGCGCGTTCATCGAGAAGTGTGTAGTTGCGTTGTTGTTGTGTTGTTGCGTTGTAGTGGTGTTGTTGCGTTGGAGTTGAGGGTGGTTGGTGGTGTGTTGCGTTGCGTTGCAGTGTGTTGTTATGTAGTAGTGATATATGAGTGCCTTAGTTGACCAGGAGTCATCACAATAAACAAGTTGTTCTGTAAGTTCAGTCTTTTTCAATTCTTAGTTTTGTCAGACCTCTGTCTGGCTGTTAGGTTTATGACTTTGATTACTTAATATAAATAACCAGCGTTGAGACTTTGTTTAAGTTCATAATTAACGAGTAACAACACCCTTTTGGGAATTCATTATTTTGAAGCTTAGAGCATTATTCATTCATAATAATTAGCTTAGCAAAAAGATAAACAAAGCTAATTCATTATAAGGTTGCTGAATATTTAATTTTGATAAAACTCTTCAATACGAATAGATATTTTTACATACGTATCTCTACGTTGTTCTCACATACGTATCTCTAAGCTGTTCTCACATACGTATCTCTAAGCTGTTCTCACATACGTATCTCTAAGCTGTTCTCACATATGTATCTCTGAGCTGTTCTCTGAGATTCAGAGGTTCGCTCCACAACGAAATACAAACTGCCAGATCATTTTTAACTGATTATTTACTTACTGTTGCCCTATCAAAATAATCCATTTACAGCGATCTTGACATAGAACTCGCGCTTCACTGACATTCATCACACGACGTACACAAGATCTTCTATACTTCATGCTCATAATCTCTCATGCAGACACTCCTGAATCTGATCCTCCCATGACTTCCTTGGACTTCCTCTGCCTTTCCTTCCGGCAACTTATGCTAAAGAAATTTGTTAGTAAGCATCTCATCACTCATTCTTTCAACACGTCCAAATCACGTAAGAATATAAGTCTCCACCTTGCTAACAACATTTTGCTTCACATTACGTATCTGCAACACATCTTCATTCCTCACACGATCAGAACGTTTCTTGCCACATGTTTCCACAAGCGACGCATTTCTCCAGCACACAAATGACTCCTATGTTTCTTCTATAGTACCCAGGTTTCACTTCCATACATCAAACCAGGGACAATTACACTCTCATACACAGCCATGTGGGACTCTCTTGAGAACCCATCTTTCCTGTGAAAACCTCCCAAAGCAGCTAAGACTTTCAATGAAGAATTCACTCGCCTACTAATTTCCCCATTCATTTTTCTCTCTCTGTCAAACATGCTTCCTAAATGCAGAAACTCATTGACCTGGTCAATCACTGTGTCCTTTTACACTATTAAATAAACGGGTTTGCACTACGCTATAAACGTTTTTATTTTGCATGGTCTGGTCTACTCGTAACTGATATTAACGTTTCTTGTAAGTTCTCTACGAATAGGTGAGTAACAGTCTGCCATGATAAAGAAACCCGTTTGTGTGCGATGCTTGGCAATAACAATTATTTACTCCAACAAAAACGGATTTTGTAATAGGTCGCATTAACTTGCTGTACAATTGTGCTTCTTATTTATCTGATTGGCCCGCCATCCATGTGACTACTAATAAAAAAGGCATGGTTTCTTTCCGGGATCGAGCATATTACCCCCCCCCCCCCCGATATTATGCTCTATATATTTGGAGAAATGAATATCTCAAATAAATTCATGAAAAATCTTAAAATTCTTGTGATACTAAAATAATTCACTCGAAAATCATAAAAATACTGGTATATTGACACTGTATAAAACAATATTAATACTGGTATCAAGACGCACAAGACACTAGTATAATGTTATGATAAGATAGCGCTGTATGATCTGTACACTGATATACCCAGGAGTAAGTATTCTCAAAATATGTAAAATCTAAATCTTTTGAATATCCTGTATACCAACATGTTGTGACACAAATCTGTATCGCTGATATGGATAGTTTCCATATGTTTCTATGTTTCTATCTCTTCATTACCTTCTATGGTTTCTATGTTTCTATCTCTTCATTACCTTCTATGGTTTCTATGTTTCTATTCTCTTAATTACATACCAGAAAGGTTCTTTTATATATTTCTATCTCACTGATATGGCCTAAATCTTTTGAATATCCTGTATTCCAACATGGATGATCCTGTATACTGGTATCAGACCGCACAAGACAATGAAAAATCTTAAAGTTCCTGTTAAAAATGTTTATAGTCAGCACCAGGATGCATACCTAAGATGTTCATTAAAAATCTTAGAATTTCAATGGCCAAAAGCCAAAAAAAATAAAAATAAAAATAAAAAAAAAGTAAGAAAAATTCCTGTTCATGAAAAATTGAGGATTTCCTTTCTTCTCAAAGTTTCTACCACAGTGAATAATAATTTTTGGGCTATGACAGAAGATAAATGGGATCCCATCGACAGGCAAAAAATTTGTTTCTCTTTATTAAGGCTCCTCACGATTCTCCGGGGGCGTAGTAGTCTAAGCGCTCTGGATTTTTGACCATTTGCCCGAGATAGGTGCTCTTTCGAATCCCATGAGGCATAGATTTTGTACCTGTCCTGAGGTAATGGCTCTATCTCTTCCCTGCAAACCTTTACCTTAAAATAGGGATAGCCTAATGCTTTATAATCTATCAAGCTGCTCACGGTGATATCGCGTTTTCATGAGCTCTGTGGTTTTGTAAGTTTGCGAGATTTCTTGTTGATGTTTCCAGTTTATTTTTGGCTTGTGGTTTGTGGCTTATGTTACACCGACTAGAATACTGTAAGTGCTTTTTATTCACGTAATCGTTTTTATTTTTTTTTCAAGACGACGACGTCTTTAAGTGAAACTCCTATGGACTTAAAACCGACATTATCGATCCACGAAACGGTAGAATGCATGCAACATCATCAACGATAATATGCATGCAACCCTACCTATGTGTTCAAGAAGTGTTGTTCATCAATATATTGGACATACTGAAACAATTACAAATGCTCATTCTGAAAATGTCACTCCTGGAATAATCCGAGCCGAGGACTGTAAGAGTTTTGTGAATTATATCGTTCAACCAAGTCCCACCTCGTTGCAAGAAAGTTGCAGGAGCAGTTCAGGGAATTTTTCCCAGCATTTTCGGTAATACAGTTATTGACCCAAATGCAATTGTCACTACTATTACTTGGGTTAACAACTCCATTCAAATATGTCTAACCGAGAATTCCCCAGTGGAAAGATAGCTAGTATCAATGTTGAAACTTCGACTGAGCTTTCCGGTTTTAGATGTTACCCCTATTCAACAGTAAGCTGATGTCCTCCTAGAAATGGCGATACAAGCAGACATTACACATATCGCAAGGAAACCAAGAAATGTCTTGGCGTATCTGACGAACAAAGACCTTATTGACAAGGAAGGGAATATCTGGCGAACAAAGACCTTGTCGTATGTGGCGAACAAGAACCGCCGGCCCGGTGACGCAGTGGTCTAAGCCGCTGGCTTATGATCATTCGCCTTATTTGGGTCTGGGTTCGAATTCCGGTGAGACATGGATGTTTGTCTTTCGGCACGGGTTCTCAATGTGTTGCTTGTCCAACACTGGTTATTTGTGTACATTGGACATTTAGCGTACTGTAAAATCCATGTTTGACGTATACTTGTTCACAATGTGTTACATGATTAACACTGTCTATATCTGCGTAAATTGATCATTTGGCATGTTGTTAACCATGTAGGATTTGTACTTGTTGTGAAATATCTGTATCCTGTTTGTGTCTGACTCTTTGTGTCTGCCTGTTTGTCATATCTCTGTACCACCAGGTAAAATAAATTGTTTTCATTTTAAACCTCCAATAAAAAAACAAAAAAAAACAAGGACTTTATCGTATCTGGCGAACAAAAACCTTGTTGACAAGATATTATCAAAGGGATCACCGTTGACGACGCGCATCCGTATACTGTATTTCTCACTCGAAGGCCTGCTACACTCGGTATATACACGGTTTACCCCGGATGTTCCAGATTCAACTGATTTAATCATGATTCAAGGTTTGTCGAAATGTAGGGGAGTTATTGGTGACATTCGGACTTTGTCCGATACCTCGAAAAACCCCAGACATGCTTCAATAAAGGGTCTAAGATGATAAGCGAGGGTTACTTTCTCTTCAGAGAAGGATATGGAAAACTGTCCTACAGATATCACTGTGAAAACTGAAAAACAATTCTATCGCATTGAACTTTTTACTGATGTACAATGTTTTAACTGTGAGGGCACTGGGCATATCTGCTCAAAATGCCTACATCTGGTAAACACCACAGGACCCAACATCACAGGTTACACAGAGCAACAAGGGAAAGCTTTGACCACTGAAATGAAAGACGCCTTCCCTGATATTTTCCCTGAAAATATTCCTCAGATACCAAATATAGAGAAGGAACAATAATTGCAGAAAATACTCCTACTATTTCTAAGAATTCGAGTGACATGATCATTCAGGTGGAGGATGCGAAAAATCTAGCTAAATCAACACAAGGAAACGAGCCAGCTTCTTTCCTCTGCGCAGACTCTCATAATGAGTATGATTCTCAGATGCCGATCAGATTGCAGCAGCTGTTCAAAGGAGTGTAAATTCGCAGAGTGAAATTAAAGTCTAGATACCGCTTCCAACCACACCGAAAAAAGCGTTGCGGCGAAAGCAGTTTTTCCGGCTTAAAGAAGAAGAAACATGGAAAATATAGTCAAAACGTAAAACTCAGAAATGAAAGATGCATGAAACTGAAGCAGTGTTCAAGTCCCTGGGCCTCAGCAGAAACTCTGAATCTTTCACTCCAGTCCCTAAATCTGATGATTTCAGAGTTGAAACCGACCCAATAGAAACGTATCACCTCAAACAGTCCAAGCTGAAGAACCCAGTGGCGGTGTTCAAAATAAAACTAAATTATTAACTCTTAAAAGGACTTCCCGGATCAATGACGCTGACATTTACAATCACCATACAGAGAAACTCCCTCATGTTATCATTCAGTTGAAGAAAGTCATCACATTACTATATAAAAATGACCCGACTCATATCTTCTTAACCCTTTAACGACCATGACCCAAAAATATTTTGCATCACTCTAAACAACATAACGCCCGAAGCTGTCTGCTGTCTCATTTCTTTTTTTTTTAATAACAACAATAGTGACTGAGGGTGACATCTGCTGATTCCCATAGGTTGATAAAATTGGAAGAATTGCTCTAGACAGGCGTTTCGGGCGCCAAAAGCTGTTTGTACATAGTGGCGTTTTGGGCGTTATGGTCGGGTTAAAAGACTTATTTTAAGACTGAAGATGTATTGCTCAGGCTGTAAAGAAACTGGAAGAGGAAGGTGGCATACTACGGAGCCATGAACACTAAACTGAAAAGAAAAAAGTTAGCAAAGAGAATACACATCCCTGACAGCCTTTAACTGCAAGGGCTGTGCTATTCTTTTTGCTAACTTTTTAACGTATGAACATGTCCGACGTCATTAACCATACATCATATTTCTTCAGGAAACAGGCTGTAAGCAAATTACTTCATACCATAGATGGAGAAAGTGGCGATATAAATTATTTCATAGCTATGGATCCCATTCAAGATCGGGAATTGAAACTGCCATCCATGACCGCCCATTTTCAAGAATCTCTGACACCAGTGAAAAAGAAAATTACCAGAAAAATATGTTACATATCAAAATATAAGCTCATAATGAACCCTTTAACCTAATTAACATGTACAGTATATGCCTTATGTGACGTATATTCTAGATTAAATTTCCTTTTTTAGTTTTTTTCCCTATGTAAATCTTAAGTTTATTCTCAGTTATTTTTCACTCTTAACGTAATATCTTTTCTCTCAAATGAATACGTTTGCCAACACAATTAAGGTTTTTATCTCTCGTTCTTAGCAATTCAGGCATACAACACAACGTGACGTATGCCTGAATTGATAAGAAATAGAGATAAAAACGACGACTAATCTGTTGCTTGGAGAGCGTTGGGTTGTAAACTGATTATTAAAAGGAGCGTTGTGAAAAGAACGTTGTGTTAAGAGTTGTGTGGTATGTGGAGAGTTTAGTGCAATATGCTATGCTACGATGTGTTTGCTACATCCTGAATAAAGCACTTTTTCCGTAAGTTTGACTTCTGTTGTTTACATGTTTCGTCTGGCCGTTAAGGTTTCTTTCATTTAGGAACTGTTTCTTAGTATGTTGCTGTTTTAAATTAACGTAGAAGTACGAAAAGACTTATACGTTAATACTTAACAAAGTGATACAGCACAGCATTGTTAACAAGATTATTAACTCTTTAATAGCATTCTGAACAATGATCAAATTTTAACGCTTGGAGATTTCAGTTGCACTTTAAACTCCCGGCTACAGATTCCAAGCAATAGAGTATATGTACTTATAAATGCAATATTGTTAATGCTCTTCAGAACATCGTAGATCAAGGAAATTTGATTGACGCTTTTCGACTAATCCATCCAACAGTTGTATCTTATACCTGAAGATTCACCGCTTTTAACTCACCTTCAGCAGCCAGGTTCGACAATGTCTATATTTAATCTTCTCTTCATCTTAGAATTAAAGACATATCACATCATGCTACGTGTTCATTAGATCATCACATTGTCATTGTTGAAATATTTTCAACCCAACAGTTACCACCTTCTCTGGGAGCTGGTCGTTACACGACCAACTCCTGAAAGACAATGTACATCGTACAGAAATTGAGAAATTACTAGAAACAGTAAAATGACTGTCAACACCAGATTTCGATCATTTGAAAATTTGGATTTCCGGAAAAGACAACATCATTGCATACGCCAAACATTCTTTCTGTATCAAAACCCAATAGGCAATGAAAATAGATGAAATAAAAGGTATCCTCAATTGCATTGACCAAACCACCATAGAACATCTAAATCTGGAAGAATGAATTTGGAAAATTGTTTACTCCTACTGCAAAAGCGTCCTGCAAAAAATGAAGATACTGGTTGCAATTTGCTACCACTGACCTTCCTCAAGATCTATACTCATCAATGGAAAGAGAGAGAAGAGCTAAGAAGACGCTTACCCATTTGAAACTATCATATGGAAAAGTCTCTGACACTACATCAAAAATTTACTCTGAAGTGGAAAACTATTTTATAAACAGATTCTCTGAGTATGAACCACCTACTGATTCAGATGTTGCGATTTTACAAAATCTTTCACGATTTTTTCTAATCATTTCCTCAGCCATTTAGGAGCCCCTGTTACGAAAACTGAAATTAAAACAGATATCACTCAAATGAATCAAGAGTCTTCACCTGAAGTCGATGGTTTAAATATGCGCTTTTATAAGCACTTCCCGCAAGCCTTGCTTCCCATTCTTATAATCTGTTTGAATGCAGTTCCCAACCTTTCCAACCTTCCTCAGAATTCACAAAAACAGTTATTGTATTGCTACCCAAAAATGGCTCATTCGTCGACTTGGATAACTGGAGACCGACAAGCCAACTTAATGTTGATTATAAAC
The DNA here is from genome assembly GCA_039090855.1 of Macrothele yani. NCBI lineage: Eukaryota > Metazoa > Arthropoda > Arachnida > Araneae > Macrothelidae > Macrothele > Macrothele yani. The sequence continues at coordinate 26,877,654 of CM077000.1, forward strand.
TATTAACTACATTCTTTCAGTTCTTCTCAATTTTGACCTTTCTGAAATCATTCACCCCGACAAATCCTGTCCACTTCTTTATCTTAACATTATAAGTGATATTGGAATCATCGAAAGCCCCCTCTACTTGGCTAACACTCATGATGAAACCCTTAATGTCTTCAATCGGGATCAGAGGCAAGAGTTTGACAGCATTAAGCACTTCTACCACCTCTGTCCTCCATAGCTTTGACTTCCCCTACATTTTCCGTAAGACAGTACTTAAACTTTACAGTGATTTAGTTGGGTATGTTCGAAATATTGGGTTTATCCGTTTTTATTCGCTCGAAACATCAATTCACTACCATGAACAACATCTACGAAGAATATACGATTGCTTCCGGTGAACCATAAATCGTGAGAAAAGCACGGATCTATGGGCAAGAAAACGGCTCAGTTCCACAGAAAGACGCAGGAACGCCAACTGGTCATCCGATAAGCAAATAATTCTGCCAATTAATTTTGGAAAGCCGTGCGCGTCTGCGTGTGTGTGTGTGTGTGTGTGTGTGTATGTGTGTGTGTCCGTGCGTGTTACAGGGAGAGAAGAGAGAAAGAGAGAGAGAGAACTACAAATACTGCCCAGAAAGCTCTTATTCAGAAATCCAAACAGCAACTGACAGCATGGAACCGAACCAAAAAAGTAACTTCTTTCCTGGGGGAAGCTATTATCACCAACACTATCACCCTGCCTTCTCTGTTACATGTCTAGTCAGCACATCTCATTTCCGCCTATGTGAATTCAGGAATTTTAAAAGCAATTATCAATTTCATTTGGGCCGCCCCGGTGGCGCAGTGGTTTAAGCGATGGCTTCTGATCATTCGTCCGAAAGGGGTCTGGGTTCGAATCCCAGTGAGGCATGGATGTTGTATTTGTCTTACGGCTCTAGCTCTCTCCCTTACCTGGAACCAGTGACCCTAAATTAGGGACGGACGTCTGCTTATAGCCCATTGAATTGCTCCCGGTGGTCATTAAACCTCCAATAAAAAAAAACGTTCTCAAAGGGAGGTTTAAATCTAGCGGACCCGAACCACCAAATATAGGACGGATAGAGCCCTGTGGTTCCTGATAACTTTTAATCCATCATCCTCAGCAGCAGATATTGTCATAGATTCCTTCATTTCCCCTAAAAGCTCATTACTGTTTTTCTGAAAATGGACTAATGCTCTTTTATTCACCTCCAGTTTCCAGCAGTTTACCTAGAAGCATTCCATTTCTTAACTTCTTGAAATTTGAACTTTCTGGCGGAGAACCACTTTTCTACTCCTGCTCAATCCATCCACCCAAAAGTGGTTATTTCTGTTTCCCCTCGTGGCTGGTTGCGGAAGTTGTCACGGTTTACCACATATTTCACGCTGATTTTTCTTGGAAACTAATACCCGAAATTTACCCTCCAATTCCATCAACTGCAAAAAATCATCTTCAGCTTCAAAGGGTAAAGAATGGAATTATAACACTATGTCCTGAGATGCCGATATTGACCGGCTCCGTTTCGTTAAATTTGCCTTTTCTTGTTAAGATCCTGAATACTACGAGACTGACCCATACTTTAACTTCAAAAGATTTATATCATCATTTAAGATGCAAAGACGTTCGGCCATGTGCTATCGGGATGCTGCACCTTCAGGTCTTAAGAAAAACATAAATAACAATGAAGAACCTTACTAAGTTCCGAGAGAACTGGGCATCCTATGCCTATTTTTACATGAAAGACTGCCAGTTCCCAGAGCCCCTTTCCGTTTCAACAGAGTTAGCATGCAAACAATTTATGAACTGAATTTCAACATTTACTCACAAAGGTCATATTGTTTGTACCAGGGGTCTGCAACCTTTAATAGTGTTGAGCTGAAGTAATGTTGCAAAGTCACTCATCGAGCCAACCTAAGTAAAACAACCACTGACGCAAATTAATTTTTTTTTGTACTAACATGTTTCCGATACACTAGATAACTATTTTATCCCTTGTAGATTATTCAATTTTTTAATATAAATAGCAACAAATACAAATATTATGTTTTGCAAAATTTAAGTTCTGAACACATCAGTTTGAAATTTTATTATAAAAATGCGATATGTATATTTTGTTAAGCCAGAAAGTCTAATAGTTTGAAGAACAAAACAATTAAATTATTCAGAAATAAAACACGTTATTAAAATTTTAATAGAAGTAATCATTGATTATTATTGATCTGAGTCATTAATCAATTAATGTAACCCTTGTCCTTGCTTCTCTTTGGTTAATTGTTGAATATTAGGTGTCTATTTGGTCACTTTCAGCTTAATACGGGCTTCTGAAAGCACAGGTGGTGGCGACTTCTGTGTGGACTTAAAACAGCTTTTATGTGCGAGAAATTTTTTTCACATTTATTAGTTGACCCAAAAGCCGAAAGCAAAGCAAATGCAACTTTCTGAAAAAAGTTGCATGCTTCAGGCAGGGATGTCCAGCAGTTAAGAAAGGCACCTGACTTTTCCAAGCAGTTCCATTTAAGAGTGTTCAGCAATTCTACAAATTTTATCGTCCATAACCCTGATAACATGAATTCAATGTGTTGCACTTTAAAATTGTTAACATACGTCAACTTGAATCGGGCTTGTAGATCGATGAAGTCTGTCAAATAGGGTGTAGTTAATCAATTGAGAAGGTAAGAAAATATGAGCTCGTGAATTTGGAAGTCTTGACCTCGTTTGAGAAACTTTCCTTTGAGCGCTTCAACGTACTTCTGAAGCTCACCTATGTTGACAGTAAATCGATTTGAATGAGTCTTTACATTTGGAAAGTACTTTTATGTGTTAGCGGTAATATCACTGCAAAATAGGTCTAATTTTGAGGCAAATCCTTTCCAGTGCTCAAAAAGATCAATTACGGGTTGTCCCTGCCCTTAGTGCAACTTTAATTCATTCAGATGTGTAGATATGTCAGCCAGAAACGTCGGCTTGCACAGCCAATCTTCGTCATTCAATTCCGGGAAATGTTCTTTTTCAGCAAGAAACATCTTGATTGCTTCTAGGCATGATACAAATCTGCTCAAAACATTACCTCGACTAAACCAACAAATATTGCTGCACAGCGGGTGGTTTGTACATGCGATCTCCATTTCTTGTAGAAGAGACTTGAATTGCCTGTGGATCAATGAAGAGCGAGAAACTACATATGAATTTAATTACCTTGACAACAGTTTCCGTTACAGAGTTCAAGTACAGTGACAAAATCTTCGCACACAAACTCTCCTGGTGTATAATGCAATGGAAGTTCAATACTTGATGTCCTATATGATCTTCAAGAAGTTTAACAAATCCTTTGTTCTTTCGGACCATTGCAGGGGCGGCATCAGTAGCAACACAGAACATTTTATTCATGTTAATATTCTGATTTTCGAAATAGCTTACAAATGCAGTTAAAACGTCATTTCCCTAGGCTGTACCATCAAAAGGTCTTAAGCAGGACATTTCTTCGTAAATACGGTCGTTGTCACAATATCGCGCAACTGTAGCTATAGGCGCGCCACGTCATTCACATCAACACTTTCGTCAAGAGCGACACTAAACACAACAGTTTGGTTTAACCCGGTTGTTTGTTTTACCGTTACACTTTCAGCCATATCAGTTATGCGCCTCTCAATTGATCTCACAGAAGCCGGTATTTCTCTAATCCATGATAGTATTGTTTCTTTGTTGGCTCTAAACACAGTTTCAGCACTGCTCAAAAAGTTTCATCGGTGTATTCTCCAACTGTGAAAGGTTTGCCCTTCGAAGCCACACACTGAGCAATTTTGTAACTATTGGATTATCGGAAAAGTCATGACGTATTTTGGCACCCGATTGCGGTTGGGCGGTTTTGGAAGTACTTGAGGCAGCTCTGTTATCGCTAAGGCATTCGACAGGTGCCAGTTGTAGCTGCAGTCTAAAAGGAATAGTGAGCGATATGGTTGATTTGCGGAGATTTGACATCACGTTGAAGATGGAAGACCAAACTGTGCATTTTCACCATTTTTACCGTTTTACTTCCGTAAAGGGAAGAACGCGAGTCAAGCTTGTGAACAGTTGCGCAAAGTGTACAGTGATAATGCTCTACAAGAACGTCAGTGCCAGCGGTGGTTTACAAAATTCCGTGCTGGTGATTTGGACCTCAACGATGCTTCTCGGTTTGAGAGGCCAACCGAGGTTGATGACGACCAATTCAAGGCATTGATCGAGTCAAACCCACGTTACACGACACGAGAGATTGCAGACACATTGCAGATCTATTATTCAAGCGTTCACGACCACCTGAAGAAGCTGGGATACGTAAGCAAGCTCGATGTGTGGGTTCCTCATGAACTCAAAGAAGCTCAATTGACGGTGCGTATAAACATCTGCGATATTTTCATTAAACATTAGAAAAATTATCCTTTTTTGACGCGACTGATAACTGGTGACGAAAAGTGGATTGTGTACAACAATGTGCTGCGCAAACGGTCTTGGTCTCGACGTGCTGCTTCGCCTCAAACGACATCCAAAGCAGACATTCATATCAGCGGAAGATTCTGGTCTCAGTGTGGTGGGATTTTAAAGGTGTCGTGTTTTTCGAGCTCCTACCACGGAACCAAACAATCAATTCGCATGTTTACTGTCGGCAATTGGACAGTTTGAACGAATCCATCATCCAAAAACGTCCAGAGTTCATCGTAAAGGTGTGGTGTTCCATCACGACAACGTGAGACCACACACAAGTTTGATCACCCGCCAAAAATTATCGGAGCTTGGGTGGGTTGTGTTGCCACACCCAGCATACTCGCCTGACCTTGTGCCGTCAGACTTCCACTTGTTTCACTTTCTTCAACAATCCTTGCTTGGTAAAACGTTCAATTCAGGTGGGGCTGTAAATAAGCACCTTGTAGAGTTTTACGCCTCGAAAGACAGGTCCTTCTATGAACGAGGCATTCGGCAGCTCACTGAAAGACATACAAAAGGTTATCGAACAAAACGGGCATTATATAATTGATTGATCTTTGTTGTTTCTATCAATAAATGACCTTTGCAAAACATGTTTAAAATAAGTCATGACTTTTCTGACAACTCAATACATTCGGTAACTTCATTGTTGGTTCCAATTACTTGACTAATGATACTACCTTGTTTTTTAGCCAGAAACAGCCCTTTTTATATCTTCACGTTTCTCCTCTTGATCTGATAGTGTTTTTGTATACTTGACGTACGGCATACGACGCTTTCACAACATAAAGCACAGACACCACGATCCTTTTCTTGTATGAATCCATATTCGTTAGTCCAAAAGCCTTGAAACGAGCGTATATCAAGTTTTTGCCTTTTTTTTTTGAGTCATTTTAATGGTACCATATTACTTAATAAGAACACCAATTTCTTTGCTATGGTCAACAAACTGTACTGGCATGAGTAAGTGAAAGCCGAGAGAACTATAGAGATGGTTTTAGAGTTGTCGAGAGAGAGGGAAACACGATAGCACTAGTGATGTAGAAGAGCTTTAGAGCGGCTTAGCGGCCCTAAGACACTTTTTGTCGTTAGCTGGAAAGAAAGCAAGGCAAATAAATGTTTTAGATTATCATGTAAAAAGACAGCTGATTTATATGAACGAATACTGGTACCTAAACAGAACGTTCATATTGCAAAGACGGTACTAAACTGTTGGATCATGCAGTAAGACGTGATCATCCATTCAGACATGGCGACAAGTGTCCTCTACGGTGGCGTAGACTACTCACTCGTATGGGAAGGCCCGGGTTCAAGTCCCAGTCGAGTCATACACCGATGAGCCCTTACGTTATGACCACCCTTAGCTTACAGAAATGAGCGCACCTGAAGACCGAACGGTGGCGCAGGTGAAGTTCACAGAGCAGTACATTTTATATTGACAAAAAACAACATAGCATTTATTGACATACATTAGTACAGTGTCGGTCCACCTTTGGCTTACACGTCTTCACGAGCTCCGTGTTTGAGTGCTTCACGTTCGTGTCTTGTGTATCCCATCATGGTTCTTCTATGTGTGTGCCAAAGTTAAATGTCTGTGTTTTCGTTTAAGATCCCTCACGAGTTGGTGAGTGCTCATTTTTTTTTCATTATCAGTGTTTTAATTTCCACACCGATCTGCTCGTTTTCTTCTTTAATCCTTGCCATTGTTTATGGCATCTGCCGATGAGGGCGCTGTTCCCGCTCGCATCGCTGCAGCTCCTCGCGTCGCCTCTTCAACGACAGACGCAGCCGATCAATCATCTTCGCGTGTTAGTGGAAGCCTCTTAATTTTCCTCCTGTCATTTGCACGTCTTCTCCTGCTGAGGTCTCCGACGCTGCCATTGAGAACGTGGATGTGACGTCCCTGGCCTCTGCTGGCGATGATGAATTCATGGACGTCTCTGTCGTCGTCGCTAATCTGCCCTCTACAGTTTCTACTGCCTTTGCTTCCAGTACATTGTCTCATGCTGCGTCAATGCCTTCCAGAGAAGGCGCTTCTGCACGCATGTATTCTGCGGCTGCTTCTGGTATTCCACGGGATTTCTCCTCGTCTCGTCTGCCCCTTATGGATTCTTACGTTACTCTCAACGGTGGCGCCATCTTATTAGACATTCCCGAGAACTCTCCTGCTTGGTCAACGTCTTCATTCGACCCTCGAGTTGGGGGTTTGTATTGATGCGCTGCCCAACACTCCTTTGAAGCAGTACAGCTCTGATCTCAAGAAGATGATTCCTTCTAGTGCCATCACCCACCTCACCCGAAAGCCACGAACTGTGATTGTTTATATTTTGAAGAAAGAATAAGCCGAGCTTGTTTTGTCTCGGGGCCTATCAATTGGCATCGTCACCTCTTAGCCGAATCCGGGGCTATCAATTGGCATCGTCACCTCTTAGCCGAATTCATTGCTCAGCGTCCTGATCTGGTCTCTCTACATCCGGTACCGCCGGAGATCTCTGAAGATATGCTGTGTGCTGCACTTAATCGATGTGGCAGAGTAGTCGGCCCAGTGAAGACTCTCTCCTCTGACCCCTATGATAAACATATTTGTGGCTTCCGTAGAACTGCTCGCATCATCTTCCCTTCGGAAGAGCATCTCAAAAAGTTTCCACGGTTCCTCGATGTTCGTTGCGGTAACGAGCGCCGCCGGATTGAGCTCCTCACCTCTGCTCATTGCTCACGCTGCAAGGCTTACGGCCATCAGCCGGCTCTTTGCCCCCATGCAAAGCCACTGAATCCTGGAGCTCCAAGGCAGCATTCTACCTCTTCCTCCGTTTCTTCTGCCATGCCTCCTAATTCGTCTGCACCTCCTGGACCCAGTTCTACCGAAAATCTTATTACAGCCGTCGATCAACACGTGTCTTCCAATGTTGCTTTCTCCACTCTGTCGGATTTTCCTCCGCTTGACTCCTCCTTGCCTTCCCGTGTTCTCCGTCCATCAGAGAACAACACGGCAGATCTTCAAGCTTCATTCATCGTCGGCACTTTTGCTCCCGGCGATGAAGTGGACCTCTCCTCTGATTCCACATCTCGTGCGTCATTCATCAACGGCAAACGTCGCTCTACTACCAGTACCGAGTCCCGGAGGGAAAAGAAGAAGTCTCCTTCTCCGACTGGCCGCCCACATCGTTCCACCCGTCTAGCAAGATCCAAGTCTCCTCTGTCATGTTTTAGCTCTTCTTCTTCAAAGTTCAAGAGTCCTCTGCCGAAGTTTGAAGATGTTTCGACTCTGCTTACCAATGCCTCTCTTCCTTCAGGACCTGTCCCTTTGAAGATCTTTACGAGTTTCTCCCTCATAAAACAAATTGGGAGGCTTCTCTCATCTTTTTACAGCAGTTTGAAGCAGTTGTTCCCGAGGTCTTCGACCAAGTAACCTCCATTCTCAAATTCCTCCGGCATAATGCCAAGCAACCCGACTACGTCTTGTGTTGTCGTGGTATCATCGATCGCCTCGACACATTTCAGAAAGTCGCCATAGCTGCCCTTTTCCGACGTCGGACTTACCCATTCCAGGTCGCCACTCTGAATTGTAGGGGGATTACTAACACCCTCGCTAACGCTCTCGTTCTGGAAGATCTCTCACCTCTTAGGGCCGACTTACTCCTTCGGCAAGAGATGAACTGCCACTCCTCGACACTTTTTCAAAAATGGCGCACTTGGGACTTCACCTTTCACCATGCTTACCGTTACTCTGTGCACGGTGGTACAGCAGGAGTATCAGTCTGCCATCTCCGCATGCCGTGAAAGCTCCTTCTATGCTACGTGGTCACCAGTGACCCCGCAGTTCACTGTTACACCAAGTCCATTACATCTCACGGTGAGTTAAGACTCTGCAGTAACTTTTTGTTGATCTTTCGCACTGCGGCGCCCCGCCTGTGTTAATTCTGTTCTTCCTCAAGCATCACGTTGTAAATTTGTCATTACTCATTCAATGTACATATCATCGCTTTTATCAGTTTGTATCATTCCTGTTCTTTTTTGTTTTCTTTGAGACGATTCCATGTTGCTCGTCTCCTCTGTTTTGTTACATTAAAGCGATTATGAAACCACCTTTGGCCTTAATGCATGCACTAACCCTTTGAGACATGCTTCCGACAAGGTTTTGGAACACAGCGATAGGTATGTGCTTCCATTCAGTACATAATGCTGCCGCTAACTGTTGCTTAGTAGTAGGCCTTGCTGCCAAACTTCTTATGCGGCGCTCTAACTCATCCCATAAGTGTTATATGGGATTAAGATCAGTGCTTTGTGCTGGGCAGTCCACACACGATACGGGATTATCGTCAAACCACGCCGTAACAGTCCTTGCTTTATGGGACGTAAGTCGTGTCTGTTTTGAGCTCCGTGTTTCGCCGTCTACTGAGTGTGTTTTGTGTGCTCTGTCGTTTAACTTTTGTGCGTGCCTTCAAGACGAAGGTTGTATTTTTCATTTAAGACATCTCCCGAGTCGGTGAGTACTATTTTCAGTTAGCTATCGGCATTTTATTTTCTCGACCAGTTGGTCGTGTTTACTAATTTAGGCCTCGCCATCGGCGATGGCGACTGCTGATAAGAGCAACGTTCCCGCTCTCGTCACAGCTTCTCCTACTACGTCGATCCTTATCTCTGACGGTGCAAACCAATCAGCGTCCGTCCTTAATGACAAGGAATATCGTCGTCCTCCTCCTGTTGCCTATTGCTCTTCTTCTTCTACTCTTCGACTATCTGACTCCACCCCTCCTGGTGGTGATGCTACGTCATTCGTTTCTGATGCTGCCGATGACGTAATGGATATATCTGAGAGCGTTGCTTCTCTGCCCTCGGTAACCTCGCCCAGCGTTGTGTCAGCTCCTTCATCCAGCGCTGCACCTCTGCCTTCCAATGGAGGATTTGCCTTCCCGCTCTTATTCTAGCGTTACCTCAGGTGCGTCCCTACCGACGCAAGCGACTCGCCTTCCCCTTGCAGATGCCCATGTCCAGATACATGGTGACTCACTTCAATTGAACGTTCCGCACTTCTCACCGGCTGCGCAGGAACTTCACTCCACCCGCGAGTTGGGAGTGTGCCTAGATGCTCTTCCGAATACACCGTTGAAGGTCTATTGTGATACGCTTCTTGCTTTTCTTCCAGCCGGTGCCATTACTCACCTCACCCGCCGGCCGCGGACGGTGATTGTTTATTTCACATTCAAAGAATATGCAGACACGCTTCTAAACTTTGGTCTTGACCTGGGAGATCACCACCTGGAAGCTGAACCGATCGCCAGCCGCCCTGTTCAGGTCTCCTTGCATCCGGTGCCCCCGAAATCTCGGATGCAATGATATGTACTGCACTTAGTAAGTGTGGTAAGATTGTTGGTCCTGTTATCACACATTCAGCTGCGCCCAAGGATCCTGCAAATAAGAATGTTCGTAGTTTTCGCCGGAGTGTTCGACTCATCTTTCCATCAGAGGAGCATCTCCGTAAGTTCCCACGGATCCTAAACGTCCGATGTGGGCAGCTCTCCTACAGAATTTTTTTTTGTTTTGTTTGGAGGTTTAACGACCACCGTGAGCAACTCAATGGACTATAAGCAGTCGCCCGTCCCTAATTTAGGGTCACTGGTTCCAGGGAAGGGAGAGAGCCAGTGCCGTAAGACAAGCACAACATCCATGCCTGACGGATACGAACCCGGACCCTTTACGGACGAATGATCAGAGGCCAACACCGTAGACCACTGCGCCACCGGGGCGGCCCTACAGAATTGACATGCTAACATCAGAACACTGTGCTAATTGCAAAGAACTTGGGCATCAGCGTGCTCGTTGCCCCAACAACGAGTATCCAGCTCCCACGGCTTCTAGAGTGCCTCCCGCCTCTAAGCAGCCTCCCGCCTCTAAGCAGCCTCCTGCTACATCTTGCTCTCGACCTGCACCGTCTTCTAGTGTGCCAACTGCCCCTGTGCCGAGTTACACAAAAAGTATATCTAAAGCCTCTTGTCAACGAGCGTCTTTTGATGCTGACCTCACCTCCAGTGCTCGCTTCACCTATTACTCCTGATCACGTGGCAGCATCGGGAGACCTCGCCACTGGTTTCCCACCAGTCTTCACTGTTGGTGTCTCCGAGTGTGACGGCGCCGCCGATAACTCCTCTGCCTCTGCGTTTTCTTCCCGAGCATCGTCGCTCCTTGGAAAACGCATTTCTGGCACTCATACAGGTACCCGACGTAAGAAGAAGAAGAAGAAGAAATCTCCCTCTGCGGATGGGCAACCGTTCCGTGCTACCAAATCTTCAGGAGATTTTTCTCCCTCTCCTGCGCCAACAGAAATTGAAAGGGACACTGATCATGATGGGTCTCCGCCTTCGTTTGAGGTCTTTTCAAGTGTACTCTCCAAATGTGGTGCTCCTTCAGAGCCTCTCAATCTTGGAGATTACTATCAGTTTTGCACCCACACCACGAACTGGAGTCGACGTATGACTACCTCCGAGAGCGCGAAGACATTCTTCCCGCGCTGCTCCTGCAAGCCGGATGGATTGCTAAGTACCTTCGTGGGTTTGTGCATGACCCCCTGCACCACTCATGGACCCTTGGCTGCGTAAACCGATTACAACAACTCCTGAAAGTTGCTCCGCGACTACTCCAATCACCGACTGACCAGTCCATTCAAGGTCACGACCCTTAATTGCAGAGGGTTCGCTAGCCCCCTAGCAAATGCTCTTGTAATGGAAGACCTCTCGCTCCTCGGGGCCGATCTGTTACTACTGCAAGAAACAAACTGCCATTCCACCACTCTGCTTACTCGCTGGCGTGCTAGCGATTATGTGTTCCATCATGCATTTCGCTATTCATCTCATGGTTGGCTTGCTATCGGAATACATCAGCAGTTCCGATCCACCCTCACTGCACTCTCAGTGCAGAACTTATGCCGGGATTTACTCCAGCAAGTCTCTTTCACAGTTGGCGGAGCTCGATTTCACATCTTTAATGTGTATATTCCTTTCACCTCTATTCATTTATCCATCTTGTTCACCTAACTCCGTCAAGCTCTCTCGAAAGTCTCGCCTTCGGATCGTGTGCTCTTGGGTGGAGACTTCAATTGCACCCTTGACCCGGCACTGGATCGCTCTCCTTCGTCACGAGAGCGTTGTACGGATCTCGTCGCACTACGCCATGACCTTGTTGCTGATTTCTCCTTCACCGATGCTTATAGGCGCCTACATCCACAAGAGACCTCACACACGTGGCGCTCGTCTGGGAGTCAGCTTCCATCGACTGCGTGCCTAAATCGGGTTTACGTTTCCACACCGCTTCTTGCGTCTATTACCGAGTTGCGACATCAACCTACTGCTTCTCAGACCACTGCACGGTCACCCTCACAGTGTTTGTTGCGGCGTCACTCCTCGGACTGTACGTCCGTGGACGTTTGACTCCAATCTAATCCCTGATCCTGACTTTTGTGCCTCTGTCTGTTCTTTCCTCGCTGCTCGTTGCGCAGGGTTGCATTCCGCACCCTATACCTTGACGTATTGGCTTCATGTCAAGCATCAGCTCCTCTTACATATCAAGCAACTTTCTTTCACCATGACGACTTCCAGTCAGATGCGCCTCGATCACGCCAGGCAGATGCTCGCACTGATTGAGTTGTCAGATCCGCTGTTTCCAGCATATCAGGCGGAGCTCCAGGCTTTGCTGAAACCTCTAGCGCAGCAAGTACGTTTTACGTCTGCGTATTAAACATCTCAATCCGGAGGAATGCACCTATGATTTTCTAACATCAATGGAATCGGCACGTAAGTCTTCTACCTCGCTTCGTCATCTTCGCCTCCCTTCTGGCGAAATCACATCCGATTCGGCAACGATTTGCTCTCACGTTTGTCAGTTCTATACCATCAAGTTCAGTGAAATTCCTCCCCCTTCTCCCTATGTTCTCCCCATCTTCTCAATAACCTGCCTCAAGTTCCGTCTCATCTTGCTCACACCCTGTCTCTCTCACCCACATCCACGGAGGTGTCAGACACCTTCTCTCCCCTTAACCCCCATGCCGCTCCGGGCCCGGACGGCCTCTCTTTTCTTTTTTATCGTGCGTTCTTGCCTCTTCTATTGCCTTTTCTCCTCTCCGCTTTTTCTGCTGCATTTAACTGCTCCCCTCCCGAGGAGTTTCACGGACGCACATGTAGTCCAATTTCCCAAGAAGGGGGACCCTCTTGATTTGGGAAATTAGCGCCCCATTTTTCTTCCCAATCAAGATTATAAACTCTTTACTAAGCTTCTTTCCCGTCGACTAAACTCTGTCTTTCCTCACATCCTTGCTGACTCTCAAACATATACTGTTCCTGGCCGTTCTCTTTCCTCCAATGTTCAACTTCTTTGCGATCTCATTCGTCTTGCCAAGACTCATTCTGAACCTCTTGCTCTCCTTTCCTTAGACCTCCGTTCCGCTTTCGATAATATCTCACACGCCTATTTAACACAAACCCTGCTACAATTTGGCTTCTCTCCACATTTTGTCTCTGTTTTTCTCTCCCTCTACCGGGACGCCGTTTTCCATTTCAAGACGGCATCGTTTCTCACAGCACATGTTCCCTTCAAGCGGGGAGTTCGTCAGAGCTGCCCGCTTTCTCGTCAACTGTTTGCGATTGCCGTCGAGCCCTTTCTACGCTCTCTGCAAACATCTCTCCTAACACAACTTCCACCACCAGTTGCCAGCTCACGGCATCACTCAGTCATTTACTCTGCCTATGCAGATGACATTACCGTCTGCATTCGCAGCGACTCACAGTTCCAACTGCTTCGTCGTTTGTTCTCCGCATATGTTTCATGTTCTGCAGCTGAACTGAATACGTCTAAGAGCACCGGATTGTGGTGCGGGTCGTGGTCCAATCGCATGGATGCTCCATGGGGGGCCACACGATCATCCACTACCCAACGCTTCCTGGGTGTGCATTTAGGCGCCCCATAAGCTACATCCAGTGCAACTCGCACAGAACTCCATCCTCGCTTCCTCCGCACAGCTGCGTTCTGGTGTAGTGCGCAGTTCTGTACGTCCTACTACCAGCGTGTAAATCTCACCAGGACATACCTCCTGTCCATCTGCAAGCATTCTTGGATTGAATCTACGACCCCGCTTTTCTGTCTCCAGGAGGTTACACGCTGCCTTACTCGAGTAATGTGGGCGGGTCATCACTGGATTAAAGTCCACAAGCTCTGTGCTCCTCCACCCTATGGTGGTGCTGGCCTACCTGATGTCCCGCTGTGCTACAAAGCAAGCCGAGTGATCAACTTCATTCACCTTTTCACGGCTCCAGTGGCTTCCGCAGCTCAGGTACGTGACGTTCTTGCCTCCTTGCGTAACCCACATTTTTCCTTTCTTTCCTTAGTTCTCATGGATTGCTGTCCTTTCCCCCCCCCTCCAAACTCCCACCTGCATATTCTGAAGTCCTCACTCACCTTCGCTCTCTTCCCCTCATTCGCTCCCCTCCCTCTTCAACTCTAGAGCTTCTTTCTGAACCCCTCTTCTTCAACTCCTTTGTTCATCCCTCCATCTCCCCTGCTTTTCATTCCCCTCTTGGCTCCGAGCAGGTGTAGTAACCGTACAAGACCTCACGAACTCGGATCTATCCTGGCGCCCTTTCTCTGGCCTTCCCCTGCTATTCTCTCGTCCCCATCCGCCCGTTTGGTCTATGACTCCCTGCTTACTGCACTTCTTTTCCTTTTCCCTGATCTTGTCTCCCCCACCGGTCTCGTCTCTGTCTTTTCTGCCCCTCTTCCGCTGCCGTTTTTCCTCCGACTCTCAGACTCGGTTCTTCCTCTCTCCTCTCTCTCCTCTAAATCTCTTTATCGTTTTCTAGTGCACCTTGCCACACCTTCACCGCTTTCTATTCTCGAGGTTCCCCTGCTTCTCTTCCTCTTGTCTGGGCCGCTGCCCGCTCACCCTTATCCGCCTCCTCTTGAAATTAATACCCACTGTTTTTTTTTGCATAATCGCCTTCCTGTTCCGTATTTTCTCTTTCGCATGTCCCTTCTCTCCTCCCCTCTCTGCTCCTTCTGCGCACAGGAGGCAGACGTTTCTCACGTCTACCTTTACTGTCCCATCCTGATGTCTCTCCTCCACCAGGCTTTCCGGATTGCCAGTCGCTCTTGTTCTAAAGATCTTCCGTTCACTGCCTATAGACATCTTCTTCTGCGGGCTCATCCACCTACGCCTCTTCCGTCAGTATGTGCCTATCTTTTCGTGCTGGTTAAACACGTTATTTACGTATACCTTCAACAACTCCGCAGAGGTTTCCTCGCCGGTCTCTTTACACCAGGCCAGCGCAGCACTTTTGTGCCATTTCCGATATCAATTGCTTTCTCCACTCCGCCTGGAGTACAAGTCGGCTTCTTCCAATCGTCGAGAAGCCACCTTCTATGCTACCTGGGCGCCGGTCCCTCCATGGTTTGCGGTTGATTCTGGACTGCTACACCTATCAGCACCCTAGGACATTCTACACCACCTCCTTTGCTGAGTTCCGTGGCACTCTGGTGCCCCTCCTCCACTCTACGACTCGTCTCCATGTATGTCATGTGATCGTGCTACAGCCTGTGCTGTAATACCAAAGTTTTTGTTTTCTCGTTTTCAGTGTGCATATCATTGTGATCTTGTCATTTGAATTGTTGTTCTTCGGGTCGTACTATGCTTTACCATATTTACATTGTTATCAGTGTGCCCTCTGATTCCGTGACCTCCCGTCACTTTTATGTACTTGGGGCTGTACCCTGGTCACCGTAAGTGCTTTCTGTCTATGCACCTAGTGTATTACACCGTGTTCCTGTAGTGTGTTTTACTTTGAGATGTCATGTGGTGTACGTCTCTATCTTCCATTTGTTATATTTGCCGCACTCATACACCTCCTTAGTGTTTAGCCATTTTCATTGCACCTGTTTGATTTTTGTACAGTTTTATACTTCCACATTGTGTACATACTACTTTCATCCCAGTGTACTTTCATGGGGTTTTTTGTGCATCCTTTGTACCTCTTGCATTTCTTGTGTTGTACCGTGCTTTCACATTGTGTTAATGCTTTGATCGTGTACGTTCACAAATTTATGATAAATTCTGTCATCTGTCAGAACCCATGGCTTGTCCTGTGCTTTCACTTTATGCATATACTCCTAACATCCCAGAGGGCACTCATGGTTTTATCGTGTCCTTTGTACTACACTTGTAACATTTCTTGCGCTGTATCGTGTCTTCACATTGTGTACTTTGTTTGGTCATCCCTGTGTACAATATGGTTCATCATGTCTTGTTAATGTACCAGTTACATCTATTGCGTCGTACAGTGGTTTCATTTTGCGTTAATTCCTCTTGTCATCCCAGTGTGCATTCCTAGTTTTGCTCTGTGATCTTACTGTTCCTTCTGCATTTTTTGTCGTGCAATCCGCGCTACCGTTGAATTGTTAATGCTAATGTCATCTCAGTGTATTTTTATGCTTACTTGTGTACATTAATGACCTTCACCCCGCCTGTATTATGTTGCTTTGGTGCCCTCGTTAAATAACTTGCACAATTGTGCACGCTGTGTTTTTATCTCATGTATATAATGTTTTACCTTCACGGCGGTGTTTGTTCTGTTCTTTTTCTAATTGTGTACTATTGTTTCGCCTGTGTTATCCTGTAAATCATGCCCAGCCAATGTCATGTGACACGATGTGTTTCTCTCTGTCACTTCTCCTGCAATTTTTATGTAATAAGCATTGCTTGCAGCATCTGTTATTCATCCCCATTGTCATTGCAGTGTATATACCATCATGTTTTAACAGTTTGTATTATTTCCCAGTGAGACGCCCAACTCTATACATCTCCCTCTTATGTTTTCTTATGACGAATAATAATAAAGCGATTTTGAAACCTTGCTTAATGGCTTGGTGCATTATCCTGCTGGTAACAAGGCTCGGTTCCATAGTATTACCACAAAGTTGGTGGGGCATAATTGTCCAGAATAACGAAGTAGACGTGCTGGTAAACAGGTTTGTCCACGATAACCAATGAGCGGGGACCATACCACGAAAAACACCCCGCGCATTTAAACAGCCAGCTCCAAACATGACCATAGAAAAAGTACACTGTGGTAAATAAACTTCCCCCGGCTGCCACCATACCCACACATGGCCATCAGACTGATGGATCGTGTATCTGAATTCATCAGTCCATAGGACAAGTTCCCATTGATCTACGATTCAGCATAAATGTTCTTTGCACCATGATAAACGAGTAAAAGCATTCCGAGTGGAGATAAAAGATTTAGAGGCAGCCGCACGACCACGGTAACCCATGGAATGAAGTTCTCTGCGAATAGTACGTGTACATATCGGAGTTCCAGCATTTTTACTCACCTGTACACTGAGGTTTTGTGCAGTACTCCATCGATTTGTTGTAACGACTCTCCTGAGGTTCCGACGTCCTCTATCACAGATTTTCTTTGGTCTGCAGGTACGTTTTGCTGCTTCAGGCAGGCCATGTGCCTTCCACTTATTCAGTATATCCAAAACAGTTGACTTGGGTATGTTTAAACGTCTCTCGGTTTCTCTTATGGACACCCAACTAATATAATGCCCAACAATCTTTCCCTTCTCAAAGTCAGTTCTCTCCCGCCGCGACATTTTCACTCGACCACACAGTGCGATATGATCGCGGTCAGCTGCAGGCTTGTTTTTATACCGTTTGTAGCTGTACGGCGCTTGTTAACAACGCAGGCGATCCGTTCATTTGCTTTTGAAGGGGTGTCCAGTGACGTATGTCAGTATAGTTAATATTCAACCCGAGGACCGTATTTCGCTTTGTAGAATGTTCTGAGTCACAATGCGAAGAGCTGCCGAGTTATAGGAGTTTGATAAAAGACAAATTGTGAGGGCAGGGTGCGTCGGAACCGGCGCGGCTTGTGTATCAAAAGTGGTGCACAGATGGCGTATCAAAAGTGGTGCACAGATGGCGAAACAACGAAGCGTCGTCCAGCCGTGGGTCGTCCACAGCTAATTGATACCAGAGGGGAACGGCGACTGTCGCGCATTGTTCACAGCGGCGACAGGGCTGCAGTGCGGCAAATCATCCGCAGGGACAACAGTGGTGATCAGGAACAATGTGTCACAGCACAGATTTCATCGCAGTTTTCTGCGCATGGGCCTGCGTAGCCGAAGACTCAGACAGGTCCCAATGCTCACTGAATGTCATCTCCAACAACGCATGAAATGGGCCCAAGATCATCGAAATTGGACCGCGGATAATTGGAAGAAAGTTGCCTGGTCTGACGAATCAGAAGGCCGATAGCGGATACGCCGATTACCAACGGAGGCTATGGCACCTGGATGAACTGTTGGGCGGAAAAACAGGCCAGCGGCGACGGCGGCGGTGTTATGCTGTATGTGGCGCTTTCTTGGGACACTTTAGGCCTCATTATCCCAAGAGCACAATCCCTGACAGCTGTCACGTATCTGAACATCGTTGAGCACCAAGTTCACCCATTCATGGCAACTGTGTTCCCTGCTGGTGATAGCCATTACCAAAAGGATATTGCGCCATGCCACAGTTCCAGAATCGTCAAAGATTGATTCAAGGAACATGCTGGGGACTTTCTGTTAATGCCCTAACCTCCACATTCACCTGACATGAACCCAATCGAACATTTGTGGTTCGACTTGGAAAAGCGGGTTCACACTAAATCACCATCATCCCGGAATGTACGGGAACTGGAGGACCTGCTGTTGACATTATGGTACCAGATACCTCAGGATACCTATCGCCACCTCATCGAATCGATGCCTCGCCGAATGGCCGATGTTTTGAGGGCTAAAGTTGGTCCTACAGTTTATTAGGTATGTGGTCATAACGTATTGGCTCATTGGTGTACACTGATGTCCTTAAAGTAAGGGGCAGAGGCAATATGCCAATTTGGGGACCTTGAAATAGGTCCTTACCGGAGGAAAATCACTGACGGTAACAACTGCCGTTATAGATACGACCAATTGGCTGCCCATAATTTACATATGTGGAATCACGTGAGAGCACGAGACTGCTAAAGAGTGATAAAAGCTGAAGCGAAAGAGTTGTCTTTACATGCGTTGAACTGTTCGTTACTTGTTGTTCGTTATTTGTTATTATAGTGAGTGGCACAAGATTACGAAGAACACATCTCGATGATTTTTCCCGTGGTAGAATTGTGGGGAAATTGCAAGCAGGACGTTCAACGGGAGATATAGCCAATGAGTTCGGGTTTGGCATAAGCATAGTCGCTCTACTGTGGAAACAATTTTCCGAAAGTGGAACAGCTACCAAACGGTGCAGTGTATTTCACTTATATAACGATCATCAGCATGGGCTGATTTGGTCCACCAACCAAAACAGACCTTGCTGATTATCGCTATATAAGTGTAACGGCGAAAAGATGTCTCCGCATAACTGCTGGTAGGTTAGCACGCGAACGTCAGGCAAGCACGGGGACAACAGAATTGTGCCAGACTGTGACAAAGCGATTGAATAGTGTTGATTTGCATGCGCACAAACCAGTACGAAGTCTACTTTTGACCACATCACACAAAGCACAGAGGTGTCGATGGTGTCAGAAACCCGCCAACTGAGCTGACGAGAAATGGGCCAATGTCCTGTTCTCGGACGAAAGTTGATTTTGTTTGTCGTCCGATTCGAGGCGGTAATACATCCAGCGGGAACCACCCACTGCCTAATCTTCCCCCAACATCCTGGAAGTTGACCATTACAGAGGTGGTTGGGTGATGGTCTGAGCCGGTACCATTACGACGAACCGAACTTTATGTGTTGCAAAGTCAAACCATTAATGCTCAGCGTTATTGTCAGGATGTTATCGTTCCGCATGTACGCAAATTTTCGTGGTGCTCTTGAAAATTCCTTCATTCTATGGATGACAATACCGGTTGTCTTCGTTCGGTGTGTGTTGATGACCTGCTCAACAGCGAAGGGTCGCCCCGGTGGCGCAGTGGTCTAAGCGATGGCCTCTGATCATTCGTCCGAACGGGGTCCGGGTTCGAATTACGGTGAGGCATGGATGTTGTGTTTTGTCTTACGGCACTGGCTCTCTCCCTTCCCTGGAACCACTGACCCTAAATTAGGGACGGGCGACTGCTTATAGCCCATTAAGTTGCTCACGGTGGTCGTTAAACCTCCAATAAAATAAACAAAAAAAAAAAAAAAGACAGCGAAGGTATAGACCGCATGAAGTGGCGTTTACGACGTTCTGACTCAGGCATATTATACTGTCGTCTGACATATAACATAATCATGCAATTCCTCAGAAATTAAATAACTCTTTTTCCCTCGTACTTCTGTACATGCATGGTAAGTTTCATCTCCTTCCGTGCGTTACATCTCAGAGTGGCATTTTCTATGTCAAACAGTGCTCTTTGACAAGTCCAAAAACAAGGCAGAAGTGGAAAAAGCTTTCCTGTGTTTCCTTTTTTCAAAAAGACATTCAGAACATTATCATGACGTAAAGAAAATTAAAACAAAATTTACTTACAAAGAAAGTAACAAGTTCTTCAAGTAATAAATCAGCGCAGCAATCCTAAAAATAAAGTTTTCAGTATATTTGTAAAACATTTTTGATACGGGAAACATTTCAGTGTGAATATATTGTTTACGAATTTTTTGATATTTACAGATAAAACATGGCGTATAAACAAGTCCGCCAAAGCATTAAGACCATCTCTGCGCTATGAAATGAGTTCGCATGCAACCAATCAGCGCCACGGTCCAAGGTCGCGGATGATATATACACTGAGTGGCCACTTTATTATGACCAACTTTTGACTTTAATACTGCGTCAATTCTTCGTGGCATGGACTCCACGAGATGTTGAATCTGAGACCATGCTTGATGAATAGCACTTTCCACGAGTGTGAGATAACAGGGTTGTGGATCCAGCTGTCTGACGGCTCGTTCAACTTCATCCCACACATTCTCAATGGGGTTGAGATCTGGAGATTGTGGGGGGCCACCTAAGCAAAGTAAACTCACCGGCATGTTCTTGAAACCAATCCTGTACAATACGAGCACTATGGCAGGACGCATTATCTTGTTGAAAGTAGCCATCGCCATTGGGATAAACCATTTACATGACAGGATGCACTTGGTCCGGAACGATCTTTAGGTATGATGTGCCAGTCAGACGTTGATCAACACGTGTCATAGAGCCCAAAGCATGCCAGGAAAACATTCCCCAAACCATAACGTGACCTCCACCAGCTTGAAGGGTTGTAGCAAAGCGTTTGGGGACCATACTTTGATACTAGTTCCGCTAAATTCTCCTCGGCCATCGGCATGGTGCAATTAAAAACGTGATTCATCGGACCACATAATCTATTTCCAATTATCGAGTGTCCAATCCTTGTGCTCCTGTGCGAACTGGAGACGTTTTCTCTTGTTAACTGCAGACAGCAAAGGTGTTCGAACAGGCCTTCGGCTGCCATATGCCATCCGATGCAGTGTACGGCGAACAGTGCGTGCAGAGATCATTTGAGGGGATCCTTGATTAAGATGGTCTGTAGTTTTCTTCACTGTTGCCCTTCTGTTGTCTGTTACCAGTTTGGACACTCTCCGTTCCGACCGAGCAGTCACTAGTCGATGACGACCACACGTTGCACGTAGAGATCCAGTTTTTTGGCTGGCAGTCCAGTCTTTAAACACTTTAACTACAGCTGCTCTGGAACATTTAACGAATGCGGCGATTTCGGTGACATTCGCTCCATGGCTCCGAGCTCATACAATCATCCCACGTTGAAATTTCATCAAATCGCATTTTTTACCCATCTCGTTACCCCAAAATCACTTCTACTACTGTCGCAAGCACTAAGCTTTCCATTTTTATACTAGCTTCGCCCTCTGGCGGCAACAGCGTGCAGCCATAGCTCATTTGCTTAAAATTGTCAGGTGGTCATAATAAAGTGGCCATTCAGTGTCTAACACCTGGATAGAAGCTCTCTCAGTCAGTATTTCGTTTCGTCTCAATATGGGAAAAGCAAAGGATTTATCTGATTTCGACAAAGGCCAGATCGTTATGGCAAGACGCCTTGGTTAGAACATCTCCGAAACAGCGACGCTGGTATGCTGATCACGCTATGCAGTAGTTAGTACCTACCAAAGATAGTCCGAAACATGTGAAGTTTCGAGCCGTAGGCAAAGCTTGGACAGCCGCCCCGGTGGCGCAGTGTTCTAAGAGATAGCCTCTGATAATTCGTCCGAAAGGGGTCCGGGCTCGAATCCCGGTGAGGCATGGATGTTGTGTTTGTCTTACGGCACTGGCTCTTTCCCTTTCCTGGAACCAGTGGCCCTAAATTAGGGATGGGCGACTGCTTATAGCCCATTGAGTTGCTCACGGTGGTCGTTAAACTTCCAATCAAAAAAGAAAAAAAAAAAAAAAGCTTGGACAAGCCACGCCGCATTGATGCCAGAGGTCAGTACAGGCTATCTTGTCTTGTCCGCAGCAACAAGAGGGCCACTGTGGCTGACATTTACCATAATTTCAATTGTAGTGAAAGTTCAAAATGTGTCCGAACACACAGTTATTCGTATGAATATACAGAAAACTTGAAGAGGGTCTTATGATCAGACAAATCCCGTTTACTGTTACACCATGTCGACGGACGAGCTCGTGTGTGAAGTTTACCAAAGGAATCGTTCTCACCTGAATGCACTGTGCGACGAATCCAGGCTGATGCAGAGAGACTGAAATGGTCTGCAATATATTCTTGGGGAGCACTTCGAACCATTATTCCTGCTGAGCGAACTCTGACAGCTGTCACGTACCTGAACATCGTGGTTGACAAAGTACACACTTTTATGGCAACAGTAGTTCCTGGCGGAGGCAGCGCCTTTCAACAAGACAGTGTTCCGTGCCATATTGCGAACAAGGTTCAGGAACGGTTCCAAAAACAATTGTTCGCACCGTAGCGTAAAGCTAACGCACTCAGCCAGTTATCGAGAGATCTGGGATTCGATCCCAGCGGTATCGGAACAACAATTTATCAGTTGCTATGCGTTGTTTATAAATAACGTCGACAGAGCGATGACATCGCCTATTTACATTATCACCACGTATTTGAAGTATATTCACCATGAAGAGGAATTCCATTTATTGCCATGGCCTCTCCCCCAAATTCGTGAGTGCATGAATCCTATCGAGCAGTTTTGGTTTGAGTTGGAGAAAATCATCATCATCCCAAGCACGTAATTTTTAGAAACTGCGGAAACTTTTGTTGCGGTAATTGTACCAAATATCAAGAAACACCTACCAACATCAAACAGAAATCATCGCTCTTTCCACGTTAATAAGTGAGTCTCGGAAATATTCTCCTCTTCCGACACCGGGCATCGAACCCAGGGTCTTCCAGTTACGCGCCGGACATGCTACCACTGCATACAGTTGCCTCAAATTCTCCAGACGCACATGTGATTAAATTCTCCAGACGCACATGTGATGGTTGCTTCGTAGAGCCCCGGACAACGCTTGGGATTCACCAAAGATGGAAAGCAACAACTGAACAAATAACTGGGAGACGAATGAATAATTAAATCAAACACTCGACGTGGATAAGGAACACCAAACAGATATCATTGCTATTTCCACGTTAGGAAGTGAGTCTCGTTAATAATATGGAAAGCAGCAACTGAACAAATAACTAGGAGACGAATGGATAATTACGTCAAACACTCGACGCGGATCAGGAACACCAAACAGAAATCATCGCTCTTTCCACGTTAATAAGTGAGTCTCGTTAATAATATGGAAAGCAGCAACTGAACAAATAACTAGGAGACGAATGGATAATTAATTCAAACACTCGACGTGGATCAGGAACACCAAACAGAAATCATTGCTCTTTCCACGTTAAGAAGTGAGTCACGGAAAAATTATCATTGGTCGCAACCGGGAAACGAACCCAGATTTCTTCCAGGTACGCCACGGAATGCTACCACTACACAGTGGCAGCGTGTCCAGCGCGTAACACGTTGAACCTTGTTCCAGCGCGTAACTCCAAGAACCTGGGTTCGTTTCTTGGTAGCGGCCGATGAGAATTTTCCGAGACTCACTTATTAACATGGAAAGAGCGATGATTTGGTGTTTGTGGTCCACGTCGAGTGTTTGAATTAGTTAACCTATCAACATCTCTTTGAATCTATGGCTGATTGGATGAAATCCCTTCTGACTGTTACATTGGGAGCTACATCATATAAGGTAAGTTGCTTTAACGTTTTGGCTGATCGGTGTACTATAAAAGGCGAATTTTGATTCACCTTACCAATACGATCCGTTGCAAAATACATATTTATGCGTAGAAAGAAAATGTAGCTGTTGAGACATTATTCATCAGTGTTCTGAAATCTCATTAGTATTATCCATCGGTGTTCTGAAATCGCATAGATATTATTCATCAGTGTCCTGAATTCTCATTAGTAGTGTTCATCGGTGTTCTGAAATAGCGCAGTAGTATTCATCGGTGTTATGAAATCACACAAAAAATTATTCATCAGTGTTCAGAATTCTCATCACATATATAAGTGTTATTCATCAGTGTTCTGAAATCTCCTTAGGTATTATTCATCGGTGTCCTGCAATCTCTTTTGTTATTACTCATCAGTGTTCTGAAATATCATTAGTTATTATTCATCAGTGTTCTGAAATCTCATTAGGTTATTATTCATCAGTGTTCTGAAATCAGGCTGCAATATGCTTATCGTGTCCTGCATCGTTAATGTTAACATACCGCAGTCGAAAGATGAAGTGCAAGGAACGTGCACTGAGGTTTCCATCCACTCATTGAAATTGTCATCTGTAGTTTCTTTCCTGTAGCCGTAAACTGTTCCAAGATCTGTCGTAAACACATTGCACTATAGGCAACCCCGCAGGTGAAAACCACAGGGTTCTAATTCAGTTCAGGCAACACTGGAGTCCACGAGGCCACGGAGCGTCGTGGCCGTACATTTGGGGCAGAGGTTGCACACGACCCAAATCCACACTGAAGGCAGTACACTTTAGGGTAGCTGCTAGACACGAACTTAAACCCGCACACTGAAGGCATTACATTACTGAATATGCTGTCATTAGAGTGGAATGAACATGAAATGATGCCCAGACTACGTCGAAACATTGACAACAGAAATGTTGTAGATTAACTCAGGAGTGGTCGCCCGAGGATAACAACCAGAAGGGAAAGATCAGTACCTAAGTGCTCGGAGAAGGAATGGTATCAGCAGCAGCCAACTCTGGGAATATCTTCAAGCTACTTCTGGTGTCACAGTATAATGAATTAGCTTTATAATCTTTTTGCTAAGCTAATTATTATGAATGATAATAATTCTTCTTACCAGCGAGCTAATGATAACTAGCTCTAAGCTTCAAAATAATGAATTCCCAAAAGGGTGTTGTTACTCGTTAATTATGAACTTAAACAAAGTCTCAACGCTGGTTATTTATATTAAGTAGTCAAAGTCATAAACCTAACAGCCAGACAGAGGTCTGACAAAACTAAGAATTGAGAAAGACTGAACTTACTGACAAACTTGTTTATTTCCAAGACTCTTGGTCAACTAAGGCACTCATATATCTTGTACATAATAATGAATAAACTTTCCTCTTATAGTACACACACTCTCATAACAACACCTCGCAACGCCAACACATCAACCTCAACAACCCAACAACTCCAACAACACACAGGTCTCGATGAACGCGCCTATATACTAGCTACCACCACGTCATGACTTACACTCATTGCCAGATCTCATTCAGCGGGTGAAATAATATTTCGTTCAGTAGGAAGATAATTTACATAGTAAAATAAAATAACCAGAGATAGTAAAATCAAAAGGAAAGTGAATATAGAGTATACGTTACAACAGTATGTTCTCAAACAACAGTACGAAACAGTCTTCACGAGTAGGGACATTGAACTAGGAATGCGCTGAGAAGCATAGCACGGATATCAGCTCACCGTCGTCAAAGACGTACCTGGATCCAACACTATGTCATGGAATCCAGAGTGGGAGGTTGTACTTATCACAGAAGAATCCAGTCTCTCTCTTTATTCTGATACTTGACAAGGACCAGTGTGGGTGAGATGCTGCACACGTATGCAACCACATTGTGTGTAATCTCTCCACCATTACTAGCGGCAGTCAGTTCTGATCTCGGCAGAAGTATGTTTTAATGGCCGTACTTCCTTGTATGTTTCTCAAGGCAACATGAAGGCGTCAGTGCCCCAAAACGAGATCATTATGCCCATTGTGACACTGTTTCCCGCTCGCTATTGGATATCTATTCCGTTTACTCGATGACAATGCAGCCAGTCACCGTGCCTGGAGCGTGCTTCAGGACCTGGGAATTCATGGAATTGAATCCTTAGAGTTACCTTTCAGGTCTCCGGATCTCAATCCAGTTAAGATAACATTTGGGACTCTGCACAGAGACTTCTGGATAACCACGTTCTATAACCAAATACACTGGCACACCTACGAAATGTATCGCTTGTGATATGGGACATGACACTCATCAATAATGTTATTGCAAGTACGTCTCGTAGGTGTCAATACGTTGCTCTAAACTAGGTGGTCTCACGGTTATGGTCATTCTCCGAGTTTTCCATTTTACCTATATTACAGTGCTACTTTGTTGTGTGCAGAAATTGCTCAGTAAGTTGTTTTTGTTAACGCACTCTTTATCGTCTCTTCATAGTTGTTATTTCAAAGCGTGTTACTTGAGTTAGATGCATACATACTTCATTTCATGCAACGTCCCTAACTTTTTTGTGACTTGTATATTTATGGAAAGAGCATTGAAATCTACGGAGCAATTGCAATTTTGTAGTTTCTTTAAGGGATATTCGTGCTTATAGCGCTGCCTCTGAGGATTATTGCATACATTACGGTTCGTTGAATTTCATAATTAAATGTAAGCTCTTCAATTTAACTAAAGTAAGCACACCGGACAAAAAATTACGGAATGCTCATTTTAATGGTTAATATGGGGTTATCACCACGAGCTCGAAGCTCAGCCTTGATTTTCTTTGTCATGCTGTCAATATTGGAGCGGATGACATTAATGTCCAGTTTTCCCCACGCCGTGAACAACTGGTCCCACAGAGCAGTCAAATTGGGAGGGTGTTGTTGCCTCTTCTTAACGGCCCATTGGAGCATGTCCCAAATTTTCTCTATAACATTGAGATCAGGCGAATCGGAGGGCCAGGTGAGATGTGAGACGTCGACCTCATGCTCTGCAAACCAATCCTGCACAATGGCAGCTCGGTGGATAGTGCAGTTGTCGTCTTGATAACGTGGATCGGGAATGGCGGCATCTTGGAGGAACTGGACATATGGCAACACCTCGTTATCCAATAGTTTCACGTAGTCCACCGCTTTCATGCCATTAGATATATGAACTAAGAGACCCACCCAGCACTGGATATACACCCCCAAACATGACACTTCCACCCCCTTCCTTCTGTACAGCCCTTGGCACACACTCTGCGTTGAAGGCTTCTCCGGCCTTCCGCATGACGCTGGATCGACCATCATTGGAATACAGGCAGAACCTGGATTCGTCCGAATAGATGATGCATCGCCACTGTTCTGTGGTCCAGTGTTGGTGTTCCCTCGCCCATTCCAGCCGCTTTTTCTTGTGTACGGCAGACAGCTTGGGGCGCACCCTAGCTACACGACTGAACATTCGTACACCATACAGTTTTCGTCGAAGCGTTCGTTCGGAAACAGACTGATTGGGTCCCGCATTGTTTTCTTGCAGGAATTCCTGCCGGGTTTAGAACCGTTTTGCGGTTGATAATCACCCCAGACGTCGACGATCACGGTTGCTCAGGATGGTTCTTCTGCCGCGGCTGCTCCGACGGGAATTGTCTCTGGCCGACTCCTTCCACGCTAAATGAGCACTACTGACTGTGGACTTGGACACGCCAACGAACTTCGCCACTTCCCTCAGCGAATGACCATGTTCACGACCAAAGACGATAGCTCCCTTTTGCCACTCTGTCACTCCGCCTTTTCTACCCATGGTACTACCTGTAAGCAACAATAAAACTGATTAGGCATGCACGTCTTACATGGCTGAAAAAGTATGAGGTAACATACAATACTTTTCATTCCATTATATACACGCATTTTTCGCTGCCTGACACGTTTCCAACTGTTCCTCCCGATGACAGCATTCCGTATTTTTTTGTCCGGGGTGCTTATTTACTCTTATTAATTTTTGTTATTGAATATTCTGTCATACATTAGAGCAATACTATACATCGCAAAGTTTAACACAAACAATACATCATCAAAATAAGCCCGTGCTAAGTAGCTAACCAAAACAAAATACAATGTCAGTAATATGTCTTTAATATGTAACAACCTAATTACAATAAACATACCAGTAACTGCAATTAATGAACATGCACAATTAAACCAAAATTTATAAAGTAGGCGGTATGAAATGTAAAAAGTAATTTATGTCTACATAGATCACTGCAAGTGGAGAACATCGACCCAGGGAAAAAGGTTTTAATGGAAAATCCTGACGAGCTCCCCGATCTCCAAGAGGTGTGTGTCAGGCCAAGAACACAGAGCACAAAAAATCCCAGTAAGACACAATTTACCATAATAGTACAGGGAAGTGAAGGATACATGATTGTAAACAACTGTAGTTAAAAAAGTAGACGGCATATAACCTGTACAGTTACAGTATATAGAAATTTTAACATGTGCCTTGAGCTACAGTTATGACCCAGGTTTTAGTAGTATTCTGGCTCCTCACAGTATTCAGAATGACCATACAAGTAACAATAAAACTAATATCTAATTATCTTTCCTTTCGCTTAGATTCAAGTACTCAAATCTAAAAACAACCCACTTACCCTTGCCTCCTTATCCACAACCCGACACACCACTTCTTGGAGGTATTGTATATCATCGTTCTTCTCGATTTCCACAGGAAGACTACAGTTTTCATTTGCAAAGTCAATGCTGTAGTTGACAAACTGTAAAACGAATAACTGATCAGTCAGTTTTATTGCACCATTATTTAGACAAGCATACACTGGTGCTCAAAATTAGAGTAAAAAATACGAGAAATGAAGGAAAACACAGACCACTAAACAAAATGGAAAGGAAGTGGTGCATGACGGATGACCTACTACACTATCTACCAACAAGTAATTTGACACCTATGATAGCAAAGGAAAACGAAGTTTATTCAACTTCAATAGACCCCCACGAGCGGCGATTACAGTTGTGACCCTCCGGGGCATACTCTCAACCAGGCGTTGTACGACGGCTGGCGGTATTTTCTTCCACTCGGCTTGGAGAAAGATGTCAGTTCTTTCACCGATTTCGGACGGATTCGACACTCCAACACGTCCCAAAGGTGCTCGACAGGGTTAAGGTCAGGGCTCTGCGCAGGCCAGTCCATTCGATTAACCCCATTGTCACCATACCAGGCCATGGTGGTCCTCACAACATGACAGGTGGCATTGTCATCCTGAAAGTAACATGGGTCCACCCCGTAAAACTTCCACAACGTAGGAAGCGCATGGTCTTCCAAAATGGTGCAGTAGGTCTCGGCATTGAGCCTACCAGGAATTGCGACCAAGGAACCCGTGCCATACCTGAAGAAACACCCCTATAGCATAATTCCACAGCTGCCGAACTTCACAGTTGGCACAATACATTCCGGCAGGAGGCGTTCTCCAGGCAGACTCCAAACCCAGACCCTGCTGCATAACGTACGGTAGAGGGTGAACCTTGATTCGTCGCTCCAGAGAACCTGTTTTCACTGTTCAACGGTCCACTGTCGACGTTCTTTGCACAACGTTAGCCGAGCAGTACTATTGGACTTGGAGATCAAAGGCTTGTGGGCGGCAGCACGTCCAAGATAACCGAGCAGATGGGCTTCCTTACGGATGGTATTCATCAAACGAACACTCCCGGATGCCTGTTGAAACTCCTCGCGGATGTGGCCTATCGATTTGGTGCGGTTCTTCCGAATTTCTCTGGCCAGCACCCGTCGGTCCCTCACTCCCAGTTTTGTGGGTCTGCCGGGTCGGAGCACATTCCGACAGTCACCTGTCATCTTCCACTTGCCAATCACGTAGGCCACTGTCGATTTTGGGTACTTCAACTCGCTGGATATGTCACGTATGGATCGGCCATTTCTGTGATACCCGACGATTACACCTTTCTCGAAATCAGAGAGCTCCGAACTGCGTGGCATCGTGCATGCGACTGGTTGTGTTGTTGTTTCCCACACGATATTTAACGGCGGCGGCCGTGACGTGTATCAGGACCGCAGATATCGTAGATTGCAGGGGTGTCCAATTACTTGTTGGTAGATAGCGTATTTCATATCCTGGAACAAAAACGAGTGAAAACAAATGAATGTGGATATAAAATATGTGCCAGTGCAATTGAATGGAATAGAATGTGGCTCCAACCTCCAATCTACTGCCTTCAATTTCGTTCTTTTCCGAAGTGATGGTAAGCGAAAATTCTCTCAGTTATGATGCAGACTCTCGGTGAGCCCCGTTTGTCATTGACTAAAAATTTCGGTGCAATGAGGAAAGTTGCTGCCAGTGATGATGCTGAGAAACTATCTTCTTTAATTAAGTTCCTCCTTTATGATAGTGCCTTTTTCAAAGAAGTGCCAATACAATCGCACTGCGCAATCCAGTACGTCAGCTAATAAGAAAGTGCCAGAAACAGGAAGCTACTGCTGTAGGTGCAGTTGAACTGTGAATGGACTTACGTCTACCTGAGGATTGTAAGGACCTTATAACGAAGTAAATTTCTCAGTCATTTTTGTCTACGCCGGGCATCGAACCCGGGTCCCCTCATTCCGGAATGAGTCGTTCTTCCAACTGATCTACGCGGACGTATGCTCTCGCTGCTATCTGCCTTTATCTCATGTCGTCAAATCACTACGAACATTGTGGTACTTCACTCAGATTCTGGGATGTTGAGTAACTTCGAAGCCACTTCGGACCCAACATCTTCAGCCCAACTTTAGAGACTTTTTTTCTTAATTGCATTTTTTCAATAATGCTGAAAGAAACTGGGCTGAGATTCGAACGTTTCAAAAAACTGGCTCAAATATGTTATACTCTTAAATTACAGAATCATAAGTGATGATTTAGGAGTGTTGAGAGTGACAATTATAAACATTTAAAGCGCATAAAAACATTCCTTTGAGTGAAAATTAAATTAATGAAAAAGTGTTAACAGATAGCGATGTTTTCAGTGTTAGAAATAAAAATCAGTTACATTTGAAACAAGAAAGATGACACCGAATATTTGTATGTACATTCATTTGCAAAATTTTAAAACAACCTGTTGGTATTAAGAGATTTCTGCGGATTGCGTCAGCTACTGTCTGTATTACTCAACTTCCTGTCGGGTTGCATCATCCTACAGCGGAAGCTGTTGATAGAGTTGGGGGAAGCGTGGGAGCAACAGTTCGCATCTGGTTTTTATGCTGAGAGATTTTGTAAGTATTTTCCATATAGCGAAAAATGAGCAAAAAAAAAACGACATTCAGTGTTACTCAGAGGGCACAAATAGTGACATTATATCATAAAGGATACTCCGAACGTGACATAATCAGAAAGGAGAATGTGAACAAGACTACTATTCATAATATGATCATGAAATATCGAGATACAGGTGAATTTAGCGACCGAAAGAGAAGTGAACGTCCAAGGAAAACAACCCCACGTAATGACATTACCATAAGGCGAATAGTTATGTGTTCTCAGCGGAGCTCGTGCAAGAAAATCAGGCCTTTCTGCAATCAAAAGGTACTGATATTAGTATCAGTAATGTTTCCCGACGTCTTAGCAAATATTTTGGATTTAAGTCTTATAAACCTGCACTTAAAGGGGTCTATCATCTGTCATGAAAAAGAAGAGAATCCAATTTGCGAAGCGTCATCAATCGCGAACTGCTGAAAATTTTAGCCAAGCTCTTTTTTCCGATGAATCAACTTTGCATATATTTAAATCACGTGTAGCACATGTTCGACGACCAAAAGGATAAAAGGCTTGATGAAAAATACACCGTTAGCACCGTGAGACATCCGCCTAGTCAGATGATGTGGGGTGATATGTCAGCAACCGGTACTGCGTCATTATCCTTTCTGCCGACAGGCGCCACCATGACTGGTCCTTTTTATGTGGAAATGTCACGTGAGAAGCTATTAACTCATGTGCAAGTGAACAGATGCACAATCTTTATGCAAGATGGTGCTCCATGCCACAGATCAAAGACAGTAAAGGACTCCCGGCAGAGGAAAAACATAACTGCGCTGGACTGGCCCGGTAATAGTTCCGACCTTAATCCCATCGAAAATGTTTGGACCATTTTAAAAGACAAGGTAGCAGAAAAACATCCATCAAATTCCCAAGCTTTGATAGACGCGATAAAGTACGTGTGGTGCAAAGACATTTCAAGTGAATACTGCAAATCCCTCATTGAGAATATGACACATAGTATACTGTCCGTTATAAAAAAAGGTGACCACACAAAGTACTAATTTTGGTCTTTTTGTGTTCTAAAGAATGTAAGCAATCATCTGTGGTGTCATTTTTTACGCTTTCCAAACGTAGGTTGAAGAAGCGTACATGCTTCAGCTTTGTCCGTCCGTTCGTCCGTATGATAACTCGCGTAAAAATGGTTCGATTTCAATAAAATTTTAGTACGTGACAGGGGACCACCAGGGGACTAGCCCTATTGAAAATGGGCAAAATGGGGTCAAAGGTCAGGGCATAGGAGCGGGGTCCATTCCATTGCCCTTATGCGTTATAACTTGATTAACAAGTTAGAAAAACCATGCAATGCATTGATTATTGTGATACGATTTCCAACATACCAGAAATCATTACTCAGCCGCCCCGGTGGCGCAGTGGTCTAAGGCGTTGGCCTCTGATCATTCCTCCGTAAGTAGTCCGGGTTCGAATCCCGGTGAGGCATGGATGTTGTGTTTGTCTTACTGCACTGGCTCTCTAACTTCCCTGGAACCAGTGACCCTAAATTAGGGACGGGCGACTGCTTATAGCCCATTGAGTTGCTCACGGTGGTCGTTAAACCTCCAATCAAAAAAAAAAATCATTACTCAAGTTATGAGTATAATATCTGTAGAATAAATCTCGCTCCTCTAACCCGACCTTTGACCCCATTTCGATTATATAAAAGTAATACGTAGTACACACGCAGCGCGTGACGTAATAAGGCAGATGGTCGTGAGAGTGTGACGTCATAAAACTTTAATAGGATTCACAAACAATGCGTGATGTAATAAGGCAGATGGCGTGACCGCGCGCCAACATCTCAATCACAAGTTGATCGCGAGAGTGTGACATCATAAGATTTCTAAGAATGGGTAACATTAATAGGACGACGCCATGACACCAAAAACCTGGTAACTCGGGGTGGTTATTTAACCCACTAACTGAATTTTTCCAAAGTCGAGATAAAGCTAATTAACATGTATACAAGAATTGCTGCTTTAATAAGATGTTATGGAATGCATCCCTCTGCTATGTCCTGACCATTGACCCCACTTCACCCATTTTCAACAGGGTTCGTCTGCAGGTGGTACTCTACGACATACTAAAATTTCATTGAAATCAAACCATATTTACGCAAGTTATGACGCATAAGGGCCATGGAATGCATCCGCTGCTATGTCCTGACCTTTGGCCCCACTTCACTCATTTTCAACAGGGTTCGTCCCCAGGTGGTCCCCTACCACATACTAAAATTTCATCGAACTCCAACCATTTTTACGCGAGTTATCGCGCGGACAGGCAGACGGACCGAGAGACGGACGGACTGACGGACGGACAGAGCTGATGCATATACGTTTCTTCAAATTACGGTTGGAAAGCGTAAAAAATGGTTCGGTTTCCAGGAAATTCTAGTATGTAGTAGGGGACCAACTGGGGACGAACCCTATTGAAAATGGGTGAAATAGGGTGAAAGTTCAGCATAGGAGCGGGATCAATTCAATTGCCCTTATGCGCCATAACTTAAGTAAAAATACTTCGATTACGACAAAATTTTATCATGTTTTTCCGGAGATATACTGAACCGGTTCATTTGAATATAATTGAAATGGGGTCAAAGGTCAGGACACAGGAGCGAGATTTATTCCACACCCATTATCCTCCTAACTTGAGAAATAACTTAAGTAATGATTTCTGTTATGTTGGAAAGCGTATCGTAATCAATGCATTGTATGAATTTACTAACTTGTTTTAAATATCTCTGACTAGTAGTTAGTTGCGTCCTTGAAAATCTTAATTTTCAATAAATTGGCAGGTGGTTTTAAACGTTTGCAAATGACTGTATTGAGCAAGTCTTTTGAATCCTTTCCGACGCTAATGAAATAATTCATACTTAATAATAGTCAGTGGAACCCATTACAGAAAAAAACAAAAAATCAACCAAACTTCTACAATCGATAAAACACCTGGAAATAAAAACTGTTACTTCTTTTACTTTTTTTTTTATTTTTATTTTTTTTTGGGGGTTGGAGGTTTAAGGACCACCGTGTGCAACTCAATGGGCTATAAATAGTCTCCCGTCCCTTTTTAGGGTCACAGGTTCCAGGAAAGAGAAAGAGACAGCGCCGTAAGACAAACACAACATCCATGCTTCATCGGGGTTCGAACCCGGACCTCTTTCGGTCGAATGATCACAGGCCATTGTTTAGACCATTGCGCCAACAGGGCGGCTAAACAGTAACTTTACTATCTACCGGTTGAAAAGTCTGTTACGTAAATTAACAAACTGTGCTCAAAACATTTCTCTTAGATGAAGGAAACATCAGAAACACAAGCATACTTATATGAAACTGTTAGAACAGATAGAGAGGAAAACAAGGCCTAACTTTGCGCCTCCAAGCGGAAGAATTTTAGATAATGAAAAAGAAAATCTTTTATATTTTTACTGTACACCATGTAACCCCAACGTTCAGAAAACTTGAAAATTTTCATCGTCCTGGATTTCCGGTAGGGCATGCTAGGCATTACACTACTCAGGACAAGGAAAGCCCAACAAGCAAGTGAACATAAATATCTGAGAATCTTCAGATTTGCGCTAGTCTAAGCAATTCCTGCCCATCGTAGAGTCTCAAGACCTTTATAATTTGTTTAGGATGAAAAAGAAAATATTTGAAAGTTATTCTTCACAGCAAAAGACATATAAAGGAAAAAGAAGTTTTCAAATGCGTCTCTTGGTAGCAGAGGTGGCGATAAAAAAGGGGTTGGATATTTCTGCCCCCTAACACGTAAAGTGTGCAATATTTTAAAATGTTAATATTCCACATCTTCACTGTAACGAACGGCATACAGTAAAAAAAAAAAAATTCCAAAGGATTTTGAGAAACGGAGATACAGCGTCAAACAGAAGAATAAATACATTGACCACACCTAGCGCCATAACTACAAAACCGCAAGTACAGTCAAAGCGTTCCACAAGATAAATACACTGGCGGAAAGTGAAAAAAGAACACCAAGAAGGAGACGTCTGATACCAACGAAATTTATACAGCATAATAACGGAAAACAGAGGATAATGTGATCAAAACATTATAGCAAAATACAGCTGTATTTGCTGGTAAACTGAAAAATAACATTTTCATTAACATGGTTAGTACGAGGTTGAACCGCCATGAACTGCGTCACACTGTGCAATTCTGGCATGGAGTCTGCCGTACAGATGTTGGATGTAAGCTTGGGGTATTGAGTTTCAAGCATCCTCAATCTGGACGCGTAAATCGGGGATGGTCGTGGCTGGCCGTGGAGACCGGATAAGTCGTTGTCCCATAAAATCCCACGCGTGCTCAATGGGGGACAGATCCGGTGAACGTGCAGGCCATGGAAGTTGTCTCACACCCTGAAGTGCATGTGTCGTTGCACGTGCCGTGTGTGGGCGTGCGTTATGTTGCTGGAAAACACCACGATGGACCGACCACACAAATGCCACAACAACGGGCTGAATGATGTTGTTGATGTTGGAGGTGCTGTTTAACGTACCCGGTACAAACAGTAGTTGTGTGCGGGAGTGATAGCTGATCGCTCCCCACACCAGGAGACCAGGTGTAGGCCCTGTGTGTCTCTGGCGGATGCAAGAAGGGTGGAGACGCTCCCCTGTGCGTCTGCGAACACGCATACGGCCGTCGGAGGCTTCCAAGCAGAATCTGCTCTCATCGCTGAACACGACAGATTGCCATTGCGTTCTCCAGTGCAGACGTTGGCGACACCACTGCAGCCGTTCCTGACGATGGGCTGGAGTCAGAGGTACACATGCCGGAGGCACACTTGCACGTAGTCCTGCATCCAGTAGATGGTTGCGGATTGTTCGCACAGTCACCTCAGGTGCAACGGCTGCTCGGATTTGCGTCGCAGTGGATGTTCTGCTTGACAACGCCGTTCTTCTTATGCGTCGATCGGTCCGCTCATTAGTTCGTCTGTGACTCCCGGTTCCACGTCTTCTCGTGTGGGAATGTTCCTCGGACCATCTACGCCACCATCGTACCACCACCGATACTTCCCGTCCAATTCGCTCCGCAATACGACGATACGACCACCCGGCTTCGCGGAGTCCGACTACAAGACCTCGCTCAAATTCCGATAACTGCTAAAATCGTACACGTCTTCCATGTCCAGGCATTGCAGCTTCTTCAGGGTCTTCGCACGTGTCCGTACGCCGACGACTGATTACATTCACTTCGCCGTATTCCTTAAATACCACCGACGATAATTTGCATATTATTCCGTGCTGTGGCGTAAGCGCTCACCAGTTGGTCCCGAAATTAACATCACGCCTATGCAAACTCGACCCCATTAACATATGTAAATATCATGATCGTCCGCCAATTCCTACTTGGTGTTCTTTTTTTACTTTCCGGCAGTGTAGTATTCGGTGTTCAGATAATTTTTTAAATCGGACTTTTAAAAGCGGATACGTATATTAGCAAAATCGATAAGACATTTACGACCCTTACGGGAAAACTGTGCACTATTTTTGGCAATAAATGTACACAAAATGCTTTGTTGGTTGGTAGCATTTGAACAACACAGGATATTTTTAATAGGGTTCATACACGCGCGGATGCTGCTGCCAATATGCTTCAAACGGAAATGTGAATTTAGCACTCTTAGTGGCACACGTGTACGTTAAAAAAGTTTTGGAATTACATGAAAAATATTTCGCACCCGAAACGATCTCCAACAACATTTTTTTTTTTTCAAATCGAACTATTTGAAGCAGAAATATCGGCAAAAATAAGATAT
This sequence comes from Macrothele yani, assembly GCA_039090855.1. NCBI lineage: Eukaryota > Metazoa > Arthropoda > Arachnida > Araneae > Macrothelidae > Macrothele > Macrothele yani. Next base: position 26,914,465 of record CM077000.1, read on the forward strand.
ACTTCTGCGCCCCCTGGCGCTAAACTTGCGCATTATTTTCAGCACAACGCGAATCCCAAAAAGCCAGTTGTGGTGTCCGATTTCTAAAAGCTCGATTTAAAACATTCTTTTGTGTCCGGGTATGACGCGAAATAATGTTTTAAATCGAGCTTTTTAGAAGCGCAGACATTGCTGCAAATATATATGAGAAACACAAAATATACACTTACTCCACATAGTAGCTAAACTACTCTTTACAAATATTTGAACTATACGCAGAAACGTTTCCTGCCAGCAGCTCTATCCGACGCAAGAAGAATTTTTCAAATCGGACTTTCAGAAGCAGAGATATCGGAGAATTGGAAATTTAACTTTAAGCCTCGAGCAAAAAAAAACAAAAAAAAACTATGCATTACTTCAAAAAGAAACTGTACCCAAAATATCCTTCGTTATAAATGGCATCGAATGGAAGGAAGATTGTTTTTAATCCTATGTACCGAAGCAGTTCTATTGAATAAAATGTATTTTGAAGTCGATAGCATCTATATTTACGCCCCATTGGCGAAGTTGTGCATTGTAAATAAACGGAAAGCGAGGATTATCTTTCTCATTTTTCAAGCTTCTCAATCCCAAAATATTTTTTCCAATCGAACTAATAGCTTCAGAGATATGGTGTCCACAGGAAGTTCCGATGTCAATTAAATGCACCGCGTGAGCATAGGAGTGATAAGTATAACTCTCTTAAATCAAATAATTGGAAAATTAATTCTTTAGTTTCCCCAACAATCGAAAAACCCATCCTCAACCTGAGAGATGCCCCCACGAAAAGCTTCGGATCGACTTGATCCTTTATTAAAATAAACAAAATACAAAGAAAGATTAAAAAAACAGACAAAATAAGAATTAATACAAAAAACAAAACAAAAAAACTCAGTAACACAACCTTTCTAAAAAACCCGTAGCCACGGACATATAAATGGATCCTAACAATTACAAAGCTTATAACAAATGATATAATAACAAAATTTATGCCGAGAATATCAGTTACTAAGTATGCACAGTGAAAAACAAGTCAATAAAGTACTTAGTAAGATTAATTAATCACAAACACATCGTACCAAATAATCAGAAATGCACAAATGCAGAATCATAACAGAACCACAAATACGTAATAAGACACAGGTGCAACCCTGATAGCATGTACGGAAGTAGTCATGCAAATACAGAACAAAATTCAGGCATGATCATTATAAAACACAATACACACAACACATTAAAGTTTGCTATTTGAAATCCTAGGCCAAAACAAATAATCAAGTGTCCACAACAGTTTCATATACACAGAAAAACGGACGGACGGACAAAGTGATAACATAAACACGATCTTTACAAATGACATGCTAAGAAGTAGTTAAACATTTTGTTGAAGCTGCAATTTTCTTTATTTAAGAATATAACAATCAATATCAGAAATGTTCAAAATTTTAAAATATATAAAAGTATGGTTTTGAAGAGTACAGCTGGATAACATGTCAAACGCAAATATTATTAAATGACAAGTTAGTAAATTCAAGCAATGCGTTGATTATGATACGCTTTCCAACATACCAGAAATCATTACTCCAGTTATTTTTCAAGTTATGAGGATAATGGCTGTGGAATAAATGTCGCTCCTTAGTCCAGACCCTTGACCCCATTTCGCCCATTTTCAACAGGGTTCGTCCCCAGGTGGTCCCCTACCACATACTAAAATTTCATCGAAATCGAACAATTTTTACGCGTTATGATACATAAGGGCAATGGAATGAATCCCGTTCCTTTGTCCTGACCTTTGACCCCATTTCCCCCATTTTTAATAGGGTTCGTTTCCATGTATAATCCGTACCACATACTAAAATTTCATCGAAATCTAACCTGTTTTAATCAAGTTCTGACGCATAAGGGCAATGGAGTAGATCCCACTCCTATGTCCTGACTTTTGACCTAATTTCGCCCATATTCAAGAGGGCTCATCCCCAGGTGGTCCTCTACCATATCCTAAAATTTCATCGAAATCGAACCATTTTAACGCGAGTTATCGTGCGGACGGGAAGATGACAGACGGACAGACAGACAAAGCTGGAGCATATGAGCTTCTTCAACCTGCGGTTGGAAAGCGTAAAAAAGTGGATCATATTTTGTATTATATTCGTTCTATAAACATATATGTCAAAATATTACCTTTGGTGAACATAAAATTGTTTCTTTTCCACAATTACATAGATATGGAGGTACACTGGAGGGATTCAAAACCTTTTAACTAAATTTTGAATTCTATTCCACGTAAATTGTCATTTTTAGCACGTCTTTTGTAAAAAAATACCGTGCTTATGTTACCGGTTCGTCAGTCCGTCCGTCCGCCTGTAACCACGATATCTCTGCAACTATTAGTCCGATTTGAAAAATTCTTTTTGCATTGCGAAGATTGAAATATGCGAATGATGATCCTTTGTTTCGTTTTTTTTTACGTTGCACAATTTCGCCGCCAGAGGGCGTACATGCAGATGATGTCGAATTCAAAAATACGTTTTATTCCACATATTTGCTTCTAAACATCCGATTGCAAAAATTCTTTTAACTTTCGATTCCGTTTATATCGAAGAGTATTTTAGATATAGTTACTTTTTCAAATTTCACATAGACTTTCCGCTAGGGGCGTAGAGGTAAATTGTGTTTCCTCCTATTTCTCTGCTTCTAACTCTCCGATTTGAAAAATTCTTTCTGCACCGGATACAGCTCCAGATGGAAAATTGTTTGCACATAATTTCTAATTTTTGTAAAAAAAAAATTGTTTGGCCACCAGGGGGCGTAAATCTTAATTTCCGCTTCTGATGAATTTGCAGCAAAATATGAGATTCTAAAATCTCGATTGCAAAAAAGTCGTTTGTTGACCCATACTACCCATGTCGACAAACCTTTTAGGAACATTTTTTCTTGAAATAATGCATGGTTTCTACGCCAGGGGGCGTAGATATACATCTTATTTTTGTCAATTTCTCTACTTCTAAGAGTCCGATATGAAAAATTATTTTTCGTTGTTGGATACTGTTTCCGATGCGAAATGTTTTCCCTATAAATTCAAAATTTTCAAGTAAATCATAGACTTTCCGCTAGGGGGCACACAGGTAAATTGCGTTTTCTGCGCTTTTTCTGCTTCTAAAACTCCGATTTCAAAAAGAAATTCTTCCTGTATCGCATACAAGACCTGATGGAAAATATTTTTCGCATAATTTCTCATGTTTGGTAAAGAATGGTTTGGCCACCAGGGGGCATAAGTGTTAATTTCTGCTTCTGATGTATTTGTAGCAAAATCTGGGATCCTGAAAACTCGACTAAATTTTTTTCTTGGACCGATACCGCTCATATGGAGAAACCTTTTGAGAATGCTTTCTTCCTAAAATAATGCATGGTTTTCCCATCAGGGGACGTAAAGTCACATCTTATTTTGGTCGATATCTCTGTTTCTAAGAGTCCAATTTAAAGAATTATTTCGGTGTTTTGGAGAGCGTTTCTGGTGCGAAATGTTTCTTATATCAATTCATAATTTTCTTGAAGCACAAGTCTGCAACCAGAGGGCGTAAGCTCACGATTCCGTTTACAGCAATATCTGAGGGATTAAAGACCCGATTGAAAAACTTCTTTCTTCCGTCAGATACTATTGTTTTCCATACCGGTTCCATTGACTTTGAATAACTTTTATAAATTTAATTTGCGTCAGAATGGATTCAAAAGACGTGCTTACTACACCCGAAAATTCGGTGTCATCCTTCAAGAAATAGATATCACCAGTGGTGTTCTTCTATTTTTAAAGCATACACGAAAGAACAGATATAATTTCTAAAAAATCTGTAAATAGGTGGCTGTATAAACAATCTTGAAGAAATAAGGATTTCATAGTAAAATGTATAAGACAACTTAAGTTTAAAATGTCATAGAATTAAAAAAAGTTTTTGTATTATTAATAAATGAAAAACATTTAGTTATTTACGTCTGCGTAAAAACTGGTTTTCTGCCCCAAAATTACAAAAAAATTGCGCGTAATTTACGTAAAATGCGTGAAATACCTTGCCAATCCTGAATTTATGATACACGTCACAGCAGGTCATCAGGCTAACAGCGGCGCAACATGCTACCACGAAGGCGCGTCTAATAAACTGACAACTCATTGTGTATATGTACACTCTTGGCAAAAAAAAAAAGAAAAAGCACCCAGAGGCAATCATTCAACTGAGATGAAAAGTTGTGAAACACAAGTTTGCCAGCAACGGCCATCCTATCCGTGTCCCCGCACTCCGGAGTAACTTGCTCTCCCAACTGAGCTACGCGGACAGAATGTATCGCTACAGATTTGTCATCTTGACATATATTGTCGCCTCTGTAGTACATCACAAAGTGGTATGTGCAATATGCATCTAATGGGGTACATAGGAAAGGAAAGGATTGAGATTCCAGAGCAGCTCGGCCATTTATTCGGATAAAATAGCTATACGAGTGGATAAAGCCAGTCCATTGTAGCGTCACCTCTGGCTCAGATTCCAGCTGTTACCTGCCGTGGCAAGACGCATACGCTTCACGGATACTATCCCGAGGTATAACATGCCGGATGGTGTTCAAATTGCGAGCCAGTTCGCCGACATTCTGGGATGGGGGTAGGCAGTGTCACATCATGTCCCAAACATGTTCAATCGGCGAAAGGCCTGGCTATCAGGCTGGCCATAGAAGGGATCCAACATTACCAAGGCAGGCCTGGGAGAGCCGTACGATGTGTGGTTGGGCATTATCCTATTGAAAAATTGATTGGTGATGCTGGGACAGGAATGACAAAACAAGAGGTGGTAGAATGTCGTCGACGTGCCGTTGAGCAGTGAGAATGGTACGGAGGACTACCAAGGGTGTACGGCTATCACAGGAAATGGTTCCGCAGACAGGCACTCCTGCTGTGTGAGCCGTGTGGCATTCTACGGTAAAGGCAAGATCGGTGTGCTGGCTGTTTCGTTTCCAGACACTCATACGCGCTGCTTATCGACCCCAAGTGCAAACTGTGACTCGTCACTGAAGTCAGCACGACGCTACAGGACACGATCTCACGATGAACGGGCCTGACACCACTGCAATCGGAACCCGCGATGCTAGCTGGTCAGTGGCGAGCGACGAAGTGGCCTCCTCAACTAAATTCCCCTGCCGCAATTTGTCCGGCAACTGTCCGGATTGTCACTTCGTTCGCAACGAATCCGGTTCTGTTGGTGCAGCTCCAACAGTAGCTCGATCCTCGCGTTCTGTCGTTCCCTCGGCCGTCCACTGCCAGCGTACTGCTGGGATGTGCCCTCCGCGACCCATTGGCGGCATTATCGTCCAATTACTGCGTCACTCCTACCCAAATGCCTGGTGATACGGGGACTTGACAAACCGGCTTCTCTCAGCCATACGTCCTCTTTTAAACTCGCGCAACTGCTCGCACTATGCATGGATCCGACGTCGATTCTTCCTCACTCTCCGTGGAGGTTAATGCAACAGCAATCCGCTGCGACAATTGTCCCTACTTGCGAGCTTTACTCTTGATAAACTCTTCTCGATGAGCGGTTCCCATGCGCTGTGGCGGTTCACTATTTAGTCATTGGTCTTTATTTTTGTATTATTTGCATATTTGACGCTGAGGTACTTGCATGCTGAGTTTCAGCAGGATCGAACTGCTTCCTAGGGGTGTTTTATAAGCACGTCTTTCGTAAAAAAAGATCGTGCTTATGTCACTGGTTTGTCAGTCCGTCCGATCGCTTGTGCCTACGATATCTCTGCAACTATTAGTCCGATTTGAAAAATTCTTTTTGCATTGGGAAGCTTGAAATATGCGAATGATGATCCTTTATTTCGTTTTTTTTTTTACGATGTATAATTTCTCCGCAAGAGAGCGTAAATGAAGGTAATGTCGAATTCAAAAATACATTTTATTCCACATATTTGCTTCTAAACATGCGATTAAAAACATTCTTTTACCTTTCGATTCCATTTAGGTCGAAGAGTATTTTAGATATAGTTACCTTTTCAAATTACGCATAGATTTTCCGCTAGGGGGCGTGAAAGTAAATTATATTTTCCCCGATCACTCTTCTTATAAAACTTTGATTTGAAATTTTTTTTCTTCAGCGGATACAACTCCTGATGGAAAATATTTTGCATATAATTTCAAATTTTTGGTAAAGAATACTTTGGCCACCAGTGGGCATAACTGTTAATTCTTGCTTCTGATGTATTTGCCATAATTTCCGAGCTTCTAAAATATCGATTTAAAAAGTTTTTTCGTGGACTGATTGCACTCACATCGATAAACCTTTTCGGAATATTTTCTTCTTAACACAATCCACAGTTTCTCCGCCAGGGGGCGTAGATATATATCTTATTTTTGTCAATATTTATACTTCTAAAAGTCCGATTTGAAAAATTCTTTATTTGTTGGATAGCGTTTTTAGTGTGACATGTTTTTCATATAATTTCAAAATTTTCAAGTAATTCACAGACTTTCCGCTAGGGGGCGTAGAGGTAAATTTTGTTTCCCCCTATATCTCTGCTTCTAAATTTCCGATTTGAAAAATTCTTTCAGCACCGGATACAGATCCTTATGGGAAATCATTTGCACATAACTTCTAATTTTTGTAAAAAAAAATGGTTTAGCCACCAGGGGGCGTAAATCTTAATTTCCGCTTCTTATGTATTTGCAGCAAAATATGGGCTTCCGAATTCCCGATGGAAAAAAACGTCGTTTCTAGACCGATACTACTCATGTCGACAAACCTTTTAGAAACATTTTCTTCTTAAAATAATGCAGGGTTTCTACGCCAGGGGTCGTAGATGTATATCTTACTTTTGGCAGTATCTCTACTTCTATGAGTCCGATTTTAAATATTCCTTCTTTTTCGGATAGTGTTTTCAGTGTGACATGTTTTTCATATAATTTCAAAATTTTCAAGTTATTCATAAACTTTCCGCCAGGGTGGTAAAAATAAATTGCTTTCCCCCTATATCTCTGCTTCTAAATCTCTGACTTGAAAAATTCTTTCTGCACCGGATACAGCTCCTGGTGGGAAATCCTTTGCACGTAATTTCTAATTTTTGTAAAATATGGTTTGGCCACCAGGTGGCGTAAGTCTCAATTTCCACTTCTGATGTATTTGCAGAAAAATATGAGCTTCTAAAATCTCGATTGCAAAAAAATTCATTTGTTGACCGATACTACTCATGTCGACAAACCTTTTAGGAAAATTTTCTTCTTGAAAAAATGCATGGTTTCTACGCCAAGGGGCGTAGATGTATATCATATTTTTGTCAATATCTCTACTTCTAAGAGTACGATTTGAAAAAACATTCCTTCTTTGTTGGATAGTGTTTCCGATGCGAAATGTTTTTCTTATAAATTCCAAATTTTCAAGAAAATCGTAACCTTTCCGCTAGGGGCACAAAGGCAAATTGCGTTTTCTGCGTTATTTCTGCTTCTAAAACTCCGATTTGAAAAATTCTTCCTGTGTCGCACACAAGACCTGATGGAAAATATATTTCACATAATTTCTAATGTTTGGTGAAGAATGGTTTGGCCACCAGGGGGCATAAGTGTTAATTCCCGCTTCTGATGTATTTGTAGCAAAATCTGGGATCCTGAAAACTCGACTAAATTTTTTTTTCTTGGACCGATACCGCTCATATGGAAAAACCTTTTGAGAATACTTTCTTCCTAAAATAAAGCATAGTTTTCCCACCATGGGACGTAAAGCCACATAATATTTTTGTCGATACTCTGTTTCTAAGAGTTCGATTCAAAAAATTGTTTCTGTGTTGGAGAGCGTTTCCGGTGGGAAATGTTTCTCATATAAATTCATGTTTTTCTTAACGCACAAGTCTGTAACCAGAGGGCGTAAGCTCACGATTCCGTTTACAGCAATATCTGAGGGATTAAAAACCCGATTAAAAAAACTTCTTTCTTCCGTCAGATACTATTGTTTTCCATACCGGTTCCATTGAATTTGAATAGCTTTGATAAACTTAATTTGCGTCAAAACGGATTCAGAAGACGTGATTATTACACCCGAAAATTCGGTGTCATCTTTCTTGTTTTGGTTTTTGTTTTTAGTACGTCTTCTGTGCAAAAAGATCGTGCTGTTAGCAGTTTGTCCGTCCGTCCGTCTGTAGACGCGATATCTCTGCAACTAATAGTCCGATATGAAAAATTCGCTTTGCATTGGGAAGCATGAAATATGCGAAAGATGATCCTTCATTTTTTTTTCTTTTTTACTCTGTACAATTTCGCCGCTAGAGGGCGTAAATGCAGATGATGTCGAATTCAAAAATACATTTTATTCCACATTTGATTCTAAACATCCGATTGCAAAAATTATTTTATCTTTCGATTTCATTTATGTGGAAGAGTATTTTAGGTAAGTCTATAGGTACTTTTTCAAATTCCGCACAGATTTTCCGCTAGCAAGAGTAAATTATGTTTTACCCCGATAGCTCTTTTTCTAAACTCCGATTTGAAAAATATTTTTTTAGCGAATACAGCTCCTGAAGGAAAATCTTTTGCATATATTTTCAAATTTTTAGTAAATACTTTGGACACCAGGAGCGTAAGGGTTCATTTTTGCTTCTGATGTATTTGCCATAAAATCTGAGCTTCTAAAATCTCGAATGAAAAAATTCTTTCGTGGACCGATGCCAGTTACCTCCATAAACCTTTTCGGAATATTTTCTTCTTAAAATATTCTATGGTTTCTCCGCCAGGGTACGTATATGGATATCTCTATTTCTAGGAGTCCTATTTGAAAAATTCTTTCTTTATTATGTGGAGTTTCCAGTTCCTATTTGAAAAACTCTTTCTTTATTATATAGAGTTCATATAATTTCAAAACTTTCAAGTAATTCATAGACTTTCCGCTAGGGGGCGTAAAGGTAAATTGCGTCTCCCCCTATATCTTTGTTTCTAAATCTCAGATTTAAAAAATTCTTTCTTCACCGGATGCAGTTCCTGATGGAAAATCCTTTACACATAATTTCTATTTTATCTAAAAAATGGTTTGACCACCAGGGTGTGAAACCATTTTAGATAAATAGAAATTTGCAGCAAAATCTGAGCTTCTAAAATCTCGATTGAAAAAGAAGTCCTTTGTGGACCGATACTGCTCATGTCGAAAACCCTTTAATAAACATTTTCTTCTTAAAATAATGCAGGGGGCGTAGATGTATATCTTATTTTTGTCAATATATCTACTTCTAGGAGTCTGATTTAAAAAAATCCTTCTTTTTTGGATAGTGTTTCCGATGCGAAATGTTTTTCATATAAATTCAAAATTTCCAAAGTGAATCACAGACTTTCCGCTATGGAGCGTAAAGGTAAATTGCATTTTCTGCCTTATTTCTGCTTCTAAAACTCTGATTTGAAAAATTCTTCGTTTGTCGCATACAACATCTGTTGGAAACCATTTTTCGTAAATTCTAATGTTTGGTAAAGAATGGTTTGGCCGCCAGGGGGCATAAGTGTTAATTTCTGTTTCTGATGTATTTGCAGCAAAATCTGGGCTCCTGAAAACTCGACTAACCGTTTTTTTTTTTTTCTTGAACGGATGCCACTCATAGTGAAAAAACTTTTGAGAATACTTTCTTCTTAAAATAATGCATGTTTTTCCCACCAGGGCACGTAAAGTCACATCTTATTTTTGTCGATATCTCTGTTTCTAAGAGTCCGATTTGAAAAAGTATTTCTGTGTTGGAGAGCGTTTCCGGTGGGAAATGTTTCTCATATAAATTCATATTTTTCTTGACGCACAAGCCTGCAACGAGAGGGCGTAAGCTCACTATTCCGTTTACAGCAATGTCTGAGGTATTAAAAACACGATTGAAAACTTCTTTCTCCCGTCAAATACTATTGTTTTCCATACCGGTTCCATTGACTATGAATAGTTTTGATAAATTTAATTTGGGTTAGAACGGATTCAAAAGACATGCTTATTATACCCGAAAATTCGGTGTCATCTTTCTTGTTTTATTTTCTAAAGAGTGAATATTTTTGCATTCTTTTTGTTTGTTTTTTTGTTTCATTAGAAAGTTTTCCGTACAAACTGCTTATTTATTTTTCAAAGAAAACCACATTTATTTTTCAAGAAAACCACTTTTAAAGTATCTCAGAAATTGGTGAGCCTGCAACAGCAATGTAGATTTTTAACATCGGCAAGATATAGATGTACTGCACATGTAATTTTACGAACTAGTAATATCCAAATGTGGAAACACTCACTTGAATTAATCTGATTGTATAGCATGCAACGGTCTGGAAGATCTTCGAATCACAAGGGTTTTGAAAAAGTTTAAAATTCTTGCAAAACTTGACATTTTTTTACTTGAATTTTTTATCCATTTAAATATTTATTGTTTAAATTGTTATAAGTTTTTGGGAAAAGAACTTAAGCTTTGTAAAAATGCTCATGTAAATGAAATAGAAATTGGCGGAAGCGAATTGCAAAAGTAATAGATAATCTACTTACAAACTTTGGTGCTTGGTTGTAACATTTTTTGAGAGGGGTGTTTTTTCCTGAAAAAGGGAAACGTAACTCTGAATCATTTTGACTTGTAAAAAATAACGAAATTTTTAAAAATTTATTAAATTGTAAGTAAAATAAATGCTCCTGAATATAAATATTTGGAAACAATATTATTGCTTAAAAAATATGACGTTCAAAAACTGATATTCCATATGCATCCATTATTCAACCTTTAAATTTTAGCACGATGTGGTTTTAACTCTTTCACCGGCTGGAACAAATTTACTCGGGGATAGCTAAATGGGACGAAATGAGCTCGAACGAAAATGTTCACTATCTAAGAATTGGGCAGAACGCTGCTGGAATGGATAAACCTGCACATCAGAAACTGTTTCCTTACTCTGAGATTTGTTATTAAAAATTGGTCATATACGGTGATGATTGACAATATTCCTTAAAAGGGGGATATAACAACGGAGTTGAATTTAAAATAGAAGAGAGAAGATGAACTTAAAATAGGTGAGAGATGAAGAGCCAACATATGATAAGGATAGGAACGGTTCCTGACACAGACATCGTGCCACTGGGTAGAAGCATGTGACACAAACATCATATGATGAGGATAGCAAAACTTCCTATATGGAAAGCACATATGATGACGATAGGAAAACTTCCCGACACAGACATCCTGCCACTGGGTAGCTAGACAGTTCCTTTCCTTCTCTTAAGTCAGCAGTACCTGCTAAAAACCCGTCACTAGAGATGAGTGCTCCCTTCTAGTCCTTTATTCTGTTTCACAACCCACAATATAACGAGGATAGGAAAGCTTCCTGACCTAGACATTATGCCACTGGGTAGAAACATGTGACTCAAACATCAGATCATGAGGATAGGAAAGCTTCCTATATGGAAAGCATATATGATGAGGATAGGAAAGCTTCCTATATGGAAAGCATATATGATGAGGATACGAAAGCTTCCTATATGGAAAGCATATATGATGAGGATAGGAAAGCTCCCTATATGGAAAGCATATATGATGAGGATAGGAAAGCTTCCTATATAGAAAGCATATATGATGAGGATAGGAAAGCTTCCTATATGGAAAGCATATATGATGAGGATAGGAAAGCTTCCTATAAGGAAAGCATATATGATGAGGATACGAAAGCTTCCTATATGGAAAGCATATATGATGAGGATACGAAAGCTTCCTATAAGGAAAGCATATATGATGAGGATACGAAAGCTCCCTATATGGAAAGCATATATGATGAGGATACGAAAGCTTCCTGGCACAGCCATCCTGTCAGTGGAGAGCTATAGACAATTCCTTTCCTTTCCTTACGTCCGTAGTACCTACCACAAACTTGTCACTAGAGATGAGTACTCCCTTCTAGACCTTTATTCTCTGTTTCAGGACCTAAAATACAATAAAGATAGGAAAGCTTTCTGACACAGATGTCCTGCCACTGGGTAACTCGACAATTCCTTTCCTCCATTTATGTCAGCAGTACCTACCTCGAACCCGTGACTAGAGATGAGTGCTCCCTTCTAGTCATTTATTCTCTGTTTTACGACCACACATATGATGAGGATAAGAAAGCCTCCTGACACAGACATCATGCTACGTGGTTAAAACATGCGACTCAAACATTTTATGATTTGGATAGGAAAGCTTCGTGACACAGGTATCATGCCTCTGGGTAGAAACATATGACTCAGACATCTCTCTGATTTCTTAGGTTTTCTTGCCAGTGTATATACGTGCATAGTCGTCTAAGATTAATATGACATCCTATCTAATAATAGGAATGGCCACTCTTTTCCCGGGAAAACAGCACGACAAGGCTGCATGGTGTGAATGCAGTCAGGCTCTGGAAGTTTGCCCGAGGCACACGTGCCGATTAGGAGAGTAACAGAGCACGGAGATACAGGAGATGACGTGGTTGTAGGTCAGCACGTCGAACCTGTCGATCCAAATAGTTCCACTAGTGTTCTAAGGGATTGAGGTAGGGCGATTTCGTTGGTCAAGGGAAAACGGAAACATCGCCGTCGTGTCTCTGGAATCAGTCGAGCATCCACTTAGCGAGGTGGCACGGCGCATTGTCCAGTTGGTAGACACCAGCACCACCTGGGTAAGCGTCCAACATAAAGCGATGCATGTGGTCAGCGGGGATAGACAGGTAGCCATTGGCGTTCAGGGACCCAGCCAGTGGTACCAATGGTCCAAGGCCATGCCAACAAAACATCACCTAGACATGCACACGGCCACCGGCATCCTGTACTTCACCGACAAGCGAGTCCGAGTGTTGTTTCTCGTGTGTCTGAAGCCGCACGCGGCATCGCCCGTTACTTCTGTGAAGTAGAAACCTCGATTCGTCGGAGAAGGCAATCTTCCTCTACTCCCCTTCTGTCCAATAACGGTAGTCCCATGCGATCCACAGGCATCTTTGCAGATGGACCTGGGTTAACATGGAAGCCTTGGCGCAGTGTCGACTCCAGAGACCCATGTGTAACAGGGTTCGCTCTACTCTAATCGAGGTCACTCACCTGTGTGCCCCAGCGTTCATTTGCATGGTCAATTGCTTATGACGTCGGGAAGGATTCGGTGTGCTAGTGGTCTATTCCTGGTACAGCCTTAATACAGCACCTTGCGAACAGTCCACGAAGTCAGCTGTTTCTGAGATGCTTCCACCCTTGGCACGGTAACCGATAATCATTCCCTTTTGAACGTCCGTCAAATCACCCTTACTACAGCACCCTTACTACAACACCTCACGAACAGCCCACGAAGTCTGCTGTTCCTGAGATGCTTCCACCCTTGGCACGGTAGCAGATTATCATTACTTTTTGAACGTCCGTCAAATCACTCTTACTACAGCACCCTTAGTGCAGTACCTCACGAACAGCCCACGAAGTCTGCTGTTTCAGAGATGCTTCGACCCTTGGCGCGGTAGCTGTTGATCATTCCTTTTTGAACGTCCGTCAAATCACCTATACTACAGCACCTCACGAACAGCCCACGACGTCTGCTGTTCCTGAGATGCTTCCACCCTTGGCACGGTAGCCGATAATCATTCCTTTTTGAACGTCCGTCAAATCACCCTTACTACAGCACTCTTATTACAGTACCCCACTAACAGCCCATGAAGTTTCCTGTTTCTGAGATGCTTCCACCCTTGGCGCGGTAGCCGATGATCATTCCTTTTTGAACGTCCGTCAAATCACCCTTTCTACAGCACCCTTACTACAGCACCTCGCGAACAGTCCACGAAGTCTGCTGTTCCTGAGATGCTTCCACCCTTATCACGGTAACCGATAATCATTCCTTTTTGAACGTCCGTCAAATCACCCTTGCTACAGCACCCTTACTACAGCACCTCACGAACAGCCCACGAAGTCTTCTGTTCCTGAGATGCTTCCACCCTTGGCACGGTAGCCGATAATCATTCCTTTTTGAACGTCCGTCAAATCACCCTTACTACAGCACCTCACGAACAGCCCACGAAGTCTGCTGTTTCTGAGATGCTTCCACCCTTGGCGCGGTACCCGATGATCATTCCTTTTTCAACGTCCGTGAAATCACTCTTACTACAGCACCTCACGAACAGCCCACGAAGTCTGCTCTTTCTGAGATGCTTCCAGCCTTGGCGCGGTAGCCGATGATCATTCCTTTTTGAACGTCGGTCAAATCACTACCTCTGCCCATTGTGCTCACGTAACGCACTATGACTCATCTGTCGGGGCCGGCCGCTTGTATCTAAGTATGGTCGACCTTATCACGTGCACTCTTTGACGCTCCTGGGCGGGTAGACTGTGATTCCGGGAGTGGTCATATTATTCTGATACGACCGCGTGTATATATCCCCCTTTAGCGGGTAATCAGTATTACCCGCGGTAAACTTATCACAGGTGATAAGCGTTCTTTGCAGTCCTTTATTCGATCCCTCATGATCCGAGGCATAATGAAGATAGATAATTCAGCCTCACACGAACATCATGCCACTGGATAAAAATAATGACTCACACATCTTCTTTTACCTTTCTTAGGCTCGGCAGCATTGTTATAGGGCATTCATCAGGTAATTGGTGTCAGTCAAGTCCATAAATGACAAATTACTTTGAATAACAAAGCTAAGAGGAAGCAACGCGGCTTTCTGACACGCAGCTTCACTCGTTTCAGCCGTGTTCACAGTGCTTCTTAGACCACGAATATATGCGTTCGAGTTGATTTTAGCCCATTTTGCTAACCCGGATTTAATACGTTCGAGTAGGTTAAAGGGTTAACAACGAGAGGAACGTACACCACCGCCATGTTTTTTTCTATTGAATGATGTTTTCCACATTTGTTACAAAAGTTCACTGAGCAAATATTTTATAGAGCACTCCGAAATTCAAAACAAAATTCACTGTTGTCATGTGACTAAGTTCAAAATTAATGGGAAAGAAACATTTACAGTTCAGTCAAAACAATATGATCACCTCTTAGTACAAGATACGATCTAATCGTGCCGCCAATACGGCAGTTATACGGCGTAGCATTGATTCAACGTGGTTTCTGAATATTTCTGCAGGGATGCGGAAACGTATAGACACCAGATCTTCTCACAGATCATCAAGAGTCATCTGTGATGGATCCATATGTCAAGCCTGTTGGACAAGATCGTCCCCCAGATGTTCAGTGGGATTGATGTTCGGCAAGTACGCTGCCCAGAATAGTAAGCTAAAATCACTGGAATACTCCTCAAACCATTCTCGCACACGCATAGCAACATGGCAAGGGACATTTTTTTCCTGGAAGCAACCTATGTCATTGGGGTAGACAGTCATCATGAATGGGAGCACCTGATCCGCCACAATATAAGGGCGAGTCGAACGTTTTACAATATTTGCATAAAAGCATGTCCTGCTGCTTGTATGACGGGTTTAATCTAGTTCAAGTCGCGCACTGCAGTCATTCGAAAGGGGTGTAAAGTGGTAGTCGTTGCTGTGAACAGCACTGCATGTCGTCGTACTGTCTGTGGTAGGGTTACCTAAAAGATGAACAGCAACAACCGGCTAATTAGGGAACTTTTACTTTACGAGTTTGAACTCGGCCATAAAGCTGCTCAAGGGACGCGAAATATTTGTCATGTGAAAGGGGAAGGTTCCGTGGACCACAGCACCGCAACCAGATGGATTAAGAAATTTTGCTCAGATGACAGAAACTTCGACGATCAGACAAGTTCAGTTAGGTCATCTGGTGGAATTTCGAATGGATAATCCATTACGAATTTGTTCCAGACGGTCGGACCATCAAAGCCAATATCTACTCTGAGCAGCTGGAGCGAATGTATGTCGTTTTGGAGGAGAAGTACCCAGCACTGCTGAACGAAAAGCGCGCTCTTCTGCTGTAGGATACCGCTCGGCCTCATACCGCGCGAACGACCCAGGAAAACGCCAGGAACATGAAGGTATCAAACTGGTGCCACACCCACCATATAGTCCAGACCTTGCCCCGTCGTATAATTACTTGTTACAGTCCATGGCCCTCTTTCTTCCCGGACAACACTTCAACAGCCAGAAAGAGGTGGCAGCTGGAGTGAAGGAGTTATTTGCTTTGAAGGACAAGAACTGGTACCGCCGTGGAGTCGAAGAACTAGCAGAGAGATGGCTAAAAACGGTGCAACACGATGGCCTATACTTTGAATGCCGGTCAGCTTTCGTCGTAAAGGTATGTATGAAGACATAAAGTGATCCAAATATGGCAAAACGTTTGACTCACCCTTATAAATAGGTAGCCTGAAGCGTCCATCTTGCGATTGAGGGAGATGACTTCTCCCAATGATTTTCAGGAAAAGCATGCCTCATACGAGGACACTTTCACTTGCTGCCTGTTTTTTCTCCAGCATCGTGTCGGGGTGATTTCCCTCAGCTGTGCTTCGCAGTACTCTTCATCAACCATCCACACGATTAAACAGAAAACGTGATTCGGCTGAAAAAGCGATTTTCTTCAAAATGTTCAATGGTCCAATGCCTTCTCTCAGACGCAAATTCACGCCGTAATCGTCGATTTCTGGTAGTTAGCCTGGATACCTTAAGTTGACGGCGGCTCAGCAGGCTCACAGAGTGCAGAGGCTGTTGTACTGTGGTCTGCGTGTGTCTGCATTAAATGCAGGCACGCTTCTCGATGTGTCTGCTTTTAAGGCTGTGGACAGTTATTCCACTGTGTTTCGGATCGTACGAGTCGGGACAGTCATCGCTGCATATGGTTGTCAATGCTCCGTAGGTGACGAGTAGTACCCCTAAATATTAGTTGACGCAGCTATGTCTTTACACGTTATTCGTCGATCTTCTTGCAGGATTGCCCGAACAGTGTTAACAGTACTGTTAGGGCAATCATGCAAGAAAAACGATGAAGGTTTTGCCGGTTTCTATTCATACCTGGAAGAATAAATTAGTTGATGCAGCTATGTTTCACACGTTATTCGTCGATCTTCTTGCAGGATTGCCCGAACAGTATTAACAGTACTGTTCGGGCAATCATGCAAGAATATCGATGAATGCTTTGCCGGTTTCTATTCATACCTGAAAGAATAAATTAGTTGATGCAGCTATGTCTTCACACGTTATTCGTCAATATTTTTGCAGGATTGCCCGAACAGTGTTAACAGTACTGTTCGTGCAATCCTGCAAGAAGATCGATGAAGGTTTTGCCGATTTCTATCCATACCTGGAAGAATAAATTAGTTGATGCAGCTATGTCTTCACACGTTATTCGTCGATCTTTTTGCAGGCTTGCCCGAACAGTGTTAACAGTATTGTTCGGGCAATCCTGCAAGAAGAAAACGATCAAGGTTTTGTCGGATTTTATCCATACCTGGAAGAATAAATTAGTTGATGCAGCTATGTTTCACACGTTATTCGTCGATATTTTTGCAGGACTGCCCGAACAGTACTGTTAACAGTACTGTTCGGGCAATCCTGCAAGAAAATCGATGAAGGTTTTGCCGGTTTCTATCCATACCTGGAAGAATAAACAAGTTGATGCATCGCTCTGTCTTCACACGTTATTCGTCAATATTTTTGCAGGATTGCTCGAACAGTGTTAACAGTACTGTTCGTGCAATCCTGCAAGAAGATCGATGAAGGTTTTGCCGATTTCTATCCATACCTGGAAGAATAAATTAGTTGATGCAGCTATGTCTTCACACGTTATTCGTCGATCTTTTTGCAGGCTTGCCCGAACAGTGTTAACAGTATTGTTCGGGCAATCCTGCAAGAAGAAAAACGATCAAGGTTTTGTCGGCTTTTATCCATACCTGGAAGAATAAATTAGTTGATGCCTTCACACGTTATTCGTCGATATTTTTGCAGGACTGCCCGAACAGTACTGTTAACACTGTTTGGGCAATCCTGCAAGAAAATCGATGAAGGTTTTGCCGGTTTCTATCCATACCTGGAAGAATAAACAAAGACATCGCTCTTTCCACGTTTTTAGCAACACACAGCAACCGAAAAATTATTATCCGGTCACCGCTGGGGATCCGAATCCCAGATCTCTCGATATCTAGCAGAGTGCGTCAACCTTACGGTACGGTGGCCAACAATCAACGGCGCTATGTGTGTTTTTTCTGTCAGCTTCTGACATCATAAATCCGTAAGATGGGCTCTTCTTACTGAGAAGTTTCCATCGGACGGGCATTAGGGGCACTGGCTGTATATTAATTATAGCAGTTAAATGCAAAGGGCGAGATCCGAAGTAAAAATCCTCCAAATACGTTGCGTCAGTGAATAAACAAAGACATTGCTCTTCCCATTTTTGTACGAGTTTGGCTAGATATCGAGAGATCTGGCATTTGGATCCCCAGTGGTGACCGGATAAAAAATGTTCGGTTACTCTGTGTTGATAAAACGTGGAAAGAGCGATGTCTTTGTTTATATTTCCAGGAATTGATAGATACCGGCAAAACCTGCAGCAATAGGGGCACGTATCATTGTCAACCATATGCAGTGACGGCTATCGTTAACAGTGATTCTGGTACTGTTACAAGTAAAATGGTAACTAGCATTTCCACCTTCTTCACAGCTGCGTTACCGGTATCGTAAATAAGAACATTGTCACCGTTTTTATAACAATAAGTTATGCTTGCTCAAATTACAGAAGAAATCTGTTCGCTATATGCTGAACACAGATTACATGTCTCATTCTGAACCATTATTTCTAAAACTAAATATTCTAAAAATTCATGAAATTTTTACCTTGAAACTAGGTATCATGTTTTTTAAAATAATGCATCTTAAACTGCCTATTTTTCAATCTGACATCAAATATCTGGATTATTTTATCTTCACCAGATCTGTTGCTAACAACAAATTATGTCAGCCGTGTGTTAGACTTAATTACGGTTTAAATAGCATACTGTATAAAGCCATTATCATATAGAATAATCTCCCAGAGAGCATTAGATCCCTGGAAAATATCAAAAAGTTTTCTTTGTTTCTGCGAAATTACATTGTAAATCACCCTGATCTCCATAACGAATCTCAACCCTATCATTAAATTGTAGTTCCAAGCATGCTGCTAACAGTGCTGCTTCTGTTATAACCATCTTACTTGCTTTCATATATGTCATATGTTTTATTCTTTTTCTTACATCTGATAGGGGAAATTGTCTTACAACCAATGTGTTCAGATTCCTCTTGGTGTATTGCATTTTCATATAACTGTAAGTTTTAATTGTGTGCAATAAATAATTGTAATTGTTTAAGTTCACTGTTATTTCCATGGAATTGGCACCGTTATCACTGTGACAGAAAAGTCAGTGTTAAGTGCACCACTAGTACTTTCGCTACAGCTATTATCGCCTTGCGTATTTTTTTGGCAAGAGCTTTGCCTTAATACAAATTTAGAAGATGACAATCCGATTTTTGGCGTAAATGTGACAAGGATGGTAAGTTAGATAATATCCGAAAACTTGAAAATTTTCATCGTCCTGGAGCGGGACTCGAACCCGCGTCTCCCAGAAAACGCCTAGGTATGCTAACCACTACACCACCCAGAACGACCAAGTTTCCGATCAATTTGAATTTAACCATCACAGGATTCGCTAGTCGAAGCAACCGGCATTCATGTTTAGCGAATCTGGAGGTTACGAATCCTATCCCCTGATTGCCCGGAGAAGCAGATAAATCATGAAAGAAATACGGGATTATCATGAAAGAAATACGGAATACGGGATTACGTTAGCATACCTAGGCGTTTTCTGGGAGACGCGGGTTCGAGTCCTGCTCCAGGACGATGAAAATTTTCAAGTTTTCGGATATTATCTGACTTACCATCCTTGTCACATTTACGCCAAAAATCGGATTGTCATCTTCTAAATTTGTATTATATGGCGTAATCCTGTATTTCTTTCATAATTTGGCTTAAATTGGAGAAATTCGTTTGACTAATATTTTTTTACGTTCGTTTTTAGCTGAACGTCAGCGAAGCCTGGGTACTGCAGACGAGACGCAAGGGTCGTTTGTGCGCTGGAGAGATGCATTATTCACGAAGAATTTGTGGCAAGACAATTTCCGATCATGTGAGGAACGCAGATGTGTTGCAGAGGAGTAATTTGAAGCAAAATGTTGTTAGTAAGGTGGAGACAAATATTTTTATGTGATTTAGCCAGGTTGAGAAAATGAGTGGTCAGATGCTTACTAAGAGAATATATTATGCCAAAGTAGCAGGAAAGAAAGGTAAAGGAAGCCCAAGAAAATCGTGAAAGGACAAGACCAATGAATGTCTTCGTGAGAAAAAAATAATGACTATGAAGTTCAGTAGGTTTTGTGTGGGAGGTGTGATTTATGTAGGTGAAGCTCGAGTTGGGTATCAAGCCCGCTGTAAAAGAAGAACTGCGTCACGTGAACCTCTGTGATCGATACTCACCATAACAAAAGGTGATTTTACATCACTTTAAAAAGAAGCCACGCTGATGACAGCCAGTCTGACCCATTAGAAATGCAATAAAAAATATTCGAAAATGCTATTTTTAATACACCACAATAGGAATATTCAAGAAACGCATACAGCTTATTAAATCAGTTTATTTCTTATGGTGTAGTAATCACAGAGAATCGCCAAGCTTTCGCACTCCACTGGGAGGGTTTTTCAAGGCAACGGTAGACATAAAAATGCAGGGAATTGCAACAGATAAGGAACAAAGATGATTTTTGAAAGTAACGTGGGTGATATCATCAGCGTATTTCGTGAAATGTTTTTAGCACGTAATTACACTGTGCGCGGCGACCTGTTCCCGTCTTTTAATAACGCATGCCAAATCATTGGTAGTTCAGTAGAGATCATGTCATTGTACGCTACATAGTTGGAGAGGATTTCGACAGTTTCCCTGATGGCAGTCTCTTTAAAGTTAGTGTAAGGGGCAATTCTTCTAATATTATTCCATACTGGAGTGGCCGACGTGTTCTTTACATCTAGTGTACAAGGATCGCTTTGTCATTCCGATATATACCTTTTCCGTGTTGTCAGGATATACCAACGGTATAGCGTACACACCCGCCTTTTCTTTTTCACACTGTCTCTCCTAGCAGCTTGATACTATATGTGATAATGGGGTCGGGGACTTCATTGCTATTAATATTTTGTATTTACGTAACAAATTCTTTAACCAATATGCAAAGCCTGGGATATATGAGATGAATCCTGCGTACTTCATTGTCTTACTAGGTGATTTTGTTGCTGCTGACATTATACGATTTCTTACAGTTCTATGTATTCTATCTATTTCATCCCTCTTGTATCCAGCCTTTAGACCTTTGCTATAAATATTATGAATTTCCTTGTTATTTAGGTAGTCCGGGTGGCATACGTTATACGCTCTATAGAACCTCCCAGTGGAGTGCGAAAGCTTGGCGAATCTCTGTGATTACTACACCATAAGAAATAAACAGATTTAATACGCTGTATGCGTTTCTTGAATAACAATATTCGAAGTTTAACGTTTTTGGAACGGAGCAAACGATAAAAACGGACGGAATATTCTACTTCCAATGGAAACGTCCGAGCGTGTTTTAAATAGAAGTCTGTTTCTGAACTTTGGAAAGGAAACAATTGCGGAGGACTCATTGGACAACTGATCTTGGAGCTGAAGCGGTAGTGAGAAGGATATCTTCTGAATTCTTCTATTGGGGACTGTAGTTACCATAAAACGCTTTTGAAGGAACTCTAATCTAGTCATGTTAAGCTTTCTAATATCTAAACAATACGTGAACACCTAAATTTCGTGAAAATTAATTATAATTTTCAAGATATTTATACTACTATACCATCATAAGTATTAATAATTTCAAGTTTCGTAAAAAACGCAATATATCATAATTTGAATGTTTTTGACTGAAATAGTAAAACATATTTCCGATTTTAAGTTCCATGGAGAAAAATGAATGAATATCAGTGTCTTACGAGTGTAAACATTTTTAACTTTAAGTGTAGGAGCCTACATTCCCATATAATCCGTTAGCGCTTTCAACATAAGTGCTTTTCACACATAGAACATTTCAATCCCGGATATTTAAATAAATTCTTCTTTCAAATAATTGAACAAAAAACTTTATATAATTTATCATGCAGGATTTGTTTAAAAGGCAGAGTGAAACATACATACCACATTTGCACATAAAATGTACCATACAGTTATAAAACCCTTCAAACCCGGGTTTAACTTTTGCCTCAATCGGGATTTCTAATACAATCATACACAGTAAGAAACATATAGCAGAAGCTGGTGCCATCCTAAATTTCATGCTCAGTCGAATCGCAGATGTGTTTTTGGCTCCCTGTATAAAAACAGTCGGTAATGGTGTTTTGAGGTCTGGGACTTATATAAGTATGAGTGAGTGGATTTATCGCCAACGTTTCCGTGCGTTGAAAGGTAATACAAAGATATAAATAACAAAACAATATGTTAATGATAAACTTCTCGTGCAAAAGCCATGATCTTTTTTCCTGGTTTTGGAACACAGTTTCCTTCTTTAGAGGAACCGAAATTGTGCACATACATTAGGTACATTGCTGCGTAGAAAGCGAAAAGCAATCCCTTTCCCTGCATGTGTCTTTCGAAATTTCTATAAAAACTACAATGTTATTTTATACAGCAATTTTAAAGAATTCTTCTTAAACAAAACATTCGTTAAAATTCATTACATACTATTTGCAAAAAGTACATGTGAAGAAAAAGAAAATGATTTTAATTCCAGAGCATTTGAGTCATATTTTCGGATAACACAATTACACGAGTGGAACAAGCCATATGTTGTACGGCTCTTGCTCGGATACAAGCCGTCCAGTATTGAATTCGGGCTCAATTCAAGAGCTCGGATCCGCCCGAGCCCGAATTTTATATTGCAAGACAGAGCCCGGGCCCAAACGAGCCCGAAAACTATGATTAACCTGTTCCGGCATTAAAAAAATTATCCACATCCAGACTTCCACTTTCCTTTTCCCATGCAGTTAACCGATGTCTTTCTCAAGTGCGGAGTGGGGAAGGGATGTCTATCTATTTCTATAGTTTCTTTGGCTATTCATTTCTGCCTGAAATGCGTCAGGGGGCTAACAATCAGAAAAAATCAAGCGGGATGTCATTCTACGTCGTACGTGGCTTAACAGAATTAGCCGGCAGGTGCCACGTGGAGGTATGGGGGAAAAATCGTTAGCGTGCTATCTATAAAGGCCGTTCCATAAAAACTGAGAGTATTTCTTTTGAGTTGAGAACAGTGCGAGGGGGAGGAAATAGCCATGCAGACGACTAACTGAATTAAGGAAGTATCTATTGCAACAGTTATTTGCCGTGGAAGACGATTCTGGTTTTGTTATTACGCAGTTGTTTAAGGTACGTCTGCATTTCGCCATAGAGCTATGGAGGTGAATGATTCAGAGTTAAGAAGTAAAATGCGTTGTGAGATAAAATTTTGTTATCGTTTGGGTAAAACGGCTCCAGAAACAGTTGATTTAATGAAAAAAGCTCACACAGGTAAATGTGAGTCCGCGATTTTTAGATGGCACCATGAAAAACTGTATAAAAGTGGGTACTGGTACGCCAAACAACTAAGTAAATAATACCAATATCCGTTTTATTGGCATAAAAACAGTAAACAAACGGGTGCAAACTTTCAGCGCCTATGGATGCCTTCTTCAGGATTAGACATGGTTTAAATTCAACGTTAGGAACCTGAATGGATAAACAGAAATAATTAAAATATGCACGTGAAATGTATATAACCGTGACAGCATTGCACGTGCTGAAACAAAAGTAAGTTTGAATAACCAAATACTTTATCAAAACGCACGTAGAAACATGCGCCATACCAAAGGCAGCTCCAATGACAATTCGTCATTGCAAACGTCATTGCTGAACAAAATCTCCAATGATTCCTTAATAGCTGTACCTCTGACGAGTGTACGGTGCGATCTGTTGTAATTCGACCCATTGTGGGGGTATAAAAATAATTTGTAATTTATATATAATTTTCGCCCTACAATGGGCTGAATCGCAACAGATCGTACCGTACACTACCGCCGGAGGTACAGCGATTAGGGAATCATTGGAGATTTTGTTCAGCAATGACGTTTGCAATGACGAAATGTCATTGGAGCTGCCTTTAGTATGGCGCATGTTCCTGCGCGTCTTTTGATAAAGTATTTGATTATTCAAACTTTCTTTTGTTTCATCACGTGCAGTGCTGTCTCGTTTATATAAATTTCACATGCATATTTAAAAATGTTCTGTTTATTCAATCAGATTCCTAACGTTATACTGTACTTAAACCACGTCTAAGCCTGAAGAAGGCACATGTAGGTGCTGAACACTTGCAACCGTTTGTTTACTCGTTTTATGCCAATAAAACGGATATTGTTATTATTTACTTGGCACCATGATTTCAAAAAAGGGTGTTTGTCGGCAGAACTCGCTCCTAGGCCTGGTCGACCTGAAAGCGTTGTTACGGAGCTTATTGTTAACAGTCATGGGATAAAAGATCCCTCTTGGGATCATCCTCAGATGTACTCACGAATTGGTGATTCCGACCTTTAAATAACAGATGGGGAGGTGTCAGGATTCAATTTGTGCTTTCACTGCGCATACCTGGGTTATCCACGGGAGGACCCGGGTCGCCGAGTGGGTAGCTATGTCATCTGGTATTAAGGTATTCCCAAGGTGTTGTCATTCTGAGTATTATTTGATTCCTTTGGCAGATTATTTTTCCAAGGATTGGGGATATTCATTGCTAGATAGTCGTTGCAACATTGATTACCCTTGATGAATATCATCAAACTTTCAGCAAGAAGCAACGAGGCTTTGTTCCATGGTGTTGAGACAATGGAAGCTTCCTGCCAAGCTGGATAATAAGAATCTTTGTTGGTAAGGCGTGATAAGATAATGCAGTCTTATTGTTTCGAGTAGTATATGTTCTTTCACTCTAATATCTAAAGTCCTCTGGGTAGATCCGATGCAAGTGAGAGGTGGGTCCTCTGGCTCAGTACTGTAAAGAGGTATGCTATATACTCCATGACGGGATCCTTGTTTGATTTGATCGCGGTCGTTGCAAATGATGGAGTAGATATTTGATGTTCTGAGGCCAAAATCGATTTTATTACGGTGACACACGTTTTTCATAGTGCGAGTAACATGTGGGTCATAGCACATGGACCCAACAAATTTCTTAGCCGTAGTTTCTCTCTCGAGGGTAGACATGGTTGTGTTTTTGAGTCTTTTATAAACCGAATCCACCAAATGATCTTCATAGCTTCTGGCAATTTCTTTAATGTTTGCAATCTCTTGTTTTTTCAGTTGGTTACTGGAGGAGTGTGTAATGGCTCGTTGTACCATAAATCGAGTGGCTTCAAGTTTATGACTTAAAGGGTGCATAGAGTTGTAAGGAATGATGCTAGAGGCTTCCTGTAAACTGAGGTTTGTATAGTATGATTTGTATTGTTCCTTGTTAGTCAGATGTCCAAAAATGGTAAGACTCCTTCAGATTCCAGTTCCAACGTATATTTCACTGATGGATTTAGTGAAGACATGAAATCCTTAAATTTCAGTAATTTTTCTTCGGTACCCAACCAAAAAACAAAATGTCATCGACATACCTCAAATATAGACCCAGGTCTTCAGGTAAAGGGTTTTAATGTGTTGATGTTGTTGAAACAGAATATGATCGATTTTGAATAAAGACTTAGGGCACCAAGGATTGCGATGATCTCAGAAACAGGCATCTCTAGTTCTTTCAGTTTGTCTTCAATTAAAGAGTGAACTAGAGGTACAGGCACACTAGGGTATAGGGCCGCAACGTCCAGTGAGGACATAATGAAGGGAGCCCTTTGACTACAGAAGGTTTGAATCCTCGATAAGGCTTCCTTAGATCTGGAAACAGAGTACCCCTTCGTCTATCTTCTTGCAAGATTGTCCGAACAGTACTGTTAACACTGTTCGGGCAATCCTTCAAGAAGATCGACGAATAACGTGTGAAGACATAGCTGCGTCAACTAATACTTTAAAAACGTCCGCATTCCGCATTCTACCGGGGCAGTCGAGATCACGTTTCTCGCTTCGTTCTTCACCGGGCCCAAGCATAGGTTTTGTGACGTCACGAAAAGGATCCTTTCAGTCCAGCGTTGTCGCAGCCATTGCTTCTCTACGAAAGAGAAGTTTCATGCTGCGCTTTCATGTTTAACGTCATCATCTGAATTTAGCGAACGATATTGCATTTTATTTATGTTGTTCCTTCTCCAATATTCGCTAGTACGCACTAATTGAACAGTTATTCAATTTGATAAGACAACACAACGCGAGGATCATAGCGTTTGTTTACATAGCGTTTTGTTGATAAAACGATCGGAAACAGATCTTGGCTGCAGCTTTTGTAAAACTCAAGGGTTACTCGATGTAAAAACAAATATAGAAAGAAAATATACACTTTTACTAGATTGGGGAAATAGGATTTACAAGTTTATGGCGATAGAGTTGAAAATCTGAGTTGAGAAAATGCCCTGGTAAAACCAGATCTACGAGAACAGCGAAAATATCCCTACTTAAACACCTGTTTAAAAATAAATCTACAACTGCATTCAAAAATATTATACTTCTAGTACATATCACTGCAATAAAGACCGATACATAGGAAATAAGTTAATGGATTTTAAGTAGTAAATGAAACAGGAATGCATATATGATAATAATTTTTAACTTGGCTTCTGAGACGTGCATACTGCAGCCAAATACATATACGGTATGTATGCAATTTACGGGAAAATTTATATTTTACGTTACATTTATTTATTACTAGACAGAAAATTCATCAAGGACAAAGTATGGAGTCGGTTGCTAACAGTATATGTTGAAGAACAGGGAATTTGCAAAAAGATCTCATTACTGGGAAATCTGATCAAACAAGATATGGTTATTCAACATATCAGAGAGATTAATGTTAGCTAATGATGGAGAACATTGCTAACAGCAGCCCATATGCTAATTCACATTCAACCTATTTTTTATGGTCACAGAAATTTGTCTCGGGTGCATGGGGAAAGTAGTTCACATTTTCTTCAATTAGATTATGGTACTGAATCTGCTTTGGTTTATTGTTCTACATGTAATATCTTCAGTACCAAAATCTTATTGACGAAATTTTAAGCTTGTGCTGGCTACTGCTTATGATAGCCTATTTCATCTTATTAGTTAAGTAATAAAGTTTTCACTAAAGTAATTGACACAACATGTATACTCATAAATTGTATGCTGTTTAGTTTCACCTCAGTCGCATTAAAGTTTTTTTCCCCATTTTTGTCGCCAAAATGCCTAGAAGCAAGCTGCATTTCATCCTAATTATATCGCAAATTGTGGAAAAATATATCTGAATTATTACCTCCTAATGGGGGGTTCAGTTGCATCTCTAGTTATACAAGATGAAAAAATGAGCAATTTAGAACGTGAAGAATTCTTTTGAGAAGTTGACGCCCACATTAATGTGAAACTTCCTGCATTCATTAAAAATGTAATTAAAAAATAAAAGAAAAATAAGCTTACCCACAAAGTATTTGTTGCTGGAACTTCAGATTTGCTTATCGGTGCAATTCAGACCATTAAAACAAATATTCGTAATGGATATTTTTTATAGAAATCCACTACAAAACATTTAATTCAAATAGTCAATTGTTCACTTCATTATCTGCAATGTGCTCCACAGTAAGTATATGTGTTTATCATCTTGAAAGATTGCCCTCAAAACTGTTCTAATGATATGACAGAAAAAAGGAGGGGAAGGGTACATGGATGCACAACAAGAATACCAGAGGGTTCATACACGCAAAATAATCATTCCCAAAGTATTAGGTACAAGGGCTTTATGCTAAAATACAAAACAGCACGCGCTACAGGCTAATGAATCTCATTGTGGGCTATAGAATAATGCATCCAAAGAGCTATTATGTCCTAATGAGGATTCAAACATATCCCTAGTTACACAAGACTTGAATAAATGAGATAGTTAGAACATTAACTGTAAGCAATTAAATGAAGGTAAATATAGTAAACACTTTGGCTTACTTGTTAGACAAAAACCTAAGTTTCAAAGAAATTACAAGGAGGCTTTAAATGAGTTTGATATCAGCACAGTAATATCAACATCACAATCAAATATCAAAACTTTTTTGTTTCGTTTCTATTGCTGAAATGCATGACACACATTTTACGAGGCAATGTAAAAGTAATAAACAGTAGAAATTAAAATGGTATTAAATTTATTCATGGAAATTTAATTGTTATGTATGAAAAACAGGTATTCACAAATTCTTGCTCTTCTGATTGTATTTTCTAAGACACCTACACCTCCTCTCCAAGTTCTGTTGCTGATAAATGAAAATATCTCATATTTTTTGTCTCTGTACAATTGAGGATGGTTTTTGATGTAAAAACATTTCAACAACTCCTGCACAAGCCTGTGACATATAGCAGCTTGCAGTATATAGCACAAGCCTGTGACATATAGCAACTCAGCTTCTACTTTATTTATGAAAAAAAAATCTCATTTAAGTGGGATGCTCACTTTTGCTTCATTGTATTAATTGAACAAAACTACACTAATGTGATGAAATATGGTAATATTGTCAAAAATATTGCTTGGTACATACAAGCAATGTACGATTAAAACATCGCTTGATTACAAACTGCATGACTTCTGTATGGAAATGCCTGGAAGCCATTTATAATATATTGGTATAACTGTGCAAGTATTATTACACATTGGAATATGCATGTGTATGTAAACAATATTTGAATTATTACACATGAGCTGCACTTAAGTAAAAAAAGTTTTAATGTTGCAAGATTTATACCATTGGCCAACATAAATTGATATGCAGTAAGCAAAGCTGGAGAAGTTATGCATATACACTGTCGGAAAGTGAAAAAGAAACACCAAGAAGGAGACGTCTGATACCAACGAAATTTATACAGCATAATAACGGAATACAGAGGATAACGTGATCAAAACATTATGGCAAAATACAGCTGTATTTGCTGGTAAACTGAAAAATAACATTTCCATGTAACATGGTTAGTACGAGGTTGAACCGCCATGAACTGCGTCACACTGTGCAAATCTGGCATGGAGTCTGTCGTACAGATGTTGGATGTAAGTTTGGGGTATTGAGTTCCAAGCATCCTCTACCTGGACGCGTAAATCGGGGATGGTCGTGGTTGGCCGTGGAGACCGGATAAGTCGTTGTCCCATAAAATCCCACGCGTGCTCAATGGGGGACAGATCCGGTGAGCGTGCAGGCCATGGAAGTTGTCTCACAACCTGAAGCGTATGTTGCGTTGCACGTGCCGTGTGTGGGCGCGCGTTATCTTGCTGGAAAACACCACGATGGACCGACCTTACAAATGGCACAACAACGGACTGAATGATGTTGTTGATGTAGGAGGTGCTGTTTAACGTACCCGGTACAAACACTAGTTTTGTGCGGAAGTGGTAGCTGATCGCTCCCCACACCAGGAGACCAGGTGTAGGCCCTGTGTGTCGCTGGCGAATGCAAGAAGGGTGGAGACGCTCCCCTGTGCGTGTGCAAACACATATACGGCAATCGGAGGCCCTCAAGCAGAATCTGCTTTCATCGCTGAAAACGACAGATCGCCATTGCGTTCTCCAGTACAGACGTTGGCGACACTACTGCAGACGTTCCTGACGGTGGGCTGGAGTCGGTGGTACACATGCCAGAGGCACACGTGCACGTAGTCCTGCATCCAGAAGACGGTTGCGGATTGTGCGCACAGTCCCCTAAGGGGCAATAGCAGCTCGGATTTGCGTCGCAGTGAATGTTCTACTTGACAACGCCGTTATTCTTATGCGTCGATCGGTCCACTCATCAGTCCGTCTGTGACTCCCGGTTCCACGTCTTCTCGTGTGGGAATGTTCTTCGGACCATCTACGCCACCATCGTACTACCACCGATAATTCCCGTCCAATTCGTTCCGCTATAGGAAGATACGACCACCCGGACTCGCGGAGTCCGACTATACGACCTCGCTCAAAGTCCGATAACTGCTGAAATCGTACACGTCTTCCATGTCCAGGCATTGCAGCTTCTTCAGGATCTTCGCACGTGTCCGTACGCCGACGACTGATTACATTCACTTCGCCGTACTCCTTAAATACCACCGACGATAATTTACGTATTATGCCGTGCTGTGGCATAAGCGCTCACCGGTTGGTCCCGAAATTAACATCACACCTACGTAAGCTTGACCCCCATTATCATATGTAAATTTCATGATCGTCCGCCAATTCCTTCTTGGTGTTCTTTTTTCACTTTCCGCCAGTGTATTTTTTTTACTGAAGCACTTTCATGCTGTAGTAGTTTTGTCCCATAAATATGCCAGGAATATTACATCATGACAAGACTTTTATTGACATTCCTTTACTGCAGATCAAATGTTTATTTACGGACTCTCACATTTCCACCCAAGCAGGTGTAAATTTGATACCACACTGAAAAATTTAATTTTAGACTACTGAAACGAACACGTCAGAATGCACCAAACACTAGATTAGCTGATATTAAGCAATCTACCAGAAATTTATGGTTCATAGTTTTCTTTTGCTTTTTGTTGGCTTTTGCCTTATATTCCATATATCTTACCATAGTTATTCAGAAAAATATGAGGTAGTTACAACAGAAAGGCATTTGTTTTTACTAACATAGCACAGTCAGTTCCACAACTATATTTCTCCCTTGGAAGTTCAACACAATTTAATTTTTCAAAAGTTAACTGAGCAACGAATTGCATCCAACTTTCTTGACTGAAAGTCTCCTTCAAAGTTTTGCTTATCAATTGCTGAAAAATTCTAAAGGAATGTATTACAATGTATACTGTGAATTATTGGGGCCATTTTTAGTAAACCTCTGTCAGTAAGTTGTATGTACTGACAAACCTCCTGATTTGAGCTTTCATGTTTTAAATTTCTATCACATGCTACCCATTAGTTTGCAATGAGAACATTTTATGTTTTTTGCTTACCTTATGGGCTACATAACCAGCAATATACTAGATTAGAGTAAAAAATGTAGCCTTTGTTACTTTATCATATGCATTAAAAGCTTCATAGAACAATGTAGGTATTTTAAAATGATTTGTACTTTCTGTGAATTTAAGAGCAAAATGACTCTCTTTGCACAACATGTCTCTCTTTGGTTGGAAGATGTAAAGCATATTTCTGCGAGGCATTTATTTCACTTAAATGGCCGCATGCACTGAGCCAGGTGCTGAAATTGCACAAAAATGCCCCTTTGTCATCTGATGAAACTTAAATAGGTTGGCAAAATTTATTCAGACTACACATGCTTTGATGTGAATGTTTAACATTTATTATCCATAGCATTTTAGAATAAAATGAGTTCATTCGTGCCTGTGTCTTCACTGTTTAGCTTTTTATTATTTACCTTAAAAGCTGCACTGTTACTTTCATGAAAGAGATTTAGTGCAGGTGCAACATTTGTTGTTCAGTTGATGTTGTGTACAAAACTTTTTGTTAGTCATGGAGCTTGTTTTATGATTCATTTCCCTCTCACAAATTTGCTTTAAAGGTTGCGAGCTTGCACAACACAATTCTCTATGGTCATTAGAACATGAGTAACATAAGGTTTGCTTTGTGGATGTTTGGTTCAACCAATTAGTTTTTACATCTTACACCAACCCATGCAGCACAAAACGGTTCCGATATGTATCAGTAATGTTACAATCTCTCATTTTCGTTAAATTTTCAGAGATATCTTACAATTACGTTTCAGCAACATCTATTTCGGAACATAACTTTTTGTGCATTACTGTTACGTTAAAAATTGCATTCACCCATACTACTGCTTTCCAGTTTCCATTGTACATAACTGCTACCTTGATGCTACGTTCCGGCGATATTTAAGATTTTTGATTTGGCAACGCCGCGATTGCGCATGCGCATTTATGCCATTTCACCGAAGCACTCTCGTAGTCGTTCCATGTGCTACTTGGATATTCTTTAGTGATACTGTCGTACTCAAGTTAGATGGGTGTCGGAGAACTAGCAACCGGAAAAGTAGCTACAAAAATTTTAAGAGGCTGTATAAGAATTGCATTTTTGACCGCTTCGTGGCCACGACACCCAGAGATTGGTTATCTGAGTCATATAAAGTTTCCGTAATTTCGTCTTTTCTTAATTGCTATTATTAATGTAATTCTTTATAAAAAATGTTTGTGGTCTACAACTCAACAAAAGACTTCAGAGTTTACAAACTACAAGACTGCACATTATCTGAGGGCATGTGCTGCCTCAGGAAACCTGTCGGGGGTGGGGGTAACACCAAAAGGGTAAAATATAAAGCATTTATGGTCCGATCGGGAGATTTTCAGCATTTACAAGCTATAACTCGACACTGAGGGTATGTGCCGGCTCAGCAATCCTGTCAGGAAGCTGGGGAGGGGGAAACCAAAAGTGTAAAATATAAAGAATTTCTGGTCCGCTCAGGAAATTTTCAGCTTTTACAAGCTACAAGTCAACACATTATCTGAGGGCATGTGCCTACTCAGCAAACCTGTCCGGGGGACTGGGGGCCAAAAGTGTACTATATAAAGAATTTCTGGTCCGATCAGGAAATTTTCAGCATTTACAAGATACAAGTCGACACATTATCTGAGGGCATGTGCCTACTTAGCAAACCTGTTTAGGGGTGGGGGCTAAAAGTGTAATGTATAAAAAATTTCTGGTCCGATCGGGAAATTTTCAGCATTTACAACCTACAAGTTAACAAAAATATCGGAGGGCATGTGCTGCCTCAGGAAACCTGTCGGGGGGGGGCACCAAAAATTATAAAATATAAAGAATTTATGTTCGGATCGGGAATTTTCATCATTTGTAAGCTGCAACTCGACTCATTATCTGAGGGCATGTGCCTGCTCAGCAACCTGTCCAAGGGGGCGGGAGGTAATACCAAAACTGTAAAATATAAAGCATTCTGGTCCGATCGGAAAATTTTCAGCATTTACAAGCTACAAGTCAACAAAATATCTGAGGGCATGTGCAGAAGACTCAAGAAACCTGGGGGGGACACCAAAAGTATAAAATAATAAAGAATTAATTGTCCGATCAGGAAATTTTCATAATTTGCAAGCTACAACTTGACACATTATCTGAGGGTATGTGCTGCCTCAGGAAATCTGCCTGGTGGGGGGGGGGTAACACCAAAGTATAAAATATAAAGAATTTCTGAACCGATCGGGAAATTTTCATCATTTGCAAGCTACAACTCGATACATTATCTGAGGGCATGTGCCTACTCAGCAAACCTCTCGGGGGGGGGAGGTAATGCCTAAAATATAAAAGATAAAGTATTTCTGGTTGTAAATGCTGAAAATCTCCCGATCTGACGATAAGAACTTTATATATTCTACCCTTTTGGTATTACTTGATGACAGGTTTCCTGGGTAGGCACATGCCTTCAGATAAATTGTTGAGTTGCAGCTTGTAAACGCCGAAAATCTCCCGATCGGACCAAAAATTCTTAATATTTCATATTTTAAGTTTTAAGCACTACTCCTCCCCTACCCCCGCCCACCGATAAGTTTCCTGGGTTTGCACATACCCGCAGAGAATTTGTTTGGCTGTAATTTATAAACCTTGAAAAAGAGCGTAAATAAGAAAAAAACAAAATGACGGATATGTAATATGTGCCAGATAACCAATCTCGCCAGACGTAGCCAAGGAGCAGTCCAGAACGCAATTTTTACACGGCCCCTTAAAATTTTTGTGGCCAGTTCTCCGCTTTGTCTTTGGCCTGATAATCGTGGAAATGTCTAAATTTCTTACTGAAAATGAACTGTTAATTTTTTTTATCAACAGTAGTTGCTCAAGTAGCGGGGAATATAGCCACACTAAATGTGTTTATTTAAAACAATTTTATGGCACTGAAATTCCAATGTGTCCAGTTCTCCGTGTGGCCAGTTGTCCGGTGGCCACTTCTCCGTACCCGGAATTAGATAGTTAGTGTACATTAGTGTTCGTCTTTAAATTTTGCATGCCAGTGTGTAATATCTTAGTACGTTTGTTGGTTTTGAATCAGAAAAAAAGTTTCAATAAAAGTAGTTGTTAGTTTGTAAAAGTAGAAAAAAAATAATTTTGATATATTGACAAGTTTAGCGACTGCGCAAATTTTGAAAAAAAATAGAGTAAGATATGCATTAAAAGGTACATTTCGTTAATTAATCATGAAGAGATTTAAGTCATCCTACATAAAAATAAAGTTATCTGTGAAAAAAAATGTATTTCTATTAAATAACGTATTCACAAAGCATTTAGAAAAATAGATTAAGATATGCATTAAAATGTACATTTCGTTGATTAATCATGAAGAAATTTAAGTCTTCCTACAGGAAAATAAAATGATCCGTGGAAAAAATAATGCATTTCTATTAAATAACGTATTCGCCAAGCACTGGCGTTCTCGTTAGTTGCTACAGAATGCTCAAGGCGTCCCATGGTCGAGCGGGATAATGCATCTGCCTAGAAATCCGCTGGACATGGGTCAAATCTGGCATGATCATCGAGGATTTGCATTTCCTTGGAAAGAAAATTTCCCTAGCGTCATGACGTCACGCAGTAAAATTTCTTGCTGGGGAAAAACAAAATGGCGTACAAAAGATATCAGTGAGACCATGTGGGGAGGTAAAAAAATTGTTCTGTAGGAACACGTGGCACACAAAATGTTGTGGTTGAACACAGAGAGAAAATCTCAGACAAAAGTTGGTCGGGAAGATCACGTGGAAAAAAAAATAGCTGCGACTGACGTCGTCATGATTGACCAGGAATCGACCACATGCGTCCTTGAGGTAAGACGTGGACGGCTTCCCTTTTACGGAAACCCCCATTTTCACGTAACATTAATATGATGATGTCACAAATAGCTTTCAAATACGTAACAGTAATGTAACGAAGTTACAAATATCTTTCAAATACGTAACGGTAACATGAAGTTGGTATGTTGAAGTTACAAAGGCCTTTCACTGTAACGTATCCGTTATGTTCCAAAGTTATGTAACGTAAGGTTTCTGAAACAATACTGTTACATTGCTAAACGTATCTGAAAAGTCTCAATGTTTCAGTGCTACGTATTTGTAACATATATGAAATATTCTGTGCTGTGTGGGAAATGAACAGTGTCAAAAAGAAAATTCTAAGCTCAATGAGGGTGTTTATGTATGCTCTCAATTGGTCACCACACATAATTTCAAACACATTATGATCGATTCTGTTTTTCGAAATTAATCATAAAACTGTATAACCTCAGTCTGCTAGAATGTATAAGACCTGCATGGTATATGCATACAGGGCTTCAGCTGTCATATTTTTTTTCAGAACCAAGGCCACGACATCTTTATTATTTGACAACGGTGAAAAAATAATTCAAGTTTGAACTGTGATAGAGCTGTTGTCTTTGAATTCACAGACAAACCTGCAAGACTGCTTTCTTGGAAAATGAAAAAGTGCAATGCATGGCTATAAAATTTTCTAAATTGTGACATCCCTTGTCGAGCAAGTTGTCCAGTAAAATACATGCCTCACCTCACATTACACATGTTCTATTTTTTCTAATCATTTCAGAAAAAATATACAAAACAAAGTAATTTTATTGTATATCATAAATTTTCCCCCAGCAGTGAAATATGTTATCACCTATAGGTCACTCCAAGTTAAATCAGTCCAAAATGTAACATTTTTGAAATTTGTTTGATTTAATTTTTTTTAATGTAACATTTTCCTTCTGTAGTTATAGGACTTTTTTTTACAAAAAATAGGCATTTTTATGTCTATGATGTCTATCACAAACTTGTGGCATTTTTTTGCCTATCACAAGCCTGAAATTTACAAGAGGCACTTTTTATGTCTATGAGCCTATCACAAATGACAATAACTGTCAACCTAATTACTCAACTGAGCTTATACTGGGGGCATTTTGTAAGATTATTACACGAGCTTTCTTTTGAGGAATCACACAATCACATTATGTAAAATTTAGTTTTCAAAGTAATCTATCTTGACTTTTAATCTCGCAAAACACACCACATTAATTTTATTAAACAAAACAGGGGAAAGAAGCATCTTAGTACAACAATTGACTGGGAAATAAAAAAAAACATTATTTCTTTTTAACATGTACAGAGCTATATCTTTTACATGCGTGATCAGGCATGTAGGAGGGAAAACATATGCCACAGGCATGTTAGACACAATTTCGAGCTCTATATTTTGTCCGTTAGCAGACAAACAATCTTATCGTGATTTTTTTTTTTTTTTGATTGGAGGTTTAACGACCACCGTGAGCAACTCAATGGGCTATAAGCAGTCGCCCGGCCCTAATTTAGGGTCACTGGTTCCAGGGAAGGGAGAGAGCCAGTGCCGTAAGACAAACACAACATCCATGCCTGACCGGGATTCGAACCCGGACCCCTTACGGACGAATGATCAGAGGCCAGCGTCTTAGACCACTGCGCCACCGGGGCGGCTATCGTGATTTTCAAGATCTACTTTGGTTTTCAAATGAACTATTAATGTTACTTGTACCTTTATGATTCAGGGCTGTGCTTGGTTTTTCAAGTACATAGGATATGGTAGTGTAAGTACATCACTGTTTTTTATCAGTATGTCTGATACAAGTTGGCAAAAATAAACTGTAGAAGCCCACAC
This sequence comes from Macrothele yani, assembly GCA_039090855.1. Classification (NCBI taxonomy): domain Eukaryota; kingdom Metazoa; phylum Arthropoda; class Arachnida; order Araneae; family Macrothelidae; genus Macrothele; species Macrothele yani. The sequence continues at coordinate 26,951,253 of CM077000.1, forward strand.
TACAAGATATGTAGTGTACTCACGTGTGTTGAGGTCACTTTTAACTTTTGCTAAAATGTTAACTTTTTAAGTTAATTTTTCTGTCTCATCACAGGCAGTTAAAATTTTTGGGAGAGAAAAAATCGTTGGACATGCATCTGCGGTTAAGTCCAGGCTTGTTCCTAGAAACCAGTAAAGGACTATCACTTTCAATTACTCTGTCTTTTCTTATTTAAAAAATGTTCGCTTAAGTGATTTACATATATTATAACAGTAGCACTGGAGCTAAAATCTGCACCGTCTATGTTCTTTGGAGGGCCAAAAGAAACTGCTGATTAGCAAGTTTTATCTGCATTATACTTAGATTTACACCCTGGTACACAGCCCTTCTGTTCCCTCTAAAAGAAAGAGGAAAGAAGAACGAAGCACAACAACAGATTATTCAAAGATAGTCACGCATGAAAAAATGCTTAGTCTTTGACCATATCTTTGAGTTACAAAAAGGAATGAACCACCCAAAATAAAAAATTTGGTTCCGTAAGTGAAATGTATATGACTGATAACTTAATCATGTATAATAACAAAATAATTGATGACCTTAAAATGTTCGCTACTTTGTAAAATATGTGTATGAAAACTCGAAATTTTAGAATGACAGGCATTTGTAAGGACTGGAAACTCGCGGGCCCACACAGTAATTTCAAATCTCTATACAATTTTAATTCGAAAATTTTAAGTGATACTTGATTAAAAGCAATGTTCAGAACAGTGTCATACATGCTACTTACCTTACTAAAGTGAGAATTTGCCCTAATATAAGTCCAAAATGGAAGCAGAAATCAACCGACGACAACATACACAAACACAAACCTTCAACAAGAAACGCTGCAAGTAGGATCCTTTGTGGGACGTCACAACCCAAGATTTCTGTCTGTGCTTGGGCTCGGTAAGAAACGAGATCTCGACGGCCCCGATTGCACACGACAAATTACTGCTGCATCTTGTGTGTTCTAGGTGGGTATCTCATTGCCTGACGAGAGAACAATTGTTAGCAAGAGTTCAGGCGTGTCACGAGTGAAAACAAATGATTGCAAAGGATCCCAACTTTCTAAACACAGTGATAATTGCCTTTGAAACATGGGTCCACTATTTCGACCCCCTCACGAAGCACGCAACGAAAGTCTGGAAGCACAGAGGCCCTCTTCCACCGAAAGAAAAGTCCTCCAAACCAAATCAGCTGGGAAGGTGATGATGATACTTTCTTTTTATCATAAAGGTGTAGTCTACCAGCATGCCATTCCTCCAAAAATTACTATCAATGCTGAGTATTGCATTTCAGTGTTGAAGGGTCTGCGACGACACATATCGATTAAGCGACCGGAACTGGTGGGGAAGTGAACCCCACGCCATGATAATGCTCGTCCACATGTGGCTGCTTGTGTAAAACAGTTTCTTACGAAATGCAGTATTGAAATCATTTCACAGCCTGCCTGAAGTCCTGACCTTGACGCCCCGGTGGCACAGTGGTCTAAGCGCTGGCTTATTACCATTCGTCCGAGAAAAATGTCCGGGTTCGAATCCCGGTGAGGCATGGATGTTGTTTTTGTCTTACGGCACTGGCTCTCTCCCTTCCCTGGAACCAGTGGCCCAAAAGTCGGGACGGGCGACTTCTTATAGCCCATTGAGTTGTTGACGGTGGTCGTTAAACCTTCAATCAAGGAAAAAAAAGTCCTGACCTGTCCCCTTGCGTTTTCTATCTGTTGCCAACAATGAAGAATAAGTTCCGTGGCGCAACATTCAACACCGATGCTGACGTTGTTCAAGCTGTACAGGGGTCGCTGAAGCCGCTTCCATAAAATGCCTTCGCCACATGCTTTGAAATGCGGACTGAATGATGGGACCGTTGCATATTATCTAAGGGAAGATACTTTGAGAAAGAATAACATATATTTTGCTGTACCTATATTTCTTCATTTCGTGTGATTTTACCCTCAGTTTTTATGGAACGGCCGTTGTACTATCTATAGCTTTTGAAGAAATTTTCCCTTCGCAGAAATCCGGTAAACTATGGTATATGGTATGTGTTACCCAAACCCAGAATGAATAGCTCTGCCAAGTTCCCACTCCCCATCCAGACACAGTTGCCGAAGAATTCTCTTTAACAACTAGAAAGTGAAAAAAAAGTCACGTGAGCTAAATCATAAAAAATCACATTAAAAAAAATGAAGAAAATTCTCTCCTTCTCCCAGAGCCAGAGGCCCGGAACTTCAGAAAGTATTATGCAACCCGAGCTCGAACGAGCCCGTTTCTGGGCCGGGCTCGACTTCGGGCTTTCGGGCTCGGGCTAGGCCCGTCTCAGCACTAAAGCCGTTACCCAGCGTTCCGTAGGCGCATACAGTTCACGGACACTGTCGTGAGGTATAGCATGACAAGTGGTGTAAACATTACAAGTCAGTTCGTCGACATTTCAGGATGGTTGTAGGTGGCGTCCCATCGTGTCGCAAACATGTTCGGTTGGTTTGTCTTTCGGTACTGGCAACTTCAAATTAAGAACAGAGGATTATTAATCCATTCAGTTGCTCACGGTGGTCGCTAACTCACACAGCACAGAATATTTCATATATGTTACAAGTACGTAGCACTGAAACATTGAGACTTTTCAGATACGTTGCGCAATGTAACAGTAATGTTTCAGAAACTTTACGGTTACGTCAAAAAGGTCCTCAAACGTTACATAACTTTGAAACATAACCGATACGTTTCAGTGAAATGTCTTTGTAACTTCAACATGCCACCTTCATGTTACTGTTACGTATTTGAAACATATTTGTAACTTGGTTACATTACTGTTTGAAAGAAAAATCATGCTGGTATGGTATACTAATTATACCAGCATGTTTTTTCTTCGTTACGTATTTGTAAAAAAAACATGCTGGTATAGTATACTAATACAACAATACAGTCATCTACTTAGATTTCATAAATTGCTTTTTAGAATTTAAAAAATTATAATCATCAAAACAATTACTTACTTTCAGATGATCTTGAATCACAAAAAAAAAAGGATAAAATATTAAATCAACTAACTCGAGCAGGACAGTATCACCAAAGAATATCCCAGTAGCACATGGGAATACGACTGCGAGAATGCTTCTGTGAAATGGCAGAAATGCGCATGTGCATCCACGCTGTTGCCAAACCAAAAATCTTAAATATCGCCGGAATATAACATCAATGTATCAATTATGTACAGTAGTATCGGTGAATGCTATTTTTCACGAAAACATAATGTACAAAGAGTTATGTTCCAAAATAAATGTTGCTGAAACGTAATTGTAACATATCTCTCAAAGTGTAACGAAAATGAGAAATTGTAATATTATTGATACATATCTGAAACGTTTTGTGCTGTATTGGTAGAAGAAAGAAAGAGAGATGATCGGCTCAGTGAGAACTTTTGAGCGAAATTTCAGTGCTCACACTCTTCTTCTCTTTAGGAGGTTTTTTATTTGTTTGTGTGCATTATTAGGCTGAACACTAAATTCTGAATACAGACAGTTATGACGTACACTCATTTTTGGTTTTAACTCTATGTAAATTTTCACTTTATTTTCCATAAGTGTTTCAACCTTAACGTTATATTTTTCTTCTCACTGAAAGTTTTGTGGCATCGGTCCTTAAGTCAGGGTAAATGGCGTGTGTGTGTGTGTGTGTGTGTGTGTGTGTGTGTGCTGACATGATAAGAACTAGCTATATAATGTTAGAGCAAGCAACGAGAAGTGTAGGGTGATGTGGATAGATTATTGCATCAATTTGTTGTAATTGGTAGAATAGATGTAAATACGTCGAACCTAAGTTGATAGAGGTTCAGCATTGCGAATTACTCTGATGCGATCGATTGTGATGCATTGTGCATCTGAAGTGCCGTGAAGTTTAATAATAATAACTTAACGGCACTTCATCTCTTCTGGCCATTAGGTCGGTCGCTAAACTTAGCTCAGTGTGTAATTAAGAATTGTTTATGAACTAGCTATCCGAGGCTTCTCTCTTTTGGCCGTTATGTCGCCTAATTTAGCGCAATGTGTAATTAAGAATTGTTTATGAACTAGCTATCCGTGGCTTCTCTCTTCTGGCTGTTATGTCGCCTAATTTATTTCCATGTGTAGTTAGAGTAAGTATTGCTTATTAACTAGCTATCCGAGTCTTCTCTCTTCTGGCCGTTAGATCGCCTAATTTAGCTCAATGTGCAATTAAGAATTGTTTATGAACTCACTCTCCGAGGCTTCTCTCTTTTGGCCGTTAGGTCGACGAATGTAGCTCAGTGTGCAATTAAGAATTGTTTATGAACTAACTATCAGAGGCTTCTCTCTTTTAGACGATTGGTCACCTAATTTAGCTCAATGTATAATTAAGAATTGTTTATGAACTATCTATCTGAGGTTTAACAGTACATAGTTCCATAGTTCTAGTGATACGAGAAGAACCGACTGATGGTACGAAGGTAATGTTGAAGTAGTGGCTTATGAATAAACAAACATTACACAGTATTGAGGTCAAACGTTTAGCTGTACAACTCTCACACTTTAAACAAGAAAAACGAAAACGAATTATCGGTTGTAATGAGCACGTCCTTTTGAATCCTTTCTGACGGGAATTAAATTTATCAGAGTTGTTCAAAGTCAATGCAACCGGTTAGAAAAATATCAACCAGGTTCTACAATCGAAAAAGCATCCAGAAATAGAAACAACTACTTATCTCCACCAGCGACTAAAAATTAAGTTACGAGAATGAACAAATGTAGCACAAAATGTTTCTCATAACAGAAGGAAGGCATCAGAGACAAAGAGATTTTCAAATCCAATGGAATCGATACAGAAGGAAACATGATATAACTCCATACTTTCTGGCGGATGAATTTTGCATAATGAAAAAGTTGAAAATAAGCGAAAAGTATTCTTCGTGGCAAAAGCTATGCCGAAGAAAAAGAATCAAGTAACCTTCCCGAAAGCAGA